>JAZGTH010000074.1:2315000-3045000 GCA_036877525.1 Chromobotia macracanthus | reverse complement strand
CACTGAGACAATGAGTTTACTTTACTCACATGGCCTCCACAGTCAAAAGATCTCAATCCAATAGAGCACCTTTGGGATGTGGTTGAACAGGAGATTCGTATCATGGTTGTGCAGTCGACAAATCTGTAGCAACTGCATGATGCTTTCATCTCAATATAGACCAACATCTCTGAGGAATGTTTCCAACAGCTTGTTGAATCTACACCACAAAGAATTAAGGCAGTACTGAAGGCAAAAGGGGGTCCAACCCAGTACTAGCAAGGTGTACTTAATAAAGTGGCCAGTGAGTGTATGTTCGAATTCTGTTCATAGACTTTAGTTCAGCGTTCAACACCATCATTCCTCAGCACCTGATTGGAAAGATAAACCTGCTGGGCCTGAACACCTCCCTCTGCAACTGGAACCTGGATTTCTTAAATGGGAGATCTCAGTCAGTCCGGATCGGGAACAGCACCTCCGACACCACCAAGCTGAGCATTGGGGCCCCAAAGGGTGGTGTACTCACGACTGTGTAGCAATGCACAGATCGAATCATATCATCAAGTTTGCCGATGACATGACTGTGGTGGGTTTCATCAGCAAGAACGATAAGTCAGCATAGAGAGAGGAGGTGCAGTGGCTAACGGACTGGTGCAGAGCCAACAACTTGTCTCTGAACGTGGACAAAACTAAAGAGATGGTTGTTGACTTCAGAAGAGCACAGAATGACCACTCACTCCTGAACATCTGCAGCTCCTCCCTGGAGATCATCAAGAGCACCAAGTTTCTTGGTGTTCACCTGGCAAAGAACCTCACCTGGTTGCTCAACACCAGTTCCATAACTAAGAAAGCCCAGCAGTGCCTGTACTTTCTGAGAAGGCTGAGGAAAGCACATCTCCCACCCCTTATCCTCACCACTTTCTACATAGGGACTGTTGAGAGCATCCTGTGCAGCTACATCACTGCCTGGTTTGGGAATTGCACTGTCTTGGACTGCAAGACCCTTCAGCGGATAGTGAGGACAGCTCAGAACATCATTGGGGTCTCTCTTTCCTCCATCACAGACATTTACACTTTTATACCAGCATTGTTGATGACCTCACACACCCCTCTCACACATTCTTTACCCTCCTGCCGTCTGGTAAACGGTACCAACACATTCGGGCCCTCACAACCAGGCTGTGCCTGTCAGACTCCTTAATACGCAGAAACTGGACTGAAGGAACACAAACACATACATATATACACACACAACTGTGCATCCTCCATCCTGCAAGTTTTTGCACATCTATGCTTTTATATACTTATACTATACATATTCTTATGTTTACACTTATATTTTATTATCACTAGGACCACTTTAAAACACTTTTATTCAAAATTATGTAGTCCCTTGTAGTTCTGTGTTGTTCTGTGTTTTATGTGGTCCTTGGTCCTGGGGAAACGTTGTTTCGTTTCACTATGTACTTGTATATTGTTGAAATGACAATAAACTCCACTTGACACTTGACTTGACCAAATTAATATTGATGAAAAAAGCTGATAATGCCCCCAGCGTTTCAGATTCTGCATGTAACCCTATTTTTCCCACCTACAGAGTTTGTACGGCGCACAGGAACCTGGTATCCTAGCTCTTAGATGGAGAAATACACTAAATTTTCCAAAGTATGCCTGCTATCAATACAGTAAAATAAAAATTAATGCAGTGCCTCCAAATGTAATACTTTTGATATAACTAATAAATAAATACCAGCAGAATATCTCTGAATAAGGTCTAATATTTATTTGCAGACCCTGTTTACAGAACACTACAGGGTTTTATTAGACAAACAAATCAAAAGTCACACTATTCTCCTCAACTAATGTCCTATGTAAAATAAAGACTGCTTATTCAAATGAATTAAATGTCTGGTGTCTTTCTTTTACCCAACTGACATAAGGGTTTACATCACAGTGCTAGTTAACACTGCTTATACTTATTTACTTTACAACTGTCACCCCTATTTACGCATGTAACATATAGTCTGATAATTCACTCATTTGGAATTTACCACAAATTAAGAAATACAGATCTTGAATCAAACAGAAAAACAGAGAATTACAGTCTTGTGACCTAAACCATTTCTCGGTTCTCTTTAAACAATGCCAAACACAAATGGACTGAAATGAGCAGATTCACCTTTCAAAAACTCACAAAAGTCCTGCACGTGCAACAAGATCGTCCTTATTTAGGTATGTATCAGTCGTTGGGGCCCATTACCGTTGGTGCACAAATGAAACCGATGGGAGAAGTGTGATCACAGTACTCACGAATCCTTGCGACCTCACGCAGCAGCGTTCATTAAAAGTACCCCCCCAGCTGAAAACTTTCCTACCGGGATGACACGGCCGGTGCAAGCAGGAGTCGTCTATGGCGATCGGGATTCACCCGAACAGAGGATAACTTTGAGAATGCATTGCTGTAGTCCAACGATCACTCGTCAGCTGTCACCCGAACGATTCCAGGCCCACTGCTTGCATAGCGATCAATCCGTCATGTGAACTGCTCCCAACACGACGAAACTTTGGTCTACGATGCAAAACAGATAACTGAAACAGTCTAAAGCACGTCAGCCTCGCTAAACGTTGTTAACTGTTTAGTTCGGTTATAGTTTTCCTGCGAGAAAAACACGCAACAGCCCGATTCCCGTCTTCTTCTTCCCGCCTTCCTTGTGCTGAATCCTGATTGGCCAGTGTAGGCTGTCAGGCAAACTTGTAGACAGTTCTTATTGCCTCATGATATTAGAACTCACACAAGCTTAGTTTTTCCAAAATGAAAATTCAACATACAAACTTTTTTACATTAAGCATGTTTACAAATAAAAACAGAAAATAAATACAAACAATAAGAATACTAATCTCAATTCAATCTCAATATAGATAGTTTAATATTGAGTTGGTTACATGCATGTCTTCTTAAGAATCATTTTTTTGTTGGCCAGAGGATTTTTGGCTCCCAGCATGCTTTGTGTGCAATATGGGAGTAGTGTATGATGGACAGTTAACTATGAAAAAATCTTTTATCAAGAGTAACAGGAAGACCTGTTATCAGTTATTGTGACTAGGCCTGTTAATTGGGGGTTATCATTGTGATGATGAGTAGATTCAATGGCTAAGTCAGAAAATATTAAGAAAAAAGTGTTTTTTTCAACTCTTAATACGTCATCATCCTTTAACAGCTACTAAACTGTTGTCTATGTTATGCTTTCTCTATCTTCCTTCTATTACAACATTTGCATTGCCTTTTCACATGCTCCTGCCAGCCTAACATTTAATACGCTATCATAACTCACACCTTTGCCCAGGAAGTGTTTTTCATTGTCAATCACAGCAGCCTGGGGAGGAGTTTGGGAGTTCACAATCTCAAACCACCCAGCGAGAGATATAGGTACCATACATTATTACGAGGAGAGATAGTGTCAGCTTTAGCAGTCAGAAGCTGCCAGTAGGTACTACACAATGAGCAAACCACCCAGGGTGCACTGTTAATACCTGTCTGGGCTGCAGCCAGTCCAGCTGCGTGTGGTTTATGCAGGAGGAAATGTGGGGCAAGACTGGGGTAAAACAGAGAAAATGTGCTAATAAAGTACTCAATAACATGCTTCAACAATATAACACCAAAACATTTAATATTACAGTGCACATTCATAACCTCCTATTGGCATGTTATTTTGTGTGGTGGGTGGGTGTACTGATATATGTGATTTTCAAGGACAAAGATGTGTATAATGACATCCCAAAACATGCCTCCAGTCCCTGCTTCAGTCTCTTGGATTTTACTCCCATTTTATTGTACAGCATGCAAAACAACTTAAAACACAATTGTTTCACAGACATGTAGTGTCTGGCATGGCCTAATATTTGGATCATGTATGGATCATAAAACCTTTTTACTTAAGACTTACAAACTTATTGTGGGGGTGAAACACCCTAGGCTCTAGAGAGTCTGGAGGCAAACTTCTCCTCCAGATGGCTATCAGCACCTCTGACACCAACAGGACAGTTTATGACACCCTGCACCAGCTTCAAAAAAATTCCATGGGCACCACCTGGGGTTCCAGTAATGCCACATGGCCCAAGAGAGAGCACTCTCTTTAACTTACCACTAAACTATCCTAAACTGTAGATATTTGTATATATTCCCACTGCATGCTGGCTAGAAAACTAACTGTAATTTAACTGTTACTGTAGATAGTTATGCAAGTTTGGCTGTGTTCCAGCCCATCTTTCTACATGCTCTAAAGTCCTGTTAAAGCAGAGAAGCGTTGTTTCCTAGGCCAGACAAATAATGTTCCTTAGATTCAATAAGACTGTGTATGCACTCTCTGGACGAATGCAAAAGCTGATTATTGTAATCATGCCTGCTGATCAGGTACTACAAATTATGTATATTTAATGACAATAAATTATATGTATTTTTCCTTTGAGCTAAATGACTTGAGCTAAATGACTATATATATATATATATATATATATATATATATATATATATATATATATATATATATATATGGAGAATAGATTTATTAACATTAATTTTGAGATAACTTATTCATAAATAATTATGTCTGCAATGGAAAAAACTTATTTGTAAACAAACCTCAATATTAATCCCCCTTAAACACATTTTTGCTACATTTTTGGTGGGGAATGCGGGCAGAATTTAACAATAGTTATGAGCTTGAACCATTCAGCATAATTGTGTGTATGACAAATCAGGAACCAATAGGACACGACGTGCGATACGCATTATGTCCCTATTTGTGTCTTGTTTAAATACAGATGAAGTGATAGCAATGGTATTTCTGGTATCAGAGTAATGTTAATCTGATCTGGCGAAGAAATCCCATTCAGTATTAATTAATGCATAAATCTGCTCTGATGAAGAAATCTCAGTACAGTGTTGTGTAAACGTAGACCCTTCAGCAGAGAGTCAAAGAATGTTACAGCCAGCTAGGAACAGTCAAGCACCAGAGAGATCATGGAGCAGTCCACATTCATCATACAACATGGAGGATATCACTCCATGAAAACACAGTCAGCAAGCCAACAGTGACTGACCTGCACCAGCCAGGGCAACAAGCCCAAACATTCATCAGAACTGAACTCTCTCCTTATACCTGAAACTGCAAAAGAGGGGTCTCAGCTAGTCTACACCACTCCCCACGACACAGACCTACAGGAACCTGCCGGGATGCCAATCATGCCCAATTCACCTGCTGTGCCATCAGGACTGCTGCTGACACTGTGCTGCGCATCCCTACCGAGATAGGATAAGTCCTAACCGACGTGATGCAAGAACCAGTGGACAAGTGTACGGCTGCAGTCTCATGAGCACTCAAGCAGGATAGAAAGGTGGAAAGGTACCCAAGCTGAGACAATGCCTAACCACATCAAGACCAGCCTCTACCTGTATGTCTGAATGCTGAGACCACTTTTGAACCACCTGCGATCCCACCATCATGATCCAACCGACCATCATCCACCGAAGTTTACTATCCTAACTATCCTAAACTGTAGATATTTGTATATACTCCCACTGTATGCTGGCTAGAAAACTAAATGTAACTGTAACTTAACTGTAACTGTATATCTGTAACAAGTTTGGATTGATGTTCTGTTTGTTTTCATGCATTAGGATGAATCACAACTTATTTGTAATTTTGTATTTCAAACTCTGTCATATTTAATATCTAACAGATCGTCTTCTAATTTCCCATCAGACTATGTATGTTGTGTTACCATAACGGGCATGATAGTCTTTCTACAATAACCTGGATTAATATTTGCAAATGTGCAGTCCAGCCATTAAAACATGCAAATAAGGTGTTGAGCGAGACAAAGAAACGTTTGCCTGCTTAACACCTATTGGTTGTTTTGGTTTCACTGGGCGTGATGATTATGTCTAGTTATATGTTACATGTTTCCTATAGTGTAGTTTAATAAACACCCATATGTATTCACTCTTGATAGTTGCTGTGTTTAATGATCACAAATAAGGTCACTTAAATTGTGTTCAATCTTTCTACATGCTCTAAAGTCCTGTTAAAGCAGAGAAGCATTGTTTCCTAGGCCAGACAAATAATGTTTCTTAGATTCAATAAGACTGTGTATGCACTCGCTGGACGAATGCCAAAGCTGATTATTGTAATCATTCCTGCTGATCAGGTACTACAAATTATGTATATTTAATGGTGATTAATTATATGTATTTTTCCTTTGAGCTAAATGACCTGTTTCCATGAGCAAAATGGTGTTTTAAACAACACCATTTCATCTTTTTGACATTCGATTTGCTACATAATTGTGATGCTGGTTCATGTCCCTAATTCTGCTGATCTTTGCTACATGCTCTATAAGAGTGTTAAATCAATGTATTACATTGATTAAGAATTCCCTAAATCATTGATCCTAATCAATTATACCAATTAATCCTAATCCCTGTGTGTGTTGTTATGTGTGTATATATACTATATACACAGGGAATGGTGGAGAATAGATTTATTAACATTCATTTTGAGAAAATAACTTGTTCAAATATAATTACGTCTGTAATAGAAAATGCTTATTTGTGAACAAACCTCAAGATTAATCCCCCTTAAACACATTTTCGCTACAGACACTTGATTAATCCCTAATGCTCTGATGTTTAACCTTGTTTAACATAGTTTATAAATAAAAACCCTGTCTTTCACAATTCATCCTGTCCATAGTATCAGTACTATTTGTACTTGTAGCTTTTAGTAAATGTAGCTTTGCAGACTAGACTTGTTGGTTCTTAGGGCAAAATGTTAAATACTCTTTATGTCGCTTTGGATAAAAGCATCTGCTAAGTAAATAGATGTAAATATAATGTAAATGCAATGCAATATAAATCAACTTGAAAAGTAATAGCCCACCTCTTCTCAACAAACCTCATAGAGTTCTCAAATAAGTTCCAATACAAATTACACAATTTAACACTTAGGGTTAAAGAATGTTTGCCTAAGAAAGCACAACAAATAAGCAAAGTTAATGGACAAACATTGAATATAACTAAATTGCCCATATCTCCATATACTTCTATTTAGAAGTCAGACAGTAATTTTATATGACTGTCTGTGTGTATGCACTGAATTATGAGGCCACTGTCTAAATTTACACAGTGGTCTGTTTTGATCTCCCACATGTAGAGCATTAGGGTGGTATTGTAGAACCCCTGAAAGGGACACAATGTCTAACAGTGTAAAACAATGTTAAACATTTTGGTAACAAAACTTCCAAAAATGTATCTTGGATCGTAACTTGTATATTCTGATAAATTGTTGAAATAGATCAACATTATACACAACAGTAAATGCACTGAACTGCACATTTAAATGAACTAATGAATTGTGGTAAACTACTATTAAACACTACAACAATGCATCAAATCAAATATTTAGACAAATCCTCCCCAGCATGAAGAGAGAGCATGCTACTGTAGGGCAAAACCCCAGCACAACGGTATTGGCAGCATGCTAGTGAACAGTGTAACTCTGAGGCAGAGCAGTGGGGTGGAGCAGGATGGGCACCAGGACAGCAACAGGAGTGATGGAGGCCAGGATAGAGCTTGAGACCAGGTCACAGGGAAACCCAGGCGAAGGCAGAGATCACAGGAGTGGCCATCTTAGGGATAACAGAGCTAGCAGTACATGGATGACTGCAGTGATCGTGTCAGGACAGACAGGAAACTCAGGGATGATGTCAGTGGTCACATCAAGACTAACAGGAAGTACACAGGTGACCTCCATGGTCGTGTCAGGGCAAACAGGGCTCAACATATGACGATGCTGAGCAGAAGATCCTTGGGATGGAGTTAGTTCAAGAATGGACTCTTGGTTTTGAAAAGGGTCTGGATGAGCAAGAGCGTAGTGTGCAGCCCAAACATACAAAATGGCTACCACCATTACAAGGCGCACTGAGGATAGGGGAACCACCTCTGTGACTGCCAGTGCTAAGGCCCTTGGAATGCCAGCCGCTCTAACCGAAATCAGTGCTGGGTCCACCAAACTGCAATCACCCTCAAATGCCTTAGGAATACCTGGGCATCTTCAGATGCAAAGTTCATGATGAACTTGAACACTGGAGTGGCATTCTTGACTGCTGAAGACTGTGGTGTGACATCCATAATGACTGGCGGCTCCGACGTGGAGGCCCTGGCATGGTGACCATGTTGTATAGAGACTCTGGAGTGATGGCCATGTTGTGGAGAGGTCCTGGTGTAAAAGTAACCATAAATACTGGGCTTGTAATCCTCAGTGTAGGTGCAAGCTGGAAAAGGTTGACCAAGCTCTGTGGCCATCAGAGCTTGCTGACTACTGCTCTCCAAAAAATGTTGAAAAGAGTCCCACTCATGGTCTATGCATTCCGTCTATCTAGTTTGTTAATTCCCATGGACATCAATGACTTTACAGGTCCTGATAAACAATGACAGTACAAGTCTTTAAAACTGCAACTTTGCAGCTCAAACGGTAAGCATGAGCACAAACTGTTCTGTGTAGACTTCATCTGGCTTATTACCATGGTGTAAGAAAAGAGTTTCCTCTGTTGAATCCTTATTGGCAAAAACTTCTGCAACATACTGCTCCAGGACACAACTTTGAGAATCCAATGCCAGACTTTTTAAACACAAACCAACGTTATAAACCAAGAATAGGCACAGAGTTGAAAAACAGGTAATCTATCCAAAAACTAAGCAAGGTTCAAAGGCAAAACAAAGAGGTTTAATCCATAAACCACAGGGAACCAGCAAGAATGCTCAGAATTGCAATGTTATAACTAACAAGGCTTTACCCTGAATGAATGAGTAGACCGGGTATAAATAGAGACAAAGAGATACAGGAGGACATGATTAAGATAATGACATACAAAGGGTTCTGGGAAATGGAGAACATAGTAAACAACAGAACAGATGACAGTAGTGCCCTCTGGTGGAGCACAAGGGTACTGGCAGCATGGTAGTGTAACAGGTAGTATGAGAAGGTTGCTTTGCAGTTTATTTGCCACACACACATTTGCAGGACCCTTTGGTAGGTGTTCTTTGTTTCCTTGAAGCAAACCATAAACCGCTCTCTGTCTGAGACATAATGCTAAATTCGACAGAGAACCAATCTTACACGAAAGCTATAGCATTCTTTTTCCTGTGTTTGTCCAAGACTTCACAGAAAAACTGGTCTAGAATCTTTTCACTGGACAGTCATTTGTAGCCAGCACCTATTATTCTGCCTGTCTTTCTTCTGCAAAATGGCAAAAATGCAGAACATCTTCTGTTTGCTTTTGTAGCCCATAGTTCATGCATGCAGATGTTATCGCCTTCTCTGAACCCTCATTGAACTGCATGGAATTGTTTACAAACGCACTTGGCCACCCAGGTACTTCACGATAAGTTCAGCAAGATCTTTGGGATGGGACAGACTCTGCTCCCCTGAACACAGAGCATTCATCTACACAAAAGATTCTGTGCTGTTTTTATATGTACTTATTACATATTGTACATACTCAGTACATATAAGGTTCTCATCAACCCAAACAACCTTTGCCCTGACATCTATTAGCTCCGCCCCAACAGGAAGTTGCCCATTTTGGCCTTTAGAGGATTCATGTTATTGTAAATGCCCTTCACAGTTTAATAATTAACTAACAAAGACTGCAGTCTGCAGAAGCATGAGAAAACTACCCAGCGGCCAACACACTGTCTCTGCTCCCCTCATCCTGTTACTAAAACCACAGGCATTTTATTAAGAGTATGAAAAAGCTCTGGGCAGGTAGATTGCTCTTGATAAAATAGAAGGAAGTAGTTAACATAGTTTCCAGAATGTCTCTCTTGCATAATCTATATTCTGTTTCTTTTAAACACTGTTTCTCTATTGATTCTAAGCCAAACTGAGTTAAACTATTTCAATTCAATTCAAATTAATTTATATAGCTCTTTTTACATTGTTTTAAATCAGCTTTACATATAAAGAAAAAACACAGAAAACAGCAAAATTATTAAATAAATATAACATGCAGAAAACATGGTATTATTGCAAATTTAGTCGTTCATTATAAGATGTTTTTTAATATAATTAATTAGTGATACTAAGTTTGTAATCGGTTTATAATCGGTAAATAAAGTTTACTGAACTGATAAAAACTACAACACATTTGAACTATTTGAGAAAATGGACATGCAGAAAAACCTGCTACTGCATGCAAAGTGGTTTATGGGAAGTGAATGACAGCCTATTAAAATATGTACTATGAGACTATGTGACATTTAGTCAATTAACATGACAGATGACAGGTATCATATTAAGCAAGATATGCCACTCCAGCGTACATGGAGATGGCCCATAGAAAAAAGATATACAAAGATCACCTGTCATCTGTCATGTTAATTCTATAGAACAGGAGTATTATATACATAAGGAATTTGCAAAAATACTGTAAATACATCTGAACATTTCGTGTCTTGTGATTAGTTTTCATATGCGTGGTTCATAACAAGACATGTAACAACCAGTGATATTCAAAGTTACTGACGTGACACCATATTTAGATTTACTCTAAATAAATCTGTTTGTTCATATGGATATGTGATGTATTGATCTTTTAATAGCTCAAAATATTGATCATTTTCTTTCACAAACATAACATTTTGTTTTAGAAGATGTTTATTAATCCACCAAAATTGTATGAATTACTTTGATGATGGGTGGATGTGTGTAGCTTAGAAAAGCATTGCTTTATAGCCGTGCAACGATCATGCGTTAGACTCCAGGGAACACATATACTGATAAAATGTGTATCTTGAATTAACTGTAAATCACATTCAATAGCATCTGCCAAATGTGTAAATGTACATTTTGGGAATTAGAAATTACCAGTTAGAAGGTGCTTAACTTTAAAATGTAACTATAAGTTATAATAAATGCTTGCAAAAATAAGTTATTGGGTTGTTTCTTGGAGGACAGTGTAGTGTCTGGCATGACACAATATTTGGATCATGTATGGATCATAAAATACCCTTTTTTACTTAAGACAAACCTAGTGTGGGGGGTTAAAAGACCCTAGGCTCCAGAGAGTCTCCTACTCCTCTACTCCTACTACTCCTAGATTGTTATCAGCAACCTCTGACCGAGCTGAACTTAAAAATGACCGCCAACACCTTAGTCTTGGTTTTGTCTTAGTCTTTGGTATTAGTCTTCTTGCAAGGATCTTCGGCCCTGGCACCCCTCCCTGTGGGAGGGGGGGGTCCAGCCTCTGGCTCAGTCCATCTGAGACAGACTCTGGACATCACTTCACTGAACATTAACTTTGTCGATCTCCGGAACTTGACGAACTCCATCACTTCTGAACCACTCAGGACTTTCTCTCCATGCGCATGTGGATTCGCGCTCTGCACTAGAGCTCAATGCAAGTATCCATATTCTATACACATAGAATAGCTGCGCTAAGTTGTGCCCCTTTATTAAGGTGATTCTACTGGTGGTTCGTTCAGAATGCTTAGCCGATTTGACTTGCACAGGCTTAACATCCTCTCTCTCTCTCTCTCTCTCTCCTTGCTCTCCTTACTTTTGGTTATGTGTTTAATGTGTGCAGGTTTATGTCTAGTTATATGTTACATGTTCCCTTATATGTTACATGTTCCCATGTAGTGTAGTTTAATAAACACCCATGTGTATCCACCCTTGATTATTGCTGCGTTTAATGCTCACAAACAAGGTCACTTAAACTGTGTTCAGTCTTTCTACATGCTCTAAAGTCCTGTTAAAGCAGAGAAGCGTTGTTTTCAAGGCCAGACAAATAATGTTTCTTAGATTCAATAAGACCACGTTTATATCAATAAGCTGATCTTTGGAATCATCCTCGCTGATCAGGTACTACAAAATATGTATATTTAATTAATTATATGTATTTTCCTTTGAGTTTCATTCCATGAATGAAATGGTGTTTTAAACAACACTGTTTCATTGATTTGACATTTGATTTGCTGCATAATTGTGGTGTTGGTTCATGCTTTTAATCTGGAGTCCCTAATTCTGCTGATCTTTGCATTAGATATACATATATATATATATAATGCACATAAATGTATATATGTATATATATATGCACCTGTTTCCCTTACACAGGTAATGGTGGAGAACATATTAACATTAATTTTGAGTAAACCTGTTCATATATGACATAACTATCGTTGAACAAGCCTCCATATTAATTTCCCTTAAACACATTTTCGCTACAACAGTCTCATATACAGACTGTTCTTGTGCCCCTAGCTCTAAGTGGTTTGTGTTTGTGCCTCAGCTTAGCCTTGCTCAATCTCTTTTCTCACTACTTTTCCTGGTTAGGAAAGAGTCTATATAAGAGTCTTCTCACACACATGTCAAAAGTTAATGTTAACCCCCGATTTAATGGGGGTCTCTGGACAGGCTCCGCCTTTTCTTTTGTGCTCTCTGCCGAATCAGACAAGCACACACTGCCCATGCGCAAACGTAATGTATAAATACATATATCCAATGTCCATGATAGATAGATAGGTAGGTAGGCAGGTAGGTAGGTAGATAGATGGAAAAACGTCTCAGGTTACACAGGTAACCCCGTTCCCTCAAAAGGGAACCAATCCTCAGAGTTGTCAGAGCAGAAGGAAACAAATTTTTTCTAGGACAAATTTGTATGTGGCTTGATTCTTGCGCACCTCTCAAATTGCCCAATTCCAACCTTGCTGAAACACTCCCAGATCATCAGAGATCCTCCACTAGATTTCACAGTAGGTGCAAGACCCTGTGGCTTGTAGGCTCTATCTAACCATTAGATGACCAGGTGTTGGGCAAAGCTGAAAATTGGACTCATCAGAGAAGATGACTTACTCCAGTCCTCTGCAGTCCAATCTTTATGGTCTTTTGCAAACCTCAGCCTTGTAGGTCACTTGACTTCATCCTATGGTGACTGACATTCAAATGAGTCGGTGGTCATCTCAATCAGTGGAGAGTCGTTTTCGCCCTCTACCGGTCTGTAGTTTGCCTGTCCCCAATGTCTGCAGCTTGATCTTGTTCTTATGAACCACTGTTTTTGATATTGTATGGATTGAAGCAACCTGATACTCACTGTATCCCTCTGCTAGTAAAGTTAGAACTGAACCCTTCTTTCCCTCACTCAAAACTTTTCAAGTCTTTTGGCATGGTCAGTAGTTATTATGTGATTCCACTTATTTTTGATGTTTTTGATGTTCACTGTTTTTGCTATCAAGTTGGTCCTATTGCAAGAGGATTGTGATGACCACAACTGTGTTTTCTATACTTTTCCTCATTAAATAATAATTGTTTTAAGTGATTACTGAATCAGTACTTCATTTAATGAAATGAGATGTGCCTGTGTTGGAATTCAACAGACACTGGAATGGAATAGCTGCTATAAATGTAGAGGTGCTGATTTAAGAAAAAACTGCAGTGGTCTCTTAATTTTTTCCAGAGCTATATATATATATATATATATATATATATATATATATATATATATATATATATATATATATATATATATATATATACTTAAGGTCTATATGGCCCCTGTGTCGGCTAACCACGAACCTGTTGATGGAGCCTCCTATTGGGAAACATGCCTTGGTGTCTCGTTTTCTGTGTGGTGTCAGACGTCTGAGGCCTTACTGTCACACGTGTCCCCTCTTGTGATCTTACTACAGGTTTAAGAGGTTTATCTTTAGCTCCATTTCAGTCCCTAGAGTCAGCCTTAGAGAAGTTTCTGACTCTTAAGGTGGCTCTACTATTAGCTCCTACATAAAGGGTAGGGGATTTACAGGCTCTTTCTGTAGACCTGGGTGCTTGGATTTTGCTCCTGGCTTTGTTAAAGCCATTTTGCACCCTAGGCCAGATTATATTCCCAAGGTGCCTGCTGCGGCTGGTCACACTGTGGTAATTCAAGCCTTCTCCGTTTGAGTCACCAGAACAGGAAAGGCTTCATTTATTGTTTCCAGTTAGAACTTTGAAAATCTATGTCCACCACTGCTGGGGTAAGACCTCTCAGCATTTGGTCTGTTTTAGTAGCCATAACCAAGATAATGCAGCCACAAAACAGCATTTGTCTCAATGGATTACAGATGTTATTACCTTGTCCCATTCTACAAGGGGTGTAGCATCATCTAAGGCTCTGTCTAGGGGAACATCTCTAAGTGATGTTTGGTCACCTCTCCACACACATTCATTTGATTTTACAGTTTAGACTTGAATTCAACTCCAGGTGCTCAGGTCCTCTTGGGTTGACAAGTCTATGTCTGCTCCTGATTTTCTTGTGCCAATGTTTCATAGCATCTGGGGCAGGCTTTCCCCTTACTGTGGTGTAGTTGGCATTTTCATTCCCCATAGTGTCAAGCCTGAATCAGTGTTGAGTTCCCTAGTGTTGAACATCTCAGGTTATGTATGTAACCCAGTTCCCAGAGACAAGGAATGAGACATTGCGTTGCTTTGCCACACCTCAGTCTGGCCTTCACAGTTTTCCCTCAGACTTGAATCTGACATATTTTATAGGTGCTTTTTGAAGGTTTTGTGGCACGGAAGGCTACATCAAATGATTTTGACCTGCCTATAAATAGGCCTGTTTTTACATGTGTTCAGTCCCAGGTGTGCCTGAAGTGTGTTCCCCATAGTGTCAAGCCTGACACAGCATCTTGTTCCCTGTCTCAGGCATTTATCATCAAACTACTTGAACTGTCTCAATTCCTTAACATAACAGATAACTTTAAAAACCTTGATTATGTAACAGAAAATGTTAACTCTCTCTTTTCTAACACCTTAGACAAAGTTGCTCCTCTACACTTAAAGAAGATAAAGGACAGCATTCTAAAACTGTGGTATAATGGGCATACACCCAAAAAAGAGCAGCCCGGAAAATGGAGCATAACCTGAAACAAACAAAACTAGAGGTATTCTGTACAGCATGAAAGGACAGTGTTTCAAATTACAGAAAGGTCTTAAACAGCTCCAGATTTGCCTACTTTTCAAATCTTTTGGAGAAAACAAACACAACCCTAGATATTTATTTGATACAATGGCTAAATTAACCAAAAATATAGCACCAACTGCTTCAGACAGTTGTCAATATCATAGCAGTGATGATTTTATGAATTTCTTTAATAACAAAATAGATACTTTCAGACAGAAAATAACAAACATACAAATGCCTGCAACACATTCACATCAGATGGCGCATCATAATTTGCCCAAGGAATAACTCCAGTCATTCTCTACTATAGATAAGGATGAACTGTCAAAAATGTGCTTCCTGAAATTATTAATCCTCTACATAATATTATTAATTCATTATTGCCATTGGGATATGTCCCAAAAACTTACAAGCTGGCTGTTGTTAGACCTCTTATTAAAAAAACACAACTTGGATCCCAGGAATCCCAGGAAATTAGTAAATTACAGACCAATCTCAAATGTACCTTTTATTTCAAAAATAATTGAGAAGGTGGTGTCCTCAGAGATATGTTTGTTCCTAGAAAGAAACAGTATCTGTGAGAATTTTCGGTCAGAACTTAGACCATATTATAGTACAGAGACTGTACTATAATATACTGTACTAAAAAAATTTTTTTGTCTCTTGTCGGCTGATTGTGGTTGCATCTCTCTTCTAGTGTTACTTGACTTCAGCACAGCCTTTGACACTATTAACCACAGCATTCTCTTAAATAGGCATGAAAATTATGTTGACATAAATGGAACTGCACTGGCATGGTTTAAATCGTATCTATCTGACCGATTCCAGTTTGTTGCTGTGAATGAACAGGTGTCATATTGATCACAAGTTCAGTATGGAGTACCGCAGGGCTCAATGCTTGGGTCCCTGCTTTTTACCCTGTATTACCCTGCATAAATTTACCAAACTAACAGAATGTATAGTTGATATCAAAACTTGGATCACTAGCAATTTTCTACTACTAAATTCAGACAAAACAGAAGTTGTAATTATTGGACCAATATCTTCCACATGAAACAACCCAGAATACTGCCTTACTCTTGATGCTCTATAAAGCTTGTTTCATCAGCTCAGTATCTTTTTTGATAGTAATTTGTCCTTTTAAAACCACATTTCCAATATTTGTAAAACTGCATTTTTTATCTTAAAATATATCAAAACTCAGACACATGCTATGTCACACACCGAAAAGTTAATTAATGCATTCATGACATCAAGACTTGATTATTGCAATGATTGACTTGGTGGCTGCCCACGGTTTAGTACAAAAACTCCTGGTTTAGCTGGTTTAAAATGCAGCAGCCCGAGTTCTTACAAGAACAAACAAGTATGACCACTTGTTCTGGTTTGTCAACACAGCACTGGCTGCCTGTCTTGTATAAACCTTAAAATTCTGCTGATTAACTAGTAGTGGGTCTTGTAGTGGGTCTACACATTGTCCTATGGATTTATTATTTAAATCTCTTAAGGGATTTCTTGATCTCTTTTAGGCTGCATTAACGAGGTAAACCGGAACCAGGGACAGGTCTCATAAGAACACATGTACTGGCTTCACACTAGGTATGTCTTTCATTTCCCCAAGGTTTTGTAGTCAGCATGATCCACACTTTATCCAGATCAGATGATGGGGATATGAGATAGTACCTGACATTTGTCACAAAATCAGAACCGACAGTTTTTAATTTAAAATAATAAATCAGTGCTATCAGCTCTCAGTTTTTATCCAAGACAATAAGTTTTGAATTGCACCTTTAACGTGCCAGAGGAGAACTGGCCTGAACTGGTTGAACCTGGTTTCTCTCAAGGTTTTTTCCCTATATATACATCATTGGAGTTTTGGTTCCTTTCATCGCCCTGTGGGCTTGTTTACTGAGAGACTGCTAACATTCAGCGTGGCTTAATGTTTTGTAAATTGTTAATATTTTCTTTAGCATAATTATCTAACTACAGTCCTAAAGACTCTACTATTTCGCTATTTATTTGTCTCCCACTCTCTTTCATTATTCAATGTTCAAATTTTGTGTGGTATTATTACAAATTCCTTATACGCTTTTAGGGGTATATCTTCTAAGCACCATCTCCATCTAAAACATCTATCATGTTAATTGACTAAATGTTGCATAGTCTGAGACATAAGCAGTCTGAATATATTACACACACACAATGACAAAGATTTCTAAAGCCTGTCCATTTATTCAAATGGTTATCATCAGTCAACTCTTTATTCATAAACCAACTACAATCAGTGTGTAAAACCACATCTTTTTTTTGTTTTAATTTTTCAGTTTCTCTGGTTTATTTTTTGTTATATAAAGCTACTTTGAAGCAATGCAACACTGTAAAAAGCATTATATAAATAAAATTAAATTGAATACACACATTGATTGCCTTAGTACTTAAGTGTTAGAATGATGCCAGGAGGAGTAAGAGAATAGCTTCATTGTGGAAAGTGGCATATGACAAAACAATGCATCGGAAATGTATTATTTGATTGTAAATGAATGAATTTAGACACAGACATTACTACATATTGTGTATGTGACAGACTAAAATTTAATCTGAATTCAGACTGAAATACTTAAAATGTTATAGCACAAATTTGAAAATACAGTTTTTTTGACAGGTCAAAAATGCTTCCTGTCTGAACAGAAACCCAAGACACATTGGAAAAAAACAGTGTAAGTCATTGTTTGTTATGCAGAGTAGTTGTGGTTTATATTTGGTTGATGCTTACATAGTTATTTTAGTGATTTTCATGTTGATTGGCTACATTGTCTCATTGACATTAAATCATTTGCGAGATGTTAGCAACAACAAGAGTTGACAGTTGTAAAATCCCAAACAATTATATTTAAGTTACAGTATTTTAAGTTGGGAGGTGTGCAGCTGATTTAAGTAAGTTTCTGTTCCTGTAGATGTCTTGGTAGACTCCCTTTAATGACAAAAACATTTGGGTTACTTGACTGTAACTCTGTTCCCTGAAAAGTGGGAACAAGATGCAATGTTTGAGAACACTAATGAGAACATTCTTGCCAAAAATCTGTCTAAAATGACCTAAGACCTTGACATGCAGCTTCTCATTCCTGCTTTTTCAGTGCTTTTAGTGGAGGGCACCCTAGCACTTAAAATAGTTTCCAGTCATCGAGGAGCGGTATTAGATCTGAAAATCAAACTCTTGTCGCTACCAACAAAAGGCCTCCTGGAAGCATACCATTGGCAGAAATTAGTACTCTGTAGAGTATTCTGTAAGCCCTCTCTAACGCCAGGGAGTGCCTTGGAAGTGGGAGCGAGGACTTCTTGATCTGATGAAAGAGCAAGAGAATAGGAAGAACCCATCTCTCGCAGCTCAGCCAGATCAACCTGCAAGCCCCATGATCTTAATGTGTGGCTCTGACCTTGAAAGAAAGCAAGCTGAGCACTTTAACAAATGGAGCAGTTTAGCAAACGGAGCACTTTAATTGTGAAGCACACACAGTGCACCCACTTGCTAGATTTACTCAAAGCAAAACTCATAATCAGAGAGTGGGTTAGAACAGGAAGGAACATTTCCTAACTATTTTACACGTTATTTAGTCATTTAGCAGACACTTTAATCCAAAGCGACTTTTATCCAAAGTGACTCCAAAGCACAAGGTGAGGAAAGCAATGAAGAAATAAATCATTAGGATGCAATAACATCAGCTATACACAGTTACAGTTACCAAGATTACAACATTTTGATACTTGTTGGGAGAGAGAGGAAAGGGTTAAAGGTTGTGTCAGGTATTTGTGTCACATTTATTTATAACCTCTAACAAACACACAACTCAATGATGTCAGGGCTATTTAAAACAAATTCTTGGAGTGTTTGCCCCACATGCTTCACAACCAGTCAGACAGAGGCAGCTCAATGTTAATTGTTTTTTTATATGAGGGTGATTCATTTTTTTATATGTGAAGCTGGAATGCTCCACAGGGATCTTAAACTTGCCCTCACTCAGCGGCTGTTAAGGTTTTTAAAGCAGCAGACTGAGAGATTGGGTTACCACAGTGAAATGCATGTGGTGTACCTACTAATGCAGTACCAATTTCAGATCAGATCTCTCAGATGTCAATGTGAGTAACAATGTTATCTGGACTGCATTTGCATTAAAATCTGTGTAATAATATATGTCTAGGATTTGGGTTGGGTTGACACAGATTGGGTTGGAAATTTAAGTGTGCTGTTCCTTTATCAGCCATACTAGAAAGACCAGCTTAAACTGAATTCAAAACCTGCTTTGCTGTCTATTGTCTACATTAGAAGGTATTATAGAATAGCTTTTGTGTCAGGAGAATACCTGCGGTGCTTTAAAATTCTGCCTTGGTAGGGAGCTCACTAGGGTTTTGGAACAAAGCCTTTGGGTGTTGTCTTCTAAACACAGGTAGACAGCATAATTTATTATAATGGAAGCAATCAAGTGTTTTTGACTCGGTCTGCTCAGACTGATCCACTGATGTTTTGAAAACTTTGATTATTGAGGACAGCATCCCCCAGCCTCCTGTGCCTCTGACATTAGTAGCTAGTCTGAGGCCAGCAGGTTTTTTTTTCATCCAGAACCACATTTTGTTGTGTAAATGCATGGAATGGTTCCAGATTGAATAACAGCTTCTAGTATGAAGGATTCATACCAGAACATAATCTCCTCACTTTACCTTCCACTTTAAATACATACCTCACTGGGGCACTAGTTTAACTTTGTTTTGTCTTAATTATTCCTTCATTTTATGTTTTTTAGAATACTATATGGAGCATACACTACGAGTGCATGCAGCTCGGTGGAGGGGGCCAAGTGTCTGGTCTTGTCGCCAGGCAGACCAGCGCTGAAGGTATTGAATGCCCAAGGTTTCTTAGCTCTCTTCCTACCTGCTTCAACCATGACATCTCCAAGACACTTGTCAAACTCAACACTTTGTACTCGGATTCAGTGTGATACTTCATTCAGAGTGCCTGTGTGCCCCTTTTCAGTGCTTAAACCCAAAGAGTTACTAATTCGCAGCTCAAAGGCACAGACTTTTCATGTGTTATTACAGATGCAATAAAAGCCTCTGTCTGCAGGGCAATTACTGTTAACACACACAAGACAGGCCAAGAGTGCTAGAGACAGATGTCAGCAGCATCAAAGGAATTCTTTTCAAACACTCAAGCAAATGTTGCTTTCCTCGTATTTTTCTTGCATGGATGGACACACAAACAGCTTTTGACAAGTGGTCATAAAATTCCTCTCTGTGCTAATGGGGCCCCTGAATGATTTTGTGCTGACATAACCGGTGAAAATGCTTCACACTAGTTTCATACTGTTGTGTGCAGCCAGCTGCAGCTGAATCACTGAAACCCCAACTTAATAAACTCCTAAGGGGCTGGTGGCCCTTTCACCTCAACCTCAAACGTGGACTTTGCTTATGTGTGTGTGTCTGCATGTGGGCACTTGTGTATGAACACTTAAATTAAACCAAAGAGCTCTAGCAGAAGCAGTTTGGGGAGGGACGGTTAAAACAGATATAAGAAAACAATGCTGCAAAGAAAGGAAAGTTTATCTTTTTCAGTCCTTTTGATAACTCATTCATTGCATCAACCTTGGGTCATGTTTTTTGAACATGGCTTGAGCATACATGAACTGGATGGCTTGGTGTAAACCTAGAATATCTACTAGAAAAGTTGTTCAGATCTGTTGACACAAACAATGTCAGAGTTTTATGTTTGTACTAATTTTACATGCAAAGAGAATTAAGTGGAAAATAGCTATAAAAAAATAAACAATTATGAGTTTTTTGCTGCAGAAAACTGGACAAACATCATGATTGTTTCCCAGGAAAAACAAAACAAACAGTGTCATGCCCACTTTAAAGGTTTCAACAAACATATTTACTGTCTTTTCTGTCACCCCATTAAACCAATGTGTGCCATAAAGCAGTATGTCAAAGTAGCAATATAGCATAAGGCTGAAGAAACAAGCACAAAATCAGTTGGAGAAATTCTCACACAGCTTGTATGGGTGACATCATCAGTTTGCTGAGAAGTTCTCTGCAGAATGTTGAGTTCTTCATTAATTCAACCTCAGTTTCATATTGACAGTCTCCAGAGCTTTCCCATGCTCAAGTCTCACTCCTAAATAAGGAACCACAAACTCAGGGCTAATAAGCCTGGTGCAAATCTACCTAATCATCTTAAAGTGCAGTGAATGATATACAAGTATCAAAACATCTTCAACATAAGCCCAAAGCTTTGTACTGTAGTTTATTTAAGCGTGCATGTGTGTTTTGGGTTGGGGGCACAGATTTATTTTTCTGTTGCCTTTTTCTGTAAAATTTTAAATACTTGAGATTTGGGATTGTGCACCCCTAGTAGAAAAGTCTGTCAGGATTTTAACTAAATGAAAAAGGTTTTCCTTTTTCCCTTCCATAAAAGTCTTCCTAAATATTTTTCTATAAAATTTGTTTTTTTATTCTATAAAAAACTTTTAGATTTTTACTACTTTGGCAGTCACCATCTAATTTTGCTTCAAGGGCAGCACATTTTGTCTAACTTCACTCCACAGAAGACTATAAGAATATAATCTGAGATTTTTTTTATTAGGTTCTGTAGCCCTTTATGGCTACTTCACCAAGCAGGGATCACAGTGTCAAAAAACAGTGCAAAAACAGTTAGTTTTTGCAAATGCTGCCCAGGTGTATTATGTAGTATCATATAGTAAGTTCACAGGTCATTCTTACCATTCCAAAATATTACAACCTGCATCACTGTTCAGTTATTGTTGTGACAGTACCAACTTAAAATTTATTCACTAGTATGAAATGATAATAGCTCAGTTTGTTTCTCTATCTTTTTCAGTAACAATACACTTTCTCTAACACAATGATACATTGCTGGTTTTTATACCAAATATACCTTCACTGCTAAGCAGGCTGAGGCAAAACCTAAATCATTTTAGTGAATTTTTTGGTCAAATGATCAAAATCATTCAGCCTGTCTTAATAAATAAAAAAAACACGCACACATCCCTTTCCTTGTCACTTAAATAATTTATTTACCACTAGAGCACTACAACAGTAATGTGTTACAATACATCTTAGTGGGTTAACAATATCAACATCATCATAGACAACAATAATAATAAACAGCTTGGTGTGACAATGCTGGTGTCTCCTTTCACTCCCTGTTTTTCCAGGAAATCTACTGGCATTCTTGCCCTAATAATATTAAAATAAGTGGAGGTTGCTGTTTTAGACCGTTACAATTTTTTCCTCTTTAACTGGTTAGGATAAGGACTAGTTAAAAAAGGAACCTCTACCTGGAAGTCAATCACATCATCATCTCATTTTATGCGGGTGAAGCTATAATTACAATTAAAAACCAACAAATAATAGTTACAAATAAAAAACTGTAGAAATAAAATATTCAGTGCAATTCTTTGTAACTCTTTTCCAATGAGAGAAAACAAAACCACAAATTCAGGAAGATGCTTTGAGGTGTAAAAATGATTCTCAATAAAAACATGGATGTCAGCATTTGAGGCTGTTGCAGTGCATTTGTGAAGCTGCTAAAACAGGATACACCTGGATTACCCGTCCCTCATGAATTACACTTATATTACCTGTCTGTTATGTCTTCACATTCGTCAAAATCCTCCCTTCAAAATCATCACTGACCTTACTTACATTGTGAATTATCTGCCATGACCTCAGCCTCTACCTGTCTGATGATCTCTTTCTGCTGTGTTGTTGACATCACAGTCTGCACCTATTCTGTCAGGGTGATAAGGGGCCCTGATGTTTAAATCAAAAATCAAAATCACAGAGAGGCCAAGTCACTAAACAGTTTCAGTGCAAAAACCTGCATCTCTTTAACTAACGACACATAATCCAGTTTAACCTGTGCCAGTTTTTGTATTAAAACTTAATCACTGTCATTCAACCCACACTAACCTCCTTTCCAAGTACATTAGGCACAATAAAGAATGCACCTCATTTATTAACATTGTTCTAATTGTGCCTGCAGAAAGCAGAAAGTAAAAGGAATGTAAAGCTGCAATCCATAACTTTGGCCTCTCTATTGCCATTGCAGTTTCAAACATGAAATTGCAGGTTACTTTACAGACTTTTTGTACCTATGTTAAAGTCAAAGGAAGCCAAAATGACATTGCCTATGAAACCCGACCCAGCAGCTCAAATTATAAATCATTATTGTACTTGCCATTGTGAAGTGTGGTATAAGGAGAGTGTTTTGAACTTATTATGTACTTGCTCAGTAACTGATATTTTTAACCAAAAAAGTTATGGATTGCAACTTTAAGATGTGTTTCTGTTTATCATGAAAGCAGTAATGCATCAAATGATCAAATGTTGGGGAAGGGCATTATAACTTGGTATTCAGATGTGCAGTGTAGTCGAACACACTTTCTGCATTTTGAAGAGCCTGTGTAAGTTATGCTAGCTCTGCTTCTTCCTCCCAATGGAGCATTCAGAGCCGGTCTGCAAGATCAGTTTAGCACTACATTTTTTGAGGATATGCATTCTCAGTGGTTCAGTGGTGCTGTAGCGTAAACAATACTTTTTCTATCTTGGTGAACTACTGTCAACAGTTTGAAGATAATCCTGTTAAGCAAGAAGTTTAGTTGTAGACTATACTGTAAACTGTAGACATGTTTATAGCAAACTACCTGAACACATGCAGTTTAAAGGCACAGACTTTTGTGGGCAACTATATCATCCCCCTTGAGTACTAAGCCTTGTTACTGCTGATGAGGAATGCGGGTGCACCTGCATCACAAATGTTTTTTTGCGTACTTAACATAAAACGTTTCTGGCCTAAATGATTGTTCCTAGTTAAACAAAACTTCTTTGGTTACTCTAAATAGCATGACTTGATAGACTTTTCACAGCACGCAAGGGTGCTTATCGTAGTCTTTCTAATGCTAACGTTATCTCAAACACCTGTGGCAGATTTGCAGCCAAAACAGTTTGCCACAAAGGTTTGCTAGAAAATTCTAGCTCCTCACCAGTAGTGGTAAACTACACTATAACCTAGTCAGGTTGTTACCTCCAGTAATGAAATCATGGGTTTTAAATACTATCAAGGAATCAAACAGAAAGACCTTAATTCTTGGGGAAACAAAGTAAAAGTTTACTTTGTTGCAAAGTTAAGTGTCTGAAATAAAAAAATTAAATTTTGTAAAATTATGATTTTTTTGTTTGCTTCACATATAGACACTTATCACAAGCTTCCAGTGTTTGCCAAACTCACATCCATAGAGTGATGAGTGGGTGATGTGACATGCTGTCAGGGCCTGTTTCCCCGCACAAGCACACACATCCACACACAATGCACATTGTATCATCTTGATTTTTGAGTGTTTTTGAAGGTGTGCAACTTATTCTGCTGTACTTTGACACCCCGTCCAGCATGCTTGTGAGTTATTGTGTGTCTGTTTGTGTGAATGTGTACTTGAAAATGGAGGTGATGAGCTCCTAGCTGCACTTGCAAGACTTGACAATCATGTTGGATAGCTGCTCGATTTTGGGATTTTTGCCAATGTAGTAAAGGATTGTGAGGGGTTCCAGATCCTGAGACACACAGCATGGAGATGCAGACGCATCTGGATTAATGGTGTTATAAAGGCCAAGTATCTGAAGGAGAACATGAAATGCAGTTATTTAATTAAAACCATTTATAATTAATTGCTTAATCTACGATTAAATGCTGTCGTTTGATTCATGAGCCAAAATGAATGTGACACCACTTTGAATAATAAATAATTATTTTTGAGAGAAGGTGGTTTTGAGGTGAAGTTTATCACTTATTATTACACAGCATTCTGGAATACTTGATTCTGATTGGCCAGATGTGACAATCCAAGGTGTGTTATTACCCAACAACAACTGCCTAAAACTAATAGCACGCGGTCTTACGGGAATTGCGAGTCATCTTGACCTTATAAATATCTTAGTTACAAATAAATTAAATATAAATATGCTTAATCAATAGCAAATTTCAGATTATGTATTTTTTTACTTCATAATATTACTTCACTACATATAATTTACCCAATTTCAAGTTTGTCTCGTTTGAACATCTTGGCTTAAAGCCGACTGGAAATGGATTTTTATCTAGGAAGGTTTGTATTTGTTACAAATGGGCTAACAAAATATTGGTAAGTAACCTGTAATAAGCAATATAATATAACAATATAATGTATAATATAAGGTTGTTATCAGAACAAACCCCTACAGTGTGCAGTGTGTCTCCCGCTTTGCGTGGGCATCCAGTCTGGGTTTATTCTGCAGTAACAACTGACTGGCTGTACATTATCCCTTATGACGTCTATTCCTCACACAAAGCTATTGAATAACAGCAAAGGTTTTGGAATATATAGCATAAATCATATGGACTACTTTGATATGTTTATAATGTCTTCTGGTTGTTTTTTGCCAATGACTGCCACATGGTCACTATAAAATGGCCATTATATGGAAAAAATGAGTGTGCATTCTTCAGAATGTTTCCTTTAGAGGTCCATACAAATAACAAGCACAAGGTTTGGAAATGTCAGAATTTAGATTATTCCTTTAAAGGCAGGGTAAGTCATTTTAGTATAGTAGTCTGCATATATTTAAATAATTCATCATATTTTTGCTACTTCTTTGTCTCAAATAGTCTCCCATTCTCTTTCATTGTGTATTTTTTTAGGTATTTTTATTGTATATATTTTATGTATGCATTTTACTTTGTGTGGATTTCATGATTTGCAAACCCCTTTTACACCCCTTTAAAAAAAACTACTATAAACCTAGTATGCCCAATTAGTCTTATTAATATACATCTCACAAATTATTTGCAATAATACCTTGATTTTTTAAAATTATTTTTTGTTGAACATGTCTGACATTTGTTCTGTTCTTTATTATAACTCTTTTTTATTATACACTACCAGTCAAAAGTTTGGAAACACTTGATTGAAATGTCAGATTAATAATCTGAAGACATTTGATTAAACATTAAAAATATAAATATAAAAATATAATATAATTGTACCAACATATTATTTCAATTTATTTTTTGTTATTAGAAAACTACAATTTAAAAAAAAATGTTTTTGAAATAGATGATTTGGACCAAATAATGAAGAAAAAAGCAGCCAATAAGAGCACAGGATAGAGGGGAACTCCTTCAAAACTCTTTAAAAATCTTTAAAAAAAAGAATGATTCCTTAAGAAACTGGGTGATGGAAAATGTCAAGAAAATTTTTGTAAATTCTAGACGAAGGGTGCCTATATTAAATATGCTAGAATATATCCTATTTTACCTTATTTTTAATTTTCTTTAGTCACAACATACTTCCTAAAGTTACATTTTCTTTGTTCATATTTTTATTTATTTATGAATAATAGTAAACTTATCAAAACTATGAAATAACACAAAAGTAAGTGTTTCTAAACTTTTGACTGGTAGTGTATGTAAAGCTGCTTTGAAACAATGTAACGTTGGAAATTATGAGTTTTAGTAATCAAAATTACTAGAACAGTTCCAGGTAAGGGTGATTAATCTAGCAACAATTTTAGTTTAGCAGTTGCAGAACTGTAGTGTGTTTTCTTACATTGCTGTGCTGAGTGTCTGCACTCCACAAATATGGACAGGCTCCTGCACAGAAGTTGGCGTAATAACCCTTTGGCTCATGGATCCACCTCCAGCCCAGATCCTTCCTAAAATCGATGTAGAGTGAGCGTAAACAGCAGTTATCCTGCACGTTCCTGTGGGATGATGGGAAATACACATAACATAAGTATACTGAACTGCATCTCATATCAAATGTCATTGTAAATTCTCCTTCATAAATAGTTTTGTTCAGTTGTATTCTAACAATAAGAATGACAAACAAATGCATTTGTAGCACACAAAGTTATCTGTATCCCTACTTATATCAGATCAGAAGATTTTTATTTATTTGGGTAGGGCTGGTTGGTTTTGGTTAAAGACTTATTACTCTTTAAGTTTCTATGCAAAGTTTCTATAATACCCATGCAGAAAATGGTTGAGAAAAATACCTCTGGAAATAATGATGCTAAGAAAACAATTGCTCATAGTTTTACTCTATATATGAGGTAAATCAGTGTGATTGTGACAGCAAAAGGTAGGAAAAAGAGCATACAGGTGCTTTTTATTAAGATATTTGGGTCACATTTAGTTTTAATTCAACCAGTAAGATCAATGAATTTAATTTCATTAAGTTTTTAAGTCAGGATTGATAGGTGGGCCAGTCTGCTTTAATGTGTGTCCCATCAATTGCATAATCCTGGATTTTGGCTGCTTCTGACAGATGACAGATTAGTATCTACAGAGACACCAGAAGCATGATGGTGTTTGAAACATTCTGATATGATTCGGATACAGAGTGTGGAAAAAATCGTTTTAGCTTTTTCTGAAAGAGTTGGACCTGGAGCAGAAGGCTGCATCCAGAGCTCGTTTCTGTCTGTGGCTCTTGTGCTGAGACTCCAGACGGTATGATGGAAGAAGCATCAATAGCAGGTGTGGAGACTGGCCACTGTGATGGCGCTTTTTACTCTTTCCATCTTCATGCACAATGCTGTCATCTATACCTGTGGACCAGACAAAGAAGATGGGATGAGAGATCTACAACACATTCAAATAATTATACAGCTTAAATACAAGCTAAACATTACCATTTAAATGTCTTTAAATAACAACTTTAAATATGAAGTGTCATTTTTGTAACTGTATTTACCCCTACCAAAATAAAATGAAATGTTTTCAAATGGGTTTTTTACTGCCCCTGGCTTCTATTGGTTGCTATGTTGGCCTGGTCAGGATGCTCAGACAAACAGAGCAATGTTTTGATAGCACCAGAGTGTTTACACAGGAAGAAAATAACCTATGAATAGCTTACAGTTATTTCTGAATATTAGACTAGGAGAGTTTTTAAGTTACATTTACATTTAGTCATTTAGCAGACGCTTTTATCCAAAGCGACTTACAAAAGACGAGTCTTGTACGCAAACGAGCCAAGTCTACAAAGCTACATTTACAAGCGGACATTGTATTCTGTTACTAGAGAGAAAGATGGACTACAGACAGAATTTTTTTTTTTTGGAAGGATAGAAGGATAGGATAGAGGGATAGGATAGAAGAGATAAAAGAAGAGATAAAAAAGGACATTGTGTTAAATACTACAGATAACAATTTCAACACATACCTCAGAGTTCACTTCTCTGACATAAAACATTATATAATTTATAATGTTTTTTTTTATAATTTATAATATATATATATATATATAAATCTCTCTCTCTCTCTCTCTCTCTCTATATATATATATATATATATATGAACTTAATAAAGAAACATGGACATGTCTTCCCATTTTCCTTTCCTTTTCTCCAAAACATACAGACACAGAGAAACACCCTCAAACACAAAATAACTCATTCACACCCACACCCAAATCCACCTGCAAAGCGTGCTTCCAGCTCTTCACTCTTGTTAGGGATAATGTAATTATTTGATGGAACAAATGTGCAGCAGGGACAGTGTAGGCTAATCTTGAATCCATTGTTTCTGTCTGGTGGGAGAAAACAGTAAAGAAAACAAAATGTACACAGTAAGGTTAGATATTCTACAGCAGATAAATGAGATCATCTCTGTAGCTGGCCCCTGATGTAAGCCCACTCCCACAGTCCCCCAGAAGACACTGCCGTCTCTCAGCAGAAAGCACCACAATTCATTACCGCCACGCATCTCCTGATCTGTTCTCTTCAGTGATCATCTCTCTCACTATCCTGTGCACTGTATGCTTAATGCTATTGTCCATTTGATGTTGTAATAATGATTAACTCTCTTATTATTAAACTGTTTAGAGTAGCTTCCACTGGTCAAGTTAACATGGTGTAACATTTTTCCAAAAGAGAAAATGTAATTTTTAAATGTGTATGTCTTCTATAGTTTTTTTATAACTTCTATAAAAAACTTTTTTTATTTTGTCAATATTCAGGCGTACACTAGCATTTAGATGGCCTCAAAGCTGACAAACATAAATGATTAGCCTGGTTTCAAACATGCAGAAAATATTTTCATTGAAACATATTTTCAAATCCCTCGTTACAACAAAAGCATGCACACACACGTACCTCTGTGTAGCAGCCATTCACTAACTGCATCTGTCACATCGAAAGAAAGCCATTCCCCCTCCGTACGGGTACGTACTACCTTGCTGTCAATGTAGCGTTGCGTGGGTGAGGTGAGGTCTTTATGGCCTAAAATCTAAATGAATAGAAAACACTTAAGTATTGGTCATCCGCAAACCACAACAAATGTCATGGATATGCCTGCCCCCATTCATTTAAAATGGTACCCCATCCAGTGCCTCAAACAGCAGATCAAATGTTGAGCCAGTCCACCACCCTCGATCCCTTCCTCCCATTGGAAGCTTCCTAATTGATTAGCCAGGTCTGGGCAATGCTTGGGAGGCTGTACTAGTGGAAAGAGATGCTGAACAGGGTGCTCTGCCTTCATGGCTTTGTGTTTATGTTGTAAAGTACACTTCCTAATGTGTAAAACACTGTTTCAGCTGCAACATTTAAACTGGCTTAGCTTTTCTCCACCAAGCTTTGGAAGTGAATGTGGAAGGCTTAGATGAAAGCCAAAATTAAAATACGAATTGTAGGTTTCCTAGAATGAAGCTACGGGGTCTAAATCAGTGGAAGGACTTCTGAGACATTCTGGAATCTGCTTATACAAATAAATCTCATTGCTAAACTGCAATAACACTTAATTTATAACAGAATTGAATGAATAAGATGAGATAAAGTTAATGTATTTCACATTTTATATATGTATATACAGTACTATAGAGTGCTTTAGTGTCAGTAGGAAATAGCAGTATAGACAAAACACACTGAGGCAACCTAAATTCATAAGAACTGTGGCAACATCTCCAAGGTGCTTGGAAACAACCTTCCTGCAAACTACAGATCTGTAAAACCTTTAAAGCACTTGTAAAAAAAAATGTTTTAAATTATAAGGTTTGAAGGTAATAGATTTTGTTTATCAATTAATTTATTCAGTTAACTAAGTAAAATCAATATTTGTTGTGACCATTCTTTGACTTTTTTAAAACACTTTTTGTCCTTGGTCCACCTGCACACAGTGTTATGGTTCTTATGAGTTCTTATGAATCTTATAGTGTACCGTACACATGCAATCACTACAGGAAAATAAATATTCTCTGCGCGTACCATTTGTCAAGTTTTCCAGCAACCATATTTTATCGTAATTTTGAATAATTTCTGTAAAATCAACACACAGGACTTCCATGATAATATGGTGGATGTCAACAGCTGCTAAGGTACACTGTAAAAAAAAAAAACTTTGCCTTAATTTTTTAAGTTTAATCAACTTGGTGTAACAGTTATGGACTCTCTTGTATTGTTGTGTTAGTTTTTGTCTGGTTTGTTATAGTTCATTTCCTGTTTTCTTTATTTGGTCAATTTCCTGTTTAATCACTAGTTCATCGTTATCACCTGTTTGCCCCCTCGTCAGCGTCTCTATTTAAGTTCTCCCTTTTCCCATTATCTTTTGTCGGTTATTGTTTCTGTATACTTGCGTTTCTGTTCCTGTGTGATTCTGCTCCTGGTGGATTATAATAAAGATTATGTTTGGATATTCCTTGCTCTGCTCCGTCCGTGTTCCTGTCAGCCCACCTCACGTTACAGAATAATGTCCCAAAAAAACAAAGGTATAGCTATGTTTTTCCCGTTCCGTTTTTCTTTCCGTTTGAGTTTTTTTTTCTTTTTTCCTGCCTGTCATGGATCCGCTGCCTAATCAGAGTGGCAAAGACATTGAAGAGTATGTGCAGGAGTTTTTGGATTTTGCCCATGGCGCCACATGTGATGACCTCACTTTAAAAAGGAAATTTGGTGCGGTCTGGACGATCACCTCCGCTTCGTCATGCCCCGAGCTAACCCGGTCTGGACGCTAAAGCGCTACATCAACCTTGCGCTCTGGTTTACCTATTCAGAGTTCACCGTGGACCAACCCGGAACCAAGCCATCCTTCACCCCGTGACGCGGCGCGTCAGCCTGAGCCCATCACGGACGGAGAACCCAAGCCCAATGCGACAGAGCAGAGGATCGCCCCGGAGCCAGAGCCTCATAATATGTTTGACCTGGTGCGAGAGCTGGCTGCGTTGCAAGCGGCGGTGTATTCTTTAATGGAATACGAGGATATGTTGGAAGACCCCGCCCACGACACCACCACTTGGCGAGTTTGAGCTGGATCTGGAAACCTTCTTGACTCCTCGGAGATTCTCATTTCTGTAGTTTCACACGAACTCTCAGTCTTATAAAAAAATCCCACCCAACCTCCCTCTACCACCTCCTCTCATTACTTTGTTTCCCCCATCTTCCAGACAAGCCTGTCTGCCCCTCTGCTCGCCCTCAGCCTGCCATCGGGGTCGTGGGCTTGTCACGGGTCTGCCAATCTCCTGCTCCAATCCCATCAGGGTTTCCAGCTCCCTCGTCTTCACCGTCGCCCATCTGTCCACCAACTTCACCGGGCTCCCTTGTCCCTCAGGCTCCGCCTTGGCCAGTCGTCGACCCGCCATCGCCTCAGGACTGCACTCCTCCTGTTGCACCTCATCTTCAGTAAGTCGAAATGACTTGTGCAGCCAAATTGATTAAACTTACATTTAAGGCAGCAATGTTTTTCTTTGTGTAGGAATGGATATTCATTTTTAATGTGGGGCTTAGAAAAGGGCCAGTTGTCAAGAGTTTTTTTTATTACTAATATTATTATTATAGGCATTAAACTTAATTATATTGTTAAACAATTATGTAATCAATTGATTATCCAGACAAACTTTCAAAATACATTTATACTGAATTAAAGTACTTCAATTAATAGTAATCTAATCAGCTACAACAGTAAAACTTAAGTCACTAATAGAAGTTCTTCCCTTTCTTGCAAACTCCTTTTAAAGCCTCCCTAAAAATTCACCATCTCTGTGTTAGTTGGATAGTGTTTACTGCACCTTTCATGATAAACCTAAAACTTGAAGAGTGGAGGAGAACCAGGTTAAATAGAGACAGGTGGCATGTGGGGAGCACAGTTTCCAACAGCACTGGAATTTCATCCTGCCCTCAAGACCCTCAAAACATGAGTATTACTGCATGAATACCACCACCATGTTAGTTCCTGCATGTTAATGTATTAATTCATATGACTCATGTCGTAGTTAAGTTAGCTCTTCATTAGTTCTTATTTCAAAATAAGGCAAAGCAAGGTCAACCATTGTATGTCACCATCACAAAATGACAACTTGTAAACACAGACAAACAAAGTGATGCATACAGTGAAAAATTTCCTTGCTGTTATAAGAAATATCAGCATTATTTTTGGAACAACTTAATTTGTTAAATTAGAGGACCAACACTTATAAAAATAACAATACATTTTTATTGCAGTCTTTGCATCTGCAGCACACAAGCTTAAGTGAAGTACTGCGTGTGTAAAAGTTTGGTAGACAAAGTGACGTTCACAATGAAACTGGTGTATTCTCTGCCTGTGTCAGTACCTAGTGGTAAACAGCTACTGCTAATACTCACTGTACACTGAGTGACATTATCAATGTGAGTACAAAGATGTGACTAAAAGACCTGTGGAGTCAGTGGAGCCCTTCAGTTATGAAGAGTTTGCATGCAAGAGTCTGTTCAGGCAGAACTGCTTTAAAATGGTTTAGAAAAAGGGTCTTTACAGTTGCGGCTATTAGTGGCATTAACTTAAATTAATTGAATTGAAATGGTAGAATAATGAGGTGGCAAGGAAGATGCAAAAACTGACCTGGTAAAGCTCAATTCGCTGCTCGGACACATGGGCCTTTGAGTTTTGCAGCCTAAAGATCCGGAGCTCTGCCTTCACCAGGTTTGAGGCATTCTTCTCCATGGAGCTCACGTCAAACCTCAACCTTCTAAAGTACAGGTTGTAATGTGTTGGAGAGATGACATCTGGAACACACAGTTGATGTTACTGTCATGCCAAGTTCTTTATGTACCTGCAAAAGGCTAGTAACCTAACAGACACTGGGTTAATCCTAGGAGGGTCAACACATGAGCTTTTGCTATTGTCCCTACTTTAAAATTTCCTAGCATTATGGTTAAACAAGGCACACAACCTCTGATTGCTCATTGAGGGCTGACCCTCAATTTTTCACTGTCAACAGCACTGCTATTAATAAACTAGTCCTTACAGTCCAACCAGGGAAGGGGTCTAAGGCATGAGGCAATAATGTGGACTCCCATATTTTATGATTCCTGAGTGAGCCCAATAGCCCAACACTCACACAGTATTCCAAATGATGTGTGGATGTCATATGCTTTGCCAGGGTCCTGTGACACCCACAGCGTGTGTGGAACAGCGAGATGAGAGCATCAGTCTGCACAGTAGCTCAACAAATTACCAAACAAAGCCAGATGTGCAACCACATAAGCTAACGTTGGTGGGATGTAGTAGGAGGGTGCCATAACACTGCATAAATTTACAGTGAAGTGATGTCAAGTGACATAGCTTTCTTTGAAAGCCACATGTAACCAGTGTCTGCTTAGCATGAGCTTTATATGCTTTCTTTTAACTTAAAATCTGTTTGTGGAATGGTGTGTGCACAACTGATAGCCTGACTGTTACACAAGTCGGAGATTAGAAACCTTTAACAACCTAATAAGCCTAAACAAGCAGACAAACGTCTATCCACAAGAGATGGAGAGAAAACATTTCGCAGCTGCAGTAAGTGACAAAAAGAACAATTGGAGCTTTTAAGAAAAAAATTTATGAATTTGCATTTCAAGAGACATTTTCTTATACAGCTCTCTGGAATACTTTATGCTGATTAGCGGCCAGTAAACTGGATAACTGACAGCTGTCCCAGACAACTTTTAAAATTGGATTTTTAGAATAAAATTTCATAGTCCATAAAAAACTCACTGCCATGATGCTTGAGTATTCTGGTTGGTTGTCAGTGTGGTGCTGTGTGGATGTCCTGTGCAGTTGTTAGCATGATCGCTAGAATGTTCTAGGTGGTTACTTATTGGCCCAAGTTAAAAGAGCCCATGCCTATATATGATATTCTGGCCACTAAATATCAAACCACTCCACTCAGGAAAAAGTGCCGCCTTTTTAAATCAAGAACCATATACATTGAACATGGTTCTTGAATTGTTTTTTAGAGACTTTTTTTTTTAATTTCAAGTCGGTATATTACATTTTATTGTAGGGGCTTGAACGCGCTAGCACAGAAGAACTAGTACTTGGTTTTCTGAAGAACTAGAAATACAAATTTCTCTAAATTCAAAAGATTGTTTTACGGCTTCCAAATTCTAAAAGTCTTTTACATCCATATATTTATAGGTATGCTTAAATGAAATGAACATGTTTGTTGTATTCTATAAACTATTGACAAAATGTCTCCCAAATTCAAAATAAACGTTGTCATTTTTCTGCAAAAAAATGCTCTAACTCTCATCAAAATCACAAAAAATGCAGTGTTCACAGACCTAAAATAATGCAAAGATAACAGTCATACCAATTGTAAACAACACAGTACTGATGTTTTAACTTGGGAAGACTTCAAAAATCAATATCTGCTGGAATAACTCTAGTTTTTAATCGCAGCTTTCATGCATCTTGGCATGCTCTCCACCAGTCTTTCATATTGCTGTTGTGTGACTTTATGCCACTCCTGGCACAAAAATTCAAACAGCTTGGCTTTGTTTGATTGTTTGTTACCATCTATCTTCCTCTTCCTCCAGAGGTTTTCAATCGGGTTTAGGTCTGGAGATTGGGCTGGCCATGACAGGGTCTTGATATGGTAATCCTCCATCCAAACCTTGATCGACCTGGCTGTGGCATTGAGCATTGTCCTGCTGGAAAAAACAAACCTTGCTGGGGAACATTGTCAGAGCAGAAGGAAGCTTTCTTCCAGGAAAACCTTGTTTGTGGCTTGATTCATGCACCCTTCACAAAGATGAATTTGCCCAATTTCAGCCTTGCTGAAGCACCCCCAGATCATCACAGATCCTCCACTAGATTTCACAGTGGGTGCGGGACACTGTGGATTCATCAGAGATGACCTTACTCCAGTCCTCTATGGTCCAATCCTTATTGTCTTTTGCAAACCTCAGCCTGGCTCTTCTTTGCTTCTTAGACTTCAGCCATGCCTCTAGGAGTCATTTTTGAACCGTCCTCACCATGCACTTGACCACTTGGTCATCCTGGGTTTTTTTTTTTTGACTGACATTCAAATGAGTTGGCAGTTATCTCATTCAGTGGAGTTATTTTCCCTCTTTACCGGTCTGTAGTTGTCCCAAATGTCTGTAGCCTGACCTTGCTCTTATGATCCACTGTCTTTGAAATTTTAAGAATGGAAGCAACCTGATGCTCACTGTATTCCTCTGATAGTAAAGCAAGAATTGAACCCCTCTTTTCCTCACTCAAACTCTTTTGGCATGGTCAACAGTTATTTGATTCCACTAACTTTTGAGTTTTTACTAGCATTGTTTTTGCAAAAGGATAGTGATGACCACAACTGTGTTTTCTATACTTTTCCTAGTTGAAAAAATATTTGGTTAAGCTGATCACTTAATCAGTACTTCATTAAGCAGAATGAGATGTGCCTGTGTTGGAATTTAACAGATAGTGGAATGGAATGGCTGCCATAAATGTGGATTGATCTCTTATTTTCCTGAGCTGTATATGTATATATGTATATAATTTAATTGGCAACTAATTAAAAAATTGTGGCACATACCTCCTGCAGATCTATGACTTATAGGCACTATAGGTCAAAACTAACTTTGACTATTGTTTTCTTTTAGATCACACAAGAATGAATAAATCTTGCAAGGACTTTTTTCCATTTAAGGAATTATACTTCCTTGCATAAGTTCTTTGATAGTGCCTTGCAAAATTATATCTAAAATAATTTGACCATTTATCAACAAAGTGAGAACGTTAAAAAATAATGTCAAATCCACTGCTGAAAATGAACAAGCTACACAGAATGTGAAGTGCATGTAAAAAGTTATGTGATGAATGATCTCACATTCACACACACACTTGATAAACACCAATAGTAACAAAGAGCTTTCTTTATATTCCTATATATGGCTCAACAGGTTTGCCATTGCAAACATTTGGATATTTAACTCGGGAAGTCTTCCTGAGTGAGGACCACCTGTGCCAGAAAATGAGTGATGTGTGCCAGAAAATATGTACAGAGGCTTGATCTCACAAGAGCTTCTTTCCTGAAAGGGAGAAACTTTACCCTTTCTTCCTGAGTGCCTCTGACAGAGCTTCACTGTGGTAGCTGCCAGTTGTTTGGTCACTAAAAGCATTTATCAGTATATCTAGTACATTTAGTATATCATCCACACATGCATTTAAACCTCAGCTGAACTCTCTCAAAACTGCACTGCCACACTTGCATGTGAACACGACATCTTTGTTAAACATATAAGCCATAAGCGTAAGCTATTTATCCTATGCGGAATATACATCTTGAAGCCATTAAGCAGTTAAATAAACAATGGAGCTGGATCCCAGGTTTACTGATCAAACACCTGCACCAGGAAATGCTTCCCAGTGTCCTCAGCTCTCTCACTGACCCCATTCCTACTTCCTGCATGCTGGATTCTTTCCAGGCATTAATGAGAACGATAGATTTGCATGGTTGTCTGCTCAATGACATGGCTGTCCATCCTTTGGTCTGGAAATAACTCCTGTTGCTGACCGGAACTTCACTCTCTCCAACAATCATGCTGAAAACACTGTCAGATGTGTGTTTGACAGGGAAATAGTGTTCAAATCAAATTACACACATGGGTGCACTTCCCAACACACATGGGCAAAAACTTTCACCTTCTATCGAAGTTACAATAAACTGCCCCTCTTAGCATCTGCTACAAATATTCCAGGTCGTGTCGTGCCTCATGAGTGACCAAAATTTTACCAATCAAAAAACTAACTGTAGTCAGTGGATGAATATTAGTAGTCTGTGATGTTTGCTAAGAAAAGCATCGCTATTACAGTTAAGGCTGTAGATTTAAGCAAACCACTACTACACTTTGGTGACTAAACTACTGTTATAGACATGGTACATGTTAAAGAGAGGTGTGCTATTAGTTTTTTTTTAATGATGGAATGTATGAATTTAGCCTGGGTGAAAAGATTCAACAGACCTACATTAAGAGAGAATATTGCAGGTATGGGGTGGACTGCTCTGACTTGGGGCCCCAGCAACCTGCCAGAGCACTTAAGCAATCACCTATCCATGCACTAACAACCACTCAAAACACCTTAGCCACCATAATACATATTACATTCCATAGAATATCTAAAAATCTGGTTTATTCTTAAATCAAGAATTTTCTTTGTGGATTAATATTAATGCATCAATAGCAGTCATTTATCATGTATATTCATTTATCTTCATTTAATGTTCCTGTAGCTCAGTGATAAAGCATTGGGTTAGCAGCGCAAAAAGTCGTCCGTTTGAGTCCCAGGGAACACACGTACACGTACATACAGCTGCCTTTAAGTTATTTTTAGTTCCCAGGGATTATAAAGATGAGTTTTCAATTTGCTATTGGCAGGTAAGCAGCTGGGTGGAGGAGAGAGGGAAAAGAGAGAGAGTAATCCCTTTTCTGTTTTTTTTTCTCTTAGTCCTCAACTGTTTCTTGCCCTTTTGTTCTCCTACTTTTCTTTTATTCCTTCCATGTCTTTCCCAGTTTCTGTCCAAATTTAAGATATGATTATGTATGCATGATAACCATAGAAAGTTTTGTTAAAATATGAGTCGTAAGATATTGCATTTTATAACAAAATTCAAAAAAGGAACCTATTAACTGACTCGGCATGCCCTTAGCATACCATGGGACTATACAATGGGGCATGTTTGTGTTGGGAAGTGATGTCACTCACAGCCGACAAAGGAAAAAGGAACAAATGCTAAAAATCTAAAGGTCCATTTAAGGCTGTCACTAAATATTTCCCCTTAACTGCTTAAGGATCCCCTTAAGTTTTGCTATGCATTGCTTAAAAGTTATTAACAGTTTCACCAACACAATGGCTGATTTCATGTTAACTGAAGAGGAAAATCGAGCGCATTTTCAGAGATCTATTTAATATATTTGTTTAATTGTATCAGACCATGTTCGCTACTTATGTTACAGTGTATCCAGGCAGTTACGTACATCAGTTTAAATGAAACGCTGGTCTTTCGTGATTCCTTTATATAGTGTTGTATTTATATTCATTGTAACGGTGTCAACAATATATGCTAATAATAGGTGGCAGTAAATCCCCTTATTTAGGGTGCAAATTTCTGTGCTACGGAATAGAAACAATGCGCTGTCACTTTGCATCTGACACGATAGAGAATGATGTCGGCAATCACTAGTGATTCATTTTATATGTTCCTATTAGTGGTGTAAATGTTTGTCATAGTATTTGTGATCATTTGCGTGTCTGTGACATGAATAAACATACAGTACAATGTGTTTATAAAGACAGTCTAGGTAGCTGCATGTGCAAGAGAAACCCACTTCACCACGTTTTCTTTAATCACAAGCACCCGTGTCCTGTGAGCAATGAAGGCTCAAAGGCACTTCAGTTGCTACCTGCCAATGCTGGAATTTAACCAGCAATCTTCTGATTACAAAAGCCCAACTCACTAACCAGTAGGCCACAACTGTGCATTTTTGTGTAAAGAAAATGCAAACAATTTTCATTTGCATATGAATTGTCACTACTTTTACATCCACAAATAAAAAAACGCAACTGCAAATGCTTTTTGCGATTGCTTTTTAAAACTGTCCTCAAAAACGCTTCAGAAGGGTGTTTCTAGATGCTACATGCCAAATTTCGTACAAATCGGACAAACAATGTGGAGAAGTTCTAAAAAGTAGGTTTATCTAAAAATTTAAAATGACCAAACAATTTTATGACAGAAATGACATTAATATTAGGACTTACAAGCCAAAAGTTATGAGCATAAACATGAATGAAAATTTTGACAGTTGGAGGAACTAGAAGGTTTGAGGTAGGGACACCAAATTTGGTCCAGTACCATTTCAGGGGGGCCCACAAGGGGATCAAAGACATTTACTAAAATATCTGTCACTACATCATTCCTTTTGAAAAACAGCAGCACATTCGTACTTATGAAAAGTACAGTCTTAGAGCTTTCCAATGATATATAGTTTGTCATGTCTTTTAGGTTTAGAATAGCATAATATTTAAAAAATGTGTAAATATGATGGGCCCAAACACTGCAACCCCATGGCCACCTGTTGCTTCTCAGAAAACGATGCATAGCTGTCACATGCATTTATTTCTGAAAATAAAACGGACTTTAAAATCAGTCCTTTTATTAAGTCTTTTCTAAGTGACACACTTTCTGCTGCCAACTGGTGGCACTATAACTGTGACCATGACTTACAATAGCCACATTTTTATCACCTCGCCATGGCAACACTGAAGATTCAAAATTATGAAGGAATTTTTCATATCTTGAAGAGTGTCTTGGTATAATGCTTGCCATGTTTGGTGACAGTGATATGAAATCCTTAGAAGGACTATTTAAAAGTTCACGGCATGCACTTTTCAGAAAAATCCAAAAGGGCAGACTTCCTGTTGGGTGGAGCTAGGAGGTATCATGCGCAAGTTGTTTGGATCAAGACCGATACATGTATCAAGTTTGTACAGGTGTATGCATGTATGTTATGCACCATCTTTTTGTACCCTGTACCAGGGGGTGCTACCGAGCCACCCTGCCCACCAATGTGCCAGCCTTTGTCCGGCCGACGACTGATTTGTGTGCCAAATTTCAGGACTTTTAGAGCTCTTTAAGGGACCTTAAACCTTGAAAAGGAAAAGATATAATAATCCTAAGGAAAAAATAGGGCCCTTTACACTTTCAGTTCTTGCTTTCATGTATTTTATTTTGAAGTCCTTCGTGTTGCCCTGCTCTATTGTGTCCAGTTGTGTTCTGAATTATCTTGTAGAAATCCAGCCAGTTGATAATATCTAGAATTTCAAAATCAAGTGCGGGTGGTACATCGTTTTTATACTTGGTCCCCCAAACTCTGGAACAGTCTTCCCAATGGTGTCCAGAAGACAGATACACTCTGTCAGTTTAAATCTAAATTAAAGACCCTTTCATCTAGACTACACAGTCCTACAGTGTTATGACTTAAATCCTTTAAGGGATTATTAGGCTACATTAATTAGGTTAAACTTAAAACGGGGAAACTTGCTATAGGAACAAATATACTGGCTTTACTCTAGGACTGTCTTTCATTTCCCCAAGGACCTGTAGGGAGGTGGGGAGACAGGATGGGACAATCCCTGAGACAGACTGTCCCAGTTCCGGTTCAGCTAGATGCTCATCTTTAAGATGGTTACAGTCATAACCTAGATCACCCAAAAGCAGTGGGGACTTCTTTATTAATTTTCCCATTATCTATTTACCTACGTCCAGCTCAGTCAGACTTTACAAATTTTATTCTCTGCCTAGTCACAGCAGTGTGATTGTTATAGCTGCTATTAGTAACATTATGTCTCTTTCGCCATCTCTGTGCCTGACATTGTCACAAAATCAGACCCAACAGTTTTAAATCAATATAAACGTATACATCATTATTATAAACTCTAACTTTTTTTGGTTAAAAATGAACAGATTGTAGCTTTAACATGCTAGAGGACTGGCCCTCCTGGTTGAGCCTATTTCTGCCATTTAATGACATTTATGCATTTGATAGATGCTTTTATCCAAAGCCATAGTCATAGTCATAGACAAAGTCATACATATATCCATGTATACATGTTCCCTGGGAATCGCACCCACAACCTTTGCACTGCTAACACAATTCCCTACTAATTGAGCTACAAATTGTTGCATCCGACAATTTCTCATAAATCAGGATCAAGTCATCCTCATAAATTTGTCCCTTTATTACCAGATTTGTACTGAAGCCACATTTCATGCCATAGCTCTCCATGATAACGTTGCTGTTCATATTCTTTTCAAGTTATGATTGTGTTAAAGAAAAGTAAAGGCTCAGTTATGCTTAATTTTCTTTGTTCTGCTCTGTTTCATGCACAGTTGACTGCACAAGCCTCTTAAAGTGACTGTGAAAGCAGATGGACACATTCAGCCCATATATACATGTATACATATATGAAACCTGCTCAGCAGTTTCAGTGAAGCTAAAACACTTTAGCTGTCAAGTCAGTATAAAAGTAGCAAAATGAATACTACATGTTCTCTATGAAGTATTTAGCAGGACTGGAAATCACAAGCTGTTGTCACAACATTTTAGTCACATTACAATATATTATTTGATTTCAAACTATTTCCTGGTTGATTAAAATGTTATTAAAATTAATTCCACTCATAAATTACATAGCTTTTTCAGGGTGTTCAGAATGATTGCTGAATGGTTACTGGCCAAAAGTCAAAAGAGTCCACTACCGAGTCATTAAAATTATTGGGTCCATTTAAATACACCATTTAAAAATGCCTTCATAGCCCACATGATTCAAGGTATTGTGTATGTGCATAAACAGCACAAACAATATGAAAAGTTATGGAACACAGTGCCATACTAAGGGTTAAAGTGATATTTGGCTTGCTGTGTTACGCTGGCAAATTTTCTTCCTAACACCATGTCCTAACACCATGAGTGATAGGACATTTAACCAATTGCTTGGTTTCCATTCTCATGCTATTATTCAGAATAGTCCTGCCCACTGTGATCAAAATCCCTTTCCATGTAACTGTACAGTAACCATTAAAATGTTTTTAATGGCTTAGTCTTTTACATTGTGCACATTCCATGTGAAATTGCTTGCTGTTGGAAACTTGTTACATTGTGCCTGGCAAGTATTTAAACAAGTAAACGGAACTCCTGTAATCTGCAACATACGTCCTCTTCTTTCTAACCTCACAAAGCATCTTGATGTTCCTTATTTCTTCAGAGACCCTAGACATATAAATGGGCCCCAGGCTTCATTCCCACGATGTAGTATGCTCATGTAAGAGTATTGTATTTCATTGGACCTGTGCTTCCCCTGTGAACAGTATAAAAGCACTGGACGAGCAGTTGTTATTTTTTCACAATCTCACTCTCATCCTTTACTCAAAATCTCTTTCCCCTCAACTCTTTTCCTGTTACGCAATTCAGTTTGGCCGTCACTAATTCCCTAGTAGAAGCAGGAGAGGGTCCAGGTCTTGCGTAAGTACTGAGCCCCTATTTCAACAATAACCCCACTGAGTTGATCATGAGAATCTAATTGAAAGAGAATAAGAGCGAAAGATGCTTGATGAACCAAAACCAAATCCCTTAAGGTGGCTATGAGGAACCAAAGTTTTTTGAGATGATGTTCTGCATTAAAGGCTATAAATCTGCATGCAGAACAATTCATACCAACAAAAACTCTGAGGCAACAGATAAAAACATGCAATCTGTTGCTTGGAAAAGAATCTGTCTGGTATGGCAATAAGCCACTTGAGGCTACGACATTTTACCATGAGTAAGGGGGTTTCCTTTAACTCCCCCGATAGAGGTCAAATCACTGTAACACACGGCCTTGAGTGGCTTATTGACCTTAATATACAACAGCATTATGATAAACAACATTGATGTCTTTTATCATAAAAAAAGATGTTAAAGGCACGGTAGGCATTTTTACTGTTATGCTGGTTTAAATTCTCTTCACAACACCATAGCAATCACTAAGCAAAATGTAGTCAAAATATATTTATATAAATGTCTACTGTGGAAGGTGCAGGGTCATAAAATTTTCAACTATTCATTGCATTCGGTCTGAATGGCTACAAATAAAATGTTACTGAATGCATGTTTTCTCCTCACAGGTTGTTTGTGATCATATTTTTTGTTCTCTGCCAATATTGCACAGTTTGACAGAAAAAAGCAACCACACAACCCCCAGATGAGCTGATGTGAGCGAGTGTGACAGGTCTTTGCGATGAAAGTTCAAATGCTTGCCCTTGGTCAATGTGTTTTGCTGTTTTGGGTTGTTTTTGGGATAGCCTTTCCACACACCTGTGTTTATTTACAATGAAAGAGGCACAATGGGCTGGAGAGATCGCTTATTAAAACTAAACACAGTCCGTCATGCACATGCAATGGCCTGTTCTGGAGAAATCATAGGCACTAGCACACTTCCTACCCTACACTGAAAACACACTGAAGATATTCTTTAAAAAAACAACAACTGCTGTCTAATTGAAGTCACAATGATACACCATCCCCCATGCCATTAGATATATATATATAAACCGATTAGGACTTATTTACTCATTTATACATTTACTTAGACAGTATTTACTCATTTTAACAATTATTTCATTTACGTATTCATGTAGTTCATTTTAAAACATTACATGTTTATGCAGCAGTGTAAATATTCTCTGAACTATTTAGATATTTGGGTAAAACTAGCAAATACAAATAAACAAAAAATAAAAAAACAAATTTACACATTTGGGTGTACATTAATTTATCTGTTAAGAAAGAATGTTTGTTAATGATACACCACTTATTATAAAGTGTAACTGAGTAGTCAGTCAAATATGATCTGGCTGGAATTGAGTGTAGCCATTTCTAGTTTTGAATAATGTTTTCAGCAGTGTTATGTGCATCGAAGGTATTGTATGTGGTAATGTAAGAGCTGACTAAACTACATGGTATGCTGCTGCAGGTCTGCTGCTGTAAACTGGCTCATGTAAAGATGAATTTTATCTGCAGGTTGATAAACAGAGTAGAAACTACTGTAATGATTACTGCTGTATAATAAATCATATGAAGTTGTTTATTGGAGAGCTATTTTTTTTTTCAATGTTATACCATGTTGAACAATTATTTAAAGGGTTTAATACCTCCAAAGTATTTTATTTTCAGCCATGGCAGATAAACATTAATCAGGTTCTCAGATGTTATTGAAGTTGTCTTATAATTTGTCACTTTTCATTCGAACATTTTAATAAAATAATTGACAGTTTAGTTGAGCTATTACAAATAACGGGGGCAAGAAAGCCATTTACACCAAGATTCCTTGTGTTTGTTTAGGTGTTAAGGCGTGTCTTTTAATATATTGTGATTGAAAGAATCCTGTTTTTTGACAAAAGTACAATGAAAAGTATTATTTTAGTTGCTTAGAGAACATAACGCTATGAATTGTAACAGCTATGCCCAGCTTGCTTTGTGACTCACTGTCATTTCTAACAGGTTAGGTGCCTTACTGGTTAAAATATGGTGCTGGTATTGAGTGCAAACAGACAGCATTCTTCAGCAACCACTTACTAGGCTTGTACTAAATACAAAGTCAGATACATTTGAATGGCATAAACCACAAAGTTATAAAACAGCTGCAATATAAACCATTTCCTAGACCCTCATCCTGGTGCACAGAGGAGGCCTTGTGTTTTGCAGGTATAGTCACAAGGGAGCTCTGTGCTGGGCTGCAAGAGACCTGCATTTACAAACAGACCAGAGGGGCCACGGTATGTTAGCCTTTATGCATGCATGGATATGTAATACCACAGCAAAAACATACAGACCTGTTGTATAGGACATTAGCTTTAATGGACACTCCTGCAGGACTAAAGATATTTGAAGGAGTTGGTGTGTTTTCTAAATGATGTGTTAAAACCACTCTAGTGATATGGACTATTTTAAGTAATAGGTTGTATGTTTTCAGTTGGAAAATATGCTGTGTAAATGTTCTCACTTATAAAATCACTGGTAACTAAAAATTTATGCAATTTAATGAATGTTAAAAAAATAAAGGTTCCATTTAGGACCAAAATTTACCCTATACAATGTTAAATGGGTCTCGAGATGGAAACTGCAGTGTTTCTTTGCTGAATCTAAGGATTTACTTTTTAAGCCTCTTTTTCATAATGTTTAATGCAAACAATTTTTCCCCAAACATTATTTTAGTTATGGTACTCTTAAGAACTATGCAGCCAACTCACAAACTCAAGAACCTTTTGTTTTTAAAAGCATATGAGATGGTGAGTAGGTGGGGTATAGGGGGGATCAGGCTGAGTATAGGGGGGAGAGGGGAAACCTCTCCAGTGACTCCAGAACGCCACACCCCAGCAACAGTGGGTCCCAGGGTGGAATTTTCCATGAGGCATGTGGCATGGTGGGGAGTATACGCACACAGCTCTCTAGTTTAAATGGTGCTATGTGGTCTCTGCCAGCGCTCTGTCTCTGAGTCCTGCACCACATATCTCTCTCCCTTTCTCTTTTGCATTTTTGTTCGGCTTCCATTGCCACTGTGCCCTGTGGTGCTGCCTGCGAGGACTTTCTGGTGCCTGACCAAATAAGGCTGATAGTCTGTGAGTGTGTATAGGTAAACACATTATTCTAACATGGGACATCTCATTCAAAGTTAATTTCCCGGAAAAAATATTAAATTAAAAATTAAACTCTTATGTAATTGTGATATTAGCAGACTTCTTTTCATTTCTGTTTGTACATCCCCCACACACATACACTAGCTCTGTTTTAAAACTATCAAGCGTTCTAAGGCACCATCCTATCAGAAATGTAGTGACTGAAATGGTATGCTACATGTACTGTAGGCATCAAGTTGTGCCAAAAGGCATCAAATCAATGTGCCAAATATGCACACACACATGCACGCACGCACAAGTCCTCAAATAATGGGTACAAGAGCTTTAGCATACATCTAATTTTGATTTGCTATGCTAATGTTTTAAAGGATTCTCTTCAGCAAAAAAAAGCACACATAATGGGCAAAATGGGGGTTGTTTTTGATCAATTGAACTATTGTTTTTTTTACTCCTTTGGGTATTGAAAAAAATACACAAATAATAAGTCATTATCACTGCAATTCTCTTCAGCACAATGCAATGCATAGGGTTGCTTTATCGATAAAATGAAACATGCAATTCTGCCTCAGAATGTGACAAAAACAAGATATCTTAGAAGGCAGTAAAATTATGCTAGCGAAATCAAACTTGTAGCGAAATCTTCAAATTAGAAGCATGCATATAATGGCTTTTAATACTATGTAGGCAGCTCAAAAGATTTGGAACACAGCCATTAGGTTCTAACCTACAATCTAGCATGCCAGGGCTAATTCTAAAATAATTTCAGATGTTTCTCTGACTGTTGACACAGACTTATTTATATCCTTTAAATGCCTTGCTGAGTGGGACTGGCACTGTGCCATGTCTATTCATATTTGGAGTATTTATACAATGGGCAGAGCCAACAAAAACATTTAATGCAAAATATACCTCAGGGCATAAAAGATTTTTCTTGTTTTTCTTTCATGCGGTGTGCTCGCATTAAATATGGGAGCTGAAAATTATGAATATAATTAATGGCACAACAATGGCATTTTTAAAGCATTGATTTGCTTATACAGACCTGACTTTAGATACAGTGAAGCAGTAGTGAGGTATACTGAGCTGCTGAGGTATACAGAGAGTGTGTGTGTGTGAGCAGGCTGGAATAAGGATCACAATGTTTATGAATAAACTGCAATGAATACTTAAAAAAATAATGCTTTGCCCAGACGACACAGCCAAATTATGGTGCAAAAGACAGCTGCAAATGTACTTTTATTATCAACCACAACAGGTGACTATAGTCAAATATCCAAACAAAATGTTAAACAAACAGAGCCATCAACGGGGATAGCCTGCTGAGACCGTGTTCACTTTTAGTATCTAACACGGATTAGTTATTTAACTTGTTCTTTAGATAAAAGAGACACAAACAGTGACATCACTACTGAGAGTGTGGTTGGGCAGTCTCAAAAGGGCCCTGTGGACCTTGGGGGCCTGTAATGATCGGGCCCAGCCACAACATTTCTAAACACGAAAGCCACATTATTAAATGATTGCAATAACTTATGAAAATGACAAAACAATCTATACCATATACCACCAGCCAATATATAAATGTATATATAAAATTATCAAACACATTTTAATACTTGTTTTGGTGACGTTTTCTTTTGGAGACCAAATTCGTTAACAATGACAGCAAATATATATATATATATATATATACACTACCCCACGCCAACCTAGAAACATCTTAAACAGATAAAAACACTCACTCTCGGCAGGATAGAAGGGCTGCATGTCTATTTTGTGCACTTCTTTGGCGTAGTACTCCTCCTCGCTGCGCTGTCTCTCGCAGGTGGCCGCCCGCTCGTTGGCTTTCTCCAGAAGCATGTCCCGTGTACTGTTATATATGGCGATGATGTCCTTGGACACGTCTTCAGGCTCGGGATAAGTCTCCGGAGGACTGCTCAGCTTCAATTTACTGAGAATCTGACCACGGATGGCCTCGATCCGCTTCTTTTTAAACTGATCCATGTCCAGAGTGCTGCATGTGGATAAACTGATGGCCACCGTGGCTAAATCCAAGGTCAGAAGAAGACTCAAGACGTAGAAGTTCATGTTGTGCTTTTGTTTTAGTACCAGCAGCAACTTTTAAAAAAATAAACAGTGAAGAAAGTTAAGCAAAAAGCCAATCATTTCGATACAAATATATTTAGACTGACTTTTGCCAACTAACATCAATTACAAACGTCTCTTTTATTACAGCTGCGAATCCATTTAAGGTGGCAACAAAAACCTGTCAAGTTCGTTATGTGCGGGAGAGAAAATATAATCTTCATTCCACGTTACTTCAAAATGGATGCGCATTCATCTTTATAAAGCACAGAAGTTTGGGACACAAACATAGACATCGAGGTGGCCATCTAATGTCCTAAGAAAAGTTTCTGGTACTCAAAGCACTGAAGACTTTTTGTTGATGCGCTTGTTGATCACCGACGCGTAACCTGTGGGGTTTTTGTGCACACCTCCACCGCATCAGAGCGCCGCAAACTCTCTCCAATCCGCCGCACAATCACGCCTTTCACTAGTTCTTACTGTACGAGAACGTCAAAGCGAAACCTCAGCTCACTCCGTAAGGCGCATCGCCTCTCCTCTGACGCACAGCATATGGCTAAGAAAACCATACTATCTGTTTATCTATCTGACGCGTCCTACACCTATACATATCTAAGGTTAAGAAATTGGAAAATGACAAAATGTGGCACAATTCTGTGAAAGAAGACAGAAGTTATTTTCCCGTTCAGTTAAACGCTTCCCGTCTAGTGGAAAACAACGGTCCCTGCCCCAGCACACATACACGCACATTTGAAGAAAGCCGGCTGGAGAAAGAGATATATATAGGCCTGACCTCACCACGTGGTTGTGTTCATCAAAGTGAAGCTGAGATTCGTCAGCGCGTGCGCATGGGTTTATCCCTCACTTCAGTGTAAATATCTAAAGCGTGTCAGCACTGCGGCCAGGTCCTAACTCTCACTGGCTACTGACAATGTAATTGGGGGTCTGGCCTCTCTAATATGGACTTAAACGTCAGACTTGAAGTTAGTCACAGTCCGTATTTTCACCTGGCTAACAAATGCTCGCGAACACACGTTTTCATGCCGAGGAGGTAACCATAGTAACCTACAGCCAGGGACTGTACTTAGATACAACAGGGTGACATTACCCATTTTGTAATGTAATAAAAACATAAAAGGGTGTCTCAAAATCTTGTTTCAATAAAAAATTAAGACAGTTAAGGTTTGGCTGACAGAATTGCGCCGCAAAAAAAAGTTAAAGTAAAAATAAGATTATTACATATTAAGGCATATTGTTGACTATTGAATGTTTTGATACCCAAATGCAATTTTTTACACATTAAGGACATTTTTGTCTGAATGTTCAAAAACTTAAATTTACTTTTTAATTTTACTTTAACTTTAGCACCCATTTGACAGAATGACTCAACAATGTACCCAAAACAGTGTAAAAAGACTGAGCTATGGAGTAACAGAGGTGAAAGGGAACTTAACCATCATTTAACCCATCATTCAATTTTTGACAGCAATAAAGGGAAAGTCTAGAATTAACACAACTGTCACTCTTATTTGACTGTACCCTAAATAATCAATAGCCTCTCATAATCAACAGTCTCTATGAGCTCAAGACAATTAATAAATCATGTTGCTGCAAAATTATAAAATATAAAAATACCCCCCTACAGGTCAAGATGTCAACTGTGACTTGTAGATCACTGTATTAGTTTGACAGCAGTGCCACACTGTGGTCACCAAAAATAACATTACTGTGACAGACTCGAAGCATTTTGGACATAATATTCTCCAAACCTCTTAACTGCAACGTGACATTGTATCAACATGAAAGAAACATCAAAAATCTGCCAACATGACATAGAAAAGATTTATTTTTTTCAACAAAAAAATGATATAAATGACTATATACAGAAACAGAGCACATAGTTTTTGCAAAATTTGCATTATTCTTTGAAAAATAACTTGTTTACCAAAAAACAACTTGGTGATAACATCCAGAATACAGCAACATCACAAACCAGTGACTCTCCCTATTCCACAGTCATTCATATGGTTCGTCTACAGAAAACACTGAGTAATGCAAGGTCTTAGCACTCCATAATGGGCACATCTCAAGGTCTGTCAATACACTTGTGTGTTTGCACTGGACGATGCATACAGACGCTGGATCACTCTGATTCGCTGCTGTAGTCCTCAGCCTTCTCCTGGTCGTCTCCACTTCTTTCTTCATCGCTCTCCTTATCCCAGTCCTTCATTGATGCACCCATCATAAAATCATCTCTCAGAACACTCCAAGATGGATCCTCTGCCTTTACCTCTGCAGGCTGCCAAGATCAACCAGCAGATAACATTCATGTCAGAAACAGGCTTACAATCAATTCTACAATTCTACATTACATTCTACAACTCATTTCATCCATTAATGTAAACATTGTGTCACCATCTAGACACAATGATACTGAACAATAAGCAATATGCGACTAAGTCACTTTGTATTTCTTCACTTTAGACAACATGAAATCAAAATTTACCATTTTGATGCAGGTAAATAAAAAATGCCTTTTAACTTTCTGCTGATGAAACCAAATCTATAGGGGTGAGTAAAAATAAGAGTAAAAATAACCATCAGCAAGTCATCGCTCATTTTCCACAATGCAATTAAATTATAATTGATTAAAATAAAGGCTTAAGTTCAGTTTCTCACTGAAGATTTAGTCTTAGAAATGTTTGTTAAAGCTAAAAACACGGGGCTTGCTCTATAAAAAAAAAAAAATCTGCAAAGACAGTGTTAAACAGTACCCATAAAAGAACCGGTAGAGCCAGCTGAGCCTTCAACTTTTGGTTCCTTGCCAGTCACCACTGGCTTGGTCACTGGAGGAAGCTAATTTCTTGACTTTCTGTGGGTGCATCTATTCGTATGGAGTTAAGTAGAGACTGCAGTAATGCCATGTCAAAAATATCAAAATGACTGACAATTTTTGCTTCTTGCCCCAGTTGCCTTTACTCAGTTGGGAATATTTTGTTAAAAAACAGTATTATCATTAAAACATTAACTGTTTTCTTTCTTTTGTACCAAAATATTTCTATTCCTGTACAGCTGCTTTGATACAATACACAGTGTTTATAAAAATGAATTGAATTAAAAACATTGACATTAAACAATCTATTTGGCTATTGACCTCACCATTTCAATTTCTTTCATTTTCTTGTTGGAAGATGTATGACCACCATCTGCTCCTCGCAGGACATCAATAAAGTCTTTCTTAGACACAGAGGAGAGAATTTTGGCTTTCTTTCTGACTGAACCTCCAGCATCCTTTATCTTTTCATCCATATTCTTTTGATGTTTCTTCACAGCGTTGAACAACTGCACTACTCCCCTAAAGAGATCACAACAGGCAATAGAAGAATAATCTGAGAACTATGTGCAATCATGCTGTTAAAGAAAAACTGAAAACAGACAAACTAAGTCTGTAATACCGGAGGTACTACCCCAGCCTTAAGCGAGAAAAGATTTCTTTACTACTAACTGTTTACCTAAATAATTACTTGAAAAAGAAATATATACGCCATTAATTTACTATAAGGTTTTTATTAGCATTAACATTTTTAATTACAAAGCACTAAATATTAGTGTTTGTTGTGGTATCATGTTTATCAAGATTCTCAACTATTTACATTTTGTGTTGTGACAACCCTAGTTCATCTAATTATAATTGTTTATTGCACGTTTTTTTGCCCCATATACAGCTTTATTTACACTGGTTTATTGACAACAGAGAGCAGCTCACAAATGTCAAGGGGGCCTAACATTTTTTGTTCACCTGGTAGCAATTCTCTGTAGATTCCTCTCATGGTCTCTGTCTCGAACCACATCAGGCTTCTCACAGCACATATTCTCCCACACTCGTTTTTTATCAATCTGTAAATTATATATAACAGAAAGATCCTCTGAAAAGATGCCTCTTATGAGTAAATTATGGTAGGGAAAGACAAACACAATGGAGATTCTTCAAGATGCTCTACCTGTTTCTTTTTTTCAAGATGCTCTTTCTTCTCCTTCTCCTTGATCTTGTTCATCTCTTTGTTCTTCAGGAGAATGCTGGGTTTGCTTTTTGGTGTTTTCTTGCCCAGGATTTTCGCCATAGCCTCAGCCCAGCCAGCATTGGGATTGGAACTTTCCTCCACGTCTCCATCACTTTCCACATTTGACACCTCCTGATTGCTTGAAGCTCCATCTTCTTCATCTTTACTTACAATAACACCAGAAACTCCCTCTGAACATCCATAATATACATATATTCATCAAGTACATAAACTGATGACATCATATAACCATTTTAAGCTAATACACACTTAGGACACTGCAATTTGTGTTATTTTAGGCAATAAATGCAATGTTGCCGCTTAATTCTAAGAGGTTGGCATGCTTGACAATTACATTTAATCTTGTTTTAGCCTCTGTACTGTGATAGTACTTTAAGAAAAATAAATAAATAAATAAGCCGCTATGCTGTTTTACAGGAACTCTAATCAGGTTGTAATTCTGCCGAATTTTTAACAGGGTCAGCTGAACATATTAAAATACAACGAAATGGGAACAGAAACACTGCTTTTCTCATAAATTTGGCTTTCGTGGTCACAACCGTTAGTTGTACAATGTACCTTTGGGCAGCTGAACCCAGTATGAGTTATAACAGTTATTATAACAATGAAGAATCAGTTTGTTTGATTATAAACAGACAAACAGTAAATTTCTCACCACTTCCATCTTTTACAACAACATGTGGCTTCTCCGTAATCATCGCCATCTTTGCTTTTATATTTACGCGTAACCTTAAAACTGTCCGTGTAATAGAAAGCGCGTAACAGAAAGGTTCCATATACTTAACTAGGGCCAATGCACTGAAAATGCGAAAGGCCCTATTGTTTTTCCCTTAAGATTATTATTGTATCCGTTAGTTTTTTTTTGTAAACTGGCCTTATATAATTGGAATGGTATATCTGTTGTATCCGTTAGTTTTCATATTTTTAGGAATTCAAGCGCAAAACGGTTTTATTAGTGGTGCTTGCGAAGCAAAGCATGTAACTTGTCCGGCACTGTTTGTCGTAGACCCATGCATAGGTGGTAATCGATTGGCTTATTGAAGATAGGTGTGCTATGACTTTCATAAGCGATTGGGTGTACGAGAAGGTGGGAAAAAATTCCGTAGACTTAACATTGAGCTGAATTTTGTGCCGCTATAGATTACGTTGCAAACATCACAAATCAGGCATATTTTAGTTTATCAATCATGCTAAATCATGTTAGTCATGCTAAATCATGTATGCTAAAATGTGCTTGTATCATGCTAATTAATGTTAAAACATGTTAACATTGTGCAAAAATGTAAGCATCATATAACATGTTAACATCATTTTAAAATCATACTACATTATGTTAAAATGTTAACAACATACTAAATCATGTTAAACTTGTTACCATCATGTTTGAGAATGTCAGACCTAAAGTATTTCAAACCATTATACACTTTCCAGTCTGGGCTTTGTTAAGCCAACATCAAGATTTACTCACACTGTACTATCTAGTTTTAAAGTGTTTGTTTTTAAATCCAGTATTAAATAATGTAAAGCTGATTTTGCACTAAAGCCAGATTCAGCTGTAATCAAATAAGAAGTACTTTTCATTTGTAAAGTACTAATTTACTGTCTAAAAAATAGACAGTCCCACGTGGTTATTGTATGAATATTTTTTAAATATGGCCTATATGATAGCTTCTTAGATTTATGTGGAGAACTTTTGTTGCATTATGCCTCAATAGTACACAAGTATAACAGTGAAATATGAGTAAGCAGTGGAGACACCATGTTCTATAGGTTGTGGAGAAATGTGTGTGCAGCATAGCAGTGAGGGCAGCCTGGAGGTGCTAGAGATCAGAAGCTCCTGAAGAGGATGCACTCTGATATCCTTCTCCCAGACATCTACAACACTGTAGAGCAAGAAAAGAGCAGGTGAGTGAATACAATCTGACCTAAAAATGTGTGAGGAGAAAAAATTCCTTGAATCAGGGTTAAATAAAATGAATGGACATTTCTACTGATTTTCAGCATGGACTTGAGACTGAGATGTGTGATAAGGAGACTATCCTTGAATAGTACAGAAATTTCAAGGCAACATTAACAAGAAGACACAAAACACAATGAACAAATATGGCTGCATCAGCAATGATGGGCTCAAGCACTACGTGCCATCACACCTAGTGCTTCTCAGAAAACTGTACATAGCTGTCAGATGCATTTAATTCCAAAAATAACTGAGGACTGTGTTAATGTCTGTTCTAAGTTAGTAATTCTGATGTAAGTGGCACACTTCCTGCGACAATCAACAACACCAAACATATTTTTCAAGTTTTATGTAAATCATTCTATGCACGCAGAAGATATGAGACTCTTTCTGTTGTCTTCTGACAAAGTTCTTTGACATCCTTCTGCCAGCTGGTGGCACTATAACTGTGATTTACAATATCCACATCTATGTCATCAGTCCCTAGGACTGGATCTAACAGGTTGGGTCTAATTTAATAAATGTATACAGAAGACACAAGACACTTCCTATTTCCATTTTTTACCATAAATTTCTTGCTTCGCCGTGGCAACAATGTTTAAGATATCAAAAATTTAGCATCTTGAAACAAACTAAAAACCAACTTTAAAATAGCCAGCTTACATTTAGCTAAGTAACTTCAGACTTGGTCAAAATAATGTAGTGACATTGCTGATATAAAATTCCAAAAGGATCTGTGATATCTTAAAAACTGTTGCCAGTAACCGGTCAAACTTCAAAATTACATTCAGATGTATTTAAGGCACTTAACACATTTGAAATGCCATAAAAATTTGTCACACACATCATAGTGGTCAACCATTATGCTTGGGCAAAAGCTTGGAAATAAGCAAGGTGGGGGGGGCTCTGTAGTGCCCCTTTTTGACTAAGTTGATCAGGTTAGCTTTGCCTACAATCACCAGACTTGGTACATGTATTGCTTGGTACATGTAACTTTCACAATTACATTTATTAGCTCCACCCAACAGGTAGTCAGCCATTTTGGATTGTGTGGATTTTTTGTCAATTCCAAGCTTTGAATTTTGAAATACTCCCAGGAGATGTATGGGATTGTCATCAAATTTGGCAAATATTATGCCAAGACACTGAAGACGCTAAATTGCAAAGGGAGTTTTGATATCTTGAACAATGTTGCCATGGCAACGCAATTACTTTATGGCAAAAACACGAAGTATCATATCTTCTGCGTGCATTGAGTGATTTTAGATCAGACAACTGGTTATATTTCATTAATATAACTACATATACCTCACTCCACAAACCAACTATGCTCTTGGAGTGTCTGTAAAACTACCCCCAACTGCAACTAACACCCAGATGCAAAACCATCCCTCTGGTGACCATAGCAACGTATGGATAAGATTGTTTTACGATCCAAAGAAATGTAGAGAGGTTCACTCTCGCTCCATTTCCTTTGAAAACACACAAAGAAACCATTTTAACTTGTGAACATATTCACTTATGCATATTCACAGCAGGAAGTGAATTGTTGGAAGACAAAGAGAGTTAACTTTCCTCTCATTGGAGAGGAAAATTTCCTCTCCCTTTCAAGGGAACCAGTTTAATTCAATCTGAGGACCGTGTTAAGATCTCAGATTTAAGATCTCAGATTTAAGATCTCAGATTTAAGATCTCAGATTTAAGATCTCAGATTTAAGATCGAATTAAGATCTCAGATCTTAATTCGATCTGAGATTCGATCTGAGGACCGTGATCTCCTCAAGGCTAAGAAGAAGAAGGAGAACACCTGACGCCAGCAGCAGCATACTGGGGGCCAGCCTCACCAAGGGGGGTCACTGTGCACACCTTCTTACTGTGACAAACTCCTGTTGGAGTCCCCAGAGGGAGCTCCTACTTTCCGTGCCACCTTAGGTGTTTCAGGGGGTAGAAGCACCCGACCATTCATCTGTCCAGATTTCTCTTGCCAGTCCTCTGTTTCAGGAGACTGGACAGATAGACAGGATAGTACCTCACTCGGGCTTCCTGGCAGCGTGGAAGCTTCTGCCCAGTTTGTGCCCATGGCTGTTAAGGACAGTAGAGAGAGGGTACAGAATTAAATTTTTCCTCCTTGTTTCGATGGCATTTTACAGACTGTGGTGGTAGGAGAGCAGCATTTAGTTTTGGCCCAGGAACTAGAGACTCTCTTGGTTAAAGGGGCCATAGAACGTGTTCCCCGCACTTGAGTGATCTAGGCTTTTACAGCTGATACTTTGTAGTTTCCAAAAAAAATTTTGTGATTCATCCTAATGCATTAATACAAGCAGAACATCAACTTAAACTTGCATAACTATCTACAGAGTTACAGTTAAGATACATAGTATGGTAGCCAACATACTATGGGAATATATACAAATACAGTATCTACAGTTTAGGACAGTTTTGTTGTGACTTAAAGAGAAAGACTCTCTGGAGCCTGGGGTCTTTCACCTCTGTGCTCTGTTTGCTGGGGTTGTCTTAAGTGAAGGGAGTATTTTATGATCCCTAAATGATCCAAATATTGGGCCATGCCAGATACTACAAATGTAACATTGTAAAAAGCGCTATATAAATAAAATTTAAAAAATTGAATTGGAGGGATTTCTATGGGACTGTGTCCAAGTGACTACATGGGAAGCTGTAGATATGCATTGGCATAATCTATATTTTGTCAGGTACGGGAGAAAAGAACCCAGTCGCAAACAGCGTTAAACAAAAAAGTCTTTATTTAACAAATAACCAAAACAAGAACCCACGAAGGGGCAAAACGGAAACCAAAACACAGGCTTAAACTAACTCAAAAGACTCTCAAAAAAACAGAGCAAAAACACAACAGGACAAGACTAGAAAACTTGACAAAAACCATGATACAAAAAACGTTAATAAATGTGTTAATAGTGTGCAATATTAATAAAGCATGCCTCTTAATATACATATGTCAGCAGTCTCCCAGTGAGCAAGCCAAAGATGACGGTGGCAAGAAACCAAAGCACCAAAGAAACTTTTAAAGACCCAGTAATTATTTTTTCCTCATTAACAATTATTTGCAGATGCTTCAACCCATAGCCACTAACAAATAAGGATAAACAAAAGCACTAATCATACTGGCGCCAACATAATTATCAGTATCACAATACTGTAATAAAAAAAATTATTAATGATTTGAATTTTGGTTTAAGTTACAGAGATAGTTTCCATCATTTACATCATGTCATTCCAAACCTGAATAACCTGTATGACAAGAGAAGATATTGTGAAGCTGGTAAGCAAACTTTTCTGTTCTGACTGTAACCTCCGTTCCCTGATGGAGGGAAAGAGATGTTGTGTGTCACTAGGGGTTTGCCCCTAGTCACTAGGGGTTTGCCCTTGGGACCTTCACATCTCTGATGTGAAAAAAGTGCCACTGTCTAGTGTTCACGTGAGGCATGTTCTACGTGAACGTGAGCATGTTTCGAATTTGCATGCCAATCTCCATCTCATTTATATGGGTATACAGGTGTTGGTGTGCTGCTAGTCAAGAGTCAAGTCAAGAGAGTTTATTGTCATTTCAAACATATACAAGTACACAGTAAAACGAAACAACGTTTCTCCAGGAACTAGGTGCTACATAAAAACACAGAACAACACAGAACTACTAGGCTACATATTTTATACATAAAGTGCACAAGTGCAAACATGTGCAGACAGCACAAGACAGTACAATGACTTCTGGGGCAGACAATGGACATAGTGTCCCAGTGCAGCGCCGACCAGCACATAGGTCTGTTCCAGGTTGATCCTGGTGAAATAGAGATATAAGTGTTAACATAAGTGTTAAAAACGACTATGTACATTTTAAGTACTTAGCAGCCAAAAGTATTTAGCAGCAGCAAATAGTATTTAACAAGTGCCAAAAGATTACAGGGTATAGGATAAAATGGGTGTATTGTGGGGGTGTGTGTTCCTTAAGCTCCAGTTCTATGTATTGAGGAGCCTGATAGCATGGGGGAAGAAACTATTGCATAGCCTGGTCATGAGGGCCCAAATGCTTCGGTACCATTTACCAGATGGCAGGAGGGTAAAGAGTGTGTGAGAGGGGTGTGTGGGGTCATCCACAATGCTGGTGGCTTTGCGGATGCAGCGTGAGGTGTAGATGTCTATGATGGAGGGAAGAGAGATCTCTGAGAGAATTCTGAGAACTCTGCATAGAGTCTTCCTCACATAGGTCGTGGTTAGACACAGCACTTGGTCATTGGGAGGAGGGGTGGTCTTTCTCATCGTCACGTAATTCTGCGCAAAAAACGAGTGTAGAAGTTGTTCAGCACATCTGGGAGGGAGGCATCAATGTCACAGGCAGGTGATGTTGTCCTGTAGTTGGTGATGGCCTGGATGCCCTGCCACATGCGCCATTTGTCTCTGCTGGCCTCAAAGTAGTTATGGATTTTCTGAGCATGTGTGTGCTTTGCCTCTCTGATAGCCTGGGACAGTTTGGCCCTCGTTGTTCTCAGGGCCACCTTGTCACCTGCTCTGAAGGCAGAGTCTCGGGTCCTCAGTAGCACACGCACCTCTGCAGTCATCCATGGCTCATGCTGTCAGACTCCTCAATACACAGAACTGGATCTGAAAGGAACACACACTCACACACACACAACTGTCTATCCTTCATCCTGCATTATTTTATACATATTAAATACTTTTTGCTGCTGTTAAATACTTTTGGCTGCTAGGTACTTAAAATGTACATAGTCGTTTTTAACACTTATGTTAACACTTATATCTTTATTTCACCAGGATCACTCTGGAACAGAACTATGTGCTGGTCGGCGCTACATCCACTGTCTGCCCCAGAAGTCATTGTACTGTCTTGTGCTGTCTGCACATATTTGCACTTGTGCACTTTATGTATGTGCACTAAATTACATAGCCTTGTAGTTCTGTGTTGTTCTGTGTTTTTGTAGCACCTAGATCCTGGAGAACCATTGTTTCGTTTCACTATGTACTTGTATATGGTTGGAATGACAATAAACTCCATTTGAACTTGAACTGGTGGAGGATTCCACTCCAGCCCAATACTCGTATTGTTTAATTTCTCAGTATGTTTAATCTCCTAGTATGGCTCCTCTGTCAGTTTTGATAGAGAGAACTGTGGTAGAGAGAGTCTGTGGGAACTGGGCCGGCGGGAAAACTGAGCCACGAGATCACCCACAGTGCTCAACAAACCGGCCGTCAGCGGACTAGCATGTGACGAACCAGACTGCAGCCGTGGTGGCTGATGTCCTAGAGAAAAACACAAAACTCTTGCAGTAAGAGCATGTCCCCTCTACAAATGCTGCTTCGGTGTGCTGGCAGCCCAGACAGCGATCATGGCCATCAGCGGGCAAAATGAAATTGACTCATCCAGGAGGAAAGACATCTTTAGAAAGACATGCCAACTGTGCAAATGCTTTAGAATTATAGGACATTTGCTCTTTTAAGCACCACTGGCTGGCTGCTGAAGCACCCAGGGGATGATATATGAGAAGACAACAGTCTGCTGATATGCACCATAACACCGCAGTAATAGAAATGAATAGTATCTTCTTAGAGTTAAGAGTCACATTCTCCAGCTCTGACTACATTTTCATTGGCCCTTTTTATTCAGATTGTAGATGATATGCTCTTCGGTGTACATTTTACCCCAAATCGAAAAAACTCTCTCATAATGTACTTACTCTCATGCCATCCTAGATGTATAGGACTTTTTAATCAGAGTTATAATGGCACTGAATAATGTAATAGCCCAACATTTTAAGCTCCATATGACTCCAGTTTGTAAATAAATGTCTTCTATGTTCATGAAAAAAAAATATTTTTAGTATATTTTATGATTGATACTTTGCGATTGAATATAAAAATATCTTTATGAATTAGTACACCTAACATGACAGAATGCTTGCTCCTTGACTGTCTTCAGATCTCATTGGTTCTCATGTGTCTATTGATTAGTCGTCATATGCGTCATGATAAAACACGCAGTCACACAGACAGGCAAGAACCAATTATGGCATTATTGATGTACCATATTTAAATGTAATGCTCTGATCTGTTTGTTTATATGGATGTGCTGTATCAATCAATTTAATTTTTCAGTTCAATTAAAGTTTATTTATATAGCGCTTTTCACAATGGCACATTGTTACAAAGCAGCTGTACAATGAAAAATATCCAGATATTTTTCTGATATTTTCTATTTTCAAAAACAATATTTAACATTAAAATAAAGCAGTGATACTGGTAAAAAAAAAGAAAAACATTAAAACAATGATAACGCAATTAAACAATTAACACAAATGTACAAAATGTTATCCTAAGCTAATGTCAATCACTTAATAAACTCAAAATATTACTTCTTTCACTAGAATTCCCATTAAAATTGAAATGAATTTATAATGAGTGACAAATTGTAATGAGGACTCAGATGCATAGGTATCCATTCGCAGCTTTATTTAGGAAGGTCAAAACAGGCAGGGTCGAGAACCAGGAAACAGAAATAACAAGGGCAAGACAAAGGCAAAACGAGAGACAGGCAGAGACCAGGGCAGGCAGCAAACAATCGAAATCCAAATAACAATTAAACAGGGTCAGGACAGGCAGCAAACAATCAAGAATGATAAACAATCTACAGAGTAACAACAGGTAATCCAAAACACAGGGTAAAGTGTTTTGGATTACACAGGCTCAGAAATGATAGGCAGGGCAAATCAAGACTTCATTGAGTGTTTGATAGGGGGTTTATATAGGTGAGGATAATGAGGTGCAGGTGTGAGTGGGGCGTGGTCAGTCCCAGGTATGAGGCATGATGGGAAATGTAGTCCAAGTGGGAAGTGGTTAATATTCAGGTGATGGCTCCCTCTGGCGGCGCGGACATTTTCAGATTTAATTAATCTGGTTTTAATTTGTAATTTTCTGTAATTTTTTTAAAATAAATTACAGAACACAGTGAGCAACAAGCTATTCTGCTCAAGCTATTCATACACCTTAGCCAAAAGACAAGGTCAGCTGTGCATGAGAACAAGAATGTGAAAGACCAGAAATATTCAACTTAAATAAACACCTTTACAAATAACAACATCTGATATTCACACAGAGAAATTTTGCCGAAGATGAAACCTTGTTTGCTTTGTCATGTCCATCGGAGAATGACACCCAGAATGTGAGGAGACAGTTTCACCCAGATGTCACTCTGCCAGAAATTTCTGCGCTTGGGATTCTGCGGTATACAGCTTGACTTTAATTATGCCATAAAGACCCTGAATATATTTAGACTTCCTTTGAGCTGTAACAGATGTGTTGCTTTGCTAAATTTGTAAGTTTCCAACTGTTTTTCTGTTTAAACTTGATAACATGTTGACTGAAAGATGCCAAGTCTAAGTTTAAATACTGTAAAGTTTTATAGGTGTAATGAAGTGTTTATTAAATCAATATCCTATCTCTAAGGCTGTTTACACAGGCACAATTTTTTTTTACTCACATCTGACAAAGATTGGAATTTGTTGCATGTGTAAACACAAACATTTGCAAGAGATGAGATTTTTCATATCCGTTCCGACCTGTGTCTAAGCACTTTTTTAATAATGCTTTATTTGAACATTCAGTTTACACCATGGTACAACAAAATTCGAACACACAAAATCATAAATAACATCAATAAAGAGACAAAAAGGAAAACATGAACAACCAGTACCATAGCTCAAAACAGAGACATAATAAATAATAAAAGAAAAGAAGTGTTACGGAAACACCAGGCTCCGCCCCCAGTCAGTGATCCCACTCACCGGAATACTGATCAAGCTCACCCGTTCACCATCACTCAATCATCACCTGCACTATATGAACACACACTTCCCTGTGGCACATTGTCTTGTCTCCATGTGGATAAAGACTCATTCATATGTTAGCGACTTACCTGCTATCGATCGATCTGAGTGATTTCGTGTGAAGTGAAACTGAAATTGTAAGTTTTTTAATCTCTTTAAAAATACTACAAAAACATGTTTACATTTCTGAATATAGGTTTATTACAAAACAGGCATCAGGATCCGCTTCAAAAAATTCTGAAATAGTAAATTTGGGATTCATTGAAAAATCTTATAAAATAGTATTTGAGATAAACAAACTAACATCTTTCCAAAGCTGAGAAATTGTAACATCACGCCAGCAGAGGGAGCCCTCACCGGAATACTGACTGCTCATGCTCCCTCTGCTGAACTCTGAACTTTGAACTCTAAACTTACTTCCTGTTTGGCATCTATATAAACCTTGCTGCCACATGGCCACGTTGCGAAGTATTGCCAGCTTTACACCTGACTACTAAGCATTCTCTTTTACTGCCTGCTTTCCTGTGTTTCACCTATTATTTGGTTCTCGTTTTCTGATTTTTGCCTAGCCCCTTTGTTTGACACCTGGATCGGACTGTTTGTTTAGATATTGATTCTCTGCCTGGATTTACGACCTCTGATTTACGTCTCTCCCTTTTGTTGTGTTGCATGGTTGGACTGTCTATGTTTATTACGACCCTTTGCCTGTACTTTCGACTTTGATTATGGATAACCCCAATAAACATCCGCAACTGGATTCTGCTTCAGCTTCTGCCTCAGCCCCCTTACAGAAATATAACTGCATGACCAAAACAAATGAAGAAAAATTTGTCATTCTGACAAAAGGAGCCATTTGTGTCAAAATCAGATCCATATTTTTTCTTTAGAAAATGACAGTAAATGTTGTAGAGCAATTTAAAGGATATTTCTTTTACTTTATTAGTACGGAAAAACCTTGCTTCATGGACCTTATGTTTTTCCATTTTAAATGATTAAAAAGGCTGCTCCAATATGAAACTGCAGGAGGGGTAAAGACAATGTTCTCAAGAAGCAGAGTTCTTATTTTATAGTTTCTGTCTTTTTTTTAACAGTAAAACATCTTACCAATAGGTGTATTGACAGGTTCAGGAATGGAACTGTACCAGTAACTCTTTAGGTGTTACTGGTATATTGTGTTTTGAAAAAAAATCTATATACCTAAAAAGCAGACCTTCCTCATTAAAGAGCTGGCTACTATGTACTATTTCATTACTGAACTATTGATTATAGAACAAAGATTTGTTCTTAAATATTTATATTGTTCCAGAAGCACTGATGGGGAAAAAGTTACGTTTGTAAATAAGAGTCCATGCCAGAAGAAAAGTTGGTGAAAATTAGGAATCTTTTGGGCAGGAGATAAATGTAAGCATGCACACCGGATATGAGGCATGTCTAAAGTTTAAAAAGGCGGGACAAAAAAATGGATATGGACTTATGCCTTGCAGTGTAAATGCAGCCAAAATGTCCAAATCTTTCTTCTCCTCTGGATTCTGAAAACAATTCTGAGGAATGTTTTCATTGCCATGGTTTTTCTTAAGAAAATCCCCAAAATGACATTAAAAATATATATGCCTATTGTAATCCTATAGGTGCATTTTGAATAAAGTTCACCCAAAAATGAATGTTTTGTCATTCTAAATCTTTCATTCTATGACTTGGAATTGAAGTTTGTCTTTTTAAATCTTGACAGTAAAAATAATCACTTGCTTAATATCTGTCCATGCTTTGTGGAACTGAAAATTTAATATGGGAAATAATACTGTAAGTAAATGGTGACAAATGGTAACAAAATAATTTTAGTTGGTTCAATATTCATTAAATCTAAAGGACAGAAAGGCCAGACATTTTTTGGTATGTATTATTTAAGTTGAATGATAAAGAAGTCATATCCCTAGGTTTAGTCTTAATTCATGATAACATTCTCTCTCTTACTATCTAATCTTAAGAGGCCTAACATAGCTGCATGCGCTCACTGTTTTCACAGTATTTTTACTGTTTTCTCAACAGTTTGTTGCTGTATAAACTATGTACATTTTCTTACTGTGGATTTTGTTGTTTTCACAGTATTATTATTGTACTGTCAACAGCTTCCTACTGTGTAAGATGTGCACAGTATGTTATTGTAGTTTTCCAGTGCATTCTGGGAAATATTTATATTACTGTAAATGTAAATACAGTAACATAAAAAAGTGAAAAACAGCTACAAACCTCCATTTTATTTAGAACTTGTGTGCACCTGAGGAAGATTATCTCTTTGTGTCTACTATGTCTCAGGTTCACTAATAATTTCTGGTCAGTGATGAATATTTTTTTAAGCAAACAACATTTTTAATATCCTTATAGTTAATAAAAAAATGGCATTATGTGAATCATGTAGATCCGCATAGTTTTGTTTTTGTTTGGTGGCACATAAACCTCAAGCACAATAGACTGGAATAAGGTGAGACCATAGGCACCTCGAGCTGTATTTTCCCTAAAACATGTTTGGTGCAGCGTCTGGAGTCTTTTGGCAAGTGCAAATTAAGATAACATCTTTGGCTTTTTCATGAATCAAGACAACTTTCCATGGTACAATAATTCTGAGGTAAGCAACTATTTAATATTTAAATAACTTATCCTTAGGTAACTAGTTCATGAGTATCATTAACTTGCCAAATGCGATTAAAAAGTGTGTCACGATACATTTTTTCCCAATGTTACGTTACCTCGGCAAACTTTTGATGGAGCTTGCTAGCAGGTAAGTTAAAATGTAAGCTATTAAAATGACAGTTCTAAATAAATCAGAATACTTTTGCTAACAGGCTAACTACCACTGCATCTGTATCTCTATCTGATTTTATCATCTGTTAGCAAAACAAGATGCACTGTGTTTTAATGAGTGATCGTGCTGACATTGGTTTTGTGTTAACGTGTTGTTTGATAATGTATTAAATTTAGTAAAAGTAGTTCTAAAAGTTACTAAAAGTAGTAAAATATTTATCTTCAGTTTTATGTTTTAAAGTTTTATTTTTAGTGTTTAAAATTTGCATTCGTGGTATAATATATTTTGCGATTTGTTTCCACTCAGTAGCCGTCATGCATGGCAGAGGATGTCTGTAGTGTTTTCTGTTCAGCAAGCGCGCAGGAGCTTTAAACCAAAACATTGTTTATGCAAGGCAATAAGATGGGGTTGGAAACAAGAGTGTGGCACTACTGCCCAACCCTTTTTGATGTTGATGGAGATAGTTGCCATATCCACAATGCTGCTAAGGTTTTTGCAACTCTTTTCAGCAACCATCTTGAAAGGCTGTTCAGCAACCTGCATGCAGATCATCAATGCATGCAGTCAGAGTTTTCACGAGAACTAATAAGAATTGTCATATTAGCTCAGTTTTGTTAACACTGCACTGGCTGCCTATCAAGTGTCATATAAACTTCAAAATTTTGCTGATTACCTACAAGGCCCTGAATGGTTTAGCTCCTCAATACCTAAGTGAGCTCCTCTCTTATTACAGTCCATCACGTTCATTTCAATCTGAAAATTCTAACCATTTGATAATACCCTGAAATTTAAAATCAAGCGCTGGTGGTAGATTCTTTTCACATTTGGCAAAACTCTGGACCAGTCTTCCCAGTACTGCAGACACATTATGTCAGTTTAAATCTAGATTATAGACCCACCTCTTTAATCTAGCCTACACATAGTCCTACGGATCTATTACTCAAATCCCTTAAGGGATTATTAGGCTGCATTAATTAGGTAAACAGAACCAGGGACACTTCCCATAGGTACAGATGTACTGGCTACACACTAACTCTGTCTGTCTTTCATTTCCCCAAGGTAACTTTGAGATCATATGATGAGGGAAAGGACAGGCCTGACATATTGTCAGATGTAATTAGACCCGACAGTTTATTGTCAATAAATATCTATAAATCATTATAATCAACTCTCTGTGCATATCCAAGAAAGTTATTACAATTACAAATTGCAATTTTAATGTGGGGATACACCTATACACCATTGGAGTTTTGCTTATTTGCCACTGTCGTCCTGTTGGTTTGCTTACTGGGAGACTGCTGACATTTAACTTAGCTTAGGGTTTTGTAAATTGTTAATATTGTTTCTAGCTATAGGATATAATTATAGTCCAAAAGACTCTTCTATTTTGCTACTCCTTTGTCTCAAATTGCTTTACATACTCTTTCATTGTGTCATTTTCAGGTATTTCTATTGTATGCATTCTATGTATTTTATGTATGCATTTTACTTTGTGTTGTGTGGATTTCATGGTACTGTTGCAAATCCCTTATACCCCTGTCCCACAAGATGCTATCTTTTTTTTAAATGCCGTCTCCATGTTAGCTGGAATGGCATATCTTGCTTAATGATTTTGTGGTTTTGTGGTTATCGATTCAGTCACCCCTTTTTTAAAACCTACTATAAACCTAGTACGCCTAATTAGTCTTAACATACATCTCTCAAATTATTTGCAATAATACCATGTATTCTTAGGTAAACAAGTCTGACATTTGTTCTGTGTTTTATTATTATTATTCTTTGTCTATGTTTTTTATTATAAAAGCTACTTTGAAGCAATGTAACGTTGTAAAAAGTGCTATATAAATCAAATTTAATTGAATTGAAAATGAGGACTTCAGAAAAAAGTTAACTCATTACAGTTTTTTCTCTGTGGTTCTGTGATTGGCTACCTCCTCTGTGGTATCCAAAGTACTAAAAGTAGTTAGTATGCGTAACACTTAACCTTAAATAAGGTTGTATTTGTTAACATTAGGTTACTACATTAGTTAACATAAACTTCAAAATTTACTAATAAAACTCAAAATGGTATGTTAACATACAATAAGTTAATATACAATTAAGTATCATGTACAGACAATGAACAATTATATTTCTGTAGAAGTATTGTTCATTGTTAGTTCATGTTAGATAATAGATTGTTAACTATGTTATTGAATGAGACTTATTTTAAAGTGTTACCATAGAATGACTAATTTAGAGCCTCTGCTAAGTTTGTATGAATATGTACAGTGTATATGTGTCTTTGGTTCAGCTGCTGAAGACATTCCTTCAACAGGTTTTGTGCCAAATACCTGCAGGAAAAGCTGGCTTTGCAGAGCAAAACCCTACAGTGTTTGCCTGCCATTGATCCAGCTGTAAGAGGTCACTCTCAGACTGAACTTGAACTAAAAGAAGCTCACTGAAATGTTGAGTCACATGTTGTCACCTGATGCTGACACTCACAAGGAGATTCTCCCACTTTCAAAGAGGGAGATGAGGTTATGACATGGGGGGCCTCTGTCTTTGAAACAGGAAAATATCCAGGCCCTGTGCCAAGCTGTTAAACCTGCCTTGTCCATCCTTCATGGCCCCTTGGTGGAATCATCTTTCAATAGTATGCATGAGCTAAAAATTACAGTTTGAATCATCAAATAATGAGGTACTGAAAAATCTGAGAACTAAGCTTTATTTTTGCAATAACTAAACCTTTGTTCCTTTTCTGTTGGTCACTTGACGTTGTGTGGGGTTCGTTCTTGGGAGCCCAACTGCCTGAGATTTTTTATATACAAAGTTGGCGAGTGGAATTGGCATGCTAGTCTCTGCCCCAGATATCCAGGTATATAAGTGGGCTGGTGTGTAACACTCAAACAAAATAACAAGATTTTGTTTCTCTGTGTCGTGAATGATACAGTCCTGATGCCTTATATCTAAAACTGAATATATTACTCTTGTTCCTGCTGTATAATTATGGTGCAGTCAGTGGTGGATGGCAGTTTCAGGATGCTTACATAGGAGCACATTATTTCAGCTATTCCCCAGTGGCATTGGTTTATGTCCATAGACCTAAAGGTTGCGTACTTCCATGTGTCGATCCTCACTCGGATCGACACGCAGTTTCTTCAGTTTGCTTTCAAGGTCCTCCTTTTTGGTCTAGCCCTGTTGCCCCCATCTTCACCAAGATGACAGTGGCGGCCCTCACCCCTATGAGAAAACAGGGTGTTTGCATTCTCGATCTCGACGACACCTGTCCTAGGGATCACCTGCCTGAAGAGAAAAAGAGAGAAAAGTCAGGTGAGACCATGCACTGTGGTGAGGATAGACAACACAGTGACAATAGCCTATATCAACCACCAAGGTGGTGTGTGGTTACGTCGCATGTCACAGCTTGCTCATCGCCTCCTCAGTGATGGATCAAGTCCCTGTGGGCCACTCACATCCCTGTTCACCTCAACTGCATAGCTGATGCGCTGTCTCGATGCAGGTCTTGGCTCGGGGAGATCCAATTGATTTGAGAGAGGTTCAGAAAAGCCCAGGCAGACCTGTTTGCTTCTGCTGAGGTGACCCACTGCCTTCTGTGGTACTCCCTGTCTGAGGCTCCCGTTGGCACGGATGCTCTAGCAGACTCAGGCATCCCAAACCAGACCTCTGGAATCTCCACATCTGGCCTCTGGATGCGAAGTGAAGGGCCTAGCATGTCACCAGTGATGATTGACTCTATCACTCAGGCTAGAGCCCCCTCTATTAGGCAGCTCTATGCCTTGAAGGAGGTAGGCCCTTGGGACGACCTGGCATGACCTGGTTGTAAGGTTCCTAAGAGGCACAAGGAGGCCTCATCCCCTCTTGAAAAGCCACCTTTTGAGCCCCTAGAGGATGCTGATCTCAGTATTGTCATGCTGAAGACGGCCCTTCTAGTGGCACTCACTTTAATCAAGCCAGGCTTCTCCCATGTGGTTCTGAGACCCTGGCCTGGGACCAAGTGGTGAGCCTGCTGGTTCTCCCTGCTGGAGAGGAAAGCCCATCCCTGAGCATGCGGTGTCCAGTGCGTGCATTGCGTATTTATCTGCATGAAGTGCATGGAGAGCCTCAGATGCTCTGACCAGCTTTATGTCTGTTTTGGAAGTCAGCAGAAGGGGAAAGCGTGTCCAAACAGAAGTTAGCCCATTGGATTGTGGAGTCCATCTCCATGGCCTACCAATCACTGGGACAGCAAAGCCCCCTAGGTATCAGGGCATCGGATGGGTGTATCGCTTGCTTCTGCCCCCTTCCCCTCTTTGGAGGTGATAATGTGCACCACTCCATCTGACCTAGCAATAGGACACCTTGAGGGTTGTGGCACCTCTGGTGAACAACTTGGCAGAGAGGTTATTGACTATGCCTGGTACTTGTGTGCATGACCTTCATCATAGGTAGGACCATATTACCAGTGCTCAGTGTTCCATACAAGTGGATTCCCCACTCCTGGGTAACCCTGTATGATGTATAGCCCACAGGTTAGGTTTCCCCATTGGTTAACTCTGTCTTCCCTATGGTAGAGTACCTCTACCTCTCTGCTGAGTCTAGGCACCCTCTCTTGGGATAGGGGCCTTCTCAGTAGTTTTCCATATGTGTACTACCCAACGGGTATGTCCATATGTTGTATCTACCACATGACACCTATTACCAATAGCATATGGTCTCCATAGTGTTTCGCTCATACGAGGCACGCTACAGATTGGCAGCGTCTGCTCTGCATAGCTCGTAGCACAGTCCAGCTCCAGTGGTGCTTCGTACAAGGACCCCTGGTGTCGTCATTGACACAACGTTGAGTGACTGACAGAAAGGGAGCATCTCAGTAACGTATGTAGCCCTTGTTCCCTGATAGAGGGAATGACGTTGTGTCCCTCATGCCACAGTACTGAACTGCACTGCTGGGGATTGTGACACTTCTGCAACTTCTCAGCACAATATCTGGGTGAGTGTTGCACCCCAGCCTGCTTATATACCCAGATATATGGGGCAGAGACTGGCCCGCAAATTCCACTTGCCAATTTTCATTAGCCTTAATATAATAGATTGGAGGCGATTGGATTCCCAAGAAAAACTCTAGTATTGTATACCATCAACACAACGTTTTATTCTCTCTATCAGGGAACAAGGGTCACATACATAACCGAGACATTTTGAACAATAATTTTGTTGTTTGATTATTTAAAAACTTAATTAAAAAACTTTTTTGTAAAATAATGTGCTATCTTTAAAATTAATGCATATTACAGTATTTTTAATGTAACTGATGTTACATTTTTGTGACAGCATCCAATTGCGAGTCATAAATTAATTATATGCCTCTGTCAGCCCCCTTCTTCTCCACTTGCACACTGCCTAGAGAAAGAAAAAGAAAAGTCAAATAAAAGGCAATAATATTTTGTTGGACCATGTCTAGCTTCGCTTTGAGCATGGCATTGTTTCAACAACCTTGTTTAATGCCACCCATTGACAAAATTTATTTCCTTCCAGTTTCATTCATTTTTGGCTTGATGAAAAAGATCTTTTATTTAAGATGGGAGAGTCAAACCAAGTCCACCAAGTCTTCTACAGCACATCTCCTTAGTTGTTTTCTTTTCTTGATGTAGATTTGGCCCCCTCTAAAACAGAAGTACATGTTTTCAATGACCACAGAAAAGGTCTTGCTTGTTTAAGAAATGAGAGGCTACACATTGCATTAGTTAGGGTTTAATGAATTGTTGCCTTTTGTTAATTTGTTAATTTTTATTAACATGTTAATTACTAAAATAGTGATCCAACTTTAGGCTCTTAAGTATTTGCTTATTTAGATGGCATCTTTTATAGACAGGCATTGTGTATCCTGAGGGCAACCTAAAATTGCATCTGGACCACATTGGGGAGCTATAACTTCATAAGGCTGTGCATAAAAGGATCCAAGATGGCGCCGAGTATGGCAGCCGTGTTGCGAGCTCCGTCGACACACTACAATTTTTTTTTTATTTATCTGTTTATTTTGTATGTAACCATGTCGTCTTTTGTGCATGATGTCGTCAGTTTAATTGTGTATGATAAACAAACACTTTTGGATATTGGCTACACTGTCGCTCACCGGAAACCGGACTTTGAGTTCCCCTTAGACGCTCTGTTTACAAACACGACAACAGAGCCCTCTGTCTGCGGAGGTTCCACACTCAGCCATCGAACCCGCGGGGTTCTCCGTGCACCGCGTGGACAGGGCGAAAGACCTCTCGGAGAAGAGCAGAGGAGGGGGTGTATGTTTTATGATCAACGAAGCTTGGTGTGATCGAAGGAACGTGCACTCAATCAAGTCCTTTTGCTCCCCTGATCTGGAATACCTCATGCTTCTGTGTTGACCGCACTGGCTGCCGAGGGAGTTTACGGCTGTTATCATCACAGCTGTATACATTCCCCCTCAAGCCGACACAGACCAGGCACTCAAAGAACTGTATGACAGTATAAGTGAGCAGCACCCTGAGGCCGTGTTCTTTATAATTGGTGACTTCAACAAGGCCAACCTCAGGACATTAACACCAAAATTCTTTCAGCATATAACATGCAACACACGAGGAAACCGGATTTTGGATCATTGTTACACTTCCTTCCGGAATGGCTACAAGTCATCAAGCTGAAACAGGAAGCACTCGCCCATAGGACGATCCAGTGCTGGTCGGACCAATCGGATTCTATGCTACAGGACTGTTTTGATCACGTGGACTGGGAAATGTTCTGGTCTGCTTCCGATGGTGACATTGAGGTTTCCTTGGATACCGTTACGTGTTTCATTAAGAAGTGCATAGATGACGTCGTGCCAACCACAACTATCCGGATCTACTCCAACAATAAACTGTGGATAAACAACGACGTTCACTCAGCCCTGAAAGCGCGAACATCTGCGTTTAATTCTGGAGATACGGAGGACTACAAACGCACCAGCTATGCCCTCTGGAAAACCATCAAAGCTGCCAAACACCAGTACAGAGAGAAAGTAGAAGGTCAGTACAACTTCAACAGCACAAGAAGCATGTGGCAGGGAATCAACAACATCACGGACTTAAAGATAAAAAAACACCGCTATAAACACCGGTACCGCTCTCCCGGACGAGCTAAACTCTTTTACGCTTGTTTCGAAACAAATAACCCCGCCCGCACGGAGAGAGATACAGATGTGAGTGCGGTCTCTGTCTCTGTAGCGGATGTCACCCGGTCCATTCGTTGGGTGAATATTCACAAGTCTGCGGGTCCTGATGGCATTCCGGGCTGCGTACTTAAGAGCATGCGCGGTCCAGTTAGCAGGTGTTTTTACGGAGATCTTTAACATCTCCCTCTCTCTATATCCGTGGTTCCATCATGCTTTAAAACATCCACCATTGTGCCTGTACCAAAACAACCAGAGATCACACGCTTGAATGACTGGCGCCCTGTTGTTCTGACGCCCATCCTCAGCAAGTGCTTTGAGAGACTGATCCGAGACCACATCTGCTCTATACTACCTGCCTCACTGGACCCACTACAGTTTGCCTATCATAACAACCGCTCTACTGATGATGCCATTGCACTTACCCTACACACTGCTCTCTCCCACCTGGAACAAAAGAACACTTACGTGAGAATGATGTTCGTGGACTACAGCTCAGCATTTAACACCATAGTGCCCTTGATACTTGATACGAAACTACGGCTCTGGATCTGAACAGCTCCCTGTGCAGCTGGATCCTGGACTTCCTATCAGGCAGGTGTCAGGTGGTCAGAATGGGCAATAACATCTCCTCCCCGCTGATCCTCAACACTGGAGCCCCTCAGGGCTGCATTCTCAGCCCCCTCCTGTACTCCCTATACACCCACGACTGCGTGGCCACACACAGCTCTAATGTCATTGTGAAATTTGCTGATGACACAACGGTGGTAGGCCTGATCACCGACAACGACGAGACGGCCTACAGAGAAGAGGTGCGCGCTTTGACACACTGGTGTCAGGAGAACCACCTCTCACTCAACTTCGACAAGACCAAAGAGATTGTTGTGGACTTCAGGAAACAGGAAAGAGAACACACCCCCATCAGCATCAACGGGTCACCAGTGGAGTGGGTCAACAGCTTCAAGTTTTTCTGTGTTCATATCACTGAGGACCTCACATGGTCCACTCACACAGATGCAGTGGTGAAGAAGGCTCACCAGCGCCTCTTCTACCTCAGGCGTCTGAGGAAGTTTGGTATGAACTGCGACATCCTCAGATCATTCTACACCTACACCGTGGAGAGCATTCTGTCTGGTTGTATCACAGCCTGGTACGGGGACTCCACCGCCCTCAACCGCAAGGCCCTGCAGAGGGTGGTGCAAACTGCCAGCTACATCATAGGAGGTAAGCTTGCCTCCCTCCAGGATATTTACAACAGGCGGTGTCTGAGAAAGGCACAGAGAATCATCAGTGACTCTAGCCACCCTAGTCACTGTCTGCTCTCCCTACTGCCTTCAGGCAGATGGTACCGCTGCATCTGGACACGCACAAGCCGACTAAGGGACAACTTCTTTCCTCAAGCTGTCCGATTACTCAATGTGAACTGACATAATCTCAACCCACCCACCCTTCTCCATACACTGCACTTTAACTTTAACTACCTCACACATCACATAACAAGGTTTTATTACAAGTTCCAGTTAACTTGGTCTTGTATGCACACTTTACACAATATATTACTCTGTTTGTGTGTGTGTGTGTGTGTACACATATATGTAAACGCACATACTGTGTGTACAAATGTATATTGTTACATATGTATATTGTACATATTAAGTCACTACAACATGTCCATGTGCATATATTGTATATTGTAAATTTGTAATTTTGTACACAATTATGTATATTCTGTCTATTCTGTTACTGTATGTACTACATACTGTTATGTATATTTTTTGTACCTGTTTTTATGTCTGTTTTTTCTTCTTTACATACTGTTTTTGCACTGTCTGGAGCCGCACTCAAGCTCTCTCGCCTCTACACGTGTTGAGATGATGTGACAATAAACTTGATTTGATTTGTTTTGAGGCCAAACAATAGGGTTGCAAATCTTTCCTGGGCAGTAACAATATAACTGCCTGTACTAACAATATTATATCAAATGGTTACAGTGAACTAGATTGTTACGGTGGAGGCGCCCGTACCGCCTCCCCCGTACCACCAGAGGGAACGTCACCTGAATAATAGGTTGCTTTGGACTACATTTCCCATAGGGCCACATCCCTGGGGCTGATTACTTCCTGTTCACCTGATATCCATTAACTCTTGTTTATATAAACCCCAGTCTTTGATTAGCTTATTACGAAGTCTTGGTTTGCCCCGGCTAACATTTCTGAGCGTTTACATTGTTATTGGATTACCTGTTATTACCTGGATTGTTTATCATTTCTCTGATTGTTTGCTGCCTGCCCCGACTTGGATTGTTTATCGTTTCTCTGATTGTATGTTGCCTGCCCTGACCCTTGGATTGTTTACTATTGCTGATTAGCCTAGCCTCCGCCATACCTGTTTGCTGTTGCCAACCCTGCCTGTTCGACTACTTTAATAAATTATTGCAAATGGCTCCTACCGTCTCTGTCTCCACGTTACACACACACACACAGAGAGAAAGATGGCCTAAAACATTAGGTTGGGACTTAGTTTGTCCGAGCTCAGGGCTGCTGCTTGTACTAACAATATTACAGCAGATAGTGGTTGCAATGAACCATAGAGAGAGAGAAAGAGAGTAAGAGAGAGACTGTTCCAGATTTTCAAGACCAGCTATGAAAAAATCTACCACCCACGCTTGGTTTTGAAATTCTAGGTATTATCAGCTGACCGGAATTTTAAGATTGCAGTGAACATAAAGATGAGAAATAAGAAAGAAGCTCGCTCAGGTACTGAGCAGCAAAACCATTTAGGGCTCTGTAGGTAATTAGTAGAATTTTTAGTAGACATTAGTAGAAGTTTATACAATGTTTAATAGGCAGACAGTGCATTGTTGATAGAACCAGCCTATGGTCATACTTTCTTGTTCTCGTAAGGCTACTCTGGCTGCTTTATTTTGGACCAGCTGGAGTTTTTGTTCTAAACCTGCAGGGCAACCATCCAGTAGAGCATAACAATAAACAAGTCTTAATGTCATGAATGCATGAATTAACTTTTCAGTGTTTGACATGCAGAGCATGTGTCATAGTTTTAATATATTCTGTGGTGAAAGGTGAAAAAAATTCAGTTTTACAAATATTGGACAAATTGCTATTGTATAGCATGTAACCACTATTCTTAGCTGATTAAGCAGGCTTTATAGAGCATCCATTAAGAGTAAGACAGTACTCTAGGTTGTTGCATGTGGAAGAATGGTCAGATAATTAGACATCTGATTTGTTTGAATTTAGTAGTTAAATATTGCTATTCATCAAGTTTTAATATCATCTGTACATTTTGTCAGTTTGGTGAATTTATGCATCTCGTTGGGACTCGATATTTATACTCGAAATAAATAAACAGCTGAGATTTTTTGTTTATGATATTTCCCTGACAGCATCAGAAAATGTATACACATTTTTATTTTTTTTTGTTAATCTAGCCACTGTATCAAATACATATAATAATATTATAATATAATATATTAAATAAAATAAAAAAGACTTTAAAAGTAGGCAGATCTGGAGTTTTTAAGGCCTTTCTGTACTTTGAAACACTCTCCTTTCTTGCTGTATGGAATACCTCTATGTCAGGGTCCTGGCTTCCTGTCCTGAGTTTTTCTAGATTATCTTGCCAGAATCCTGACATGCCCTGTGTTTAGTGTCAGAGTGTGCTGTTTGGATCCTGACTCCTTCTAGTCTTGGTTCTTGGAGTCGGGATCTGAACTCATGCTCTGGGTCTTGTCTTGTGTGGAAGCACATGGCCTCTGTTTTGTTTACATTCGCCATGTGCTCTCCGGTCTTGCGTCTTGGCCCCGTCCCCTTGTTCTCTTGTCTCGTCTGTGCTGCTTTCCCGAACCTGTTAGTCGTTGTCTTTGTGCTATTTAATGCCCCCGTGTTTTCTGTCTTGTGTCGGTTCGTCTTGTTATCTTGTACCCATCGTGATTTTGTAACTTTATATCTTGTATTCCTGTGGTCACGCGTCTTGCTGTTTCGTTTCCTGCGATCTTGTATTCTCGTGAGTGCGTGTTCTCCGTGTTTTTCAGTTTTTATAGTTTCACTTTTGCTCCGTTTTTTTTGGAGTCTTCCTTTGTTCTGGTTTAAGCCTGTTATGTTCTCGTTTTGCCCCCTCGTGGGTTGTTGTTTTGGTTTTTGTTAATAAAGATATGTTTCGGTTTCACGCTGTCTGCGACTGGGTTCGTTTCTCCCGCACCTGACACTGTAGTTTTGTTTGCTTCCTGTTATGCTCCGTTTTTCGGGCTGCTCTCTTTTGGGTGTATGTTCATTATACCATGGCATTAGACTGCTGTCCTTGATATTTTTAAGTGTAAAGGAGCAACCGTGTTTAAGGTGCTGATTTTGCAACCAAAGGTATTAAACAGGACACCAGATAATGATCTGAAATGTCTTTGCTCTGTTGGAGAATATTAATATCATAAATTTTTACAGCAAAGGGCAGCATCAAATAAAGTATAATCACAACAATGAGTGCGTCCTGACATGATGTGAGTTTAAAATGTCTTTGAAAGTCAATCCCAATGCATCTTTTTCATTATACACATGGATGTTAAAATGGCCAACAATAATCACTTTGTCTGTGGCCAATACTACTTCTGATAGAAAGACAGAAAATTATTTGATAAAGTCTGTCTGGTGCCCTGGTTGTCTGTACACAATAGCCACTAAAATGTCAAAGTCAATTTATAATTTACACTAGATAAAGTTATATTTAGCACCATCACTGTCACTGTCGATGGTGACCATCACTGTCAGCATCCCACATCGTGAATCCCACATAGGATTCACATCCACCCACTGCATCATCGCCCATCTTCTCAAAGGCCGGTGCACCAGCTTCATTGTGAGCAGGACACAGAGCTCACTTCTTCTGCTCACTTTCACCTGACACCTTAGGAGGACTTGTGTCCTAAAACGCTTAATGTGGCTTAATCCATTAAGACCAAATGACAAGATTCATGATACACCTTGATAAAATCATGATTTATGAAACATTAATAAAGTACACTATGTACAGAAATGCAGAAGAGCCCAGAATATGAATGCCAAGCACTGAATGGCATGTTAAGCGTTTCAGCATATCCAGTGTTCCTTTCTTATATAAAAAGACTGAGAATGCAGGAAAAAATAGTGATGCGAGTTAGATTAATGTCCATATTGATGGAATGTTTGCTGCTTTATCTTGTACTTATTTGTTTTTATATAATGTATAGGTTTACGTATGTACACTCTTATGCTTATAGTCATTTTACTGTGCAGACTTTTCTACTTGCCTAGAAAGTTTACTTTGGTTGCTATAACAGCTGTTTATGTACCAACAAATGCTAACACCAGGTTAGCCATGGAGAAGCTGCACCACCCTATTAGCCAGCATCTTTTGACACAACCAGACAGCATTGTTATAGCAGCAGGGGAATTAATCATGCCAACTTAAAGTCTGATGTGTCCAAATTCCATAAATATGTAAATTTCCTAACAAGAAAGAACACTTTAGATTAATATATTTTCAGGTATTTTTATTTTATTGTATTGAACGGCTGGTCCTGGAACACTTGAAAAACTGTCTTCCATCTACACTGGACTCACTCCAGTTTGCATACCGGAGCAATAGGAGCACAGAGGATGCAGTCTCCATAGCGTTGCACTCTGTACTCACACACTTGGACAATAAGAACACTTATGCACGGATGCTGTTTGTCGACTTCAGCTTGGCATTCAATACTGTCATCCCCTCCAAGCTAATCACTAAACTTGGAGATCTGGGCATTAACACCTTACTCTGCAATTGGATTATGGACTTTCTGACCAACAGACCTCAGCATGTTAGGTCAGGCCTCACCTGCTCTACCACCATCACGCTCAACATTGGCGTACCACAAGGCTGTGTGCTGAGCCCTTTCCTCTACTCCCTCTTCACCCACAACTGCAGAGCCTTGAATGGATCAAACACCATCATCAAGTTCGCAGACGATACCACGGTGATTGGTCTCATCAGCAACAACGATGAGACTGCCTACAGGGAGGAGGTCCAGCACTTGGCTACATGGTGCACTGAAAATAATCTGCTCCTTAACACCACCAAAACTAAGGAGCTGATTGTAGACTTCAGGAAAGAGAGAGGAGGCACACATGATCCCATCCACATTAACGGGATGGCTGTTGAGCGTGTCTCCTGCTTCAAGTTCTTGGGGACCCACATCTCAGAAGACCTGTCCTGGACCACCAACACCTCCAGCCTGGTCAAGAAGGCCCACCAACGGCTCTTCTTCTTGAGGACACTAAAGAAAAATCTGATGTCCTCAGCCATCCTTGTGAACTTTTACCGCTGCACAATAGAGAGCATACTAACCAACTGTGTCAAAGTCTGGTATGGAAGCTGCACTGTTGCGGAGCAAAAGGCACTGCAGCGGGTGGTTAAAACTGCCCAATGCATCACAAGGTATCCACTACCAGCCATCAAAGACATACAGAGGAAGAACTGCCTACGTCGAGCATGCAGCATTCTTAAGGACTCCTCTCACCCTGCCAATAGACTGTTTTCTCTCCTGCCTTCCGCCAGGCGCTTCAGGAGCCTCCGGACTAGAACCAGCAGACTGAGGAACAGCTTTTTTCCCAGAGCTGTCTCCTTACTGAACTCTGCCCCTCGCTGATCCCACTGCATCTCCTTTACACCTTCACTCCCCTCATCCTCCTCATACCTCTTTAATCAAACCATAACCATTACATTTGTATTTGCACTATTAAACTTGTATTTGCACTACATGATCACTCAATGCACTAAGGGACTATTCTAATGCTCATTTGCACTACCTGACTGTCTACACTTTCAATCATTGTATAATTGCAGTATATATTATACTGCAATTCACTACTCCATCCACTGCACTGTTACCTCGGGTTAACTTCTGCTCATAATTTCAACTGCACTATTTAATATTCTATTCAGTATTTAATATACACTGCACATCATTGCACATTGTATTACATTGTAAATATCCCATTTGTAAATATCCCATTTGTAATTTCTGCCTATAGTATAACCATCTGTATAGTATGTTTATAGTACGTATCCATCTGTAATTATTACCACAGAAATGCTTTATCTACATTTAAATTATTTAATTTATATCCTGCACTAATCTAATCTAATCTAATCTAATCTAATCTAATCTAATCTAATCTAATCTAATCTATTAAAGTCTCATAAGCTTCCCTCCCATAAAAAATCTTTCAACCTTTTTTTTTTACCAACAATGGCATAGATGACATATAAAATATACCATAATTTTGACACCATTAAAACCTTCCCTTTCACACTTGGAGTCCTTAATTTCCAAAAATTCAGCCTTCTTTCTATACCTCCTAATACTTCTTCCCACATAGTTTCTCTAATGTTCTTTTTAACGTTCCCCATTACAACACCTAAAATGTTTATTTCATTTGTTTCTTTAAAAGTAATATGATTTGTTAGGTCTGTCACACCTCCAAATCTAATGTTCACTGTTGTTTCTTAATTTATCTTGGCCCTGGATCCCTTACAAAACATCTGAACAATTTCCATTACTTTTTAATACTTTTGATTTCTTTTTACAATCCCAGTAGTATCATCAGTGTATTGAACATGTGTATTGTACATGTTTTTTTCAACATCAATTCCTCTTATGTTCTCTTCTTGTTTTGTGGCTAAGCCTAATGGTTCTGCTACTAATGAATATAAAATAGCTGACAGTGGACATCCTTCTTGTTACGGTGGAGGCTCCCACCTCCTCCGAACCACCTGAGGGAGCTGTCTCCTGAATAACAGCTTCAGTCGGACTTCCTTTTTCCATAGGGCCACATTCCTGGGGCTGATTACTTCCTGTTACACCTGTACCCAGTTATCCCCTGTATATAAACCCCTGGTTTACTCACACTAATTGCGAAGTCTTGTTTTGCCCCGGCTAACATTTCTGAGCATTTTCCCCTTGTGTTTTGGATTACCTGTTACTGCCTTGGATTGTTTTTACCTTTGTGATTGTTTGCTGCCTACTTCGACCTTGGATTGCTTATGCCGTTGTGATTGTTTGCTGCCTGCCACGACCCTCGCCTGTTTATCGATACTGATTTGCCTCATCCCTGTTATACCTGTCTGCCAGTGTTTGACCCTGCCTGTTGTGTTTATGCTCAATAAACCGCTGCACATGGATCCCTCTGTCTCTGTGTCCTCGTTACACTTGTCTTATAGATCTTATTTTAAAACACTCATAAAAACCCATTTGAGTCTTTTAATTGCACCTTTGTATACAATTTTAATCTATTTGATAAAAATCCCTCCAAAACCAAAACCAAAATATGGATATATATAAATATTCATGTTCAACTCTATTAAATGCTTTTTCAAAATCTAAACTAATTATATAACTTTCTTAATTTTTTTCCTTTCATATCTTGTATACGAATTGTTGTATCTGCAATATTCCTCCCTTTTACTCCATAGACTTTGTTTTATTTGTTTTAACTATACTTGGCTTTACTTTCAGTCTGTTTACAAATCTGTATTGAGCATTGTAATTGGTCTATAGTTCTTTAATCCATTTTTTCACCTTTCACCCTTTTTTCACCTTTTCTTTTATATATCAATTTTATGAGACCCATTCCCATTCATTGGTTAATTTCTCCTTTCTTAAAAATTTCTTCATATACTTTTTTTTAAAATGCTGGTTAAAAAAATCTCGAAACGCCACACAAAATTCATTTCCTAAAGCATCTATGGACCTTTAATTTTATTTAATTCTCTTATTGCTATTTTTATTTCTTCCTACTTTTGTTTTTATTTCAATAATTCAATAATTCACTTTTTCTTCTTCCTTTGTTCCTTCTGCATTAAATAATTTTTCATAATATGTTTTTATTTATTTCAGTATATCCTGATTAGTTTCTACAGTTTCTCCATTTTCTCCTCTTATTCCTTTAATTGTTTCAGCCTTCCCTTCCTTTTTTCCAGATCAAAAAAGAACTTTTCTCCCTCCACCACATATTTTGCTTTGCTTCTTAGCCTCACCCCCTCATATTCTTTCTATTTCTTTCAGTTTTCCCTCCATTTCCTTTATCTTATATCTTTTCCTTTCTCTTTTTTTCTTTATTCAATTCCATTTCCAAACTTTCTTTTATTTCTCTTTCTTTGTATCTTTTGCATTTTTGTATTAAACTACAATATCTGACAATATCTCTAATTTTTTTTATTAAAAACTTCGTTCTCCCACCATATTCTCTTATCCTCTTCATACATTCCATTTTTCTTTTCTTTTTCTATAATTTCTTTAACCTTTCCAACATCTTTATCCTTTAAAATCTGTGTATTTAAAATTCATACTCCTGGCCCTCTTTGCAGTCCACTATGAAAAATAAGAACTTGTGATCGCTAAAACTTGTTTCCTTATACTTAATCTTTTCTATAAAATTCTACACATTTCTAGTACATAACACAAGGTCAATTCTAGTTTGGCATACAAACTGCCCCATTATTTGTCTCCTTGAAAATTCTATTTTTCTTAATTTCTTTCTCTCCATACATCTATCATATTATTTTCTTCCCTTAATGCTTTTAATTAAAATCCACCATCATTATTTCTTTATACTTCTTTACAATTAAAAAATTGATTCTTCTTTACAATTCCTTAAAACATTAAACATTTGTTTTCTCTTTCTTTTCCTTTTCTTCCACTGGTGCATGTACATTTCCTAAAATCGAATCTCTTCCTTCATATTATGTCTCAACTACCATACATTTTCCCATCTTGTTGTCTATATATATATATATATATATATATATATATATATATATATATATATATATATATATATATATATATATAATTTTGCTCACTTTAAAAACATCATCCTTCATTAAAAAAGCCACATATCTCCCAAACCTCCCATCTCCATTATTATATAAATACCTCCAGCCCATCTCTTTTTATAATCATTTATCACATTTTCCCTCCAGTTCGTTTCTTGTATTGCAATAATATTTACCCTTTTACATTTTTCCTTTTCCAAATTTTCCCATGTCCATCAGTCCCCTTGCATTAAAACCATTAAAAGAAAGAAAAATAAATACTTAAAAATACTTAAAAAAATATTCTTTTTCAATCATTAACCATTTTCTCCCTTAACATTTTATATCTGTTAGTCTTTGTCATAATCTTTTTTCTTGCACTTTTCAAAATTGGTTTTACCTTCAATGCTTTCCTTATCTCTTGTCTTTCATCAGTTTGTCCTTCCTCCTTCCTCTCCCTCCATTCAACATTCACATTTATTTAAAACTACCTGACAGCATTGCAATCCCATGCAAAATATCCCCTTTCCTCATACTTTCAGCACATGAAATTCGGGCAGTCCTTGAACAGGTGTCTGGGCTCATACACAGCATACAAGTCTTCACTTGATGGCTGTGCATTACCCAGAAATACTGTTGCCCTTCTACTGCTTCCAGCTTTGTGCTATATGGCAACGATGCCACTTCTTTGGGAAAACCTCACCTTTAGGAACATTGTTCCATCTTCAATGTCAGTGCATCTTCGTTTAATTTTAGTAATGGGATCAACTCCCCAACCCTCCAATTTTTCTAAAATTTCTTTATCATCCAGGTAGACAGGCAGATGCATAACGGAAACAAGATAGTCTCTGTTTTGCAAGTTTTTCACCCCACAATTCACTCCTTTTATTCTCAGTCCTTCAATCAGTTTATCAAAGTTTCTTCTTTTTACACATTCACATTCTCCACATTCATGATCACTGTAGCTTCCTTAAATATTTTTGTTCAACAAACATTTCTCTTCCTTCTTGTTTTTTACGTTTCTACCTCATAGTCGTTTATCCAGTCTAGTGTCATTTGCAATACGTGTTTCTTTGCCCAGTCCAGTTTCGTTTGCCATTTGTGTCCCTCCTGCCAGTCCAGTGTCGTTTGTCAATAATCCATTCATTGTTGTAAAAAAGAAAAAGGTTAACCAGCCTCAAGACAGCAAACGCTGCTGTTAGGCGGTTGAAAAGAAAAACAAACTTTCAAAAAAATCCAAAAAAACTCCACAAAAAAAAGTACACAAACACTACAAAACAAACAAAAAGTTTGTTTCTTCAAGCGTCTTGGAGAGCTGTAACAGTTCTTCTGGATTTAGTCTGTCTCAGTTTATACCATTGGTTCATAATGTAATCACAGACAGACTTGATGTTTGTGAGATCAGATCTCTCTGTGGAGCACTGGCTGTTGTCAGTCTCCTTGTGCAAACAAAAATCTCACTGGATTATTACAATTAATGGCAAAAAGAATGTTTAGAAATGTAAACTTAACATTCCTACTAGCACTACAACACAAGATATAAATAACTTGCTTAAAACAATTTTTGGGTGTGAAAATACTAATGTGCCCAAGAAATTAAAAATATATAGCCCTGAATTAATCGAATCGTAATCATATCGCTGGATTTTTTGCGAGAACTTTTTTTTTTAAGGTCCACACATTTACATTGTCTTATCTCAATAATTGTCCTTCGCCCCTATTGCCATCTCTGTAGAGCTGCTAAACAACATTTTGTTGTTTCCTCTAAACAATGACAATAAAGAGCTACTCTAGTTAACTCACAGTATTTCTCTGTAATATGTAACATTGATAACATTGTTCTACATTATTAATATCACAAGCATGTGACAAACATTCGACTAATGGCTTAAATGAATGACTAGTCAGGAGAATTGTTAGTTAGGGGCAGCCCTACTTTGCAGGTCACCTTAGACTATAGTGATGATGACCATACCCAGTTTCGTAGCAATATGCAATTTCATTTATTGAATACTGCATTTTACGCCAAATTCAAAATGGTTGACATCGAAAAAGCTGACCATGAAATATCAGATATCACTTCACTCAGCATGCCTTAAGGAATCTAAAGTAAATGGAGATTGGTGATACATAAAGTAATATTTGTCAATGTATGGTATTCCATACTTGATATGTAACCTCTGCATTTAACCCATTCAGTGAGTCATGAAGAAACACAATGCAAATCGTAAACACACACACCCCCAGAGTAGTGGGCAACTATCACTGCAGCACCTGGGCAGCAACTGGGAAGAAGATGCCTTGCTCAAGATCACCTCAGTCATTTCCTGCCAGCTGTGAGAATCAAACTAGAAATCTTTGGTTTACAAGTCTGACGCTGTAACCACTACGTCACGACTGCCTCATAAATAACTTACAGTGCATTCAAGTTATACATTTGATCCATATGTGTGTTCCCTAGGAAGAGAAAGAAATTTTAATGAGAAGAGAATTTCATTATTTTGGACCAAAGTTTTTAAATGTTATAAGCAGCCTCATATCCAATTTTACATGTTTGCCATAAAATTCATAGATGTGATAAATAAGGGGTGTCAACACGAATTCCATAACTTTGTGTCAGGGGTGTCTGTGGATGCTGCATTCCAAATGGCCGATGTCCAAAATGTCCAACCATGGAGCAATGGATATCATTTTACTTGCCTCAAGATATCTAAGTAGACCACCCTCATGATTTTAGGGCAAAGCATTCAAATGTTTTAAGCAAAAATAGCCATTCTTCATACCTGTGGACCAGTAAGTGGTGCTGTGATGAAACTGTGCATGCACCCCCAGATCATGCTGGTGATGACGTACACAATGTATATAGTATATAGTTTTGACATATATAGTTTTGTGTCAGAACACAAAAGTGGTGCTAAGATACAGCACCAACCCTTTTTCATGCTCGACAAAAAATTTGTAGATGTGTTATATGAGAATGGTAACAGCAAACATTGTGAATTCCATAACTTTTGTCTTAGGTGTCTCTAGATGCTACATACCAAATTTAATAGAAATTGGACAAATAGAGTAGGGGGAGTTTGAAAATGTAGTTTTTTGACAAATTCAAAATAGTGGGAAAATTTTCATGATGGAAAAAGATACAGTGAACAAGATGTGCAAGTGATGACGAATACCAAGTTTTGTGTCAATACAATAAAGTTTTGTGAAGATACAGCCTATTGCCTTGCTCACCTTAGAATTAATTGAAACGGTATACAAGAACTGTTTGATCAATCAAAAAGCTTTTAGTCACTTTTTGTTACGAGTGTCTCTGCATGCTTCATAACAAATTTTGTACAGATTGGACAAAGTTTTGAGTTTGAAAATGTATGTTTTGAATAGAATTCAACATAGTAAACAAGAAAGAGTATGGAAGAATATGGCAAATTTGGTATTGTAGTACTCAGCATAAACCAACAAATCTAATTATGTAAGTTAAATGAGAATATGTAGAGTTGTTTATATGTTATAAGCATTTTCATGAATTCCGTTATATATCTTGATCACTGCAGGGCACTGACATAAAAGTTCTCTCAGAACATGGCCTGAATGAACTATACTGAGTTTCATAATACATTCATGCATTCGTAAAATACAGCATTTTATGACAAAATTAAAAATGTCCGACATCCGAAATGGCTAAACAAGGAAGTAATTCTCCTATAATGTAATTTTATTCTGCATGCCTCAAGGAATCAAAGGAGACCACTTCATGATTTTAGGAGAAATCTTTCAAAATTATAAGCAAAAATAGCAATTTCAGCACCAGTGGGGGCTCTGTGACGAAACTGCATGTCAACTGCAATTTTCATGTCAATACACTCAAATCCATTTTTGCATGCTCATTGTTTTTGAAACTTTGTCTGGAGTGTGAGTAGATGCTACATACTAAATTTCATGCAAATTGGACAAACACCCTAGGAGCAGTTCAAAACAGTAGGTTTTCTAGGACTTATGAGCTTGTTTATAAACTTATGAGCAGGAATGACATTTTAAACTGTTGGTGGTGCTAGAAAGTTAGATACTCCAATTTTGGTCCAGTAACATTTTAATCTATCCTCTATCTATGTGCCAAATTTCATGAGAATGATTTTGTTTTCCTATGCAAGTTCTTCAAACCCGGAGCCACATCTGATCTTCAGCCCGACGTGCAGACGAGACGCAGTGAACGCGCTCGTGTTGTGAACGCTCGTGAATGCGCCTCGCTCCCTCCAGCAGTCTTCACTCACGAGCGTCAGGTGAGATCCGGAGTAAAGATACGCTTCACATTCAGACGCCAGATTCGACATTGACGAGTGAATTGTGTTTATCTTTTCTTTATTTCACTCCAGTAAATAACTGTTTTAGTCTACTATTAAACCATAACAGCGTGTTATCGTATTAGAGCATGAGCGTTATGCGTCATCTACTACGTATCTGTGACGAAACACTACATCTCACTAAATTTCAATTTTCGAGGTCAATTTTACATTGTTTATTAAATTGAATTGTCGTTCAGCTTTTTGTGTTGATGTTGTAACGTATAATATAATACAAACAGAAGTACTTATAATATTTTAAAGAACATTGAAACAACATACGCTTGAATGTAGTGAGTCTCAATATACTCATAAGACTGTTATTGTAATTGTCACTAGACGGCACTATTGAATTGTTTTATAGTCATTGATTCTGCTCTGATGGCTGGTTACTGTCCATCTTGTTACTGTCAAAGTTTAAACATCCTCTGTTAATGCTAAAACAAAACAGACGATTTCGAAATTAAACTGTGCTGCTGGTTTTATTGATCTCAACAGAAACTGAGAGGACAATAATAATCAATCAAACAGTGAAATGGGTTATGATATATTCTTTCCATCTGGGCTGCCATAGACACAATGGCGGAAGAAGAAAATGAAGAAAACTAACTGATGCAATATGGGATCCTTCCCCTTTGGGTCTTGACCCCTAATAAGAAGAAAACTAACAGATACAACTTTGCACCTTTGGGGATTTGACCCCTAAATATCACTTAATCTTTCATATCAGATGAAAGGCCACATAAGGTCTAGGAGTAGCTCTGGTAATGGAACAATGAAAGAAAATGGAATATTGGAAAATTGAAATAAAAACTGCATTTTGCTGCACACAAAACATTCCGCTAACATTAGTAATTTTTTAATATACAAAATGATTAATGTATGGAAAACTTTGAGTTGATTATGGTGAATTGAAATGTGTTGCATTACTTCTGATTATTTCTCACACTGTAATGTAAATGTGCAGTATCACTTAATTTATTAATTAATTTAGTGTACATCATTATTACCAATTAATGCAAATTCATTAATACCTATTAATATATATTAACCTTATTGTGTTGTTATAGTCATTGTACAGTTAATAGTTCAGCTTTATATTAGGCTGTGTAAAAAGAAGAAATACCGTCTTATTTTCACTTACCGACTTACCGACTATTTTCACTTTTACGCAAACTGTGTGTACTTGTAATTTTGTAAATGTTTATAAAGGCTAAAAAACCACTAGCACAGTGTATTATATTTTGTTCACATGTGTACTTACATCTCAGATGTTTTAACAATGTCTGAATCCAGAGAAATTCACAGTTTTAACCAGTGTCCCACCCATTCATAGGATTGTCTGTCAATGGCGTCATGTCTGGGTTATCCTCGGTTTGCACTCTTACTGCCATATAAACCATGGCAACAGAGTCTTATGAAAAATGCAGAAGTAGTAGTTAGTTTCTATGACTGCATGAGCATGCATAAGATAAGTCTATGGCAGTGTAATTAAACACAGTATGTGTTATACATAAATAGTTTTTGCAAATGCTGTAGTTACGTTCAAATGTACTTTGGTGTCAGATGCAATTTAGTATTAAATATCGTGTTATTTGCCACTAGCTATTTTGTGATAGCTTTGAAAGCATAAGATCCCCTTCCTGTAGAGTGCTCTTCAAAGCCACGCCTCCCCCAACAGTGTGCAAAGTTGAAAGATGCACAGCTGTATGCAAATACATAATTTGACAGGCAAGTAGGACATCCTGTTATTGTATTGCATTTGGACAAAATGCAATGATTGGACAAACATTTTATGCTCCTGCACTTATAAATATATTTAGAACCTTTTAGGTAGTGATTGCTATCAGAATGTGAAGAAACTTTAACTTATAACTTCATATATTAACTTATAATTTTATATATTAACGTTGTCTAATTTGACTTTCATTTCATCGATGAATTGACTGAATTCTGAAAGTGGTATGACAGGCACTTGGATGGGGGTTGGAGAAAAGAGTTATTAGTGACAGAAAACTCATTTCAGATGTTATTCCTTTTTTACGAAGATAGGCATTTCTTATCACGATTATTACAGTGTGTTGATACATTTTTACAAAGACAAACATTTCTTATCTAAGGAATAAGATTTTTATTGTTCATTATGAGATGTATATTAATAAACCTAATTAAGGATACTATGAAATTTCTAATTTCATTAGAACTACTTGTCATTACATGCGAAGGCTCATACCTCTCTCAGTGGTCTATGAGAGGCTAATATATTCAGACTGCCTACTAAAACAGTATGCACTTCTGTGACTATGCAACATTTAGTGAATTAACATGATAGATGATAGGTATCATTTTAAGAAAGATATCAATGTCATTCCAACTTAGAAAGAAGATAACATTTTATAAGAGATTTGCAATAATACCTAAAAATTAACATTATACAATAAAACAGAATGTGAGACAAAACAATTATGACATATTAGACATATTAGAGTTTTTAGGACTGTAATTACATCATTATGCTAGAAGCAATATTAACAATTTATTATTTATTAGTTATTTAAAACCATAAGCTAAGTTAAATGTCAGTAATCTCCCAGTAAGCAAGTCAACAGGGTGACAGTAGCAAGGAACCAAAATTTTAATGTTGTACAGAAGGAGACAAAATGTGGGAGAACCCAGGCTCAACAGGGAGGACCAGATCTCTTCTGGCACGTTAAAACTGCAGTTTGTAACTTTGTTTTGTAACAGCTCTCTTGACAGAATATTACATCAGGTCGCTTTCAAATAAAGAACTTATGGTCAACAAAATTATTACAGACCACAATTTGGATGCACTGTGCCTGACAGAAACCTGGCTTAAAACAGATGACTTTATAAGCCTGAATGAATCTTCACCACAAGATTATTACTATAAGCATGCGCCTCGTTTGAAGGGTAGAGGTGGCGGTGTTGCTACAATCTATAACAAAATATTTGATGTCAATCACAAATGTAAGCACAACTTTAAATCAATTGAAATATTGGTGTTAAATATGTCACATATAGACAGTCGCAACAAACAATTGCCTTTTGTCATGGCTACCATTTACAGACCAGGCCATCATATAGACATTCTTAAAGAATTTGCAGATTTCCTGTCAGAACTGGTAGTCACCGTAGATAGGGCCTTAATCGTTGGTGACTTTGACATCCATGTCGATAACCCAAATGATGCGTTTTACGCACAGCTTTTATGGATATCCTGGACTCGCTTGACGTTAGTCAAAAGGTGTCGGGACCCACTCATAAATGTAATCACACTTTGGACTTAATCCTGTCATTTGGGCTCAATATAAACAACATAGAAATATTACCCCAGAACGATGCTATTTCAGATCACTGCCCCATCTTCTGCACTGTAATGTTAGATGAGCCCTCTCGTCTGACACCACGACAAAGACCAAGCAGAACAATCACATCTACTACTAAAGATAGTTTTATTAGCAGTCTTCCAGATCTGTCTCAAATGCATCATGTAATAAACAACATTGAAGATCTCGATGCTGTGACAGAAACCTTAAACAAAGCTTTTTCAGGTACCCTAGAAGTTGTCGCACCAATTAGACTTAAGAAGGTGAAGGAGAGACCAGCACCATGGTATAATAACAGCTTATCAGCTCTTAAAAAGGCAGCTAGAAAAATGGAACGTAGATGGAGTAATACAAACTTAGAGGTATGGCGTGATGCATGGAAAGAGAGTATCCACAAATACAAACATTCTCTAAAAATGGCAAAATCTACCTACCTAAGTAAGCTGATCAGAGAAAATCAGAATAATCCACGATTTCTTTTCAATATTGTTGCAAATCTGACCAAAGACAAAGCGTCAACAGACAGAGATGCTAAACTACAGCACAGTAGTAATGATTGTATGAAATTCTTTGCAAATAAAATAGAGCAAATCAGAAAAAAATATTGAATCTATTCAACCAGCCTTACCTCTGTCTAATAGCATTGCGTACTACAGCATGCCTCAAGTACTACTAGACCCATTTACTGCCATTTCATTGGACGAGCTCTTACAATATTGAATTCATCAAAATCATCTACCTGTATATTAGATCCCATTCCCACAAAATTACTGAAAGAAGTTTATCCTGCTGTGTCGGAACCAGTGCTCAATATTATAATTTCCTTATTAGAATTAGGCTATGTCCCAGCAGCCTTTAAAACAGCAGTTATTAGGCCAATCATTAAGAAACAAAATCTCGACCAGGGAGAGCTGACCAACGTCAGACCAATTTCAAATCTCCCCTTTTTATCGAAAATCCTGGAAAAAGAAAATGGATCAGAAAATGGATGGCTAACAACTTCCTCCTGCTTAACTCGAATAAGACAGAGGTCTTGATTATTGAAACCAATAGCTCTAAACTAGATTTGACAGACTACAACATCCTTATTGAAGGTTGCACTATTGTACCAGCTTCCGCAGTTAAGAACCTCGGTGTGATGCTAGATAAGAACCTTTCATTCGATAATCACATTTCCAATATGTGTCGTACCATATTCCTACACCTTAGAAACATTTCCAAGATTCGTCACATGCTGTCTGTCTCAAATGTTGAGAAGCTTATCCACTCATTTATGGTCTCAAGAATTGACTATTGTAACTTATTACTGGGGGGGTGTCACGCAAAACAAATAAACAAGCTTCAGCTGGTCCAAAATGCAGCTGCAAGAATGCTCACTAGATCTAAGAAATACAACCACACGTCCGCTACGCTAATATAATCCTGTTTTGTCTCTATCTTCCTCTCTCCCTCCCTCTCCTCCGAGGGACTCAGATTACAGATTAAGTTCAGTTCGACTAGACAACGCTCACAACAGCCTGACCAAGGAGGGGGTGACCACCATGGGAACTGTGAAAAATCAACCACCACCATCACCTATTACATTAATGCAACTGTTAATCTATACTCATATTTTTAGTAAAATACATGATTCTGTCTATACCAGCAGTCTGATGTTATAGCTGCTCTCAGTCTCATTTAACGTTGGCATCCTCGCCTAAACATCCCTTATTGTATTATGTCAGCCATCAGGCTAACATAAAATGAATATAAAATCACCAGACCCAAATTAAAACTAGTCATTACTATAATTCAATACTTAAATCATAACAGCGCTGATTACGACGCTGCAAATATATAAAACTTTTAATGCAAAATACTGACTGTCTATAAGCCTATAAACCCTTACACCAAAGTATTGTTTGCAGCAGTAACGCGTCAGAGGAGAAATGACCCTCCCGGTGAGCTTGGGTTCTCCCAAGGTTTTTTTCTCCACATACATCATTGGAGTTTGGGTTCCTTGCCACTGTTGCCGTGTTGGAGTGCTCACTGGGAGACTGCAGATAATAGATAATTGATACTCCATAGTTAATATCTGGCTTGATACTTTTCCTCCCTGTAAAGCGGCTTTGAGACAATACCACATTGTAAAAGCGCTACAAATAAAGTTGAATTGAATTGAATTAAATAAATTCATAAAATAATCACTGCTATGATACTGACAACTGCCAGAAGCAGTTGATGCTTAATTTCTGTTTTATTTAGCCACTGTGTCAAAGAAATATTTAGGGTTGTGTTTATTTTCCTCTAAAAGATTTGAAAAATTTGGAGGTTTTTAAGGCCTTTCTGTAATTTGAAACACACTTTCATTCTATATGGAATACCTCTAGATTTATCTGCTTCCAATTTTGTTTGCTTCTTTTTCCAGGCTGCTTTTTTAGGTGTATGCTCGTTATACCACAGCGTTGTGCTGGACAGGACACCAGATAATCATCTAAAAATGTCTTAGCTCTGCTATCATCATCATTTACACCATAGGACAGTATCTAAAGTAAATCTGAAGTATTAAATCTAAAGGACTGTGTGAGTTTTCCATTGCTCTGAGAAGGTGCCCTTTCCCTCACTGTCTATAAACATCTCTTGGAGGTCATCCAGCAGTCAGACCACACTGAGGAAGGTTTCATGAGTGGACTGCCACTGCAGCAGCCAGTTCACTAAGTTACATGGACTGAACCCTTCAGGATTTATTTTTTAGATCTGTAACATACTATTTTAAATATATACAGAAGAAAATATCAAATTACAACAGTCAACACACATTATGCCTCAGTTGGTTTAAGTGTACCAATACATCAACTGAAGAATGTTTTGTGTCTTCATGTGTGTGACACACACACAATTTAAAAGTTAATTAAACAAAAACATTAACATTTTGTTATCATGTACTCACTTCCATGACATTCTAAATCCCTTTCTTTCTTCCATGGAAGATACAATGTATAATTTACCTCAGTTTAAAAAAAACTTTAAGGAAACAAGGATGTCCAAAGGATTAATTGTGTAAACAAAGTGTATTCCATGACAAAGACCAGTCACAGAATATGTATTTTAAATAAAGATGAACGTGTTTTATTTTTAGTGATTTATTATGAGCTTATTCATTTTATCAGAGACTTGCACTCGCTTGCAGAGAGAGAATTACCAGCATTGGCTGTGGTATGTTATTGATTTTGTTGTGTAGCTGCATTGCTTCTGGTGTGGACAGACAAACTGCTTGTCACTGGAATCTTGTCGTGTCTAGCTAGTGTAGGCTGTTAGTCAATAGAATTCTGTGTTTCACAGGAAACATTCTATCAACTATTTACTTTCTCTCTATCAAAGACATGAGAAAGGCTTTTTGGCTTTTATCTTGGCTCATAACCCATGTAATCACCATGTGTGTGATATTATGCATTTTTTCAAATGAGTACTATTTCAATGGGGTTAATGTTGTTTTTCCATCACATGAACTAGTTTCAAATTTAAATAAAACCTGAACCAAAGCATATACTTAGTAACTGCTCCTGAGGTAATACTTTCATTGAAGTTTTCCTCGTAAAGTTGAGCTATGTGGGTAAAGTCAGTAGATAAAATGTTTTTCATTTAAAAAAACTGTTCATTTACACAGAACAACCGATAGACAGCATTTTAAAGGCTGTTGCTGCTTAGCTAAAACTTTGAACTTTTAGCATTTTGTGCACATACTTGTCAGGTCCCTGGTCTGATCAACCTAGGGTTTTGTTTGTCTTGTGACGGTGTACACGTGTTTTGTTGTGTTGGAGCACAACTTTTGACAGTTTGCCATGTGCTCCGCTGTTATTGTGGCATCCACCCCACCATCTTTTTACATTTTTAGCTACACCCCCTTGTTACCTGGTTTTTGATCATGTCCTTCACCTATTGCTCTCTTGTGATCTTCACTGTATATTTTTGTGTCCTGGTTTCTCTAATCTGTCTGCTCAGCTTCCTGATCTCCATCCTTCCTGTCCAAGGGAACTGTTATTATCTGCCTCTTGTGATGTTTACTGACTGTCTCTTGCTTGCCAGTTTAATTTATCTAATAAATTGTTAAGCCTGCAATTTAATCCCCATTTGATTCCTGACAATACTACAGTATACATATCAATGTTATAAACTCAGATTCTAGTGCCATTATGTTTATTGTGTTTATGTTTCATTATGTTTATAAGTATAATTATACAAAGGTATGAAAAGAAGAAACTATTTAGTTGTTTATTTTAAATTAGTGTATTTGTCATCCTTGTCGATGTACAATATTTCTTAAATAAAGCATTTTCAGTTGTTTTCTATCTCTTCTTCCAAATTGTTTCATTGTTTGGACAAAACAACACAGAAAAACCAACCACCACAATGTGGATCTAGCAGTTTGCTTGCTATGACTATGCCAATAGAATTGTTTCATATAGGATAATGTAGAGGACTTTCTGGGACTTTGCCATAAAGTATACTTCAATGATATTGCTTTGAAAGACATATTTTACCACAGACTATATATTGATATATATTGAATATATTGATCTTCCCCTTTTGCTGAGCAAATCCTCTTTTACTGTGATAATTACAGAAAAGTGAAGAGCCCTCTCACGTCATGACTACCATGTGAGAGCCCACTCACATAATGGTCGCCACGCCAGAGCCCACCCACGTCTATGGCCTCCACACCAGAGCCCTCTCACATTATGACCACCACCCCAAAGCCTTCTCACACCATGGCTGCCACACCAGAGCCCTCTCATGTCATGGCCTCCACGCTAGAGCCCTCTCATGTTATGAGGCCACTTTCATACTACCAAAGTTTCCATTTGTGACTACAATTGTCACACTGATGAGGCCCATGACATCTCCACAGCCCATGTCATACCCTGAACCACCAGGACCTATAGGTGAACCCGTTTCACAATGGCCTCTGGCTGGTTCAAAACCTCTCTGGTCAATGCCACATCCATTGTCTTTCTGGCCCATACCTGCGCCACGCTGGTTACGCTTACTGCTTCACCACCTTGGTCCATGCTAACACATGGTCCTCCATGTATATGTATTTCACTTGCATATCCTGGCCCACCCATCCCACTCCCGGACTATGTGTTATGGTGTTACATGTTTTAGACATCAGGAGCCACCCTTATAAGGGAGCGTTCCGTTACGTGTCTGTTTGGTTTGTCATAGTGTCATGTCTTTTATTTTGAAGTAATGTTTTTGTAGTTTATGTTTATGGTCTATGTAATCTTTAATGTCTCCCTGCCCTATTGTGTCCAGGTGTTCCTTGTTCCCCTGATTAGTCTATGTATATATATCCCTGTGTTTGCCATTGTCTTCCATCGGTTATTGTATGTATTTTGCATTTTGTTTCCAGTTTCTTGTTTCATGTTACGTTTCAAGCTTTGGATTATTCTTATGTTTGTTTAAAAAAGTTACAAATTTTAAAAAAGTTGGAATGCTATGTAAAAGGTAAATAAAACAGAATGCAATGATTCACAAATCTCATATACCCATATTTTATTCACACTAGAACATAGACAACATTTTAAATGTTGAAAGCGAGACTTTACTATTTTATGCAAATATTAGCTCATTAGCGGAATAGCTGCCCTATTTAAAAATGTTTCTCAATGCAAGCATTAATTAGTGCTTACCTGTCCTTTGAATACCTTAAAAGCTGTATTACCTCAAAAGGTGCATCACACATTCTGTTTACAATTATTTACAGGCCTCCCAAATACTCTCCAGCCTTTGTTGATGACTTTTCAGAGCTCTTGTGAATTTTACTGTTTTGTTGTTGCTGGAGATTTCAATATTCATGTGGACAAAGTAGACAAAAACACAGCAAATTAACTCTTTTAGACATCTTTGATCTGACCCAGCATCTATATGGTTCCACACATAATCATGAACACACTCTGGATCTGCTCATCAAGGTCAAAACGTTTCATCCATCTTTTTTAGGGACATGGTGCTATCTGACCATTTCCACATTTTCTTTGATATATTGATATGTCCTGCAACTGCAGCTATATCTGTCTCTGTGAAAATGAAGTTCATAAATGAGAACACCAATTAGCTATTTATAAATGCTATATCTTTGTCACCAATTATATCTGCACTCTTTTAATGTTCCTCTTTACTGCTTTAACTTATAAGTTAAAAATGCTATTGATAACATTGCACCAGTAAAGGTTTCTGGTTAAAGATTTAAAGATTTCTGGCAGGCATAAAGCACCCTAGAGGAACACAGAAGAAGTACAGAGCATGAAAAGAAAATGCAGAAAAAAACAAGTTTATGTTGCGAAAACTTGATCTATAAAGATAGTCTGCATGCTTTAAATGTGGCGCTAGGCAAAGCTAGGCAGACCTTCTCAAACATTATCAACTGTAACATAAACAACACTTGCACTTGCTACCTGACACCAAATGCAATGAGTTTGCACCCTATTTCATTGAGAAGATCAATAATATCAGAATGACAATCATGCTGCTCTCAGACTTCACCACAGCAATCTCAGAAATGTTACTTTTTCTGAATTTTAGAAAACAGTTGATGCCAAAACCTTGTAAGAAACACATCAAGTTTCAGCGATGCACTACCAAAATCCTTCTACAGAAGTGTTTAATTGTTTAGTAGATATATTAAAAATAGTAACTAGTAAAAATTGTAACAATTTCCAGTCAGGCTTCTGTCAGCATCATAGTGACAGTGCTCAAAGATAATAAATAATATTCACTTAAAGGGATAGTTTGGATTAGTGCATGCATGCGTGGGAAAAGAATGTGTGGGCTTCCCTATTTAATCTGTCCCAGATAAAATGATGACTGAAATGTATGAATTACAGTATGATATGATGAATATTATTTATCTTTTGCTTTACTGTTTGCTTTACTTTTCTGTTACAAATTGTACAACATGTTCACTGTTCCACTGCTTTGTCAACAGTGGCTTATCATGTTTGATAAGCTTAGATAAAGACACAAACCCACTAAAATTCCTGGTATGGAAAAAATATACTAAGGTGTCAAGGGAATGTAATCTGTGTTTGTATGGGTCATGGCTCTGCGTCTGTTTGCGTTTGGTGGCTATCAGAGGCTGTGAGAGACTAGCTGTGGTGGGCTGTGCTTGAATCAGAAAGACAGTGTGACTAAGTTCTGCTGTTTCTTTATCACCGCAATGATGGAATCCTCATACACAGAGATACAGTGAAGTGTGGGCAATGATCCTGGAATCAAACAGTCGGACTGATGCTCCTATAGGCTTTGATTTTACTCTGATATTTTTGTCTATGCAGCTGTAAAGAGAATTATCTGAATATAATGCTAAAAATAGAACAGATGCATGCAATGCTAACTGGTGGATATTGAAAGTAGTGTGACATAAGTGATTTGTGAGAAATAGATGTATATAACATTTTTATGATTGGTATAGAGAAATAACTTTTAAAACCAATGGAATATGTTGTTACATGTGTGTACCTTTTGTGACAGATGATACATAGTGAAATGGAATATCGAACTGTCTATTCATACACCATGACATATGCCTGTATTGTACATCTGCCTTTATAAGTGTCTACAGATCCACAGATCTTGAGTTGATTCTACACTGTGTATCTCAATATACATTTATACAAATCTTTAGATATTTTGAAACTTTCCATAAGTTAACTTCTGCAACAAACTAAATGTTACGTCTCTGCAAAGGCAACCGACACTTGCTTCAGTTTGCAACTACAGTATTCTACTGTTATAAAATCTAAACATTTTTGAAACAAGATAAACTTGGATAGCAAAATAAGAAAATATCTCCAATTTAGTTTTTACTTGAATTAATCTAAGTTATGTGAATATATTGTAAAACATATATTTATATTGGTTTTAAATATAAATCTAACACACATTAGTTTATGTTTTAAAAAGGCACCCATTAAGTAAAAGTTAACACATGAAATATAACATACTGCTTTGTAGAAAAAAGCCCATTATACCTTTCTGTGTTAGAGTTAGTTGTGGGGTTATTCAACAAAATGCCATGTATGTACTTTATATACATACCTTCATATACATCCCTAAATACATCTATACATTTTTTCAAAAAATCAACAAAAAGGGTCCCAAAATCTGTATAATTTCAATTTCTTCTTGCTATATTAGCAAATATACACATTTTGATGAAAACAGTACTCTCTGTTTGATTTTAGTACACATACAGTTTAAAAGTTAGGGTTAGGTTTTGTCATCCAGTGATATGTCAACCCTGTTACCATAGCTATAAATTTTTGATTCTGAATTTGTTTAAAATAACACTATACATATATAAAGTGCACTATACAAAAAACTTTCTTTAAAGAAGTGATCTATATCTTTTATAATCTGTAAGTAATGAGTATACCTAAAAAAAAATCTGTTACCAAGAATTTGTATAGTAAAGTATTAGGGCTGGGTATTATGAACAAATTGGTGATTCAATTCAGTTAGTTTGAGTGATTAGATTTGTTTCAACTAACTCAATCCAATATATATTATTTATCAATATTTCATTAAAATGTTATTTTTTCAGACACAGAATGGAATCCACATTTAAATATAAATGCTAAGAACTGAAAACCTCCTACTTAGCTATATTACTGAAATAAACACATTTACATGCACCTGTTAAGTTAACAATATATATATAAGAAAAAGTTATTGTCACAGCCTTGAGCACAAGACATAATGCAAATAGTGTCAACTCTTTAACAAATTAAAACCTGTTATTTTTTTATTAAGATGGCACGGTGCAATTTGCATTGTTGTCTGATGAAATGCTTAGGATATGTAGATTCTTTAAAAAAATGAATGGATTCTATATATCACTTAGGTCATTCAAGTTTGAATGTAAACTTACTCCTGTTGAGTAGAGTAAGGACAGATACATGAGAAGCGGGTCATAAATAAAAGTTTCTTTTTATTGTATTAATAAACATATTTAGATGATAGACTGGGAGAATGCTGTAATCTCAGCAGGATTATGACGTCAGAATATCAGAACAATCAGAATTATCAAATCATTACCTGCATTTTATCAATATCTTCTGGTAGTCTATATGAATCCTTGAATGTGTATGAGAGAGCACTGTTACAGTGGCACCACAGTGCCTTTATGTCCATGTAGTAATTCTTGGGTCATTGATTTTATTAGATGTTTATAAAGGGTGTAACTCAATCCCATGCATGTTGCTCATACTTTTCTGTGCACAAGAAGGCAGGAATCACCTGAGCAGGTAGGGCTTTACCACAGCATGTCCAATGAAATCAGGTCTTCCAGTTTCTTTACACTCTAACTGCTTATGGGTGTGAGAGGTGTGTTCGAGCAGGCCCACTGCAAGCCTCAGAGCTTTATGTAGCCCATGTGATCAGCTTTGCATTGGTTTGTAGGCGTAATTGTTGATGATGTTTTTTTGGTTGAATGAGCTCTGGAATGTGTGTTCCAGTAGAGGTGGAGTTTTTATGTCTGTTTACTCCATGATATCTTTCTCAGTAAATTCTTTGTGAACAAAACAGGACTGTTCTCAGTATGTGCAATAAAAGATGACTTCAGTCTCCACATCATTACTGTAAAGTACTCTAAAGTTACTGTAAATGGTTTAGTAGCTGCAAGTTTGGTACATTTACCTGATATAATTTTTATTCTTTCCTTTTAAATAAAAGTAATTTTGTAGTGAAAATTCACTGTTTCCTGCGACATTGTTTCCTGTTGCTTTACTCTGAAATGCATTCTTCAGGTCTAGGCTTGCCCAACTGTCACCACACACACTCGATTCTATGCTTTGTGGGGACTTTCCATAGACATAATAACTTTTATACTGTACAAACCAAATATTCTATCCCCTAACCCTCATCATGCCCCTAAATCTAACCCTCACAGAAATAATTTAGTATGTGTACAATGGTAGTAAAACAAAACCAAACTCACAGACATACACACACACAAACACAAGTTTGATACAGTGTATTAGAAAGGACACTACCTACTACCATTGTTTTCATACAAAGCTAATGACATTTTCTATCCCATGCAAAATAAAAAAAACAGCTTCTTGTCTTCAGGAAGCCTGTTGGTCTGCACATTAATCAGGTCTAAGTGTGCAAGAAATAAAGATATTAGCGCTAGGAAGCAGTTATTATACCAAAAAGAAAAGAACAAAAAAATGAGTTTAAAGAACTTTAACCACCTGGTGCCACCTGGTGCCACCTGGTGCGCATTTTATTACGGGGAGTGACATTCATTATATGTGTTGTGTTTTGTTTGGGAGCGGAGCATGCTAGGGCAGCTTTTGAGAGAGCTGACTGTCCTCAGGTCAAATTGCTTGCGCTGAGAACGTTTCGCTCCCATCTGGCTCCTGTCAGGTCGGGCAGCTGCGCCTCGCGGTCCTGCTTCTGCTGAGGCAAAGTGAAGGCTGCACTTGTGGGGCTCTATGGTTCAGGAGCTCTGTAGAGCCACAGATCTTGCCCTCTGTGTCACTAAGTAGTAGACAGCCTGGTCCATTGGATCACCTGATGGATCACCTAATACCGCAGCTGCCTGACCACGGCGGGGGAGGAGCTCCTTGAACACCTCTTTTTAGCCTCCCGGTGTCTGACGATGATCCCGGATGTCCGATAGGTTGACGCACTTGCGTCTTATCCTAAAACGGATAAGACCTACCTTTTGGACACCCCTGTATCAGGCATCAGGTGATCCTTTCATCTCCTCTTCTAAATCTTCTACTGCCTATAGGCAGAAGGCCAGAGTGGGTTGGGCACCTAAGGGGACTGCGCAGCACATGCAGGCCTTGCAACCTAAGAGGAGATTTGATCTGCGGACCATGATCTCCTTGAAGGCTGCCAGCCCTACAAGGGAGGGTCCCTGTGCATGCCAACACCCCATGCCAGACCTCCCTCAGAACCCCCAGTGCCCCAGCAGGCGCTTCTCCTTTCCTTCTCCTTTCCTTCTCCTTTCCTTTGACATGATAGATCTGAATGCATACATTCACACTTAGATTTTGCCTGAACACTGAAAGTTTTTAGGTCTGCTTTTAGGGGCAAATCTTACCATTATCAATTGCTTCCTTTCTTCTTCTGGTCTTGAATCTAGAGCAGCCCATAGAACCGTATGCTAAAAAGTTGTGAAATTTGGCACACAGAGAGAAGACAGTCTGAAATGTTAATGGACCAAATCTGGGGTTTCTACATCAAATCCTCTAGCACCACAAACTGTCTAAAATTATCTCATGTTTATGCTTATAACTTTTGACTCATAGACTTGTTTGACTCACCCTAGAAACAAAATTCATCTGATTTCTTGGTTCATGCATGAGGTCATTTCAAACATGAATTCTTTTTTGCCATTGTGAATTGTCAGATAAAACTACTTTTTCACTCCTCCTACAGTGTTTGTCTGATTTGCATGAAATTTGGTACGTCATCTAGAGACACTGATGCGAAAAAGTTAAAAAGTTCATCATTACACCTAACCATTCTCCTATGCCGCTTTGAATTAAATGAATTTCACAGTGAGCATGCCAAAATGGATACGAAGCTGTATCTTCACAAAACTATTGTGTTTTGACATGAAACTGTGCATATTCCCTCAGGTCATGCCTGTTATGACAGGTTCCAAGTTTCATCACTTCACCACCTACTAATGTCCAGGGATATTATAAATGGCTGTTTTTACTTATATCTTTTGAATACTTTGGTCAAAAATCATGAGAGTGGTCTCTTTAAATTCCTTGAGGCATGCCAAGTTAAACGATATCCAGTGTTCTTTGATTGGCCATTTTGAATTTTGTCATAAAATAATAACTTATGAACACAAATGCGTATCATTATGAAGTTATGGTTATGTATGGTTCACTACCGTCATTGTCTGAAGTTACTTACAAAGTCTGGCACCTTCTTGAAATGTAGTCAACTACACAGTTGACTGTACTTCCTGTCCGCCATTTTGAGTTATTTTGAAAACTGACCAAAAAATTATTAAAATCTTTTTGATAGCTCAAATAGTTCTTAGGTAATGCATCAAGATATTAAATGGCAAGATGTCAAAAAGGATCTGAGGTTGTGTCCCAACAACACCGTATTGACGTGTAACCTTAATCATGTCAATGTGACCACATCCTTACTGTCTTATTTGGTGACCAAAAACAGCGTGACCTATTGGTCAAAAATGTAAGTAATTTCACATGACTGTAACTCTCATCATCAGTGATGAGTTTAGTAACAAATCTTTCATCTTTCATCAGTGACAAATCTTTCTTGACCCCATAATTGCTGCTTGCATCTATATTTTTAAATTATTGTTATTGCAATGCAAGACCAATACAATGTGCCTTTGTTTTGCTGTGTCCATATTCCTGGAACTCTGTGGATTTTTCCTATCATTTAATATTTAAAGACTTTTTGGAACACCAGTGGTGTGATTTTAGAAGGCAATTTCAATGTTTAGGGAGTGTGAACATGTACACCTGGCGCATGGGTATACATGGTGTGGGCACACTGGACCCCGTCTATAATGTCAACCCAACAATTAAATATTTACAACCTAAAGTTATTCACACCCTACAGTACTGAGTATGGGAAAATGCTTCTGACATTAAAAAGATTAAACATTTTCAGATTTTTGCTGGAAGACAGATTGGAGTGTAAAAGTCCACTGTGTTTAGACCAATAAAAATTATTTTGAAAGTACTGAGAGCCACAGAGGGGCAGTAAGGTCCCTAGTACCCCAGCAGTCATATATCACACAGGGCTTTTCTTTGAAAAGTCACTTCACTGTTGTGCAACACTTTTATTGCTTGTGCTTTTTTTAAGGGCCTCTGTGGGATGCTGGGTAAGTGGTGGAGTGGCTATGAGGTTCATAACTCTCAGGTCTCCAACTCAGTATGGAGACCACTTTCATGCTGAGAAACAGAGACATAAGGAGAAGAGGAAAACCAAAGATTTGAGAGAGAATTTTGCATGTGAACTGTGTAACTGTGTGTTTCTCCTTTGGCCTTCTGCATTTGTGCATTTCTCTGATAGAAATAGCACTTGGCTGGGCAGTTAAACAGGGTTGTGCATCCTTCAGAAGTGAATTTAAAATAACCTTTAAAATTCTTTAGACATATTTAAAAATGTTGTAGAAAACGATATATCTATATATATTATAAGATAAATTCAATTTATGATGTCATTACTGTTATGTGGGTTTAGGTTTTATGGGGTTAATGCCATTGTTAATGGCATTTAGTCTGTCTCTTGCTTTTATTTTGTAGTGTTTGTTGTTATATGTTCATTATGATCGTCTTGTTGATATGGTGTTTCTTGTATCTGATTTGTTCTCCTTAATATACCCTGTTTCCTTTTTTCTTGTTGTGCGTTATTTCTTGTTTATTTCATTGCAAGTTATATCTTAGAAAAAAATGTTGTAGACGTGGCCCTGGGTCCTGGCCCACCCACCCCACCAATGGAATCATTGTTTTAGTTTTTGATGTGATGTTTGTGGATGTGATGTTTGTGTTTGTACTTTTGTTCATGTTGCCCTGCCCTCTTGTGCCCAGATGATCCTTGTTTTACCGATTAGTCCTGTGTATTTAAACCCCACTGTTTGCCCTTGTCTCTTATCGGTTATTGAATGTATTTACTATCCTTTTTCAAGTCTGGAATCATTGTTCATGTTACCGGTTCTCTTCATTCTTGAACTTGCTCTAAATCTGTATAGGAATCCAGTCTCCATTTCATGTTTCAGACAGCATGTTACAATGCTATTGTCAAATTGTGTTACAATTTCTTTGAATTTCAATTTAGTAAATTATTCTTCCTGTCATTTCAATTTCAATGCATTCAAAGACAGCTAGCTCATAAATTCTGAAGTGTTCTTAACACTGCACAGTGTGAGAGATGTGGTGGAGATGAGCAAACAATAGTAGACCGAAGGGAGATATCTTCAGAAATCTGTGTTAGCTGCAGAGAAATGGATAGCAATCAATTTATTAACTGCTCAACCTCCACAGTACTTAATTCATGTTAATTCCCTTATCCCCAAAACACACTCCACTTTTTAATTATGTATGTGATCAATTAGTTTGATTGTTTTCCAATGCTACTAAACCAGTTAAAAATATAGCTACAAGCATTGAGGAGGGGCCCAAGCACTGCAGCACCATCGCCATCTGCTGCTTCTCAGAAAATGATGCACAGTTGTCGCTTGCATTTGATTATAAAAAAAATTGAGGACTATTTTCTGAGGACTGATTTAATAATAAGTCTGTTATTGTGTGTTATTGTGTTACTGTTATTGTGTGTTTTTGTCTGTTGTGACACACTTCCTGCAGCCAGCTGGTGGCACTATAACTGTGACTTACAATACCATTGACATCAAACACACAGATTCAATGCATGCAGAAGATAAGAGGTACTTCCTGTTCCATTTTTGTTGCTTGATTATAATAAATTGATTTTCTCCCCATGGCAACACTATTCAAGATATCAACAATCCGTTCACAGGTTAGCATTTTCAATCTCTACCATTCTTTACCAAGTAGGAAGTGACTTTTAAATGCTGTTTTATGTAACATACTTCCATCTGCCAGTTGGTGGTACTATGACAATGACTCAAAATAGTCATATCAATATCATCAGCCCACCACAATAAACAGAGCCACCCTACCCTGCCCATGTGCCAGTCTTTGTCCTCCTCTAATGGCCTTTGCTGACGACATGTTAAACGTGCATATTAAGGGACCCAAACGGCCCAAAAACTTTGAAAAAAAAAACAATAATTATAGGAAAACAATAGGGCCCTTCACACTTTCAGTGTATACATGTTTCCAATATTCAGATTACTAGCTGAGCAATATGGATTTTTAAATTACTGATTCTTAATTTTTTCCCTAGGATCACCAACATTGAATGTTTGCCTAGATACTTGTTTCCATGTACATCCTTTGGTAGTACAAGTAATGTATCAGGGCTGTTGGGCTGTAAATATATTTGCTATGTGGCTATCATTCTCTAAAAGTTCACCCAAATTATCAAAAAACATGTCTGCAGTAATGTTAGCAGAATTTTTTTTTATGTTTTTTATGTCCCAATGCTTTTGTCCGTACACTATATGGACAAATGCATTGGGACACACCACTTCATGGTTTTATTGAATTCAGGTGTTTCAGACACACCCATGGCCACAGAAAATTAAGCACCTAGTCATGCAGTCTCCATTTCCAAACATTTGTGAAACAAAATGGGTCATACTGATTATAGATGCAAACTGATTGCGTGATGTTATACATCAAACTGTTGTTACAGTTGCAAGACGGTACAGTACAGTAAATGCTATTTGTAAAGTCTAACTAGGGTGAAAGTTCACACAGAGAACAGGCAATCATGCAGATATGCATCAAATAGATTACAGATACAATGATAATGGAGTCCATCACATATTTTCCCAATAGTTCTGGATGACTTAAGCTAAGGCTGTAGTCATTAGTAGTTAGAATGAGGACTATCTTCTGACTATATGGACCATGGGGAGATAAAGGACAGAGAAGCAAAAGTAAAGAACCATATACTGTCTGTTCTTATGGGAAATGTCTCCGGTTCTGATTGACCAAATTAATGCAGCCTAACAATAATTTAGGGGATTTGAGTCAGAGAACCATAGGACTGTGTAGGCTAGGTTAAAGAGATGTTTTTTAAACTCTCTTAAACGGAGTCTGCCTCCTGGAATGTGCTAAGAAGACTGTTCCAGAGTTTGTGTACTAATAGGAAAAAGATCTACCACCTGCACTAGATTTTTAAATTGGGTATAATCAGCTAGCCAGAATTTTGAAACCACAGTTAATGTGGAGGGCTATAATGAGATAGGAGCTCGCTCAGGTACTGAGGAGCTAAACTATCCAGGGTCTTATAGGTAATCAGCAAGATTTTGAAGTTAATAATATACTTAATAGGCTGCCAGTGCAGTGTTGATTCTGTCAACACTGCACTGGCTAGGCTAATATGGTTGTACCTTTTCGTTCTCATAAGGAATCTAGCTGCTGCGTTTTGAACCAGCTTAAGTTTTTGTATTAAACCTATCAAAGGCTAGGTTTAATACAAAGGATACGGTCTAAAACCTGACTGGAAATTCTCACAGATACCATTTCCTTTGAGGAAGGAACACAGCTGTGAGAAAACCATCTTTTTAAGTATTTTTGAAATAAAAAATTAAATTTAATATTGGTTTGTATTTTATAAGTTCCCTGGGATCAATGTGTTTTTTAATAAGAGGTCTAATTATAGCCAGCTTAAAAGTCTTTGGGATATCCTAGTACCAACGATGAGTTAATACCAAGGAGAGGGTCTATAAAATAAGATCATGAGGTCTTCAGAGATCTGCAGGGGAGAACAAAGTCTCTGTGAACCTTCAGCCTGTTGTCACCCACTGTCCTGTGAATGTGAACGACCTTGATACAGCCCATCATCTCCAGCCAAAGCTAGTCTGAACTGCCCTCCAGACAGGAAAACGTAACAGCAGTTTTGTTTGCTTAACCACTGACTCTGTGCTCTAATAATTACACAAGAACGTACAGTATCACAAGCTATAATTACTCAACCCACTCCAAAGTAAGTAGGTGAGAATCAGAACTAGTTGAGCCACTCTATAAAATGAGTGCAATTTCCAAGTTTATAAAGTTATATTCAAAAAAATGTGTATATCCACTTTTTAATTATTACAGGAAGATTTACAATAAGGTTGTATTTGTTAACATTGTTACCATTAATTTCTACAGAATTTATTAATCGTAGTACATATTAATTTCATATTTTTTATTCCAATACATTAAAAACATGATGGTAATAGGGTTCACCCATAACCTTGAAATACATAAGAATATATACAAACAGTATTTGTTTCCATTGTTTCCAAAAAGTGTATGTTAATTCAGCAGGAAAAGTAAAAAACAGCTGGTTTAGGCAAAAAGTTAACCTCATGATGAAAAAGAAAAAACATCTAAAACTAAAGTTACTGGATTTTTGGGGACACGTTTAGAAAAAAATGTCTATATTAACACAGTAAAAGTTCGCATGATCCACGCATTATAGTCTTATTGTCACATTATGGTTATACAGATCACTCGAAGACACAAAAACTAAAATTCTTGAATGATACAAATCCAAGGGAAAACATAGAAGAAAACACCTTCAAACAGACAATATCTGACAAAGGACTGGAAGACACAGGGAGTATATATAAACAGACCGAACGAGGGAAATAATGAGTTAATGAGTAATGAGTTGCCTTTAACAAGGCAAAAGGTGAACAGAATCATTAATCAAACACATACTGTATGTAAAGGAAACATCTCTCTCCTTGTGTGATCTGACCAAGAACAGATGGCAGATGGCTTGTTGTATTTATGTTTAGGTAGCTAAATATAAGTCAGTGATTGTCTAGCAGTATGAGAAAAGTTTTTTCCTCTCTCTTTCTCTATCTCCATCCCTAGAGAGACTGCTGAAGTATGCTTCCAGACAGTTGGAGAACAGGTGACTGGATGATGTACACTGGATCTTTGTTAGGGCAGTTTCCACAGCGAAATACCTAATCACAGACACCAGGCCCTGGTGACAATGTGTGAACTGGGAAAAGCTCAGATAGACTCTTAACATTCAGCTAGACACATTCAGCATGTCATCTAGTTAGAACAAATCAGTTACAAAGAGGATCAAAACAATTTTAAGAATGTAATATTTATGGTTTCTGTTATAGACTGCATGGGGTGTAAGTTTATAGTTACAATATGTCAGGTTTACACAAGGGGGGTGGGTCACTGCAGTGTTCAGGGAGTGTTTAATCTCTATTTAATGTCTTGAGAGACAAGACTGTTACAACTAAATGTTGCAACTATGCTACATTTACTAAAGAGCAAACATTGGTCTGAGTCAGGTGCCGTTTTGTGTAATCTGGACTTTATAAAAATAGGCAACAGCAGCTGAGATGGGTCAATGAACAAAGCAAAAGTTTTAGTCATGTTGTATTCTTGCTCCTAAATTTGTTCACTGCAATTGTAATAATACATTTTTATCCTGATTAATTTATCTGAAGTCAAAAAAATGAAACTTTATTTAGTAGCAATTAGGAATTATCTATGTATTTATTAACATGTATATGTGTAATGATAAACCAAGTATTTTCTTGTTAAGATTACATAAAGAACTTGCATTATAATGAAAGTGACAAAAATGGACAGTACTTTATAAGAAAATGGACTTTGTAGGTTTGAGGTTTGTAGAAAATGAAATGACCATTTCTGAAACAACTCAAAATTCTGAAACGCCTAAAGCAGCAGACGTTAATACTCTGAGACATCAGTATCCATTAAGGCTCCACAATTTTTAGAATTATGAAATGGTTTTGGACAAAACTAAAAACAAAAAACGTATTGTGTAAATTTACTGCTTCCGTCAGAGTTTCTGCATGAGTAAATGTGTCTTACGCTGAGCTGAACTAGTATTAGCTGGATAGAGGATCTTTTACAATCTTTCTGATCAATGAAACATCCCATAAATGTGTTTATAAGGCTGTAATCTATTTCAGTAATCTATGTAGGTAAATTATTTCTTTAACTTGCTGCCAATGCCATGAATTATGTAAATAAACTGATGGGTTTAGTTAGGGCTGGATTATGAGGCCTCCAAAGCCTCAGGTCACATGGCCTAATACCATGAATTGTAATACCATGGCCCTCATTATGAGCTGACAATTAGATCCCCTGGGGCCCTTGACACATAAAGTGTGGGCTCATCAATAGTCAGATTAACTACTTTTGCAATAGTTGATAATTACTGCCAAGTCACAAAAAAAACATCACAAACTATGTTGGATTGTAAAGAAAAGCTGAGACATTAAGTGTTTTGAGAATAAATAATCTAAACTGTAGTTAAAAGTTTTTGTTTTAAAACATTTTCATTTTTAAAAGTGACAATTTGCAGACAAAAGTAGCACACGTCAAACATAAATCCAGTTTTAATAAAAAACAATATAATTTGAAAATAAATATGTTTAATTTTCATACTAAAAACAAAAAAGATGTTAATATTTAACAGCACCAATAAATATATTAACATGAAAATATACTGAAAATGTGGCTGTACATGGCAAACAAACAAACAAGAAAAAACTTCTGGCACTTTCAAACAAAAAAATGTTTTGTTTTTAATCATGATACTGCAGTTAGCGCAGGTTTTGTACAAACAATAATTTTTCTTTCTTTTTAAACAGTTATTCAGTTTTTTAGAGGGTGACAATGTTTAAAAGACACAAAACTAAACAAGAACACTGCATATAAATAGATAAAATTAAATACACAGAATACTGAACATATTCTAACATTATAAATTAGATGTAGTGTACTACAAAAAGGAATATAAGATATGTATATACAGAAAAATGTGTGGTTATGAACAGTTCCTGCAAGGTGTGCAATTATTTTCTCGGAATACGTTACAAACTTTAAATGAGTTGTGGAACGACTCCATTCCTTGGCAAAAAAAATAAATTAAATTAAGTTTTCATTTTATTTTAATTTTATGTCACATTTTTAATTTTTCACAACATTATATATACCTATGTTTAACATCCCTTTAGTATTATCACAACTATCACAAGTCCTAATGGATTTTAGTCATTTCTTTTTAACTACGACTTCACCCTGGTTATAAGGACATCACAGAAACAGAGTTCTGCATTTATATCCCGTGCCTGGACCCACTGTTTTGAGCAAAACAATAAAGTTGTCTTTATTGTCACATCCCCTCATTTGTCAGTCCACCACTGTTAAAAAAAGTATAAAAAATATAAAAGAGTGAAGAGGAGGTGGCTATCGTTTCTACTTCAGTAAAGTCCTGGTCACTCAATTTGAGTCTTTAAATATAAATCAGTGGCCGGTCCAGTGAAGCGGTACGTCGAGTAATGTAAAAAATATCCTGCTCACAAGCCAAGCAGCGTCTTCATTTACTTGTATGTAGTATTACAGGTGGCAGCAGCTGCACATATTGTCATTATTTTTTGTGTCTGTGTAATGTATATATTATTATCTTAAAAATATGTATTGCAATGCCATCTCCTGCCTTTTATTTCATGTCTTTAGTTTAGAGTATTGGTTTTATTTAATCCAGGGAATAAATCCTCATGGTATAAAAAGTGCTGTGCTGTAAGACAATCTCTTCTTTTTAGTGTTTTGCCCAGTGTTCTGTTCATCACCTTGGTTTTTCACATCTGAAAGAGAACATATGGTTGGTCAGAGATTGTTTAACCTGCATAGAAGCTGTTATACTTACTGATTTGTTACTCCACCCAGTTCAGAATGAAATACACTTTACGGTATGTTGGCAACTATTTTTAATTAAAGGTATAGTTAATAAATGTTTTGAAGAGTAGTAGATTACATTGGTGACCCCATAACATTGTGTGTTTAAGTAATTAAACATTGTTATTTTTATTCAAATTTTGTGTAAAAATGTGTTCACTTTTGGAAGTCTGAACAAATAAAGTAAAAAAGAAAAAGCATTTTTGTAAATGCCATCCATGTATCCATGCATATAGAAAATCTGCATCTGTGCACATTATGCATATTAGTATTAAACATGACATGTAAAGTAGTAAGAAAAAGTAGTAAGTATACAAGTATGGTAGCAAAAAAAAATATGTTTGCAAAAGCATACTATCTAAATATAAACCACTTTGTGGGTGAGGCAGGGTTCAGAGATTAGGTTTCTGCGATCAAACATTTAGTTGGAGTGAAGCAGACCAATATATGCTAGTACTCCGAATACAATTCTAACATTTTACAGAACACAAAGGCCACACAAGATGATGTGTGGCCTATGATCATTTGTCACTAAATAGCTGACATGCAACTACAAATCAACATGATATTATATGAGTTGCCAAAAATTATGCAAAATCAATAGTACTTAAGTTCTGACCTAATACAGACAAAAACAGTGTTAAACTACAAGATAGGAGAAAGAATTGAGAATAGGTTGTGCAAATAGCATTCCTATAACAAATTCTAATAAAAACAATCACAAACACATCTACACAAACCTATCACTGTCACTTTCTGAAGTTTATGTAAATACACCAAACCATATTGCTTGTTGCCAAAATATCTTGTTCTGTATGTGTTAATAATTTATGCGCTCAATGCCAAAAGTATTGACACTAGCAGTACTGTAGATATTTGACACAGTAATTAGTGCAGGGCAGAAATGCACTAGATTCTGATATTAAACCAGGATGTCAACAGTGTATATTACAGCAACACACTGCACTACACATCAACTACACCCTCAAATGAACACATACTACACAACACCATAAACATGCACACAGTCCATATACAGTGTATGAAGAGAAAAATTAACTTGATAATGATAAGATGAGGTCTTTGTGTGTATTGTGTAATTGTGTGTATTTGCAGGAGCATTTACAGGTGAGGGGATCCTGCACATACAAGCGCTTTCTTCTCTCTGAGCAAGGCTCACAGTGACTGCAAGGGAAACATAGGGGAGAGACAGAGAGACATCCAAGCACTAGTGATCTGGACAGAGAGCTAGGGGCACACATACCTGCACCAGTCATCACAAACAGCTTACATGCAATCCATCGACATCGCTCCACAAAAGCCAGGGAAAGACATGCCCACAGTTAGAACGTAAAATTTGGGTTTGTTTTACAATTTTTGCTTTCTGTTTCAAACACAGAACAGCATTAGTGGCAGAAGCAGAGTTTGTGCATGATTGGTTTGTATTGACATCTACGGTTCCATTCAGACATCAATCAATCAATCCATTTATCTATTCTTGATTCGTCCCTCCATTCATTCAACTATCATATATTCATCAACTAGCTATTCATCCATCCATCAATTGATTACTGAGCACATATAACACAATGACTAGTGGCAACATAATATCAGACACACACAGACAACTGCATTCACATATACACACTAAATTACCTTTGTTTGTCATATAAACAAATATATACACAAATATTTTGGCATGATCCAAATCATCCTAAAAAGCTTGAAAACAGTACAGAGCAAAAATCCATCAGATAAATTTCCAAAAAAAACCTGGAAATAGCAATTACCTAAATGTTCTAGTGCTAAATAATGGACTATGTGTGAATGTGAAACACAAATGTACATAAAAAACTTGCCATGTTAAACAATAGTAGCACAACTCTAAAGGTGCACTCAGTACATTAACCCCAGTGAAGGAATTTTACAAGTTATGAAATAAATAGTTAGTGGAAAAATATTTAAATACATTTGTGGAAATTGATTACATCCATGTCACTAGGTGTCAGTGTAAATCCAAGATGGGTGATCCATATCAGCCAGCATGGCATATAAAAAATACTCATACACATTTTAATAATTGTGCCACCACCAGTGATGGTTTAATGAATGATGGTCAAAATGAAATCACCACATTTGTTCTATAAACAGGCTTTCTTCATCATATAACAGTTTGCCTTAGTTACGTAAATGCCAAAAGACAGTGTTTAACAGCTCAACAGGAGAGAGATACTGCTACTCTTTGACCTTGCTGGAAGCCAAAACACAGGTAAGAAATAAAGTAAACTCTATGTCATTTCAGCTGTGGTGACACATTACAGTACAATAATAACAGAGACAGCAATGAAAGTTTATTTACCTTAACTTTCTTTTCTCTTTGTAGGCTTTGGGCAAAGTGTGAGAATACACGTACAAACAAATGCTTTACAACATGTAAATGTGCCAGAATTCCAGAAAAAATATTTATACTATTTGTTTAAATACTTTACAGTAAAACCCTGTTTACAGTTTTAATCATTTAAAGTTTTTGAAAAATTGTAGATATGCATTTCCAGTTTAAATAGGGTACATTAAAGTAGTTCACCAAAATCTCCAGCACACACATAAAAGTAGGTCAACGACAGACATTGTTATTATGATTAGTATAGGAAGTAGGCAAGAGTCAGTCTTGAGCAACTGTAATATGATAGGCGGGTGGTCTTCACAGCCACCATCTCACTATCAACTGCTATAAAACAACAGCGCCCTACCCCCAAGAAACAAAACAGAAACAAATCCTGTAAAAACTGATTCATAAACAGGTCAGAGCTCTGCAGAGATATATGCTGCTATCCTTTTCTTTTACACAAGCACTACTAAAACCTCAGAGAGGCCTAGTGGAAACATGAAAAGTTCATAGTAAAACGAAATGTTTTAATCTGACATTAATTGGACAAGGCCACATTCAAAGCCATTGTAACTATGGTCTACAAATGCCTGTAACCATACATTAAATTGTACACTGAAAATTCACTTGAGAGTTGTGTAAGATAATAAGATTTGAGAATATATCTTGTGTAAGAAGAAACTATTTGGCTAAGAAAAAAATTAATTTAAGATATATGATCTAAAGAAGTCTTTACTTCTCAAGTCAATGTATCTGATTTAAGGGTGTTCAGATATTTGGAAAACCAAGGCAAAATATGTTAAAGAATGCAGAAAAACTGAGAAATCTAATGAAAAGAGCTGAAAGTTCAAGTTGTAGATGAAAGCGTAATCAAATTACCAGAAATATCTAATAAATGTACACGCAAGGGCGGGTGATGTCTAAAACATTTTGAATGACTGTGTAAATCACTGAAACCGAATGGTTATCTTCTAGGAGCAGAAGTGTACTAGAAATAAAAAGTCTAACATAAATAAAGGGAAATGTGTTTTATTTTGGGTTTAATGTCATGTCATAATTAAGTGCTGTTAAAAGCGCTGAGTATGGAGTTCATGTCTGAGGATTAGGAGGTATTCGGGTGTTGTAACATTTAAGGAAAGTGATTTTACTCTTTGGCTGTGAGAACTGTTTTTAGCTTTGTTAGCTTTATTGTGAAACAACAGGATGAGGACATGACATGGCGTGCTGTAGTAGTCAAGATGAGTCTCGATCACAGGAAATGCTGCTCTGGTGTGTAAATTTTGTGTGGTGGGCAACAGTGCAGAAGTGTTGGATGGAAGATTTGGAATATGTTTCTCTTGGCTACTTTTTATTGGTACGGATAGTGGCAAGAGGACAAGCATTGTGCCAGATTCACACTTGCACCACCCACTTGAACTAGGGGATGCATTGACTAGATGATTTCTTCTGCCACCTGTCTGACATGTTGGGTCTGTATGGATCACACTTTGCATTTTTTACATTGTCCTACAGCAGAAGGACAATTCCTGTCTACAAACTGCATCTGTCCAGTGTAGCTGTGTGTCCCTTTAACTAGTAATGGAAAAAATCAATTTGTAATTGCACAAACGTAAAAGTATTTAATTTATAAAGCACATTACAGGCGAACCGCATGGGCAGTTGGGAAAATCAAGGTGATCTGAGTTCATTTACAGTGTTCACAAACACAAACCAAATTTTTGTGGACCATCCTAAAACTAATAAAGTGTCAACCCAAAGCTGACAGAAACTATAAGCAAGCAGCATAAATCTGTCAATGAAGGTGCATGCTTCCTTTTTCTCCTGCATCATCTCAGCGGTGTGGATATTATCTCCACCATCTTATCTATCAACTTAACACGCTTAATGTTAATATAGTGTTGGGCTTGCCAGAATTAATTACCACTAATTACTACTGATGCTTCGAGCCATTTATCCAAGACAGACAATGATCAGCCGACTAGTTGACTACGTTTCTTGATTAGTAAAAATGAGTAGGCAAAGAAGCCCCAACATGAGCATGACAGCTAAGCAATAAGCCATTGGCCAAAGCTCTGACTGAAACACATTCTTATTTCTATTCTTGAGGATTACTCCTGCCAGTCTGGCTGCTAGATGCTAGCACAGTGTCCAGCTGACTGCTTCTCACTGCCAGTCCATCAACCCAATCATTGCTAAACTGAACTAAAAAGCTAATTTTGAAAAAGCCCATCTAGAACTGTCCGCATTATCAGCAAATGGTTCTTTACCAAATCACACAATGTCTCTGATGAAAAGGAAAAAAATAAGTATAATTCTTTCAGAAATATGGCCCATTATTAAAGTGACCAAATTACTCAAAAGCTTGACATAGTAAATGGAAACACTTACTTTTCTTTCTTTGCCTTGATTTCTTCTTTTGGCCTAAGAGAAAATATAAAATGATATATTTATACTTTTTAATTTGTTATATTTTACAGTGTGATTTAAAAGAAAAGTTCAAAAGTTCACTCAAAAAATGTTTTTTCTCTATACAACATATTTTTAAACAAATTTGTTCTGCTAGATGTGGATTGACATCAATGATGTTTGGCCAATACACATGCAAGAACCAATAATGATTTTACCATGTCGAAACTAAGCTGTAGGTGCCATATATTACAAAGGGGCTACAAAGGAGTCAAAGCATTTGCATTTCAAATTTATTATTTTTATGGCACTTCACTGGTGTTTTTTTAGAGCTTGAAAGATGTGGTCATTATAAACAAATGTTTTATGAAAACTGCTTTGTGTAGATTCTTTAAAATGTCTCCTTTTGTGTTCCATGAGAAACAATAACACTCAAGCATAATTTTTATTAAACTTACCTGCAGTCACACTTGATGTGTTCTATGAAACTCAGTTGAAAATTGTGCTGTGATACACGTTGTTTGACTCGTAATACCTGCAAAGATGAATAAATAAAGCACAAAACAGTTTTATGTATTAATTTATTATTTGAGTCCAAATTCTGCTGAATCTAATTGCAGTGTAAAACGTTTACAGCATAGATCAATTTTGTCACATTTGTTTTCCTTTTCCCCAACCCTGAATTCATGTTGCGGTCACTGTCAACCACATGAATGCAGTAAACACAGTGTGGAGCAGTATACATCACAGCTGACATGCCAATTAATACTACCTCACTGTCTCCATGCTGGGAAAGTATGAAGTCATAAAGCAGGATAAAGCATGCTGGATTTAACCAGACTCACCTCCATGGTGATGTTACGCGCCTCTGTAGGGACGCACTCCAGAGCTTCGTCGTTGCAGCAGCCTGCGCAACGCATGAGAACCACACAGGAGGGTATGTATGTGTGCTCAATCTCGTCGGGATACTCTTGAATGATGTCTACTAGCATCTCTCGTGTCTTACATGCGCTCTTTTTGTATACATCCATGAAGGGAATTACTAAAGATGATGATGCAAAAATAGAATTATTATATCAATTTACCCACTGGTAAGACTTAATTCCCATACTGTGGTAACGCAAGTAAACAGTGTACATTCTGACTATTGATTTTATTGCAAATCCACATGCATGCACAAATATCTGCTCATCTTTCCCACTCCAGAATAAACAGTGCACCTCCCTAGCTGGCTTCCTGTCATTCCCTATGACCCTAGTGCCTTGTGACCTGCAGACTGCCAGGGAAAACCATGACCTCAGGCAGTGTGGCGCCAGGCTTCACTGCAGACACCTGACCTCATAAAAAGCCCACCCTGCGTGAGAGCATGTAGAGGCACCCATGCAACAAATCCATGACAGAACCCAAACACAAATGTATTGAAGTTGTTTATTCAACCTAAACTTAATTACTAATACTTTGTTACTATCAAACATAAATCCACGTGACAACATTTCACTAAATGCTCTTTCTAGACATGTTTTTTCTTTATTTCTATATTGTTTGTATCTCATATCCTTCTATAGCAAGGTGCAACGTCATAAGGTCTGCTTTGATTTAGTACCTCTTAAACAGTCAAAATAAAACTAACTGCTTTTAATAAGTTTTTCTAAACCAATCAAATGCAAACTAGTTATAATAATGACTGATTATGCTGATTTAAAGCTGTACAATATCTCATAAGAGCTCTAAGCTGTGGGAGACTTTTGGGAATAGAAGCTGATGGACAATGATCTATAAATAGCAATACACATTCCCCCCAGAAACGTAATAAGACAACCTAAGTTGACCAGGTTAATTGCTGACAAATAATTGTGACTTTGAGGACAGATAAATAAATCAACCAGGGTCTTTGTTAATAAACAAACTTGGTCATGATCAATGACCACAGGGTTGCTTGTGGACAGAATAAATAATTTACATTGACTGTCCTCAGTAAATCATAAAAAGTGGGAAATATGCTGGCTCCTACTCTTCAAAGCAAAGCGTCAAAGCAAATTATTCCAGGTGGCACTATACTCTCAACCCCGCCGGTCAGAAATCACATAACTATCAAAATCAACATTTATGAACAGCACATATCCATAAAAGACATACCGTCATTTTTGCTCTTTCCTCTTTCTTTGGGTATGTGGGCAGCCTATCAGGACAGAGAAGTGATAATTGTGACAGATGAAACATATAAGCATATCTTAACAAGGATATATATATATATATATGTAGCGCTTTGGGCACCAGACAGCCAATGATTTTTCGCCTAGAAAAAACGCCATTCTGTTTTTCCCGCCTACAGATTAGTCTCGCTGGCGAGAGAGCTTGTGATCGATTGCTGGTTGGTCGCGTTACTGCAGGTGGTAGACTGGCGCAACAGCTCGCGGTGTTGCGTGAGAATCTTGCCAGTTTTACAGATGCAAACCATCTGCGTCATACAACCCGTAATTCTTCATATGCATAACCCTACATTAGAAAGTGAAGGCCAATTGTCAAAAACATGAACAATAAAAAATAATAAACGGTAATTTAGCTCATACAAATACATTTCACGGCAACATTCATATGTACTTTGCCACGTCATTATTTAAGGAAATGAATTAAATATGTAAAAAGGTAATACGTTAAACATCGTAATGTCTCGCTATTGCTGTGTTGCTGCTGGAAATGTGCATTTTACTATACACTTAAAAATAAACTTTAGATTTACATGAGACATTAATTACACGATAGTCTAATTTTTTTACTATAATTCGAGGGTAGCAACAGGTCGAGTTACCACATAAATATCACGATATGTAAGTGGTCAAATATTCTTGCTGTAACTTTGTCGTAACACTACGCATAGATTACTTTGGATGTTCATTACGCGTTCCAGTATACAATTCAGTAATCGCAGTTACATTTTAAAACTCCTGCAAAGAACTCAAAAAGCTGTGAAACTTTAGCCCCGGCTTAACTAGTTTATAAATGGCGTAACGGCATTGGACAATCCGTGACTGGTCCCTTAAATGCATTTTATCCTCGTGCTTCTCTTGGCTTGTAAACTGACCTCAAAACCACGAGAGCAATTTACGCAATAATGATAAATGAATGGCTTTCTCCTATAATTTCTTTACTCTTATTTCCAACCCCACCCCCCAAACTAAACAGGGAGCTTACCTTTACAGCAGACAGATGAACAAGAGCCGCAAAAAACAACTGTACCAAATAAACAAAGTTCATGATTGAAATTCCAGTAGTGTGCCACGATGAGCGTTACAGAATAGTCCGGTTGCTTTTTTGGCTCTCAAACTGTAAATGCGAAGCTGTTGAATATGAATGAACCTTGTGATATTGTGGGTCAAAGTAACAATTCCATTCTGTCCTTGAAGACTTAAGCACCTGCGTTAAATTCACCAAAATCAACTTCTTGAACGCCTCTTTTCCCCCATAAAATATAATAATAATAATAATGATAATAATAATAATAATAATAATAAATGGGAAATAAGTGAAAAATGAATAAAAATTAAAAGAAACTGGGGGAAATCCACACTATATTGGTGCTCCGCGTAATCTGTGTAAAATCCAAAATTCAATGGAGAAAAGGTTTTAATACATCTAAATCCGAAGAGTTAGATGCAAAACAATAAACTTAGTAGACTTTCAAGCGCAACCTCGAAACCGGGACCAGCGAACGGCTTTTTCGCATATGATTACTATCAAGAGCAAGGCATAATATGTACCGGTAAAGTGATCGAATGGCAATCCTAGTTTTAACCGTCTTTGCCTTCTTTCCTCGTCTTATTTCCGCAATTGGTTTGGGTTTTGTAGATCCATATTAATGTGAGTGTTGCAGCGCGTAACGAGGAGATCTTGTCACTTCGCGTTCGTTCTATCTTTTCAGCATGTCTGCTGTTCAATGCTGAAGATCTTGAGAATCAGCACACTTGCGAAAGCGGTGATTGGACAGACAGTCTACGTAAGCTTGTGTCGATCCAATGCAGGATCAAGAACATTGTCCAATGCGACAAGGGCTTGACTCACTCAATGGGAGTATATGAAGGTGGAACATCGTGTTAACCACATTGCGTATGGTTCATTGAGCTTATATATTTTTATTTTCATAAACGGATATGAATTTGTGAAAGCATTTAACTTACTGAAATCTAATTCAGTCAGCTGTTACATAAGAATCAAGGACGGTGCCCCAGTAAGATGGGAGATTTAAAGGTAGCTTAATTTCCCTTCAAAATCAACATGACCTCTCTCTCTCTCAAACACAAAAAATACTCATTGCCTTTGTTTCCTAACACAGAGATGGGTCACTCTTTCCCACAGCTGTTCAGTCAGGCCCTTAAATCTGTTACTATGGTTGCCAACCACTTAAACCCTCCTTGCCTCCTTTATGTTCGGTCCTTATCATTGCTGACTTGATCCTCAAGTGATCTGTTTAGTAAAGTAACCACTAGCTGTTGTCGCTGATGAACTTTCTGGGCTAACTAGTAAATTGTGTGCTCTTGCTTTGGTTAGATTTACCAGGTATTAATATAATGAATTATGCCTCACAAATGAGCTTCAAAGCATACTGATCGCCTGAAGAACTCAAATTTGAATTAAAAGCAAGTGTTAAACAAACTTAAGCATAACTATCAAATGTTCTAAATAACATTTATATACAGTAGACTATGTTTTATGGCTCTGTAACCCGTTCTATGTGTCTTACTGTGACATCAGAACTTATAACATACCCCAGTTTTAAAAATACATAAATGTTGAAGGGTAATATTGTCATTTTGTATACATTTCCATTTATTTATCTAGCAGAATACTTTTTATCCTAAGCAGTTTACAAATGAGAGAGCATTTAACATTTTGTCCATGGAGACAATATTAACCATAGTCTACAAAGCAAGAAAAAAGAACTGAAGCTATGGAAAAATGAACAGCATAGAAGTTTTTATTTTTTAATAGACAAAGTTAGATGGTATTTGATAAATATCAGCCAATAAAGTGAACACTCAAAAATAATTACACAGAAAGATGAATGCATTGTTTAAGATTTGATATGGGGTAATATCTTTAGGGGTATTAAAATGAAAGTCTTTTCATTAGGATCTATACCACCTTTTCATACTTAACTGTTTAAAACATTCCTTAAGCCACACCTTAAATTCAGTCTGTCATTTAAGGACAGTCTGGACAAAGTCATTTTAAATCACAAATTTTAAGACCAACCATTTGTTTTAGTACCATCTGACCACTACATCTTTTTCTGTTGACCTTTAATGTTGCTTTTCTCTTGCCAACCTTCCAAACAGTTTAAATTTTTGGCATACATGTGATACTGATGTCACACAATAATAAATTAGGAAAACCTCTGACTCCTTCAAAGTCTTCAGCAGTCTGTTGGAAGCTTCTCTGATCAATTGCCTAGTTTGCTTAGTAATTTATTTAGGGAATCGTTGTGGCCTGAACTAGGTAAGGTTTGTTTTGTTGATTCCACAATCTGGTGGAATCTGTAAAGTGGTGGAATCTGTAAAGTGGTATAGCGATATAATGTCTGTAGACTGGTGACTAATGAAACTAATGAAACCTTAAAGCTCATTTTTAGTTTTTTTTTTTAAGATATTATATTCCCACAGCATACCTCATTTATGCCTTTTTAAATTTCATTAAAATTTAAAAAATGTATTATTCATTTTCAAAATTTTAAGTTGTTTAAAAGCATTTTTCTTAGTTAATGAAAAATCTATTGAGTTCCAGAGTCCCTGGCTGCTCTTAAATGGGGTTGCATTCTTAACAGGTTCAAACTGTACCTTTTTCTTCCATTTAATAGCACTTATTTAGGTCATTGTTTTGGACTTTAAAGGTAGGATGTGGATCTGTATGCGTCATGGACACATTGTCCAGGGCCTTGAATTGAAGGTTAATGCTGTAGTGTATGACATTAGTGATCTTTTGCCCTGAGAACCTTACCCAGGCCATGGTTTGTTGCCCAGGTTTATCTGTCACCTTGTCCCATAGTCTAAGTCTAAGTGTATTATGTCTCTGTAAAGTCTTCGATAATTTCTGACACAGAGTGGAGGACACATAGATAATTCATACCATAAATATCAAGCTTACAAATGCACAGCTGCACTCCAAATAAAAAGCAAAGACATAAGACTGTCAAGTTTTATTCAATCAAACCTGTGAGCCTGGGACACTACTACACAGCATCCATCCATCCATTCAAACCTGCAGAACTCACCCTAGTCGGTGCATTCACTACCAACCCACCAACTGCACTATTTAATCCGAAAGGCTTACTGGACCTCTATGGAGCGTTTATGCGGACAATTTTAAAAAGTAATTGCAAATTGCATTTGCAGTTCCTTTTTCTATTTGTGGGTGTAAGAGTTGACAATTCAAATGCGAAGTCCATTTGCAATTGCATTTCCCATGTCTTATAAGTTACGACCCTGTCATATTTAAATTGCAATAGCAATTACCCGTTTATGATTTAATTTCCTTGGCGTCACATACTAAGTCTGCCGAAACTCAAAAGCTATCATAATTCTCTTTTCATTCGTGTTTACAATGCCTTGCACACAAACCTGTCAATGTCAGGGGTGGGAGAATATTTTAGGGGGCGTGTTTGTGTTGGGAAGTGATGTCACTCACAGTCGATGAGGGGAAATGTCATGAACAGACAATTGTGACAAATGCTAAAAACCTAAAGGTCCATTTAAGGCTGTCACTAAATACTTCCCCTTAACTGCTTAAGTGTTCCCTTCAGTTTTATTATGCGTTGCTGCAAAATACTTAATTAAAGTTTAACCTTAAAAATTAAGGGACCAACAAAGCTCACCTAAGCCTCAAACACGATGGCTGATGTTCATGTTAACTGAAGAGGAATACCAAGCGCATTTTCATAGGTTGAAGTTGTTCAATTGTATCAAACCATGTTACAGTATTTACATGTTACAGTATATCCAGGAAATCACGTCAGTCATCTTGGTTTAAATGAAACACTGGTCTTCCCAATTTCTTTTTATGGCGTTTTATTTATTTTCATTGTAACAGTTTCAATAATTTATGCTAATAATTGGTGGCAGTAAGTACACTATTTAGGGTGCAAATTTCTGTGTAACGGAATAAAAACACGGTCTCTTTGCAGCTGACACAGAGGAAAATGGTGTCGCAATCACTAGTAATTTATTTGTGTTTCCATTAGTGATGTAAATGTTTACTGTAGTATTTGTGATAATTTGGGTGTCTGTGACATAAATAAACACTGTACAATGTGCAAATCACATGATTGTACGCCTCAGCGAGGTATTTTCCATTTACTGTGGATGATTTTGTAACTATAGCAACTGTTTCTCAGTTGCAGTGTTTTAACAGAATTTATCACAAAATGCTTAATATAAACACTTTTAAGCCGTTTAACAGATGTTTAAGCCGTTTGTTACAACACTCTTAAAGAAATCCCTGAGGGAAGGGATACCTTTACTTAAGGGTTTTCATGCAACTGATCCCTGATATTTAGTTCATTACATTTCCATCCTACCCGCTGACCACAAAACCGCCAAAATGCGGTCAACTGTGATATCACTTCCCAACACAAACACGCCTCAAAGAGAATTGCACTTGCAAAACAATTTGCATTTGCATTTGAATTATGTCACGACTTTTACACCTACAAATAGAAAATGCTATTGCAAAAGCTCCATAGACTTCTCGCATGCCTTTTGTGAACTATTTAGTCTGGGCACCATATCCAAGGGAGTCACAACAATAACATGAGCTGCTTTAGATCAAGACAGAGCTTGCAGATGCATTGCATAATAATTGAGAGTTGCAGAGAAGACGGCAGGGTGAGCAAGGATCTGGAAAAAGTACAAGGAAGACATGAGGGCATGAGGGGTAGGACAGAAATGGGGAAGCTCTTTGAGTGGTGAAATTATGTCAGCAGGGAGAATGTTTTGCTTTGACAGACTATAGTGTGGGACTTAACTGAAGAATGCAGACTCATCTGCAGCTAAAAAGCCTCCCTAGCTACCTCTGCTAATTTCAGAAGCACATAAAGCTGTGGCCAGAGAAACTTGAGCCCTATCAGCACCAGCCCCCACAATAAACACACACACATGTTTGTCTTAATTGTTGGAAGCTGCCAGATAGCTGTCATTTTTCAACAATCAGCATCCCTCTGAGTTCATCTTGAGATCTTGTTCTGTTCTAAAACTAACTCTTGGGTTCATCAAGTGAACTCTCAGCTCATTGTTCAGAAAATTTTAAATAAAATGTGCAGGATTTTGGAAAACTGCTTAGTACTACAACAAATTTAAATTCTTAGACACTGTGGCTGTATATACTATATATTACAATTTAAACATACCAATATAATAAAACACTGAACTACTGCATCAGTATGTACTGACCAGCTGCATGTTGACTTTATTGGCATTTAGCAGTGAATGCAGCTCTGTAATAATTACAAAAATATAATACAATACAAAGGGTATTTAAATGCAAGATAATAAAAGGTAGTGTATAATTTATACATCATTTGCATCACTAAAGTGAATTGCAAAAATACTGTTTTATTAAGGATTCCCCCCAAAAAAAGACCCGTCCCAAGCAAGTCGAGTGTTGAAATGTTGGGATGATTAGCATGTTTGAAGACAGACCACAGAAGCTTATCCTGGTGTAAAACCTGTCTGGGCACAACTCAGAACGAGAGGAAACAAGTGGAACCTGGTGTGGAAGAAAGATCTTATAAACATGGGTCTTATAAACATGCCCAACGAACAGCATCACAGACTTCCTGTAGGGAGACTCCCAAAAAAAGGGATTTAGAGCCCCTCCTCTAATTGAATGGGCCCTAACCTGAAGAGGCAACGGCAAACTGTGTGACTCATAGGCTGCAGAGATTGCCTCAACAATCCAATTACTAATGGTTTGTTTGGAACTAGGGAGACCCAAAACATACTAGCAACTGATCAGACTTTCTCCACTAAGAAGTCCTCTGCACCGGCCAAAATAAAGGCAGCTTACTATGGTCAGCTGACTCATAAGGTAGAAGGTACCACAGTACCACAGACTGTGCCACATTTAACGGCACTTTAGGCACATAACCTGGCCTAGGGTGGAGAATGGCCTTGATTGAATTCCAGACAGGAGAGACACAGAAAGGGCCCTAACCATTTTGAGTGATGTAAAAGCCAGCAGGAAGGCCATCTTAAGGGATAGAAATTTCTCAGATAGCTGGTTAATGGGCTTGAAGGGCTCCAGGGATACCCCTTTTGACACCAAAGTCAGGTCCCACCCCGGTACTCTAGATTGGGTGGATGGCCTCATCCTTCTAATGCAACAAAGGAAACAAAAATTAAATGGTGCCTCCCCAAAGACATAACATAACATGATGCGTAGAAAGCAGCTATGGCCACCACATAGACCTTAAATGTGGATGGAGAAAGGCCCACAGAGAAACCATTTACATTTATGCATTTGCCAGACACTCTTATTTGTACTCTGTAAGCAACTTACAGCACATTTAAGGTATACATTTGATCAGTATGTGTGTTCCCTGGAAATTGAATCCACAAACTTTTGCGCTGCTAATGCAATACTCCACCAGTTGAGTTACAAAAGAATTATAGAATTTCCTCATGGAGGAAGCTCTGGTGTTTAGAATGCTCTCAACAACCTTGGCTAAATCTAAAAGCTGTACCTTGGCATTTCTGAAAGCTCAGCCTCGACTGAAAGACCTTCGGGGGCCTAAGGAGGACCTGCTAGGAGTGCTATGAGGTCTGAAAACCAAACTCGGGCCAGCCAGAATGGGGTTACCAGGAGCAGACTAACCCCAACCTGACAGACCTTTTCCAAGACTCCTTGGCACAGAGCAATCGGCCATTTCTGCACCATGGCATTCAACCCCAACAGGACTGGATGAACCAGAGCATACAGTGAGTGTTCTCCTAAGATGCAAACAAATCCACTTACACCTGGCCAAACCACCCTCAGAGCCTGAGCTTGCTGTCAGAGCCTCTTCTTTCTTTCCAACACTCTTTTTTTTGTTGCTGCCTGTGTGAGGAGCTGGTGTCTGCTGTATGGGGCTGCTCCCTGGCAGCACCCCATGAGATCTAGAGTGGTGGGGAATAAACTTTTTACCCCTTACATGATGTCCAAGAGGTTTAGCCATCAATGTCTCTCTGTGGCCACCACCGCTGCCATGGAGTGGCCAATGGCATTTGTCATCTCCTTAGTGGCCCAGAGAACAAGATCTGTGGCCAGATGTCGTCAGGTCCAATCTCCCCACTATTATCTAACTCTCCCCATGAAGGTCGGCACAGTTGTTCTCTTTTGTGGCCACAATGAAGGAATAATTATAATTTAGCATTTCCTGCTATTTTAATGGTAAATTTAATTTAATTTGGCCACTGCCGGAGTCACTTCAAAAAAAGTTGGAACGCTGTGTAAAATGTAAATAAAAACAGAATGCAATGACTTGCAAATCTCATATACCCATATTTTATTTACACTAGAACATAGACAACACATTGAATGTTGAAAGTGAGACATTTTACAATTTTATGCAAAATATTAACTCATTTTGAATTTGATGGCAGCAACAACTCTCGGAAAGTTGGGACAGGGAAAACAAAAGGCTGAAAAAGTAATTGGTACTGATGTTGGAGGAGAAACATTTTAAAATTTATTTTGCGGACATGGAATCCATATTTAAATATAAATGTGGGTAACTAAAACCCTCTTGCTATATTACTAAAACACACATTTACATTAATAATAGGCCCACACAGAACAAGATGCAAAGTACAGATAATGTTCACATCACATCTTAAATAAAGTATGCACATTAAAGATTGATTTGGGGATTTCCCAAATTGATATTTTGTTAAACTGAAGATCGATTAAAATCTGAGAATCATATTTTTTTTACCTAGCCGTATTCTGAAGGGAGAGTGGAATATTATGCTTTCAAAGCTAGTCTCTCCCGTATGATCCACTTGTGACCTGATTCTAACCAGTAATCACATTATGAATTGCCAATACCAGGGTTGAGCACAATTAATAAAATTAATTTTGAGATTCCCACATCCCAACATCCTCGGCCTATTGGAAAATCTATCTCATTTACAATGTGCTGCTTTAAATTAGCCTCGGTCATCATATTTTTAACCACATCTTCCCAGAACCTTATAGTGCTTGTCCTTCACCCATGACTAAGGCCAGTAGGGGACAAGCCCTCCATACATCCTGCAATGGTTGACAGTGCTGGACCTGCTATTGAGCACCACAACAAATTAGAATGTAGCAAATAACTCTGTTAGACTTAAAACATTCCTCCTCCTCATCTGAATCAAAAGAGCATTGACCTAAAAGAAAGGTTAATGTTTGCATGCCATACTTAGCATGACTTTACCATGATGGCTTAGCATGTGACAGCTTTTAGGAAAACACAGGTGGGACAACAAAGCCTTGAAATGGAGCACTGTCCCATCCATTCAGAGAAGATTACACAAACAAGCATGCTAGTCACTTGTCACATGGATTGTCTGTTTTTTAGGAAGGTAAGGCGAGATTTTCTTGAATAAATAAGCATCCTGGCAGCTTATTGAGTGATGTTAGCAGATCACTTCACTTGCATTTAATTTACTAGCAGGAAGGGGCATGTTAGGATATGATTTAGGGAATAAAGGAATCTAAGGAGAGATAAATTGTTCTTCTACCGCTTAATTAAACTCCATTTATGTACATATACTTTCTTAATATCTGTACTAGAGGTCTCCATGGGTCCACTTGGATCCAAATACCGGGGTCCGACCCGGGCACGTTCGGGTCCAAAACTTTGACGAGTGCCTCGGGTCGGGTTTTGTATTAGTTGCCTCGGGTCTCAGGTAATTTAAAATAAATATGCTTTTTTAAATGGACCCGATCAGACCCTATCCCTTTAACGGAGTTAAAAGTAATGGAGCAGCTGCCAAATCATCCCGCTGTTTTGCTGACTTTTTATCCTGACTTACTGCGGGGCTGCAGGCTGTGCACACGTCAATGACGTTTACGTTCAGGTCCAGTTGGGTTCAAAATAAATGCCATCGGGTCGGGTCGGACTCAGGTCTAATTTCATCAGGTCTGTCTCGGGTCAGGGTTTTTAATTTATGCACGTCGGGTTTGGATAAGAAGTGATTCGGGTCAGTTATGGATTTTAGGACCCAAGAAGACCTCTAATCTCTACAACCAGTGGGGAAAACAATAAATAATCAGACATTATTCAGTACTTAATTTTTGGTTTCAGTCCCTGTTATTCTACATGAACAGTCTCCATGAACTAATTAACTATAAAAAGATTGTCGAAGCCCTCATAAACTTTGCATCGGTTAAAGCTTAAATCTGCCATGCATTTTCACATTTTCACTTTTCAGTAAATCCTTTAACCTAATTCCTCTCTTTGACAGCAAGCAAGCTGCCAGATTTCAGCTGCCATTACGTCCCATATAGTTTCAAAGTTTTTTCTTCTCATTCAGGCCTTGCATAAAGGTCTGACCCCATCATTATTCTGGCATGAATATTTGAATGACTTGCTACATATATGAACATGTTCAGCAGTGTTTAGTAACATTGCTATTTTTACATGTTTTTTAACTAATATGGAAAACATATAAGCTACTCATTAGAAGTTAAACAATAGTCCACCTACTATTTAAAAAGTATATAGGTTTAGTAGCTATAGTACAAGCTACTTTTAAAAAACAATTTGAAACACACAGTATAACTATAAATGATAAAAGATGAATTAACAGTAAATAAAACAACAAAAATATAAAATCATGGAGTTAAAAACAGTAATGAACATCAGTGTTTAAATATTTTGCTGTAAAAAGATGCTGCTTGGAAGTTCTACAGAGAGACTGATGAAAGTCTCAGCAGAGAGGCTTTCGTGAGAGAAATTTGTGAATAATAAAGCTATAATAAAACACAGACATCTCAAAGCAATATGATATGAGAAGGAGTGCTAATACAATGTCCATCAATATAGCAACAACTATAAATGTGGTTCTTTGGTTTATTATTATTATATATTGGTTTATGATCACAAATCAGATTATCACCCCCCAAAATAAAGACAAAGTAAAATTCTTTGTTGTCTCTTTGTGTGCAATGTTAAAAGAACAAACAAATATATAAACAAAACACCAATAACAATAATACGGTAGCAGCAATTCTAAAAAAAAAAAAGCATGTCTTAGAGTTGTAAAATATTAAGTGTAAATTTCAAATAAGAGTGTAAATATGACTCACTTTCTTCTGTTTTCTGCACTGCACACACAGATGTCACTAGTGTAGTATCCTGTGTCAACATCTGATTCTCTCTGAACAGAGATTGACATCTGGTGCAATCTATACAAACTTTACAAAGATTTGTACGTAGATTAATTAGGACTACTCCACAAAAAAACCACACGGAGCACACCTTAAGCATAACCATGTGACTTCCTCAATGAACGTTGGCACTGAATCTTCTGGACATGCACAGATACCTCTTAAAGCAGCCCACTCTGCTTTAAGCTCCGAGGATAGTTCTATGATTAACATTGAAATGTTAAGACCCCTACCAATCACCTAGTTACATTTCTCCCCTGCATCAGATAAAGCATCCTCCGTTACTCATTTAGAAACAAAGTACTTTTTTAACTTCTTTTACTGCTTCCCAGAACAGAACAGAACTCAAACAAGCCAATATCTGTGAAACTGCTGCCAGACTTATAGAAGTACAATCCAGGACAGACTTTGGCTCACAGTGCACATTTGAATGCTGTCCAACATTTGAACATGTTTGTCCAACATACTACATCTGCGTGGTGCAGCAACAGGAAGAGTTAACACACTAGCAGTCGCATCTGGCCTTTTCTCAGTTTCCAAGGCATTAGCAGTCTCTGATGCACCACTGATATGGTCAGAATCAACTGCCCTCTGTGTAGCTCAGGATCAGTCATATGACTTAAGCCTTGCTGGCCAACTGACTGGGTGCCAAGATTCCACACTGCATGTATATGAGGCCTCTCCTCCCGCAAAACTACACCCTCATGTGAATCCTCAGACTGCTCTTCCCTGAAGGACTCAGACTTTTCCTCTCAAGCCTTTATCATTCTCCTGGGAGTAGCGTGATTTCCACAAAGCCTAACATCAACTCTGTTTGCCCTCTTTGTAGGTCCCCCTTCCAATGGCTCTACTGTGTAGGTGTCGTCAACAATTTCTACTACCCGATATACAACTGACCCCCATGCATCCTGTATTTTATGACTGCCTAAAGGCCTGTTTCTCAGGTACACCAGTGCTCCAGCCCTAATATCTGGGCAACAGATTTTGTCCTGTAGTGTTCTGTTGAACCGCTCCAACTGAACATTACCAGTAGTATGGTATGGTGTGGTGCGACTCTTTTTTTGCCCCATAGAGCTCGCAAAGTTCAGACACAATTTTACTTTTTTAAAATTACGACCCTGAATGCAAATCTGAAAGTGCTCAGGAACACCATACTTAATGAAGCATTCTCTAAGCAGCATCTTGGCTGTGGTGTCTGCTTTTTGATCTCGGGTAGGGAATGGCTGAGTGAACTTTGTAAAGATGTCAGTGACAACCAGAACATTTTCTTGACCATCAGATACGAGTTCCAAAACAGTAAAATCTACAGCAATTACCTCAAGAGGTCTAGAAGCCAAGAATGATTTCATAGGGGGTGGACCCTCGGCTGCGGCAGCTGCCGAGGGTTATATTTATACAAGGAAATATATGCAATGATACATAGTAACAACGATATGTCCATATCTAAGTATCTAAGTATCTACACTAAGTAAAGTATCTATATCTAAGACATCACACAGCACTGACAATCTTTTATTCACTTATCCACATCACTGTGCATCCCTAACCAAAAACACCTGCGCTGCAACAAGTGAAGGGTATGCTTGATTCCTTGATGTCCCATAGAATCATGCACATTCTTCAGAACTGGTTTCTTTAAGCTGACAGGTAAAAAGAGATAAAATTCTCCATGTGTGACATCCTCAAAGACACTATACAGTAAGCCCTTGGAACAGTATTAGAGAGTGCAATGCTTAAGCATTGACCGAACAGGTTTTGGCAGAGCTGTTAGCTCTTTACCAAAGGGTTTCCTCTTTTGATCTCAGAACTTTCTAAAGTCCCTAAAGAACTTTCCCTCGATTAATCTAACCGCAGACTGCCACGCATCCATTAAACTCTGCAAACTCTAAGGCTGGCTCATGATCCCCTGCAAATGGCTGTCTAGATAGTGTATCAGCTACTATACTTTGATGCCCCGGACGATACTGTACATCAAAATCAAATCCACCTTTGCTCAATTGCCTCATACTTTTTTCAAGTGGCACAGAGGATTATTGTCGGTAATCACAGTAAATTTAAAACTTAAAAAATACCCCCAAAATGTTTTAGCAGTTGCCCACTTAAGAGCAAGGAGCTTGAGCTTTATGCTGCTATAATTTCTATCATTTTTTTCTTCATCTCTCAGTCATCTACTTGCAAAAGAAATCACATTTTACATCTTGTTGCTGATACAAAACAGCACCTAGTCTGTCTCTAGCAGTTTTGAAAAGTCAGCTAGCCCTAAAACAGGTGCACTTGTAAGCTTATCTTTGAGAGTGTCAAAGGCATTTTAGCTCTGACAGGGCTTCCAGACAGACATGAATTCACAATATCATTCATTCACAATAAACATTTGGCTTAACCTCTGACCCTGACGTCATTGAGATACATGCTTGTTAGGGGTTATGAATAACCGAAAACAAATGTGTCTTCAGGTTATATCTTTGTCTGAATAGACATTAGACTTGCCCACACTGCAACAATAAGGAACCATGGCGTTCCCTATCAAAAGCTACTCTCAATGCTACATTTCATAATGCTAATGGGAATGAGAATACCAATGCCGTCGCACTGGAACTGTCTGGACCCCTCAAGGTTGTGTGGTTTATGTGCACAAACATTAGAGAGGTCTCAGACATGACTTTGGGATGTTGACTCAAGGACATGAGAGCATGGAATATCATGGACATCCAAATTATAAAACCTAATAAATGTGTTCAGCATAGACCAGCCTGCAGCATCACATGCTTGCTGAAAGGAGGCACCTCTTTTCAAAGCCCTGGAGAATGCTGCTCCCCTAGTAGAATGAGCCCTTACTGCTAGTGGCGAAGCTTAACTGTGTACCACATAGCAAATGAAAAGTTGTTCCAACTTGTGCCCGTGGCTAGTGCAGTTTGAACTGGCCACAGTGAGAGGAGCCTTTCCAGCTCTGGCTTAGTGAATGACAGAGGACAGAAGGCCTTGAAAATGACCAGATGCACGGTCGAGAATGGGACTTTCTAGTCATGGTGAGGGTGAAAAATAACCTTGACATGTCCAGGGACAAAGTCAAAGCAGGACGGTGAGACAGTCAGAGCATGCATATCCCTGATTCTCTTCAGAGAAGTAATAGCCATGAGAAAAGCCATCTTTAGAGTCAGTAGTTTGCCAGACACTGACACCAGTGGCTCAAAAGGGATTCAACCAGGCCCTTCAGCACAATGGCTAAGTCAAAAATGGACTAAAATCACCAGACCCAAATTAAAACTAGTCATTACTATAATTCAATACTTAAATCATAACAGCACTGATTACGATGCTGCAAACATATAAAACTTTAAATCAGAATACTGACTGCAATGCTGTAAATCTATAAACCCTTACACCAAAGTACTGATTGCAGCTGTAATGCGTTAGAGGAAAAATGACCCTCCCGGTGAGCCTGGGTTCTCCCAAGGTTTTTTTCTCCACATTCATCATTGGAGTTTGGGTTCCTTGCCACTGTTGCCGTGTTGGAGTGCTCACTGGGAGACTACAGATAATAGATATTTAATCATATAAATTATAGTTTATAATTATATATAATTATAGTTAATATCTGACTTGATACTTAGTTATTGATAATTGACTGATAATTGACATACCATTGTTACTGGATCATTGTATATATTTCCTTGTTTTTTTCTTTTTCCTCCTTGTAAAGCGACTTACAAATAAAGTTGAATTGAATTGAATTGAACAAAGATTTGCATATGGTCATTTTCATATCAAAGTCTAGAGACTTCTGAATAATTCCTACCAATATTCTTAGCATTCATGAGTCCCTTTCACACATGCAGTCTTTCATGGTAAATTACTGGTAAATTACCAATAAAAGGTCATGTGTAAATGGGACCTTAAAAATTACTGGTAAACTGGTCCAGGCAATTTATCAGTAAGAGAAGTTGTGACATTACCAGTAAATTACCGGTAAGATGCCATGTGTGAATAGGATTATCAGTAAGTGCATAGAACAAGCTGACAGAAAGCATGCTTTGGGCCAATCACAACCTTTTGACATTGATGATGTGTTTACTTGCGTTGTTTGCAGCAGTTGTCTAATACAATGTGGTGGGGTCAAAAGCAAATGCATGAATGTAAACGATTGCCAAAAAAATGAAAACACCGTTAAAAACATGCATACATTGAGATACAAAGCATACATTGGGATACAAAGTCAAACCCCGTACATAAGAGGTGGTGCAGCTGTTTTGTGTTCCCTCGTGGTTAATGACATCACAGAGTTTATTGGTATTTTGGTACTGATGTGTAAATGGTATCCTACTGGTAAAAGATGGAACATAGTTGCTTGTGTAAACAGCACATTTGTGTATTTACTGATAAAGTTATTCTGGTAATTTACCAGGATTACTCCATCACAGCCATGAGAAGAAAGCAGAAGCTTAATCTGTTTAATCAATTTTAATTTGCATTTATTCTTGCAAAATTTACTGCCAGTTTTGCACAACATTAGGAGAACATTTTGATGAGAATTTTGTGAAATATATACCTGACATAGGATCAATATTTATGCTAAATGTTGCAATGAAATTGAAAATATGAGTTTTATTAAACCTTAGTCTTTCAGCCACATGTGTGTTCAACAAAGTATGTAAAGTATGTGTCACTGGCAGAAAGTCTGAATCTTTAGCACATTATTGTCAACTGGAAAATACAAAATTTGACTAAGTTTCGCTCCTTCATAGAGCCCTCAGGAAATTGATCTTTGCTTCTCACCACCTTGTGTGTTCCAGGACGCATTGATTTCTATTTCAAGTTTCTGCCTGTAGAAAATGTTATTTCGATTTGTCCTGCCGGTCAGCAGCTTCAGAATACTGAACACATCATACACAAAGCACACAAGGTCAGCCTTGAGAGACTGACTCCCTTTGCAGATTATTTAGAAACCCCTTCCAATGTGTCTCAATGGATTCTGTGTTCGGGTCAGCCGACCTCCCAGGTTCAATCCACAATGGAAGTGGATCTCAGGAGAACATTCATCCTGTCCGCTATTCGGTTCACTGTTCGGCTTGAGTCTGGTTTTCAGACCTCGTAGCACTCCTTACAGGCACTCCTTGGGAGATCTCAGTCAGGAGGGACCTTCTTTCGCAGGTCAGGGGTCTCATTCACCCTGAATGTGGGTCTGGCCCCTGAAGGTCTATGTGGCAGCTGTAGTTTCCTTCCGCACACCGTTAAGTGATGGACCTTTGCAGAGGCACCATCTAATTGTTTGTTTCCTTTGTGGCATTAGGAGGATGAGGCTTCACTTTAGTGTACCAGGGTGGGACCTGGCAGTAGTTCTGGAAGGTCTATCCCTGGAGCCTTCAAACCCATTTATCAGGTGTTGGAGAAGTTTCTGTTCCTTAAGATATCCTTTCTTCTGGCTATAACATGCCTCAAAAGGGCTGGGGACTTGGGGGCCCTTTCTATATCTCCCTACTGTCTGGAGTTCGTTCCAAGAAGGATCAAGGGCATTCTTCACCCTAGGCCAGGTTATGTGCCCAAAGTTCAGACTAATGTGGCACAGTCTGTGGTACATCAAGCCTTCCATCCTCCATGTCATGAGTCAGCTGACCACAGGAACCTTTATTTACTCTGCCGAGTTCAGGCGTCGGAGGCTAATGTGAGGAGGACCTCTCATTGAAGAAAGTCTGATCAGCTGTTGTTGTGTTTTGGGTCCCAATAGGTAACAAGGTTCCATTTGTAAACATTAATGAACCACATAGTTAATGTGAATTAACAATGAACAGCATTTGTCTTTGTTAAAGGCAGGGTATGTGATTTCGTTCAGAAATATTATTGGTTATGCTGGTTGAAAGTCTCTTCATATCCTGGTCCATGTTACTGGAACCTTATTGTAAAGTGTTACCAGAAAATGATACAATTCCATGTTTGTCAGATAATCTTGACAAACAGTGTTGTTCTTTCCCAGTTAAAGCAGGTAGGAACTGTATGATTCAAACTTTATGATTTTGCATGATTGCAAATAGTTGTTCCCAAAACAACCACTAGTCTCTGATCAGCCTTTTGCTGCTTTTATGTCTAGAAGTTGTAATTACAATGTAATCTGTTTCATTTTTCTTTCTCTATTTTTATTTTACTGTCAAAGACAGGACATTTTTAGCACTAAACAACCAAATAAAGGCTTAAATAGATAGTTCACCCAAGAATGAAAATTTGCTTATTTTACATACCCTCAGTTAAGACCAGTCATTAAGAAGTAAATTAACAAAATGTTTTCATTATTTGGTTGTATATTCCTTTAAGGATGTGCATTTAATGTGTCATTGATGTGTTTTCATTTTCATTATTACCATGCCTCAGAAAATGATGGTACTTTAGGTTTTGGTAATTATGAAACTGTAGTGCTGTACATGCTCATCTGGTATGAACAATCATTCTGACATGTGAACAGTTGGCTACAATCATTTTAGGATGTATTTGTCTCTGTTTCTCCCTTCCTTCCAAACAGTCTTCAGGGACATGAATGAGATATGAGTGAAAGAGTAAATGTGAATATTCAGTATGCCAATGGACCATGAAAACATAATTGCCCTAAACAGTACAGTAAATGTAAAATAGTGGAAGGGAAATTAAAAAACTTGTGAACTCTAAAGGTCAGAAAACACTTCTCTTATGATGTCCATAATTGTGAAAAGAGTAAGAGACAAATTAACAGGTGACAAAACTAACAGCAAAACATTTTTACAACTGTGCACAAAACTCAAAAGCATGATAATTTCATTTTTTGGTGACTTTCCTGTCTAAGTTTGTGAGTATTTTTGAATATCTGGAACTAAAGTTGTGCATAGTGTGTCCTATTCATTGCAAAAGAGTGTATTTTTCTGTTTTTAAAATATATAGGCCTGTGCTAAATTAGAACAATTTCTAAATTAGTTTTGCCTAAATTTGTAAAAACAACTTTAAAAAATATTAGTTGTGCTTGCGAAAGAAAGCATCACTATTACTCTTGCATACTACTTCTTCTTTTGAATAAAATTTCTACATGTAACTTGTCTCACACGGTTTGTCGTAGACCTATGAATGAGATGTCAAATCAACTGGCTTACTAAGGAGAGGTGTGCTATGACTTTTATAAGTGATCAGGTGTACAATGTTTTTAGGGTGTACAAACAATTCCAAAGTGGGCTGAATTCTGTGACGTTATGAAACATTAGAAACTGTCCAGCCATGTCCAGCAACCATTTAGATTGTGTGTTTAGTTACTATTATTGCTGAGTGTAGTTGAGTTACCAGATGCAGTGTGATTTTATCAGATCCAGAAAACCTAATTATTGATAGTTTGCAATCATTGCCAGTGTGAATCAGAGATAACAGAGTCCATAGAATCAGAACATGCTTTGTTCCTATAGTGCTGGACTAAGCGCCATGATATTGCATAACTGCAGAACCATAGCAACATGCTTGTTGACATTCTTTTGTGTCATCTGTCCAATAATCTAATAAAACATGATCCTAGTGACAATCCCAAAGGAGCTGTGTGCAAAGACAATAATCACAATATCACGATCCACCCAAATCACTGAGGTCCAAGACAAAACAATAAAACACAACAGCCATTTTATTTACTCTATGCTTACTTGAATCAGTGTGCAGCTATGTTGCCCATTATCTAATTTACAGTACTTTTGTCATTTGGCAGAAGTACATCTATTAGTCACATTTTATATTAGGTGTCTTTAAATACTGTGTACGTTTCATGAAAAAGCTAAGTTGTTTTTGGTAGGTTTTAGGGTTGAGTGTAATTACATTAAGACACTTTAAATATACGTATATACGTGTATATATATAATACAATACACTACTGTAAACAACATACACTACTGGTCAAAAGTTTGGAAACACTTGACTGAAATTTTCTTATTTTAAAAATCTTTTCATCTGAAGCCATTTGCTTAAATATTAAAAATTACTATTGTAGACAAAAATATAACTGTGCAAACATATTTTTTCTGTTATTAGAAAATGAATTTATTGGTTTATATAGTGCACCATGACATGACCATTTACCTAATATTTTGCAAGAGCTAAGCTGAATTCTGTGGGTACCCAGCGCTTTATCCCTTGGTATGAACTCTAATAACAAATTAGCTCTTTTTCCTTTTTCATTTCCGAAGTGGAAATCGCTATAGGGTGTTCTCATAACTTCCCTCCACATTTCCCATAATCCCTTTCTTCTGTCTGTGGTCAGAGGGGAGGATAAAGGTTGTCATATAGTTAGTTGTAGCAGGCATGCCCTTCCCTGACCCCTGCTCTTTTGACCCTGGCAGTGGCAGGTGCCCTGATGTGGTCCAACAGGGGGTTCTGGTGAAAGCACACACACACAGACCCCTGATTCTTTGCAATATTCCCAATAACTCACTGAGCTCCCTCACAAACTCATCTTTACAAAGCACTCACATTCTCTATTTACTTTTTACTATTTACATTCTCTAGTTACTAACACACAATGGTTGTCTTAAGACTTCATGTACCCGCCTCTTTGTCCTTATTCCTTCACAAAAACATAAAAATTAAATTTACACATTAACTTGAATTACCCCATTAGTCAGCATATAGCCTAAGGGTAGGGACATGCCAAACCGATGTCAAAGAACTAGCGCAGAGAAAGCCGATTGTGTTGTCGCCTCATGTCACCACGGATTTCCTGCATCGTGTTAAAAAATGTTGCACTGGAAACACTACAACCGACCGCCAACTACCGTGTACACTCTATGCTTGTGTGAGAGAACATAACTCTATCATACCAGCAGGTGGCAGTAGTCTGCATTCTGCATTCATTTCAGGAACACCAGAAGAGTTAGAACTGTGAATATACAAAGCGAGCAACGCTTGTTACTGACAGATTTGTGCAGCACTGGCATTGTTAGCCTTGTGACAAGTGACAAGAATGACAAGTGTCTGTGTGTTTCCTCTTCACTTCTTCTGTTTTGCTTTCATCATTCCAGATTTACGCTTATGCGCTCATTTGTTAAGCTGAACAGACAATCAGAGTTCTCTTTTTCCACTGCCAATTTGACATACAGATCAGCTTTAAAAAAAGAGGTGACAGCTTCCTACTAGAGTAAACGGTACAGAAAACACTGACAAAACTAAAGCTGACCGATGCTCAAAAACCACCTGACGGCTGACTTTTAGCTTGGTGTGTCTCAGACTTAACAGTCTTTGCACCTTATTCCATAAACTACAAACCCCAGAAAAGTTGGGACATTTTTTAAAATGCAATAAAATTCAATAAAATAATAAAAATCACAAGAATCTGTGATTTTGTTGTCTTTAACTGTTATTGACAAGAAGCACCAAGAAAATAATTCCAAATTTTCACTGGCCAAGTCATTTGTATTTTGTAAATACAAACAAATTTTGATTTTGACGGCTACAACACACTCCAGTACTAATACTAATTGTTGCAGTTCTGTATGTGTAATTTTTCCCAATATTGCCTGATACAAGACAGCTGCTAAACATTCTGTGGTCATCGTTGTGGGCCATACATTTAATAAGAGGCAGGTCAAGCACATCCCATTTATAGTGTGGAGTGTATATAAGGAACCACTCCTTATATATTGAGGCCTGTCACTGATGAACGCTCCACTCCTGCCTGGCTCTCTTTAATCCAGATGGGAGCCAGGCAGCTGCACCTCATGAGTTGGGTCCCACTTCTGCCAAGGTAGCGGGGTTTGCAGCTTGATTTTGTGGAGGAGCAGCAGGAGAAAGGTTCCACCAGGTGGTTGGTTCTCTTGCACTCTCTTCTGAATCAGGTGAGAATTCTGAGGCAGATGATGAGCTCATGCTGTCAGTGTCAGATGAAGATCTGATGACTGTTAGACAGGCAGGTGCTAAGGCAGACCATCCTCTTCCTTTAGCTGCATTTGAGGAGCTAGTTGAAGTAATTTCTTATGCTGTTGAGAAACTGTGTTTTGAGTGGTTAGATGATCGGCAGCACGTTAAAAGATTAAACTTTCAGTGAGTAATTACTCAATAATTACTAGTTTGATGGGCAAGAAATATGCGGCAGTGGGTCTGGCTGATGCGTCCCTGCACATTATGGCCACAGATTTCGCCCTCTGTGCCACCAAGCAGCAAGCCTGTTTAATCGGCTGTTCTATGACTGCTTTGGTGGTAACACCTTTGAGAGACACCTGTGGCTCAACCTGTCTGGCATTCATGATAGGGATATGGTCTTCCTTCTGGACGCTCAGATTGCTCCTTAGGGTCTGTTCAGCGATGTCACTAGTTCTGTCAGACAAATATTGTGAGGCTAAGAAGCAATGCAGAGGCAAGGTAGCTGCAGCGTCAAGTGGTCCATTCACCTCTTCTTCTCTTAAATGTTTTTTTTCTGCCAACATGCAGCAGCAGAAGGCCCTCATAGCAGCCCAAGTTCCCCTGCAGAGACCTGGGGGGGCTGGGCAGCATACACAGGCCTCGCAGCCCAAGAGGAAGTTCAGTTCAGTTTAAATCTGCGTCAGCTGAATTGGTCTCTGAGTAGAAATAGATTCAAGATGTTAACACTCAAACAAGATTGTGTGTCAAATTCAACCCAAGACTGGCTTGTCATGATAGATCTAAAGAATGCATACTTTTACATTGAGATATTGCCAGAACACAGGAAGTTTCTCAGGTTCACTTTTGGGGGAGAAGCTCACCAATATTGAGTGCTTCCTTTCAGTCCAGCCCTTTTGCTACACACCTTCACAAAGTACATGGATGCAGCTCTGGCTCCTTTGAGACTCCAGGTCATCCGATTTCTAAATTACATAGATGACTGGCTAATAACTAGTCATGACCAGCTTCCAAGAACTAGCTACATGGTATTGAGATGTGTTATCTCATATGAGGTGCTTAAGGCTGAGACTCAACCCCAAGAAGAGCATGCTTTCTCCAGGTCAGATAGCTACTTTTCTAGGGGTAATTTGAGGTTTCCACTATGATGCGGGCACAATTGTCTACTGCACGAATGGAGCTTGGGGGTTGATTTTTTTACCCCTGGATGGAAATTGTCGGTCTGGCTCCTGAGGGAGCCAGCTCTTAGATGCTACTCTCTAATCTGAGGTTGTAGAGACCATTTTTAATTTTCGGAGTTCCGTCTATTAGCAGATTGTATGTTGTATGTTGTCCAAGGCTGTAGCTTTAGGTAAGTTTCTGACTCTTAAGGTGGCCTCAGCCCATCTTTGCTCCTAAAGGACTAGACCTTTCTTGGTTGCTGCTTTTGTACCAAATCATAATTACAATCACCTGTTTCAAATCACATCATTATTTAACCAATTTACCTGATTACTAGCCCTAAATTGCTCCTGTTCCAACTTTTTTGAAATGTGTTGCAAGAACCAAAATAGGTTTTTTGAAGAAAAAACAATAAAAATCATGAGGAACATATTAAATAATGTGCTGTTGTATTGTCTGCAATGAAATACAAGTCAAAGTAAATTTAGAAATCACTACTTTCTTTTTTTATTTGTGTTTTCCATACTGTCCCAACTTTTTCTGATTTTGGGGTTGTAGTTTTTAGTTAGATATTCAGAAACGGATGGATATTGATAAACATTACGCTGAATATTGTTTTTTTATGTCAAAGTACAAAAGAAGAAATAACTAGAGGGAAAGATGTGATAGAAGAATCCCTGGGATCACTGGTGTAGTGTCTGGCATGGCCCAATATTTGAATCATGTATGGATCATAAAATACCCATTTTTACTTAAGACATACAAACCTAGTGTGGGGGCTTGACAGACCCCAGAGAGGCTCCAGAGAGTCTGGGGGCAAACCTCCCCTCCAGATTGCTATCAGCAACCTCTGATACCAGGACGGTTTATGACACCCTGCACAAGTTTCAAAAGAATTCTATGGGCACCACATGGAGTTCCAGTAACCCCAGGTGGCCCAAGAAAGAAAACTTCTATCCAAAGGAAGAACACTTTCTAACTTACAACTAAACAGTCCTAAACTGTATATAGTTGTATACATTCCCTCGGCATGCTGGCTACAAAACTATGTATCTTGTACTATGTAAAAAACTATGTAACTCTGTAGATAGGTATGCAAGTTTGGACTGATGTTTTGTTTGTATTCATGCATTAGGATGAATATCTAACAGATCGTCTTCTAATTTCCCATCAGACTATGTATGCTGTGTAACCATAATAGGCATGATAGTCTTTCTACAATAATCTGGATTAATATTTGCAAATGTGCCATCCGGCCATAAAACATGCAAATAAGGTGTTGAGTGAGAAAGAAACTTTGCCTGCTTAACACCTATTGGTTGTTTAAGTTTCACTGGACGTGACCGAGCTGAACTTAAAAATGACCGCCAACACCTTAGCCTCAGTCGGGTTTTGTCTTGTCGTCCTAGTCTTAGTCTTCATCTTCTTGCAAGGATCTTCGGCCCTGGCACCCCTCCCCATGGGGGGAGGGGGGTCCAGCTTCTGGCTCAGTCCATCTGAGACAGACTCTGGACATCATTTCAGATAACTTTGTCGATCTCCGGAACTTGACAAACTCCATCACTTCTGAACCACTCAGGACGCTCTGCACTAGAGCTTAATGCAAGTATCCATATTCTATACACATAGAATAGCTGCGCTAAGTTGTGCCCCTTTATTAAGGTGATTCTACTGGTGGTTCGTTCAGAATGCTTAGCCGATTTGACTTGCACAGGCTTAACATCCTCTCTCTCTCTCTCTCTCTCTCTCCTTGCTCTCCTTACTTTTGGTTATGTGTTTAATGTGTGCAGGTTTATGTCTAGTTATATGTTACATGTTCCCTTATGTTATATGTTCCCCTGTAGTGTAGTTTAATAAACACCCATGTATATCCACCCTTGATTGTTGCTGCGTTTAATGCTCACAAATAAGTTCACTTAAACTGTGTTCAATGTTTCTACCTGCTCTAAAGTCCTGTTAAAGCAGAGAAGCATTGTTTTCAAGGCCAGACAAATAATGTTTCTTAGATTCAATAAGACCACATATGCACTCGCTGGACGAATGCTAAAGCTGATTATTGGAATCATCCCTGCTGATCAGGTACTACAAAATATGTATATTTAATGACGAATAATTATAAGTATTCTCTTTTGAGTTTCGTTCCATGAATGAAATGGTGTTTTAAACAACACTGTTTCATTGATTTGACATTCGATTTGCTACATAATTGTGGTGCTGGTTCATGCTTATAATCTGGAGTCCCTAATTCTGCTGGTCTTTGCTACATGCTCTACAAGAGTGTTAAATCAATGTGTTACATTAAGAATTCCCCAAATCATTGATCCTGATTAATTAATAATTTTATATATGCATTCATATACATGTATATATGTTTGCCTTACACAGGGAATGGTGGAGAACATATTAACATTAATTTTGAGTGAACTTGTTCATATATGGCATATCTATCGTTGAACAAGCCTCACTATTAATTTCCCTTAAACACATTTTCGCTACACTGGTTTATAAACTTTGTTAATGAAGACAATTTATTATATCATTGTTTTTATTCCTTATGTCAAAAGTCTTGTAACAAACTAGTTTTGCAGTATTTTCCCCATTTAAATTGATAGCTGTACAGGGTTAAGAATGTAGCCACAAAGTAGTTTATTTGCCATAGTGGGTGTAACGAAGGGGCACACACGAGGATCCATTTGCAGACTTTTATTCGTAAACCAGGCAGACAGGGTCAAACAACAGCAAACAGGTTTGATGGAGACAAGGCAGAAGAGTAAACATAATTCGGGGGTCGAGGCAGGCGGCAAGCAAACATAAACATAAGGCAATCTGTGAATCAGGGCAAGCAGTGAGAAATCCAATAATCCAATAAACAGTCCAAACGGTAATGAGTAATCCAACAAACAATAGTAAACGCTCTGAAATGTTGCCGGGGCAAAAAAAAAGGCTTTGCATAGAGTAATACACAGCATGGGGTTTATATACAAGGGGCTAATGAGGTTCAGGTGACCAAACAGGTAATAATCAGGAAACCCAGGTATGGGGCATTATGGGAAATCACAGTTCAACATAGCGTTAGTATTCAGGAGTCGGCTCCCGCTGGTGGTGCGGAGGAGGTGGAGCAAAGACCTCCTCCATAACGGAGCCATAAGGCTCTGGTTGGCCACCAAAACCTGTTCTGGAGTAAATTAAATGTGCCCATTATTCCAGGATGAAGGGGTTGAAGGGGATGGAGCTAGGGGACTCATGGACTTGAGAGATTAGCCGATGATGGAGGGTTTCAGCAACAAATGCTAGATTATCTGGGCGGGGTTAAATGGTGGAGGAACCTCAGCATTTACCAGATTAATCTCGGTAATTATGTTCCACTGCACCGGAGCTAAGAGTAGGTTCTCGGGAAGTATATTCTCATTATTCGTGGGGTTGGCAACCTCATTTGTCTGGTGGGATATTTGCCAGGGATATTTGCCTCATTTGCCAGTAATTCTCTATTCCCCACATCATAATTCCGTTCGGCTGCAGAGAGTTTTCTAGAAAATAAAGCACAGGGAAACGTTTTAGGCGGAGTGCCTTGACGTTGCGAGAGGACTGTGTAAGGACCACCCACTGGCCCAATGACGTGGGTGAAAGTATTTCACGTGTTGTCTTTCCTTGGTGCTTCTACAAAAGTTCTTTAATTTTTGATTAACATAATTTGCTTAGTTAAATCCAATCTGACTCTAATTTTATATGAATTTAAGTTAATGATTCCAAATTGTCTGTTGATCACAATTTAGTTTTGATTACTTGGAAATTCCCATACTCTTAGTTATTCTTTCATTTGGGATCTCACGATCACAAAACGGTCATTTTGATCTTACTCAGAGGTTGCCGGGTAAACAAATATTAAAGCTGGCTGTTCCATGCTTGCGCAGATCTAGTAACAGTTGTCTTAGCCATGATCATTCAACTTAAGACAGGTGATAGACAGAAACCTGTAGATCTTGGTTGGTGCTCCTAGCTCCTTTCAACAAATCCCCAGTATGATCATATCCTGACACTAATTTTGTGGTAACCTTGGACTCCTAATCTACCGGTAATAATTTCTTAAGAACTTCCAATGTATCAAAACAATTTGTCAGGCAGGTTAAAACATCAGGTTAGAGAAGTAAAATACATATGAATTTCAATACAAGAAAAACCGTACATGCTCAACAGAATAAAAAACAAGGTACAACGTCTAAATCATACCTGGCAAATAAGACACACAGCAGCAGTTGTGTGGGAAGTTCTGGTTACAGAATGCTTCCCTTGGTTGTTTGCCAATATAGCTTAAATACGCTTGAGACAAAAAGGCATAAATTTTTGGGTCAGTTCAGTATTTGGTTGGTCAGTTTCTCGTGACCTGAAAGACCCCACCCCTGTCGAGATAATCAGTACCCAGATGTCTTGAGAGAGGCACACCCATAACTGAAGTTTAGGTTTAGGTTTAGATAATCCAGTTGGATGGCGAGTTCGATAAGTTCCCTCAAATCTCTTCCCTTGTCCCGACAGGCCAGCTCAGAGTGTAATTCTTGATTCAATCCTTTTCGGAAGAGCAGTTTCAATGTATCCTCGGTCCAGTCTGTCTGGGCAGATAGCGTGCGAAACTGGAGAGAGTAATCAACAGCAGTCTGGTTACCTTGACTCAGTATCAGCAATTGCTCACCGGGATTCCTTCCTTCGGCTGGGTGATCAAATACTTCCTGGACTTTTCTACAACAATTCTCGAACGTGGAAATCTTGCGTTGTCCACCCTCCAAATGGCAGTAACCCAGTCCAAAGCTTTCCCGATGAGTAGTGAACTAACAAAGGCTATACGGCTGGAATCTGTGGGGTATAGAGCGGGTTGTTGTGAGAGGTAGATGGAACATTGTAAGAGGAAACCTTTACATTTGGCAGGGGTTCCATCATACTTCTTGGGAAGCTGGAACTTGTTGGGCAGCTAGTTGTCCGGCTTGATTAGCTACTTCCGTGGTCAGACGGGACACCGCTGCTGGATCGCTGTCTGGCGAAGTCTTCTGTAACGAAGTCGCATACACATGAGGATCCATTTGCAGACTTATTCGTAAACCAGGCAGACAGGGTCAAACAACAGCAAACAGGCATGACGGAGACAAGGCAGAAGAGTAAACGTAATTCAGGCGTGGGTCGGGGCAGGCAGCGAGAAATCCAAAAAAACCCAGGTAAACAGTCCAAGAATCAGGGCAGGCAGCAAACAATCCAATAATCCAACAAACAGTAGTAAACACTCAGAAATGTTGTCGGGGCAAAACAAGACTTCACAAAGAGTAATACAAAGCATGGGGTTTATATACAAGGGGCTAATGAGGTTCAGGTGACCAAACAGGAAGTAATCAGGAAACCCAGGTTATTATGGGGAAATGTAGTTTAACATAGCGTTAGTATTCAGGAGACGGCTCCCGCTGGTGGTGCGGAGGAGGTGGAGCAGAGACCTCCTCTGTAACAGTGGGTTTAGTTCTCAATGGTGGTTACCATCAAAGAAGTGACAAGTCATACTAATTCAAGACAAACGAGTACAATATAAATATTGGCTAAATCTTCCTGTCTCTTGGCATGCACTACTTCTGCATCATATCAAGTCAAGTGAATACAAGTTCATGGAAAGCTGAAGGCCATAAAGCATCACAGAACATCTATTGCATTAATTTCCCCAAAGATGTGTTTTTTTTTGTCTCTCTTTTTCAAAAATTGTCTAAAATCTCTTACAATAATAAATAACATTTTTTTTCACAAAGTTTAGTGTTTTTTAAAAAAGTATGTCGAAGGCATGGACCATGATGTATGCTATTGAATCTTGGATTTGGAAAATTGGTGTAATTGGGACAGCCTTTAGGTGAATGATATACTTTGATATATATGACATATAATGTTAAAAAAGTTCTACTACCATTAATGCAAGAGCGTTTTGATAACTTGGAGAGAACTTTTAGAGAATGTTAGCCAATATTCTGAGAACGTTCCCTATTAGCTAGGACAATATACAGTACGAAACAGTACAACGTTATTATTTCAAATAATCTCTTTAAAACAGTAGAACATTATTCCCCATACTTCTTTTATTGTTGTCTTTTACAGCTTTGCATCCAATGGACACTATGGGCCCTCATCCCCAAAAACCATAAACAAAACTAAACGCAACAAAATAACTCTGACTATGATGGAGAGATTTCTTAAATGCAGGAGACATTAAGAAACTAATGGAGTAATATAAATTTTTATATGTAGGGGATCTACGAATTCTATTATGAGAGGACTTTATTTTGAAATTGAACACGGGTGCCGCCATTATTTTCTCCGACGTGTGTGACGAATGCACGGAGGGAAAGAGAAAAAAGGAGATGAACAGCTGTAAGCCGACGAAGAATGTGCCGATTTCTGAACTTTTTATTCGCCATACAAAGTTACATTTAGAGAGGTGACATGCATTAGAGCTGTATGACATTGCTTCTAGGACTCCGTTTGTTTTAACGAGCCTGTTATTAATAGTGACGCAGCAAGTTTTTCGTGAAGTGCGTGAAGCTGGGCAACAGGCCTGTTAAAGTCGATCGAGTTATTTCGTTTTTTGTGTGTGTGATTTGCATCCAGGTTTTTGTTAGTTTAAACGAACTCAGAACGTGGTGGATGCCGTTGCTTATTTTATTTTTATTTTTTTTGCGAGGAGAATCGGCTGATTCGTTGGATGGCATAGTGTACGGTTCGTGTTCGGGCTGATCTTGTTGGACAGGATTGTGGCCTCGTCGGATCAAACAGTGGCTTTCAGGATCACGGGAGCAATCGTTGGGGATCATAGAGTCGATGAACATTACCCTGCCTATCCGGACACCTTTCAGCACTCCGTCCATGACCCAAGAGTGGTGATGTACATTACTAGTTTTTTTTTCTTTTCAACGAGTATAAAAACTGAACTATGCTTTAAAGGAACTTGCATACGTGGAACCGAATACTGAATTTCCGTACAAAGTAATTCATATACATTCCTTTGCAAGCCTATGAACACTCTGACTCGTCAATGGACTGAGATTGAAAATAAATTTTCCTGGATTTTGACGTGAACTCTTCAAAATCTGAAATGAACCGATTCGATTCCAACTGATTGTTGTTTAGGGTTCAACTGAAACAATCACAAATTGTTTATGTTTTCTTGTTGTTGTCTGTATTTGAATTTCATTCTGAACTTACTGAATTTAAAATACTTTCACTTTTCCAGTAAAGAAAAGAGGAAAAAGTAATTAAATTAGTCTCTTAAGACTAATAGTTTATTAAAATAGATATTTCTGTTTAGTTACACTTACTGTGTAAGATAACTTGAATCTCTTAAGCTAAGGAGTGGGGGCGTCTCACCTATCCAGTTAGATTTGGGGACGGCGGGTTTTTCGAAGTTTTCTGCACACTCACGCACTTCAGGCAGCCACCGTGTAGAAGATAAGTCCTGGAGCCCACCTTACCTCTTCTATAGCACCACATTGCAACGCGATAGGTACCTACATATAACTGCGTGTTATACCGAGACCTAAAGCATTGGGTGGGGGGGACTAAGATACTGCTTCTCACTCAGTCTTCCTTAGTTTAGAGTCTAATTATTCCCCCACAAGGTGGTGGCAAATTCCCCTCTGCCACATATATTTAGCTTATGTCACGATAATTTACTATATAATTTGGTGGATTTGATAATCATGATTGCTAATATCTGAAGATGTGATCACTAAAGATTCTACATTAGAGGGGTTTTCTGTGGTGATGTATCTGCAGGTAGCAATCTTAGCTCTAGCCACAGGAAATGAATATGTTCAATATGTTCAGAAAATGGTTTGCACAGTCATGCTACATATCAGGCACCCATATAGTACACAGTCATACAGTGATGCGTCTGGTTACCGTATCACCTACCAAGGCAACATGTGGACATGCACAAACTTTAAAAAATGTTACGTATCTCAGCATAAAAGATCAATAAAATTAAACATCACAAAGAGGTACTAAATAAGAATCAGATGTGCCAATATGAATGTTCACAGCTTAGATGCTACAAATGTGAGATGTGTAAAACCGATCTCAGAGGTGTCTTGGTGGTCACATCCACCTTACTTGCATTGTAAGTCGCTTTGGATAAGCGTCTGCTAAATGCATAAATGTAAATGTCAATCAAACCTGTCCCAAAGGTCCACACAGTTCCCTCAACTTTGACAACTTTATTCTTTGTGGTTTGCTATGTGGTTGTAAATCATGCAGAAGTAATTGAATTGCCGCAGGTTACATATTGCAACTATTTTTTAAGGACAAGCTGATAAATGGTTTTAGTGGTTAAAGGTCAGATTTTATTTTTTTAATTTTATTTTAGCTTCTGTTAGCTTCAGTTAGCCTGCTGGTAACTGTTGTATAACTAACATGTGGAAAATTATTTTAATAAAATATTAAATATATTTTTTATATTTTTTGCCATGGCTCGAAATGAACTGTTTATCTGGTAGCACTGGTGTTGCTAGGAGCTTCACAACTACAACTTAAACAATAAACTAAAGAACATGTTTTTCCATATTTTTTCCAAGTGACTCAGTAGTAACAGTTCACATTAACTTTTCTGTAGTGCACTGTATAAAGGGCCAGAAATTAGGAGGGTTTCCAAAAAATAACGTTTATGGGGGGAATTTTTTAACTTTGTGGTGGACAATATATATGGCGCATATATTTAAGATTGAATATTGATGAGATTAGATGTAAAGTATATTAAAGATGTATGTATAAAGAATAAGTATGAATATATGCATAAGCATCCAGAGAAATGCCTGTATATGACAGACTGATTTCTAGAGAACAGATTATAAATGTGACAGGAGTTATGAGGTTTTACGTATAACTCTGGTAGATGACACACCAGATTGTTCTTAAATCAGCATCTCGACATTCGTCATTCCATTTCAGTATCTGTTGAGTTCCAACACAGGCATATCTCATTCAGCTTGGTGAAGTACTGATTAGGTGATCACCTAAACTAAATATTATTTAACAAGGAAAAGTATAGAAAACACTGTTGTGGTCTTCACTATCCTTATGGAATAGAACCAGCTGGATGGCAAAAACAGTGCTAGTAGAACCTCAGAAGTAAGTGAAATCAAATAATAACTGTTGACCATGCCAGAAGAATTGAAAAGTTTTGAGTGAGGAAAAAAAGGATTCAATTCTGGCTTTTCTAGTATAGGAATACAGTTAGTGTCAAGTTGCATCCATCCTTAAAATTTATTATGTTGAAAGTTCTTATGTTTCAAAGTGGCTCATAAGAACAAGGTCAAGCTGCAGACATTGGGGTCAACAAAACTACAGACCAGTATAGGGAAAAAACGACTCTCCACTGAACGAGATGACCTCCAACTCATTTGAATGTCAGAAGTCAAAACCATAGGATGACATCAAGTGGCCTACAAAAAGAATAGCAAATGGCAGCTGGGGTGAAGTGCACTGTGAAGACGACTCAAAAACAGGCTCCTAGAGACAAGGCTGAAGTTAGAAAAAAGCTTTTCATCAATGAGAAGCAAAAAAGAGCCAGGCTGAGGTTTGCAAAAGACCATAAGGATTGGACCGTAGAGGACTGGAGTCTTCTCTGATGTGTCAAATTTTTCATCTTTGCCTAAAACCTGGTCACCTAATGGTTAGAGACTTGAAGAGGCCTACAAGCCAGTGTCTTGCACCCACTGTGAAATCTGGTAGAGGATCTGTGATGATCTAGGGGTATTTCGGCAAGGCTGGAATTGGACAAAATCGGTCTTTGTGAAGGGTGCATAAATCAAGCCACATACAAGGTTTCCCTGAAAGAAAGCTTCCTTACTTGTGGCTACAAGGTGACCACTTCCACCACAAATGGGACATTGGGATCATGATGGTGCAGTATAGGGACGAAAATGAAGTGGTGCTTTAAGTCAGTGAAGGGCTGGGTGGCTACATTGGACCAGTGAAGCCTAGGTGATCCCCCCCAGCAAGGAGGTAAGGGGTGTGGCGAAGAAAGAAGTCAGAAAGAAGATAGATGTTTGATGAAATTTCTCAGTAAACAGAAGCTCCTCAGTTAGCGTGGTTAGCCAAGCTAGCTGTTGTTGATGTGTGGCAAAAGCATCAACTTAAACCAACACTTCGGAAAACAGACGATTAATTACTTAATGGATCCATAGATGGCGAAGTCCTCTGTAACACAGACCCAGAGGCAGTAGTATGAGGACTGATAAGTGGTTTACACTTTTTACACTGTTTAGGTTTTACAATCTAAACAAACTTCAAAAGCCCATCCATACAGCCTGACACAAAACCACAACTCCTTCAACCTCACACACTTTTTATACATTCACTCATAGATGGTTGAATGAATCGCACAGGTGCATTCAAACATACAATAACAGGTGCACTCAAACACATATACACACACACTGATATTCACAAACAAACACCACTGGACTATAAATGTGGGATGAATGTATCTGTTGCTAAACAGCTAGTGTGCATTTGTGTTCCTTTTGGTCAGAATGATTTTAATGAAGAACTGCTTTTTGGTCTCACTTTGTATTAGGTGTCTTAAATATTGTGCACAAGAAAAGAGTATTTTTACAAAGTGTATATTGTACGCTGTTCAAGAGAGGGTGGATTTAAAGTTTGAGTCGAGCGTAATTACATGGAGATACTTTAAATGTAAATATAATACACAATAGTTACATCGCAAATTTTTCTTACACGCCTGAAAGTACTTAGTAGATAAAGACACCTAATATAAAGTGGGGCCATTATTTTAAATAATAGAAGTATAGAGGTCTTGTTCAACCAGGTATTTCAAAATTTTGGTATCCCGAAGACATTGTCTCTGATAGAGGCACTCAATTTATCTCATGGGTATGGACGTCTTTTTTCTCCCTTCTAGGTGTGACCGTGAGCCTGTCTTCGGGATACCATCCCCAAAGCAACAGTCAAATGGAAAGGAAGATCCAGGAGATAGACAGATACCTCTGTACCTTCTGCCATGCCCACCAGAACTCCTGGAACCAATACATCACCTGGGCCAAGTACGCACAGAACTCCCCTCGCCAACCCACTACAGATCTCACTCCCTTCCAGTGTTATCAACCTCCTCTATTTCCCTGGTCAGGAGATCCATCCAATGTACCTTCAGTCACTTATTGGTTCCAGAAGAGTGAGAGAGTATGAGACTCAGCTTATCAACACCTCCAACAGGCCAACAGATGTCATCAACTTCAGGCGGATGTCCGGAGAGCCCCTACACCCAATTGTCAACCAGGACAGAAGGTTTGGCTCTCCACCAAGGACATACGTCTAAGACTCCCCTGTAAAAAACGGATTCCCAGGTTCATTGACCCCTTCTCCATCATCAAACAGATCAACCTGGTCACCTACGAACTTCAGTTCCCATCACAGAACTGCATTCATTCCACATTTCATGTTCCTCTCCTCAAACCCTGTCAACCACCTGATTGATGTTCCCACAGAGCCTGGTCCTGTTGACAACCCCCCTCTTCCTCTGGTACTGGAAGATGGAACTGTCTACTCGGTAAAGGAGATCCTGGGCTCCCGTCATCGTGGGGGCAGATTAGAATACCTGGTAGATTGGGAAGGGTATGGACCTGAAGAAAGATCCTGGGTCCCCAGAGATGACATTCCCAATCTGCTTGCGGAATTCCATGCCTCTCATCCCCAAGCTCCAGCCCCCAGAGGTCAAGGACGTCCCCAACAACGTCGGGTACTTTGGGCCTCTGTAGCGAGCGTTCTACATGCTTGTTACGGTGCTCTGGGTAGTGTTGGAAAAGTTATGGGGCAAATTTTAATTCTAAGGGTTGGAGGTTCAAAGATGAGCAGTTAGAAAGTGTTTTAGCAAACACCGCTATTAAACAAAGGATACACTGGCTTTTACTATCTTGCTTGTGTGGGAGTACTGTAGGTTTATTGCAGGTTTTCTCAATTGCTAAAACATTTCTTACAAAACTCTAAACATAAATCCATAACTTCTCAACTAATTCCCCAAAATTTTCAGCTCAAAATGAAGCTCTCCACCCAAAACCAGTCAATCTGTCTGGTTTTGACACACAAGCTGTCAGACATGACACACAAGCTGTCAGACATGACACACAAGCTGTCAGACATGACACACAAGCTGTCAGACATGACACACAAGCTGTCAGACATGACACACAAGCTGTCAGACATGACACACAAGCTGTCAGACATGACACACAAGCTGTCAGACATGACACACAAGCTGTCAGACATGACACACAAGCTGTCAGACATGACACACAAGCTGTCAGACATGACACACAAGCTGTCAGACATGACACACAAGCTGTCAGACATGACACACAAGCTGTCAGACATGACACACAAGCTGTCAGACATGACACACAAGCTGTCAGACATGACACACAAGCTGTCAGACATGACACACAAGCCCTCAAAAACACATACACTACAACATAGTTTTACACACTGGCGAGATAAATTCAAAATAATACTACAATAATACAATAAGTTATGGTGCTTGTGGTTCTCCCCCTCAAAAACATTTTCACATGTTGAACACAATTGAACAAAAAGACAAAATTCATACATTTGCACATTTTTAACAGTACAATACACCAAACGACAACAGTATAAAATTAATCAGCCCAAGCATCCCGTCTTTGGTCTGGATCAGGCCAGAGAATCTCATCCACATTACAGGCTATATTGGCCCTAGCCAAGCAGCAGGGGTAAAATCCTCTTGCATGCCTGGTCCATCCCTGGCACACACCTACTGATATGTCTAGGCAGGCTTCTTCCATGGCCTGGAGGAGGTGAACCTGGATGTAAGATTCTCGGTCATACACTTTTCACCGCCATACCAAAAGGAACTCCTGTATCGGGTTTAGAAAGGGAGATTGTTTGAAAACCTCTGTGAAGTGACTCAAATTTGGCTGTACTCGATGCCCAGCCTTCCTCATAGTCATACCATGGACAAGGACATTGTCAACTAAAGTGGCTCGAATTTCATCCAAGACTGCTTGTCTCCTTGCTGCGGTGACCGGTTAGGGACCTTCTCTGTTCACTTATATATTGTGGCCATGATAAAAATAAGTGAACTGAGAAGGTCCCTTCCTGGTCACTGTACCTTCCCCCTGCCCTTCCCTCTCCTTGTTCTCATCCTCCACCTCCTCCTCTCCACAATTCCCCAGATGAAAACTCTTAGTGTTTTCACCTGGGGAGTTGTGCTAATTTAGCTCAAGCTATGCTGATTTCAGTCAAACAATATTGAATGCTAGTGCTTTCAAAATTACCACGATGTACACCATAAGAAATTAAGAGATTTCTTAATTAAGAATTCTGCAGTGACAGCCCAACAAATCTGACTCGTGTGTCAAAACGGGAGTAGTGTTTAGAGTTTAGGGAATTGGGTGTGCTTTTTGATAAATGGCATTATGGTTTTGAAATTTTAGTTTGAATACCTGGTTATAGAAAAACTGTAATAAAAACTGAGAAAAAATGTAATAAAACTATTTAGAGATGCTAGGTTTGTAGTTGGTTTATGAATAAAGGGTTGACTGAACTACAACTACAACACATTTCGACCATTTGAATAAATGGATGTGCATTAAAAAGTGGTCTATGAGAGGAAAATGTATTCAGATTGCCTAATGAAACAGTATGTACATCTAAGACTTAAAATAACAAGATAGATATAGGTATCACATTAAGCAAGATATGCCCTTCCAGCTTACATGGAGATGGCACATAGAAAGATACAATCTTATGGGACGGGGTGTAAGGGATTTGCAATAGAACCATAAAACACACACATTACACAAGTAATAAAAAAGATACATACACAAAATATACACAGTACAAATACCTGAAAATTACACGATGGAAGAGAATGAAAAGAATTGAAGACAAAGAAATAACCAAGTAGTAAAGTCTTTAGGACTATAATTACATCATTTTGCTAGAAGCAATATTAAGAGTTTACAAAACCCTAAGCTAAATTAAATGTCAGCAGTCTCCCATTAAGCAAGTCAACAGGGCGACAGTGGCAAGGAACTGAAACTCAATGTATAGATCTAGTAAAAACCTTGGGAGAAACCAGGCTTAACCAGAAGGGCCAGTTCTCCTCTTGCACGTTAAAGCTATAATTTGTAACTGTCTTTGTAACTGGACACAAAAATATAGAAACTAATTAGGCTGGAGGTAGGTATGTAGATAATAGTAAGTTTAATAAAAAAGTCCACCAAACCCCAAATGATCTGTCTCTGGAGTCATACCATCCTGTACCCCACCATCTGATCTGGATAAAGTTCAGATCCAGCTGACTACAGGACCTTGGGGAAATGAAAGACAGGTGTAGTTGTAGACAGATGTAGTGTGGAACCAGGATAATCTGTTATTATGGGATGTGTCCCCTGGTTCTGGTTAGTGCAGTAATAACTAATTATCGACCTAATTAGTGCAGTCTAAAAATCCATAGGACTATATGAACGTGAAGGATTATAATAAGAGAGGAGTTTGCTCAGGTATTGAGAAGTAAAACCATTCAGGGCCTTGTAAGTAATCAGCAAAATTCTTCCTTTCCCTCATCCTCCTCCTCAGGCCCTTTTATCTATCTGTTCTAACTGGTATGTGATCAGTTTCGACTCTTAGTGTTTTCACCTTCACGTTAGTGCTTTCTATATGACCACATGGTGAAGGCAAGACAAGAAAAACTGTAATGGTGTTCAGGTTTTTAAAAATAAAAATGTATACATTTGTTTCTGCCCCATTGACATGATTAATGATTGTTACTATTTTTTAAAAAATGATTCTTCTGTGGTACTTTTTAAAACCAAAAACGTACACTAAAATCAAGAACATCAATCAAGAACATCCAATGACTTTTTTAAGGCTTTAACTATGAGGAAAATACGAAACAATAAGTGATAAAAAAATGTTACAACTGCACAAAGGTATACTTCAGCCAAAAATAAGAACTTATCCTTTAGCCTACACACGTTTTTCCAACCTTTCATTTTTGCTATGAACTATTGTCCCAATTTTTACTGTTTGTTTTCCACAGAAAAATAACACCTTAGGTCATGTGGGTGAGTAAATAATGGCATTCTTGGGTGAGATTTCTTTAATGATATAGCAGCTATTTAAGAAAAAACTCTTTTAAGAAAAAAGTTTCTATGCTTTGTGGGAACGTCTCATAGACGTAATAGTTTTTATTCTGTACAAACTGTATATTTTATCCTCTAATCCTACCCCTAAAATTAACCCTTACAGAAACCTTTTTTTGCATTTTTACATTTTCAAAAAAGCACCATTTAGTATGTTTAATAATCAGTTTCCCTTGTGGGGACCACTGGCTGTGTAGGTATGTGTGACTTTTACTGTCTATGTGGGCACATTAGGTCCCCACAATGGTAGGAAAAAAGAAAACACACACACACACAGTACTTTATTACATAATTGCACAGCAGTTCCCAATTAGTGTGTGTGACGCAGAAGTTGCGTCTAAGATGTGGTGAGTCACAGCTGAAAGAATACACACTTTCCCTGCAGTCTGCCTGCCAAGTTGGGCCCCCCTCAAAACGGGCCTTTAGCCAGTAATGGAAACACTACAACAGCATCTGGTATTAGTGTGGCGCCCAGGCAGGAGAGTGGTTGTTGCTAACAGAGGGGAATGATTCCAAAGCCCAAACCTCTTTCTCACTTCCTGTCTGCAAACTAGCTGTGGGAAATGATACAGCTCACATCGACTTGCACATTACAGCTGTCTTCTTTACACATTTAGTGTTTTTCTCATTTGTTAAAAAGATTAATTCACCCAAACAGAAAAATTCTGTCATTACTTATTTATCATTATGTTGCTTTGAACCTGTGTGCTGTAATGCAAAACACAAAATGAGATTTTTTTAACATTTATTTGGCCCAGCTTAAAAAGGACAAAAACACATTACAGAAAAAATATCCCATGTGAATTGTACGCTACATTCCAAGACTGAAATTGTAGCTTTGGGTATTGAATGGCCGTACATTTAGCTTATTCACTGATAAGTACATTTCACCTTTGACATCAAGACATCATCGAACAAAATTGGTTCTCATGTGTCTCATAATCAAATTGACATCCAACCTGAAAACTGGTGTTGTGAAATGAGAGCTGCAGTGGGGAGATTCACTGAATTATAACTTTTGTCTGTTATCATACAAAGCTACTGTATGACTTTAGAAGACTTAATATATTTATACCATTAGAAATATATGTCGCATGGACTAATTTTATGGTTTTGTTTATTGTCCTTTATCTTATAGCATGTGGATTTGGAATGACATGGAGTAAGTATGTAAATTGTTTGTCAAAAATTCCTTCAGTGTTTGAAAATATAAGGGAATGAAAATTAACTTGACCATAACAGATGGAAAACAACACATCCCACTAACACTCTCTTTTCTATTTTCCAGTGCCTGGGTTAGAGGAGCTGTTATACCTCTGTTTTCAACACAGCTATAATATATACACATCTCAGGGGTGAATTTAAGGCTACTGGATCAGGTTTACATCAGCATCTTCATCAACAAAGCACTTTGATTGTAGAGGGCATGATGTATGTGTCTCAATTGTGTCTGTTCTTTGTGTTATTTCCGATGCTTTTGGTTTCCTTTGTTTCCTCCCCTTGTTAATTTAGTCTTTATCTTGTAAATTAGTTCATTATCAGCCCTTCCTCTGTTGCTCCAATATCCATTGTTTTCACCTGTTTCTAGTTTAGTTACCCTGTGTTTATATATACTCCCTAGTTTTTTTCTGTTTTTGTCAGTCCTTCTTTGATCATGTGTTTTGTGTTCTCCTGGTCTCCCAGAGATTTGGTTATTAAAAATGTAATTTAAGATAATCTCCCTGTTTCTTGGATTACTCCTAACATATGGATATTTCAGCCATCCACCTTCTCCTCCTGGAGCAGGAGGGAGCATTCCTTCGAGGACCACACTAAGAACTTTCTCGATCTGGTGAGACTAACTCACTATCCGGATAGCTCACTCTGTATGTTTTTAATACTAGCCTTAGTGAATGGTCCATGGAATGCCTATTTGTGATGGTGCTTGGGGAACATTTGGAGACTTTGTGAACTGTGTCCTTGTGCGCTGCACTTTCTCCCCTCATCATTCACAAGATAAAGGAGGACCACAGCATGGGGCAGAGGACACCCGAGCCCGCCATGGAACCTGAGCCAGACCATGACTGTGAGCATCTAGAGCCACGCATTGTGTCCTACAAACACTGTAACGGTATGATTCACATTAGCTTGCTGTTTCTATATTCATTATTCAGTTAACTTGGAAAATCGCTGACCTGTTCATGTACCCACCCTACTCAGAATGAGGCAGGTGAATTCATGTAATTATAAACAAACATACAGATTGAATAGAAACATGCAGAAGAAAATAATGCACATATTATCTGTAAACCTGTGTTTTCGCCTACAGTAATATGTGTCATGGCCTATAATCTGGGTGGCATGCAAATCCCACTTGCCAAATTCCTATTGGCAATTTTTCCAAGGCCAATTTTTCCGGTCTTCCAAGGTCTATATAGGGTTATATACATAACCAATACGTTTTCTTGTGTGGCTGGTCGGTTGTTGTTGGATGTTCTTGTGCACATTGTTTCTTTAAGGGTTATGCTTTGTTAGGTTTAAATAGTTACTTTACTGTTGGGTTTCTGGACAGGTTTTTGTCTGCGTTGGCATATCAACTGCCTGGAGCTGTTGGCAGTCTTTCTTGTCCTGTTGGGGCTGTGGCTGGTGATCCAGGGCAAGCATGTGTTGATCTGGACGGACAGGGTGGTTAGGGTTAGGTGCCAGGGTGGTACTTGTTTTTGTGTCATGTCTCAATGACGCACCCCAGGCCAGATCTATGGAACCTTCATGTTGGGTCTCTGGATGGTTAATGAAAGACCTAGGTGGTTTACCACCGGTGGTAATGTGCCATCTCCTTTTGGAGTACATGCAAACACAACTACAGGGATAAACTCATCTTGGGTGCTTGTGAAAGTCACCTCTTTAGCAGACATCTGTGGAGCTGCAGGCTGGGCCACACCCAATATTTTGCAAGGTTATATAATCTTAGGATTGATCAGTTTCTTCTACATTGCTGTCCTCTGGACAAGCATCATGAATAAATTTCCCCATAGAGGTGATAGCGAGTGCTCTATATGTGGTTCTGGTGAATCCTGGACAGTGACATTTATGTGCAACTGGATTTGCCATTCATGGCTACCCAGCTGGTTAGCTTGCTGACAGATCGTCATTTTCTATATGTAGTAATTCCCATTGGTAATCCCATACGAGTAATTTCCACAGTAAGGTTTTCTTATCATCTACTGTCTACTATCTTATCGTCTACTATTGACCTACCTGTCTTCACCTAGACAGTAATATCTGTCATGGCCTATAACCTGGGTTGCATGCAAATCCAACTTGCCAATTTCTATTGGCACATATTTCTAAGACCAATTTTTATTGCTGTTTTATATAAAAGCAAAGTGATCAGTCTTCCAAGGTCTAACCCCTAGTGTCAATATATTGACACAACATGCACATTGTTTCTTTAAGGATTATACTTTAATGTTAGGTTTAAACAGTTATTTTACTTTAAAGGTGCTGCAGTGTTTCTCTAACCCTAACCCTCTGAGTTGTATTCCACTGTTATATGGAATAGAATATTAAATGGCATTTATTGCTGTGTTACAACCCCACCTTTTTGCCTAAAGGGACCCTTTGCATTTCAGAGCCCACAGATGAGCTGATAGAGATTAAAGGATATTGGCTGAGATGTTTGTGTTGTATGCAGGGGGTCTGCCTTCTGTCCAGTACAGTGGGGGTTAAACATGGTCTTCAGACTGATCACTTTGATTAGTTTAGGTTGGTTTCAGTCACATGGTCAGGGAAACAGGAATGTAAAATATGCTCTATTTTTATTCCTTGCACTCTTTCCCCTTGAGCTCTTCTTCTTGGCACTCTTTTTCCTCTGGGTGCATTTCCTTGAGCCCTGCTCTTGGATTCTGCCCTTACTTTACGCTCTTCTTCTTTATCAGAGCTCTAGAGTTTCGAGCCCCCAATAGTCCTCTCTTTTCTCATCTTCCTTCCTCTATCTTCTACTCTTTATCTATAAGGTATTAATTTTTACATACATAGTTAAAAGTTAGTTGTATATGCTGTTTACCATTATATGCAGCTGCATTGTAACCATTTCATGTATAACATCAGGCAGTAACGATTAATAAATCTTTTCACCTATAAATTCTGTACCAGCTAGTTTTGATTTACTGTTAATAATTAATGTCACTTATTGCAATACAGTATAGTAATTATAGCAATGCTCTTCCACATTTAGCTATCCTAATTGCGCTTATTTCCATTGTTGGTATAAGTAGCAGTTGGGTGGAAGTTGACAGAAAACACAGTTTTATACCATCTTGCTGTTAACATTTTCCTAGCCATTTCAGTATTCCTACAGCTTGAACCACTTATAGTCCTCAAGTTTAATTTGTTTATAAAAGTGTCATTTTCTCCTCACCATTTAAAATTAAGTGGTGTTCAGTGCAGAATTTTAGAAGCCTATGAAATATGTATGTCACACCTTCAAAACAGAAGGTGTGACATACAAAACATGTATGTCACACCTTCATATGTATGTCACACCTTTTCTAACAGAATATGCAACACAACTTCTCGTCCAGGCTCTGGTCATTTCTAGACTTGATTACTGCAATGCTCTTCTGGCAGGACTGCCATCATGCACAATCAAGCCTCTACAAATGATTCAGAACGCTGCAGCGCGTCTCGTCTTCAACGAGCCCAAAAGAGCCCATGTCACCCCTCTCCTCATCTCTCTGCATTGGCTACCGCTCACTGCTCGCATTAAGCTCAAGGCCTTGACGCTTGCTTACAGATCTATCACTAGGTCAGCACCCTCCTACTTTCACTTATTCTTACGAGTCTATGCTCCTACCAGAAGCCTGCGATCGAAGGAAGGAACGAAGGCTTGTGGCACCATCACAGAGAGGCACAAAATCACTCTCCAGATCATTTTCGTTCACTACTGGTGGAATGATCTTCCTGCCTTCATCCGTAATGCAGAATCCCTGGCAATATTCAAAAGACAGCTGAAAACACACCTCTTTCGTGAGCACTTAACCTCATCATAAAAAAAAAAATCCTTTCCCTTCATTTCCTATTCCTCTTCCCTTTAAATCTCTCCCTTGTTGTAGCATATGATACTCTGAGCAATGTCTGAAACTTGAATTATGAGCACTTGAGTGTCTGGTTGCCTCTTCAGATTGACTCGCTTGTTGTATTCCGCACTTATAAGTCGCTTTGGATAAAAGCGGCTGCTAAATAAATAAATGTAAATGTAAAACGATCAGAAATATGAAAATCAGGATTATTAAAAATTATCTGATGCTTAAAACATACTTGTATTGGTTCCCAGCTAATCCCAGCTAATAATGTTAGGTTAACATTTCCCTTGTTTTCCATTTCCCCGGGATTTCCATTAAGTAACAAAAAAGTTCTATTAAGGTTACTGCAAGAGCATTTTTTGATAACTTTGAGAGAACTCTTAGACAACATTCTAAGACTGTTTCTTGTTGTAGCTGGGATGTAGTTAAATTTATTAATAAAATTATTATTTCCTTTTTACTTCAATAGAATACATTTATATACCACATGAAGCACATTAAGCTAACTTGATCAAACATTTTATTACCATGTATGATATGCATTATAGTGATTTTAAGACAGTAACCATCTTTATCACTTAAGAATAACTTGTGCATACAGATACACTGTGCATACAATGTGTACATACAGAAGCATTTGTGGAAATTTTGATCAAAACTGCCTGTAGAGTCAGGCAGTGGGGTAGTGTAGTAGGGTGGATTGCAGAGAGAAACATCTGTGGCCTTTTTAAATGTCTTGCACAATATCCTCCCCATCATATCCTCAACTCTTTCTCAGCAGTATCATCATTGACATCACTAGCATCATCATTTCCCACCATTTCCATGCTCATGATTTATAGATTTGTATGCTCCTTTTCAACAGTGTAGGACATGTGGAACTTTCTGCCCTAACACCATCATGTTAGTGTGTCTCCAGACAAATGACGCAGGATTGGTTTTCCACAGCTTGCTCTACCCAGTGCTCAAACAGAACCGACAGCTTTGTGATACGCTGTTTACAATACTTTCATTTTTGCTTTTCATCCTAAATCACTCTATTTTCCACAGCCTATGTTTATTTGTTTGTGAAATATGACCAGCCATATTTCAACTTGTTTAATGCTTTCTTATTAGGTGACTTTAATTTATAGAATTGTAACAATCTCCCAATACACTGTCCAAGACATTGCATAAGCATAGATTAATGGTTTCTTAGGCACATTGATTTTAATTGTTTTTCAAGTGCCTGTCATGGACCCAACCTTCATTTAAGTGATAGACCATCCACTTACAGAGGTTGGCTAGTGCCTGACCTCTTTAATTTACATATAACAGTTATAAGCATATATGGAAAAAGGTAGAGACATGAAACTTTGTTAGTACTTTGCAGATTTATTACATGCCATTATTATCTTGCCTCTTTTCACAGAACAGACCTCATATACATGGTTGGTTTAAAGATGTAGTCATTGGAAAGCTTCTCTCACTCTCTGATCCCTCTCTTCTAGTGTCCCTCCATTGCAGGGTCCATAAATACACCAGGTGTGTAAACATGCCATATCCATGGCCCTGGAATTCTGGGACCAGGCTTGACTTCTTGAGGTGCTGATGTCAGTACACTGAGCAAATCTTGCCAATACAAATGGCTTGGCCCTACTTCCTGATCTCTGAATTGAGTTTAGCCTTAACTGAGTAGAGCATAAGCCACACCACAGTTGGCTGACAGATTTAGACACCTTTGGCCCTCATGCCCTGAGCATGTTTCATCTCAGTGAAAGCTAAGTTCCATATGTACTATGAAAATACACTCCTATGGTGTACAGGCCAAATGGAAAGTCTTACAGTATATAGTGCATTATGCCTGATAAGCTGAACACTATTGCAACATGTCTGTTTGACTGAATAGAACATTTTGCTTGCTTAGCTGGTAATTTTGGAACTTGTAAGACTGTTAATTAGGGAGATGCAACCTGATCTGTTTTACAAGTAGTCATCAAAAGTGCAATGAAAATACCAGCAATATCAACACCTACATATTTACTCCATTATGACAGAAAGCAAGCTCTAAATGCATCAGTAAGGGAAATCGGAGGAAAACATTGATTTCAACTTTCATAAAAGTGACCCAGTGGTGGCTGTTGAACAGTAGGTGTATGGCAGAAATAGAGTTAGCCTAGACATTCCATAAAATGACAACATCCAAATGAGATGTTGGATCACAATGCCATATGACACATAATCTGTTTGGGTCTCACAATTTCAAAGGGGACCCTCTAATTATTACCAGTTATTTAAAGCAGAAAATATAGTACTAAATGCAGTCACAGAACAATAAAACACACCAGTTAATTTGTCCATATGAGGGAAAGAACTAAATAAAAAATACATCTGTTTTTTTTGCAGTCTGAAGGTGAAATTCTCATTGGTCTTCATTAATATAGTTACACAGTACAAAGAATGCGAATGACTTTCTTAGAAGTCCAATGGAGATTTCAATTTACCCGTAATGAGCAACATGGCTGAGCACATTGAGCGTTATTACTTTACTATGGCTCAGCTTGCTTTTAGGTGAGCCATCACTTTAAGCATGTTCACTTAAGGAAATTTTGCTCTTTGACAGGCATTTACTATACAGTAAATACCAAGCCTTGGTGCAAAGTTGATGTAGAAAGTTAATGTTTTAGTCTCAATTTGTAGTGTATATGAACATCTTTCATTCTATTCATAACTATGGCATTGGTTTTAGAGGGGGTGACAGTTAAAGCATTAAAACAGTTAAAGCCCAAACATCATAAGATGTGGAATACTGAGTGATAGCTACCCAGGAGCATCTATAAACTTGAGATTAGTTTTTAAGGTGTCCACACGTGGAGTACACCTGAAAACAGATAACTCCTGTATAACTCCACGTTGTACACCTCCCTCCTTGGATGGGTACCCCTCTTCACATCAGCAGGGCTTGATGGGATTGAGACCCAACAAGCCACAATTATGTTTTTGTACAGGTGAAATGCTGAGGCTTGTCAGACTCTTCCCATTTCTGCTGTTTGCAAGTTTTTTTCCATCACAAATCACTTACAGCGATCATGTTACAGAGGAGGTCCCTGCTCTACCTCCTCCTCACCACCAGAGGAAACCGTCGCCTGAATACTAGTTTCATGTTGAACTACATTTCCCATCATGCCTCATACCTGGGAATGATTACTTCCTGTATGTTCACCTGAACCTCATTAGCTTGTGTATTTAAACCCCATGCTTCACAGTACTCTTTGTGAAGTCTTGTTTTGCCTAGCAACAATTCTGAGTGTTTATATTACTTTGTTGGATCTTGGACTGTGTTTGTTTTTTATGATTCTTGCTGCCTGCCTACAACCCTTGCCTGTTCCTCGACTACGCCTCTGCCTCATCTCTGATATACCAGTTACTTTATTGACCCTGCCTGTTTAACTATTCTATTAAAACGGGCGTTTATAAAACGGGCGTAACAGAGCAAAGACGTTTCAGATTGTCAGCAAAAAAAAAACAGCAAATATGTCCCAAAAATGTACACGCTGGTTGTTATTAGACCTCTTATTAAAAAACAACAAACTTGATCCCAGGGAAGTAACAAATTACAGACCCATCTTAAATATCTTTTTTTTTTTTTAAAATGTAAAAAATATTTGAAAAGGTGGTGTCTTCACAAATATGTTCTTTCCTGGAAAGAAATGTCTCCTGTGAGGATTTCCAGTCAGGATCTAGACCATATCATTGTCACAGTTATGGACTTTTATGTTTTGTTCTTTTGGTTTTCCTGGTCTTTGTTTTTGTTTATGGTTACCTGTTTTACCTCATTTGGTCATTTTGGTCATTCGTAAATTCCCATCACCTGTTTGCCCCTCATCATCTGCACTATTTAAGTTCCCCTTTCAGGTCAGTCATTGTATTGTATGTGTTTGTTTAATGATGTTTGTTTCTGGAAAAGTCTGATTTCTTGGAATATTCCCGTTTTTTGTCGTTCATGTTCCCGTTGGCTGATCATGGTTGCATCTAATCTTCTAGTGCTATTTGACCTTCGTACAGCATTGGCCCTATTGACCACAGCATTCTCTTAAATAGGCATTCATGACATCAAGACTAGATTGCAATGCTTTATTGGGTGGCTACCCTACAGGTTTAATACAAAAACTCCAACTGGTTTCAAATGTAGTAGCCAGAGTTCTTACAACAATGAACAAGTATGACCATATTAGCCCTGTGCTGTCAATGCTGCGCTTGCTGCCTATCAAGCATCGCATAAACTTTAAAATTCTGCTTATTACCTATAAGACTCTGAACGATTTAACTCATCAGTACCTGAGCGAGCTCTTTCTCATTACAGTCCTTTATGTTCACTGTGATCTCAAATTTTAAAATCAATGTGTGGTAGATCTTTTCATACCTTGTCCCCAAACTCTGGAACATTCTTCCCAGTGTTGTTCTGGGGACAGATACACTATGTCAATTAAAATCTGGATTAAAGACCTATCTCTTATATCTAGCCTACCCATAGTCCTATGGATTTATTACTTAAATTCCTTTAGGGATTGTTAGGCTGCATTGACTAGGTAAACCGGAACCAGGGACACTTCCCATAAGAACAGATGTACATCTTTTTGTACATCTATTTCCCAAGGTCCTGTAGACAGCAGAATCCAGACTTTATCCAGACCAGATGGTGAGGAGACAGGATGGCATGGCCCCTGAGACAAAGTCAGCTAGTTGACCATCCTTATGCCAATTTAAAAAGATTAGTCATAACCTGGATCACACAAAAAATGGGAATATGATGGACTTCTGTATTAAACTTCCTATTGTCTTCCTTCCTAACTCCAGCTCAGTTAGATTCTACATTTTTGTTCGCTGCTTAGTCACAGCAGTATGATGTTATAGCTTTAATTTGTAACATTATGCTTCTGTTGCCATCTCTGTGTGTAACATTCTTCAATAACTGACATTTATCACAAAATCATATTCGGCAGTTGTGAATATTATATATGATTTATGTAATCAATATAAAATTATGAAACAGTATTATTAGCTCTTCATTTTTTAAACAAAAACGTTACAAATTGCAGCTTTAACATACCGGAGGTGAACTGACCCTCATGGTTAAGCCTGGTCTCTATACACATCGTCATATCTATATACATCATGAAAGTTTTGGTTCCTTGCCACTGTCGCCCTGTTGGCTTGCTTACTGGGAGACTGCTGACATTTAACTCAGCTTAGGGTTTGGTAAATTGCTTTTAGCATAATGATTGATATACAGTCTTAAAGACTAATATTTTGCTATTTCTTTGTATTCCATTCTCTTTCATTATGCAATGTTCAGAACATTTTATTGTTCTGAACATTTTTTTATTGTATTTTTTCAAATCCCTTATACTCCTGTCCTATAAAATGTTATCTTCTTTATAAGCAACATGTCTATGTAAGCTGGGACATCATATCTTTCTTAATATAATACCTGTCATCTACCTGTCATAGTCTCAAAAGTACATACTGTTTAGTAGGCAGTCTGAATATATTACCCTCTCATAGACCACTCAGATATGAGCCTTTAAATGCAATGACAGGGATTTTTAATGCATGTTCATTTATTGAAATGGTCCAAATGTGTAGTTATCATAATTTCAGTCAACTCTACATTCATAAACAAATTGCAATTGCAGTATCTCTAATTAGTGTACTAATATGCAACTTGTATTTAACAATAAAAATTTGCAATAATACCATGTATTCTATTTTTGTTTATTTTCTGTTTTTATTTTTCATTACATTTAAAGCTGCTTTGAAACAATGCAGCATTGTAAAAAAAACATGACATAAAATAAATAAAATTTCAGTCATCAAAGACTTTTAAAACTTGCCTTTCTTATTTTCCAGTGAGATTATTATCGCTTTGTCGTTTATGCAGTTCATGCATATGAATCATGCATATGGGCAATCATGACATTACTTTTCTGGTAGGGTGTATGGAAATGGGTGGGAGAGGAAGTCAGTGAACTCATGTCTTGAGGGTAGGCCGTTAAAGCATTGCCTTTTGTGCCAGAACCCAGTGAAATATTATTCTAAGGGAAGATAGTACTTAATAACATGTTTGTCAAATAATAAGTCCTAGCATTAGCAGCAGGGTCTAAATTGAACACTTGTCAAGTGCAAAATGCAAACAAGATGGCTTTGGGCAAGTAAATAAAACATGGTTATTGGGCAGTTGAATAATAACTTGTGTGGGAAGCCCAAATTAATCTAAGGTTTAGCAACATTCTTGGAGCTCAAACAGTAGCATGGTGTTAGCAACGTTAAGATTATTGGTGTAATCATTGAAATGCATGACTGGAAAATATATAACAGTTGGCTCAACAACCTGAGGCCACATTAGAAGTATATACATTATAACAGTCAAAATATAACAGTCTACACTATTTCTAAATCACTAATCTAATCTTATGAAATGCTCTGCCACTGACCATGTTCTCCTCACTCACTCCTTGGAGAGGTGTAAAGGTCCTGCTCTTTGGAACATTCTTTCTTGAAAATGAAAGTGACATATTTGTCAGATACCCGAAATTTAACCTCTGCATTTAACCCATCACTGGTGAGGAGTGAACACACACTGCAAGTCGTAAACACTCACACAGACACCCGGAGCAGCGGGGCACAACTGCCCCTTTTCTGTCATCTATTGAATTGTAATGAAAATACAATTTCATTAGTGATGTAGTTCAATTCAATTAATTTTATTAATCAATTCAGTTCAATTTAATTTATATAATAAAACAATTAAAATAACAATTATAAATATATATATATATATATATCAATGTTGCATTGTTTTAATGCAGCGTTACATTGAAAGCTGCACAAAAAACACAGTTTACACAAAAAAACACAGAGAACAGGAAAATTATGAAACGTACAACAATACAGATAATACAGACAAATGTATATTAGTAAAAGTAATTAGGAATACTAAGATTGTAATTGGTTTATGAATATAAAGTTGACTGGACTGATGATAACTACAACATATTTGGACTATTTGAATAAAAGGACTTGCATCAGAAATACATATCATTGCCTTCTCATAAACCACTGAGATGCATGCAATGTATCCAGACACCCTACTAAAACAGTATGTACGTTTCAGTCCATGCAATATAATTAACATGACAGATGACAGGTATCATAGTCAGCAAGCTATGTCTGTCGTTGCAGCTTAAATAGAGATGACGCTTAGATGATAAAATTATAGAACAGGAGTATAAGGGATTTGCAATAATACCATAAAGTATCTGAACATTGAATAATGAAAGAACATGGGATAAAATGAATTAACAAAATAGTAACAAAATAGAGTCTTTAGGACCATAGTTAGATCATTATAATAAAATAAATAGTAATAATTGATGAAAACCTATGATAAGCTAAGCCAACAGGAAAACAGTGGCAAGAAACTAAAACCTTGATGATGTATAAATGTTTTTTTCTCTGGGAGAAACCAGACTCCAACTAATGTACCAGTTCTCTGCTGATGCATTAAAACCATCAGGTCTAATTTTGTGACAAATTTCAGGCAGTGAGGTATGTTACAAGCAGAGATGGTGACAGAAGCATAACGTTAGTAATTGCAGCTCATCGGTCATCACACTCATCACACTGCTTTGACTAGGCAGCAAACAAAAATGTAGAATCTAATTTAGCTGGCAGGAGAAGTCTGGACACGGATATGGGATGATGCTCCACAGAGCCACAGATCTTGCCCTCCATGCCACTAAGTAGACGGTCTGTTCCACCAGCCGTTCTGTAGCAGCTTTGGTGGCCACAGAGAGGCACCTGTGGCTTAGCCTGTCAGGCATCTGCAATTTGGATAGGACATACACATTGGATGACTTGGTTGCTTTATCCCCTTACACTCAGAACTGACTACCGTGAAGACAAATGGGCTTCTTTAAGACAAGAAGCTTATGACATATTTTGCAGGTGCCTTTTAAAGGCTTCTTGGCGCACAATACTATGACAATCACATGACCTTGACTTGCCTATATATAGGTATGGTTTTATATGTGTTCAGACTTACATTTACATTTATTCATTTAGCAGACGCTTTTATCCAAAGCGACTTACAAGTGCGGAATACAACAAGCGAGTTAACCAGAAGAAGCAACTAGACACTAAGTGCTCACAATACAAGTTTCAGACATTGCTCAGAGTATCATATGCTACAACAAGGGAGAGATTTAAAGGAAAGAGGGATAGGAAATGAAGGGAAAGGATTTTTTTTTTATGATGAGGTTAAGTGCTCACAAAAGAGATGTGTTTTCAGCTGTCTTTTGAATATTGTCAGGGATTCTGCATTACGGATGAAGGCAGGAAGATCATTCCTCCAGCATGGAGTAGTGAACAAAAATGATCTGGAGAGTGATTTTGTGCCTTTCTGTGATGGTGCCACAAGCCTTCATTCCTTCTGTGATCGCAGGCTTCTGGTGGGGTGCAAATCTGCATGACCGAGCCGTCCTAGCAATGTGTTCTTTGAAGGTCAGTTGGTCATCAAAGATTACTCCAAGATTTCTGGCCGAATTTGATGGGGTAATTGAAGATGTACCTAATTGAATGGTGAAATCGTGATGTAGGGTTGGATTGGCATGGAAGACAAGAAGCTCAGTCTTTGTCAAGTTGAGCTGCAGATGGTGTTCTTTCATCTATGCCGAGATGTCCGCCAGACAGCTTGACATATGTGCAGCTACCGTGGGATCATCTGGAAGGAATGAAAGGAAGAGCTGCGTGTCGTCAGCTTAGCAATGGTAAGAGAACATGTATGTTCTGAGTGCATGTATGATGGGGCCCAGTGATGTTGTGTATATGGAGAAGAGGAGGGGTCCAAGAACAGAACCCTGGGGAACCCCAGTGATCAGCTGATGAACTTTGGATACTTCCCCTCTCCAGGAAACCCTGAAAGACCTACCAGTAAGGTAGGTTTCAAACCAATGAAGTGGAGTACCTGTGATGCCCAGTGACGCGAGGGTGGACAGAAGGATCTGGTGATTGACTGTGTCAAAGGCAGCGGATAGATCAAGTAGGATGAGGACTGATGATTTTGAGTTAGCCTTTGCAATCCGTAGGGACTCAGTGACCGACAGTAGAGCCGTCTCTGTTGAGTGTCCGCTCTTGAAACCGGATTGGTTGGTGTCCAATTGGTTGTTCTGAGTGAGGAAAGAAGACACCTGATTAAAAACAACTCGCTCAAGAGTTTTTGCTATGAATGGTAGGAGAGAGACAGGTCTGTAACTGTCTACAAGTGAAGTGTCTAATGTGGGTTTTTTAAGCAATGAGGTTACCCGAGCCTGCTTGAATGCAGTAGGGAAAATGCCAGTGTGGGGAGATGTGTTGATTATGTAAGTGCTGGTGCAAGTGCAGGAGCAATGGATTGTAGGAGGTGTGAGAGGATGGGATCTAGAGGGCAGGTGGTGGCGTGGCTGTTGAGGAGAAGTTTGGAAACTTATGTTTCAGTGAGAGGAGAGAAGGAAGACAGGAGATGTGTGCCTGTGTATGTGGTTGGTCTGGGTTCCTGTGTGTGTGGAGCTGAGAATTGGCTGCTGATGTTGGATGTTTTGTCAGTGAAGGACTTAGCAAAATCATCAGCAGTTAAAGAGGTTGTGGGTGGTGGTGGAGGGGACCAGAGAAGAGAGTTGAATGTTTTGAAGAGTTGCCTGTGATACAGTTACGTGTGTAAATTAGGTCAAGTTGGTTGCCAGATTTGTGGGTGCTAGCGGTGGTGAGTCGATTGAGATTGAATGAGACTAGGAGAGAGAGGAAGTCAGAAGCATAAGGTTTTTCTAGATGGATGTTAAAATCACCAAAAAGTACAAGTGGACAGCCATCATCTGGGAATGAAGACAGCAATATGTCTAGTTCCTCTACAAAGGTACCCAGCTGGCCTGGGGGGCGGTAAATGACTACGATGTCGACTTCTAAGCGCGAAAGTCGAGTGTTGCCGAGAGACAACAGGAATGTTTTGAAAGCACATGCAGATTAAGTAGGAGAAGAGATGTGAGAAGAAGGCAAAGGAAGATGCTTAAGTGTCCTACCGGTGTCCTTGCTTGGTGGAGTCACGCAGGTAGAGTCGCAGGTCTTTACCCGAGTCGATCTTCACACAAGGAGGCTGAACGCTTCCGAGACAGCGGGCAAACACGCAATAAATACATACACCTCTTAGTACCGCGTGATTGAGTACAGCTAAGCCCGCCTTTCAATTAGCACAGCCGCGAATGGCTCAAATCGAAACTAACAATAACAATAACCAAATTCGGCAAAACGCGGCTCTTATTTCAAATAGCGATGTGTACAATTCAAGTACTAATTACAGTCAACGTAATTAACTACAATAAAGCACAGAGTCTAAATTAATCCTCCCTGGCGGTAAGCAATAAACTAAGCAACTTATCCAAACAAATATAAGCAAGACACTTACGCTCTCTTGTCGTCTCCCCTGTCAGCTCGCTATTCCTGTGTGCACCTGAAGCTCGTTCCTCCATAGCGTCAAGCCATGATGCAGCATCAAGTTCCCTCGAAAGGGCACTGTGTTCATCAAAATAACAAATGGTCTACTTCAAGCATCAGACCACTGCATCTCGCTATTAGTTTTACTTGATTTCAATGCTGCATTTGACAATACAGATCATGACATATTTCTAGATTGTTTGCAAAATTACATTCGTATTCAGGGGCTGGCATTACAGTGGTTCAGATCTTACTTGTCTGACGGTCATCATTTTTTTCTTCTAAAAAGAAACTGTTAAATTAACACCAGTAAACTATGGCCTGCCAGAAGGATTTGTTTTAGGCCCTCTGCTGTTCTCAGTATACATGCTGCCCCTTGGCAGGATTATTAGAAAACATGGGATGAGTTTCCACTGTTATGCTGATGATACTTAATTAGATATCTTATCAGGACCAGATAATATTTCAAAGTTGTCCAAATTGACAGTTTGTTAAAGATAAATCACACCTGAGGTGTGGTAAATCACACCTCAAACAATCTCTACACTAGCTACATGTCAAGTTCTGTATGACATACAAGATATTGCTACTTACCTAGCTTAAACTATGCTAAGCTCATGTATATTTAACTCATCTTCTATCACTGCAAGCCAATGCGTTTTTAAGGTAATAAACTCTGGATTTTTGGTAGTATGTAGAGGTAGAGTGTTTTTGCATTTGACTCCTAAACTCTGAAATACCCTTGCTTACACTGTTTGGGGCTCAGACACTCACAATTCAAATCTAGACACAACTCTTCAGCCAAGCATTCACATAATGCATCTCATAACGTTGTATTTCAATTACATCAGAAAAAACAGTACAGATTATCTTGTGCTATTAATGTTACAAACAGCACCTATGCTAATTATTCTCTGTTTGCTTCCAGTTTCTACCTCGTTGATACTTAACCTGGGTTAGCTACAGATCACGCCAGCTACAGTATGGATCCAGCAACTTCAGATGACCTAACACTGTGTAGAGATGAAGTCGACCTCTGTGGGGACTAAAATTACAAAATCACTAACAAAACATCTGTCTGACAATTTACAACCTTCATTTTCTGTAATGCAGCTTTAAAACAATATGTATTGTGAAAAGCGCTGTGCAAATAAATGTGAATTCAGTGTGAATTGATTAAAAACATTACAGTGCTACTGTAAATGAATAGGGTATATTTAAGGTACAATTTATGTTTACTATGACCATCTACTTCATCCTGCCCACACAGCTCACATGCGCCTCAACGTTCACACTCATTGCTCAAATTGCTGCTCATTTGCTTAAAGTTAATATTCCAAACATTGTGCTGGAGAGACACTAAGTACAGTCATTTTACTTCACCAAATAGGTCAGTTAGCTTATCTGTTGCTGTTAACAGAAGTAATGATCAAAGTTGTAGCAATTTGCCACATTATTGTAGAATTCAGTATATACAAGACTGCATGAATCAGCTTAGAATGATTACAAATGTAACCATTACAATCAAATTGTATCATCCTAAACACACTCCAACTTTTCTATTATAATTAGGTTGGGAAGGGCCTTTGAGGTGTAGTTCCTCTCATCCTGCATGAGCAGTTGCATATTTCCAGAAGAAAGATGAAGATGATGACTTAAAGCAGTAATGCACTGCGGCCACATGCAAACACTGCATGAGTCGGTTTCTGTTTACACAGTTATGTGCTCTCACTCTCGTCTGCCACACACACATACTTCAAAGCACTTAACCAGGAATGTGATTACAGGTGTTCAACCTTAATTTTATAAAGCGGTGAGAATACTTTTTCTCAAAAAAACAAATTTATTCAACATTATTTTTTCTGTGTTAGCCTCCTACGTGTGTTCATAAGAGCACCATGGCAAATGTGCGTCATGATAACGTTCCACACAAATGTCTCATTAACACATGTCCCCATTACAAGTGAGTCCCTCTTTCTGCAGGACTGCATCTAGCATTTGTGGTCAAACATGCTCCTTTTCTCTTCCCTGCCACTCCACTGAAGATTTAACAATGGGAAGCAAATTAAAACTCGACTTTATATCAATCTGTCTAACTGAAGAGCAAAATCCCAAGGTAGAAGGCAGCTTTGATTTGGGAAAAGGTGTTGGATGGAGGTTGGGGACTAAAGATTAGTGGAAACTCAGCAGCTGTAATGACATAGAAAGTTTTATTTCCTAATTTGTCTATGTCCTACTGTTATAGGTCTTTCTTCTTTCCTTCTTTTTGTGTTTTAAATGGAACCGAAGCAACAAAACAGATGGACTAATTCATTAAAAATAAAGAGATGTGATATTTTACAGAGCAAAAAAAAATCTGGTACCTTTTGACTGTAAATTCTGTCTGCACGTTGCTATCAGATAATAATGGAGTCCTCCATCAGTACGGGTCTAAGGACCACCTAGCACTTACACTCTGCCACCTTCTTCAGCATCTATAGCAGCTTTTAAAGAGAACAGTGGTGGCCCCTGTCTGCCAAGGCATCATCTAATAACAATGAGGTCCACAAGGCAAGTTCTTCATGGTGATTGGTCAATACTGTGTAACAGCTTTTATGCAAAATACCTGTTCAGCATTTTTAGGTGCTATATATTCTAATGGAAGGATAGCACTTCATATGTTTAAGAAGTGTGTCATTAATAGCCAGGACATCAATTGTGTTTTTGTAGCTTAACTGGTAAAACATTGTGTTAGCAGCACAAAGGTTGTGGGTCCCATTTCCATGGGAATGTATATAAAATATAAAAATATATAATACATATATATAAAAAAATATTATAATAAATATATATAAATGCAAGTCGCTTTGGATGAAAGTCTGCCAAATGCATAAAAGTAATATTTTTTACAATATGCAGTAATAGAGATTTTACAAACAGAATAAGGCAATTGAGACTGTGTGCCACAGTATATTGTGAATATACTCCACTGTTTTCCGTGCCAACAGCACTCTTTAGTTTTGATATATTCCTGTTATTGGCCATTCATATCGTATATCACAAATACATTTAACACACCCCACCAGTAATATTTTAGGTAATGTAAATATTCAGTTCCATGTAAATATGCGTGTTGCCTAATAAACTTCTTAACGTATAGGAAACATATAAATAATAAACATAAAAAAGCAGGGATCACCCTTACAACTTAACTTGTAAGGATGTCTATAAAAGCTGACCCCAGTTCCCGTGCCCTCTATTTATCTTGGGTTCTAAGTGTTTGGTTAAAAACAGAAAGCATGTGTGGTAACTGGTACGGACTGCCTTTGTGTAGTTGAGAGCTAATCTAACACTTATCTCATGTTGTCTTTAGAGCTCAATGGTGGCTGGGTTATGGCACCTGCTGCCTCCCTATTAACTTCTTTATGTGTATCAGCTTAATACCTTCTAAGTGAGAGTTTCTGTCTCCTGTAAATCTGCTCATGTGTGCTTTCTGAAGCTGTTCTGAGACAGAGACCAACATTAACAAAAGAGACCAAATCTCTGATTTCAGTGCAATGGTCAGTCAGACAGTCCAGCTCCAAGGGCCAAGAAAGGGCCATTTAAGTCTTGTCTGTTTATAACACATTTTAATTAATTCATCATCTACCACACATCTATAACACTAAGTCTAACTGATGTTTATAGAATGTATGAATTTCTGCATAATTCCTAGACAATTCCTAGAGAATTCCAATTCCTATTGAAGGTATGTTGTTGTAAGGAAGATAATTGATGATAATAACAGATGATAATAAACCATATTAGTAAAAACAGTGTTATTAAACAGAACTTGTTCTAAAACAACAACTTGTTGTTAAAACAGCATATACCATGCATAGTGGCTAAATTGCCTGGCCCTTAGAAAGTCAATATATTCTCATGCTTACTCTAAGACAAACATCATCAAGAGAATGTCATTGTGTGGGTGAGAGAAGGTTCATGTTTTTGATTAAAGATTACAATGGAACATGAATTAAAAAATAATGACATGTATGGATAAATCATTTTTAATAAACACTTCAATATTTCATAAAAACAAGTCATTTTAGATTTAATGACTTTAAGAAAAAACAGCCTTTTGTGCCATTTGAATGGTGTATTTTTTCAATACTAAGTAACTGACTAAGTCAATACTAAAAAATAATTATCTACCTTGGTAGAGCAAAACTACACATGAAGTTTGTTTTATTTATGATAAGATTTAGAGAAAACAGAGTGAGTCTTTTTTATCATTTGTATTTCATTGTACAATCAAACAAAGATATAAAACACATTTTTCTCAGTTTCAGTGTTGGCACAGATACTGCATTTTGGCTTTTTGGGCAGAATGCTTTAGCAATAGCTGACTGGTCACAGAATCATTTTCAGAAAATTTGACACATGTATTAGATACACAACTACAAGTACCAATCATAGCAGATAAACAACTTCTCAGATGCAATGAACAAGTGGGCAGATGCGACATGAAATCTAACAGCTTTTCCACACCGAAAATCAAACAAGGATGTTGGTAGTCTGGAAGCCCCCGTAACTGGGTAAGATGAGATTGTGAACTGTGTTAATCAGTGATTCGTGACCAATGCATCTGAAATGTGTTTGATTAAGTAATTTTCAGACTAAACATTTCTTGTTATATTTTTTCTTTGTCTTCACGTTTTCTCACTCACATAGCACTCACAAAACAGAGGTCTTAAGTGTAAAAGGAAGCCATCGAATTTGATAAGCTGAAAGCTCAGCCGATCTTGTCACACCTAAACTCTGCCAGATGTGGGTTTAAAGAGATGCAGGAATTGAGTGAAGTGAGAGAACAAACCAGCCAGTTCTAAGTACGTGGGCTTACCTCTCTGTGGGGTTCACACAGGGACAAGAACAAGGTGTGTATTCATGTTTCTGAATTAAAATTTAAATATTTAAATTGAATTTTAGGATACATTTAAACAGTACTTTCGTAATGTGAAACTGAATTCATTCAGATTGACAAAATGAATGCATGTAAACCTTTTCTGGATTCAAGATGGCAGCATTCCCAGATGCAGTAGCTCAGCACTCTTCAAGTTTCGGCAGCTACTTTGTGTTTTTCGTGTTTACTTTGTATGTTTTTTATACATGCAATAGTGGCTGCAGATGTACATTGTTCATTTTGTATTGATGTCTTATATCCTTACTTACACTGTTAATTGTTTACACTCTTTATTGTTCATTCTATTTATTCTGAAGAGCTGGTCTTTTTTTCCGAACAAAAAATCCAAACAAGGAAGCCAGAACCCTAGTAGGAATGGCATATCTTGTTTAATATGATACCCATTATCTATCATGTTATTTGACTAAATATCCCAGTCTCAGAAGTACATACTGTTTTAGTAGGCAGAAATAGACCATGCAAAGAAGTATGAGCCTTCACACATAATAACAGGTATTTCTAATACATGCCCATTTATTCAAATGGTCCAAATGTGTGATAGTTTTCATCAGTTCAACTTCATAAACCAACTACAACTCTAGTATCCCTAATTTTATTAAAATACATCTCACACATTATTTGTAATGATACCATGTATTCTGTTTACAGTTGTGAACATGTTTGACAATTTTTCAGTTTTCTGCATTTTATTTTTCTTTACATGTAAAGCTGCTTTAAAGCAATGCAACATTATACACAGCTCTACACAAATAAAATACTGAATAATGAACTGCACTGAATAATGTTACTCTTTCATACACGTCCTGCTTTGCTACTCCAGTTATTAGTAACAGAGGCTTGGATGAATCTTTTGAACTAGCAGAACTGAACTTTCTCAACTTTTTAATAGCAGGTTCTAAAGTATTTCTTGACACTAGACTAAAGAGACATACTTTGGTTTTCTTTATTGTTTATAAAAGACATTCTTGTCATATGCATATGTCTGGCTGTGAGGCATGGCTACAACTCTTGCTTGTGTGATATTGATGTATTTTTTTTAATTTTATTGTGTTTTTGCAGCCTTTAAAGAGTTTGTGCATGTAAGAGGTTCCCTGGAGGAGACACAGTGTAAAATCCAATGCAGACAACCCACTTAAGGAAACTTTCTAAATTTCCTTTTCTCTAAATTAAAAGAAAAAAACATGTTCAGAGACTGACTTAAGAAAATAATTGAATGTCATCTGATATCAGATGGCTTCACTTCAGCTGCTTTCATTGCTCTATGTCCTGAAGCAAGAAAGTAAGTGCAGTGTGGGAACAAACGTTTAGAGGAGCTAGGTCAGCACCAGACTAGCACAGGAAGAGTCACATGGCCTACAGGTCTCCAGAGATCTTGCCCAGATTCACACACATTAAATTTGACGCACAACAGCAAAGTTTCCCTCACACTTGGACACAGAGACAGCTGCAGGGAGTCTTAAAGCTCCAGAGAGGATCAAATGAACCAAACTCATTTAGAAACTGATCTTAGAACTAGATATTAGATGTCCAGCCAACCCTCTAGCAAGTGTTTAGTTACTTAGTTATGACAATATTTGTCAAAAAGATTAATATTCTAACATCGATACAGCATTGTTTAAGAGCACATAGCAACAGTCGGCTTGATAAGGGACTTCAGTTTATGAGCGTAATGTACAAACAACATCATGTGATATATTTTAAACTTCATTAACTAGACTAAGCATTTACAACATATACACACACATACAATTTAGTATTAGAAGAGACATTCAGCTGAATGAATCATTCAGCATCATTTTCCTAATTTTAACACAGCTTTGTGAAATGGAATTTATGATCCTAAATACAGCAGTTAATGAGACTAAGCTTTATACCTGCATGCCTTGCCTGTATAACTTGCACGACAGTTTCCTGGTGCAAATTGTTGAGGCTTCTGTTGGTCTTTGCTGGAGGTTGTATTGTTAAGACAGGAAGAATATTGTGAGCACTTCTGCAGGGACCTTCTGCAGTGAAGGTCCTAGTTGGCGCATCTCAGCACCACCTAAACGCAGAGCCCTGCTGCCAGGTACAGCACACTAATATCCAGGGAGATGTTTGACACAGAACACCAGCCTCCCAAGCTAGAGCTAGCACCTCGTCCAAGCATGACACTGAGCCAGCTGCATAAAGGTTAGAACCCTAGGGCTCCACCCGGAACTAACATCATCTTTTACTTTCCTGAGGATCTTAAGGGGAGTGGAGGACCCTCCACAGAAACAATGCTGCTCTATACAAATCCCAGATAATCAGCTCCCGAAGGGGAGCTAGTAATGACTAGCTGACATCCCTCGAAACCCTCGAAACATTCTGGGTGATCTCTGGTGAGCATTTATTATGAGCATTATGGTGAGCTCTGCAGGGAGTGGAGGACCCAGTGAAGCTCTGGGGGAGCGGGAGAGATCTTCTAACATAAGAACCCGCTCTATGCTCAACCCACGCCTCTGAAAAGCTCTAGATTGTGCTGTCGCCACTCTAAACTTCTTGATGTCTCGCCTAATGAGAGATAGCCCGCAAACGTCTCATCAATAGGAGGCATCCACTCATAGCCATTCTCTCTCGCTCCTTCCACCTTCGCATAGTTCGCCTGCGAACCCAAAAAGAAATGAGCATGGCTGCTTCCACGATCTCCCCACCTCAGTGTGCAGATTGGGAAGAAAAGGCAGACTCACAAGAGGTTATTGGCCACAGCCAACCAGGAATCACTTGTCGAGCTGGCCACGAGGGATTGCCGGCTTCTTGCGCCGTCAGGAGAGATCAGGCCTCCAGCGTGAGGCATGACCCCCAACAACTCCTCGTATGCAGAGCAAGCAGGCCAATGAGGCTCGCCCTCGCTCTCAGCCTCCCCTGCCACATCCTGGCTAGTCGGCAGCAAGAGGCCGTCCGATGGATCTGAGGAGTCAGATAAATGCTCCCCCGGACCAGGCAGGCCACTCTCCCCCTACGTAGTGGAGAGAACCATGCCTTTCTCAAACTCCTCCGCCAAGTCTACCTAAGAACCCCACGAGGCAAGTTTCCACTGTGCCTCAGCAGCAACAAGACCCCACCCGCGGGGCGCTCACTCGGGCTCACCCAAGCAGACAGCCAGACGAGAGAGGGGCTTCTTAAGCAAAAGCCATCACAATTCATGCACTCAGCTCTTTCCGTGACAACTATACTGTTTAAACTGAATAGTTTAAAATGGACATTTAAATGCATTTCTTAGATATTAAAAAATGCATGCACTCAGCTCACTCAAGAACTGAGGGCGCATAATCCTAGCCCAAGCAAACAACACGAAAATATATTGCCCACAGCTAAGTGATAGCAATAGTTTAACAACAACTTTTTCACCCATACAGCATCCAGTGTGAACCTTCCCAAACAGAGGTCTGTAAGATTAAACAAATTGTTGCAAGGCAAACCCATACAGCATAAAACACAACTGATTAAAAACAAACTATTCTGCCATGCCATTATCTCCTAGTAATAGGCTAAAAATACAGATTCTCTATGTCCCCAGATGAGCAAATGACTCCAAGTACTCCAAGAACTTTCAAGACCTTTCCTAATAATCTTATTTACCCTGTGATATCAAACTTCAAAACAGCACCAACAAGTGATCAATACAGCTTGTGTGATATATTAGAAGAGACATTTTGATATCTACATTTTAACACTTTTGCCTTAAGGGAGACATTGTCTCATCTTAGACACATTAGGACCCTGCTACAGTTATGTAATTCCTGCTTGAGACTGGCTTTCATTGTGTCTCTCAAGTGCCTCTCCCCGAATTAAGTTCAGTGTTCTAACAGTGTCCTTGTCTTCAAGTGTCTCCTTCCCATTATAACTGAGTACAGGGTCAAGATAAGGCTCTCATCTCTGCAAGGTGGTCATGACAAACAGTTTGTAAGAGTTCATGGGGCATGAAGGCTATTCTCAGATTATTTTTTGAAGTGTCTGAACATGCTTGTAAAATTTGCATTTCATATGTGCATCCACAACTAATCCTGGATAGCTGGCACTACACAAATTTCCACTTTGTAAATGTATGTGATTCATACATGCAGCATATCTGCTTTGGCTCTGTGCACAGTATTTGCTTACTGAACCTGTTCTTAAAGGCTATGCAAAAAGACGATGGCATAGATAGTTAAATAATCCAGAGGTCCTGACCACACATTTTTTTAATTTTGGCAAAAGTGTTTTTAACAGAGATGTCACAGTCACTAGCTGACTGGGGAGCAGCATGTGCACATCTGGGACTGGGGTGGAAGAGCTAGCTGGGTGTAAAGGATTTCCACAAACAATTGTCTCCCTCTCAACCACCACATCTACTGTAGCTGTGAGGCTGCCAACATTTAAGAGTTCTTTGATGTTTCTTCTTCTTGTGCTGCATGGGGTGCATATGTCAAGCTCATGAGCATGACTATTAAAGTTCCTGTCAGAGATGACCTATCAGTGTAGTTGTTTATGCTGCTATGTTTATCACTCAAGCACTTTCATGGCGGTTTCCTATTCAGCCAGCCTATGTCTACGGTCACTGCACTTTCCACAATGCCTCCTTCCACATCAACCCCCAACCAGCAAGAAATATCATCTCTCTCTCTCTTGCTTTTATGCCCTCCCTCTTTGGCTTTCTGAGGCAGAAGAAGGGAGGTGGGGGATACCTTGTACCTCGATGAGGATTGTGAGGGGATTAAGGCCTTTGAAGTGTGATCTGACCACCTGCAGACATGTCACTGTGATATACAATCAATGCAGACCCTCTCATACTCTCTCTGCAAGGCCACTTTGGGTGGTGTGCATATGTGACAACTAATTGTAAGCATCTCCAGTTTGTGTACATTACAAACAACACAAGAGTGTGTTCCAGGCACTCCAGCATGTTTTTCAAGAACATTGACAGCGATTAGAAAACTGAAAGAAGGCTCAGTCCTGTGAGTGTTTATTTACATTTGACAACTTTGTGGAAGGACAATCAAGCGATCATAAGTGGATATCCTGGAAAACGTTTAATTAACCCACGCTGTTTGTTTAGGGTGTCTCTTAAGATGTTTGGAGTTTCCCCATACGGTAAAATGTGAGTTTTTATTTTTAAACAAACTTAGTATTGCTCAGTTTTTTAATGTTTTACTGTGCAGTTATGCAGTTTGGGGGATTTATGGTATTAATTAAATTAATTTGTAATTATTTAAATATATACATACATATGTTTTGCATTGTAGCTGATTAGCTGACCCCAATAGCGCATACGGGTTAAGATTTTTTTACTGCTTCATAAATTATAATTCACATGATAGCTCATTGTATATGTATTGTTAGAGGTAAAAACCATGTTTGAAATTTTAGTTGTTATATTTTAGTTAGGAATTTATTTTTAGCTCTATTCAATAAAAATGACATTAAGAAGAACATGAGGAAAATGAAATGCAAGCAAAAAAAATCCAGGGTATCCAGGAGCTGGGAACGGAACGTGGATCAGAGGAGTAGGAAGACGCTGGAGAACAAAGAGGAAACCACAGAAATAATGGGAATTCATAGCAGGCAAGTCGCTAGCATAGGAATGAGTCCTTATCCACAAGGGAGACCAGACAATGTGCCAGAGGGAAGTGTGTGCTTATATAGTGCAGGTGATGATGGGGTGATGGTGAACAAGTGTGCGTGATCAGTATTCTGGTGAATGAGATCGTTGACTGGGGGCAGAGCCTGGTCTTTCTGTGACAACTATACTGTTTAAACAAAATAGTTTAAAATGGACATTTAAATGATTTTCTTAGATCAGGTATATGTGTCAGTAAATGTAATATGGAAGTAGTGTGCTTCAAATAATGACAAATAATAAGTCACATTGCTAATATATGTCTGGATCTTTCTTTCTCTTCTATTCTCTTCAGTTCTACTAAAGATGGACCAAGCAATGAAAATGGTTTGCAGAAATCTTTCAGAAAATGAAAGTTTAGATGAATGCATCAAATGAGTAAAAACATTGGTCATATGAATATAGATTGGATTATTAAATTAAATTTACAACTCTCTGTCTCCCTCCCTCTCTCTCCCCCCCTGTCTCTGTTTATGTCTCTCTGTCTGTCTCTCTCTTTCTTTTTCTCTCGCTGTCCACAGTCATGCCTCAGATACATATCTTTGAAAAATGAACTGCTCAAAAGTCAACAGTTTGGTTTCCAAAATATCAATAGAGTTCTAAGCTCATTCAGTTTTACACAGCATTTCTACACTATGACACTTAAAAAACTATTTTCTTGGCTCTACAGCCCACAAGCAGAGAGGATGGCAAAGAATTAGTTCAACCAACCAACATAAACTAAAACTTGAATTCCAGGCACATCTTTCCCTGATTAATCAGTTGGTCTTGTTTCTTTGACGCATTAGACAGGGCCTTTCCAAATAAGATCTCCCTGTGTTTCAATGTTTCACACAGTACAGTCAGTCAAACTTGTATTACTTGGGTAAATTATTATCGACGTAATTATGTAAATATATGTAAATAAATATTATATAAATATATGTAAATATTATGTATATTTCATGTTGGGGAGTCTGTCGATATGACCAAGTACAGCTGCAGTTAATGAACTAATGCCTGACTATTTTAACGTTCTCTACCCCGAAATTTTACATCTTCTTGAAAAGGGTGATTGTGGACTGAAGTTTTTTAATCAGAGACTTACTGGATGAAATTCATGCCACACTATTTATCCCACAAAGTGGACAGTTCAGTAATGAGGAACACTCATGCACGGATAACATCGATTGTTTGAGAATCCACGTTAAACAGACCATTCAATGAATTAAAGAATGTCACATTTTTTATCATATTTCTCTGTCATGGGCTGGCTCGGTAAATCAGCTTTGCGATGAGCTATACAGTAGCTATACAATAAAACAATACACACAATTTATTATTTTTTATTACAAGTTATGGTCAACTATTTTGAGTCCACCTTTAAATGCAGTCACACAAAAATACTGTTCTCAAGTGAAATGGGTTTAAGTAAAATTGTAATTAGATTTTATTTATAGACATTTACATACAGACATTTTAATATTACCATTTACAGAAATTTCAAGTAAAACTGAAATGTCAAGTGTATTAAAATGAAACTTTAAAATTTTAAAACGAAGCACAGCCACATTAAAATTCTTTTTTTTTCACAGGCAGGTGTCATAAAGGTTTTTAATGACATAAGGAGTATTTAACATAGAATAAAACAGAGCTGCTAATATTTTAGAATATTCCAGGTTCTTTTTGGTTTTGATTCTATTTATACTATCTTGCTGCACAGGAAAGAAAAAGCTGAAAAAGTCTACTACTGCCTTTCATCTACTGCCATTCTTCTCTGTTTAAACTGAAAAAAATTACACCATGTAAGTCCCATTTGTCCAACAACTTGATAGTAGTATCCGTGGGTCTTTTTTAGAGTGTAGTTCCCTGTTGCACTTGTCAGATATGAACAAGGGTAAGGGTTAGGGTTAGGGTAAGCTTCCCTAACCCTTTGCTTCCACTGAGTTTTTTATGTTCTGCAGATAAAACAGGTTTAAGTTGTATGCCTTTTTTTATTGTAAAACAATTGGTTAAAATAAAAGCAGTCATGTTAGCAGCTAATGATTTTTGTTGTCTTTAACATTTGTTGAACTGTTGATCATTTTCTCTCTGGTTTAACACAGTCATATAGGTAGGAGTAATTCTACACAGTCTGCAGGAGTAATTGGTAGGGTAAAACTGACACAAAAGATTGGTTGCCAAACTATGTGGACACCAGTTCTTTCTGTTGCTTACCAACTGTTAATAATTTAAAAATGTGGCTTCTGCTTCCTAATGTTAGGGTAATCTTAGGGTTCCCTCAGCTTATCTTCAAATTCAACACAGGGCAACGGAAGAGGGACTGTGCAGTAAACATTTGGAAACATTCTTGCATTCTTGTCCAGTTTACTTTGTGGGAATTAACATGTGGTGGTTTTACTGGAAATTAATACTGTGCTGATTGACTTTGGCTTTAGTCCTAATGTTCTTGATAGCACATGATATGTTGGAGGCAAAGAGGTTTTACTTGTTCTGGGCTGTACATACTTATGCCCCATTTTTAAGTAGAGAATGTGTACAGTAGTCACAGTGTACAGTGGTTGCAGTGCCCCAATCCTGCTTTACAAGTGCAGTGGGTATCTTATATACTTTTCTGTAAAAAAATTAAGGGACCACTCCAAATTTTTATTATATCAGAATCTCTACATTTATGGCAGCCATTCCATTCCAATGTCTGTTGAATTCCAACACAGGCACATCTCATTCTGCTTAATGAAGTACTGATTAAGTGATCACCTGAACTAATATTATTTAATGAGGAAAAGTATAAAAACACAGTTGTGGTCATCACTATCCTCTGGCAATAGGACCAACTGGATGGCAAAAAAAAGTGCTAGCAAAACCTCAAAAGTATATAGAATCAAATAATAACTGTTGACCATGCCAAAAGAGTTGAACAGAAAAGATTGGAAAAGATCACTGAATGAAATGACTACACCCACTGTGAATTCTGGTGGAGGATCTTGTGCATGAATTGAGCCAAATACAAGGCTGGCCTGAACACTTGATTTCTTCTGCTCTGATGTTCCCCAACTCTGAAGAATATTCTTTTCAAGCAGGACAATTCCATATGCCACACAGTCAGGTCAATCATGGTTTGGATGGAGGATCACCAGATCAAGACCCTATCGTGGCCAGCCCAATCTCCAGACTTGACCCCCATTGAAAGCCTCTGGATTGTGATCAAGAGGAAGATGTCTGTTTAAATGTTTGAACCAGGAGTGGCCTAAACTCATTCAACAACAATGTGAAAGACTGGTGGAGAGCATGCCAAGATGCATGAAAGCTGTCATTAAAACAACTGGGTTATTCCACCAAATATTGATTAATTTATTTTTTTAACCTCTTTTTAAAGTTAAAACTTTAGTATAGTGTTGTTTAAAAATTAGTATGAACTTGTTTTCTTTGTATTATTTGAGGTCTGAAAACATCTCAGGTTACGTATGTAACCCTGTTCCCTGAGATGGGGAATGAGACGCTGCGTCAGGTTGATGCTATGGGGAAAGCACTTCAGGCGCGCCCAAGTCTGAACACGTGTAAAACCAGGCCTATTTATAGGCAAGTTCAAGGTCAAGTGACGTAGCATTGCGCGCCACAAAGCCTTTAAAAAGCGCCTAAAAATACGTCATCAGCTTTGGTCTGAAGAAAGGTCATACAGGCGAGAACAAGATGGGAACAGGGTTACATACGTAACCTGAGACGTTTCCTTTTGAGGGAACTTGACGCTGCGTCAGCTTGACGCTATGGGGAAGTAATACCCACTACGCCACAGTGAGGGAAGGCCTGCCCTGAATGCTGTGAAACATTGGCACAGGGCACATGAGCAGATTTAGACTTGTCAACCCAGGAGGACCTGAGCGCCTGGAGTTAAGTTCAAGTCTAAACTATAAAATTTAATAAATGTGTGCAGAGAGGACCAGCCTGCCACAGCACAAACATCACTTAGGGATGCTCCCCTAGACAGAGCCTTAGATGATGCTACACCCCTGGTAGAATGGGCTCTAATGCCCAAAGGTGACACAAGGTCACAGGCCTCATAGGCCAGGGTAACAGCATCTGTGATCCAGTGAGATAAGCGCTGTTTTGTGACCGCATTACCTCGGTTACCTCTGCCACCAAAGCAGACTAAGAGCTGAGAGGTTTTACGCCACTGGCCTGAGCGGTGGACATAAATCCTCGTAGATCCTCGTGAATCCTAGTAGATGGGGCTCTGGAACTCAGAATGGTCTCTACAACCTCAGTTGAGAGACCAGAATTTAAGAGCTGGCTCCCCTCAGGGGCCAGACCCACAGTTTCCAGATCTCTGGCCGGGGGTGAAAGATCGACCCCCGAGCCTGGGATAGGAGGTCCCTCTGGACTGGGAGCTCCCAAGGAGTCCTGTCCAAAAGAGACATCATGTCTGAGAACCAGACCTGGGTCGGCCAGAACAGCGCTACTAGAAGCAGACGAACTCTGTCCTAACGGACCCTGGTTAGGACTCCCGGGAGCAAGGCTATTGTGGAAAATGCATACAGACGTAGCCTTGGCCACGTCTGCATGCACGTCTGAGGAGATACAGGTTCAAGATGTTGACGCTCAAACAAATTGTGTGTCAAATCCAGCCCGAGGACTGGTTTGTCACGATAGATCTACTGACCACGGACTGGGCAGCCATCGAGAACCGCACCTCAGCCTGTGAGGGAAGCATCCGTCGTAAGAATCCTGCGATGGCATAACGCTCCTAGAGTGGGACCCAAGGTAAGAAACCGAGGTCTGAGCCACATTGAAAGGGTACAAAGCCCTCGGCGTGTATCCCTTACCACCCTTAGTGGGTGGATTTTGGGATGAAACCCGTTTGTTTTTAGCCAGAACTGAAATGGTCTCATGTGCAGCAAACCCAAAGGAATCACATGGGCTGCTGCAGCCATGAGACCTAACAGCCTCTGAATTTGAAGGACTGTCAGATGGCGGCCTAGCCAAACACTGCCCACAGTGGCAAGGATGGACTCCACACATGCAGGAGAAAATTGTGCCTGCATCATAGTGGAATCCCAAATTACCCCCAGAAAAGTAGTTCTCTGAACTGGAAAAAGCATACTCTTCTTGGGACAAAATCTTGATGTGAAAATATGCGTCCTTTAGATCTATCATGACAAACCAGTCCTCGGGCTGGATTTGACACACAATTTGTTTGAGCGTCAACATCTTGAACCTGTATCTCCTCAGAGACCAATTCATGTGGCGCAAATCCAGAATGGGACGCAACCTTCCCGTCCTTTTTGGGAACTATAAAGTATTGGCTGTAAAGCCTAGATCTCTCAAGTGTGGGGGAACACATTCTATGGCCCCTTTCGCCAAGAGAGTTCCTAGTTCCTGGGCCAACACTAAATGCCGCTCTCCAACCACCACAGTCTGTAAAATGCTGTCGAAACAAGGAGAACAGGAGGCAAATTGAATTCTGTATCCTCTCTCTATTGTTCTTCTCCTATGGGGACAAACTGGGCAGAAGCTTCCACGCTGCCAGGAAGTCCAAGAGAGGAACCATCCTGTCTATCTGTCCAGTCTCCTGAAACAGAGGACTGGCAAGAGAAGTCTGGACAGATAAACCATCGGGTGCTTCTACCCCCGAAACACCTGAGGTGGTGGGGAAAGTAAGAGAGGGGTTTGGCACAGTAGGAAGCCGTGCACAGGGACCCCCCATGGTGGGGCTGGCCCCCAGTATGCTGCTTCTGGCGTCAGGTGTTCTTCTCCTCTAAGGCTGATAAGAAGATCATGGTCCTCAGATCGAAGCTCCTCTTTGGCTGTGAGGTCTGTATAGGCTGCCCAGTCCCCTTAGATCTATGAGGGGGAGCTTGAGCAGCCACACTGGCCTTCTGCTGCTGCCTATAAACAGCCAAGGTCTTGGAAGAAGCCGAGGTAGACAGACCACCTGACGCCACAGCGACCTGACCACGGCGGGGGAGGAGTTCCTTGAACACCTCAGATTGCTTTTCAGCCTCCCGGTATCTGTCGATGACGGAGCTCACTGCATTGCCAAACATACCCTGAGGAGCAACCTGGGCATCCAGAAGGAAGCCTTTATCCCTGTCGCGAATGCTGACAGGTTGAGCCACAAATGCCTCTCCATAGCCACCATGTCAGCCATAGAATGGCCGATAGAACGGGCCATCTGCTTTGTGGCATGAAGGGCAAGATCTGTGGCTCTGCGGAGCTCTTGAACCATGTCCGGTTCTAACCCCCCACCTTGGTCCAGGTCTTTAAGCAGGTCAGCCTGGTACACCTGTAAAACTGCCATGGTGTGCAGCGATGCACCAGCCTGACCTGCTGCCGCATAAGCCTTGCCCACCAGATTGGAAGTAACCCTGCAGGGCTTCGAAGGCAAGGTAGGTTTCCTCCACAACAATGCTGTAGAGGGAGAGCGATAGCCCACAAGCGTCTCTTCAACCCTGGGCATCGCCCCATACCCGTGCTCATGTAAACCCACATAGAGGAATATTTGCTTGTATTGGGAGTAAATACACAAGCTGAGTATGGATTCTTCCATGACTTCGTCACCTCAGTGTGAAGATCTGGGAAGAATGGGAGGTTACGATGGGGAGGCTGTTCCCTGCTGGATGACAGAAACCTAGTTTAGACAGATCATCTAGTTTAGATGTTTTAATGTGCTGTCTTTCATTTGGCCAATTAAGGCTCAGTTTCTCCACAGCACAACCTCAACCAGCTCCTCAGATGCGGCAGAAAGAGGAAGTCGGTCTGCCTCAGCACCCATCTGGCACCCATGAGCTCATCCTCTAGCTCAGAAGAAACCGCAGCTTTCTGAAGACAAAAAGGCTGATGACGTATTTTGCGCATTGTGGCGCGCAATGCTAGGTCACTTGACCTTGACCTCGCCTATAAATAGGCCTGGTTTACACGTGTTCAGACTCGGGTGTGCCTGAAGTGCTTTCCCCATAGCGTCAAGCTGACACAGCATTGAGTTCCTTCGAAAGGGAACACAGTATATTTGTTTTTGTTTTGATCAAGTTCATTTTCTGCAAATAAATGCTCTAAATGACAATGTTTATTTGGGAGAGATGTTGTCAGTAGTTTATAGAACCTGTTCATTCGATTTAAACCATACCTATAGAATATAACCAAGAAACTGACCTGCAAAAAAACATTTTAGTAACATATAACTCCTGAAATGTGTTTATACGAGATTCATCAAATACCACCTTGTTAAGGTGATACGTTGTATATAATATTTCAATATTCTTATAGACCATTTAAAGGCGAGGTCAGTATTCACTGTTTGTGTGAAACAGGAGACACTTCGGTTGTAACTAACATTACAATGACTGTAACTTAAACATAACATGCTATCAAACTGTGGACGTTTTCAGATTCTCAGAAATAATGGAAAAAAAAGTATAAAATTGTGTCGGGGCTGTTGTTATTGATTACCTCTCTGGAAATGGCTTATAAATACATTACACCATACTAAATATGTTTGTTTATTAAATGCATTTTAAATGCATATTAAATGCATGCATTTAAATTAATAAGTGGGAAAAAAGGTTATGCTGATAGTTGTGTTTTGGAAAATGGTAGCACAATTAAGATGATCATGCTGGATTTTGGAAGATGTTCAAAAACACAGCTACCAGCAACCAGTTTTTCCACTGTTTGTAGTACTTGATAAATAAATGTATTTATATTATTCTTCATTAGAACAAGCAGTTAGCCATACAATAACTTGTATTAATATCATCCATATATGTTAGGATGACTCCTGGTATTTAGTTTGAGCCAACATACAAGGTCTGGAAAACAAACTAAGGACCAAACCTTGAATTTAGCATAAACCCTTATGAAAACGGAAGGTGCAAAACTTTGCTAACAACAGTACAGAATATCTTTATGGTCTAAGGCACCTCATTCTTTCGCATTGAGCGAAAGGGCCAGGCCCTAATATTACCTGCTTAATTTCTCTTCACTGTAAATCACAGGTATCACAGACATCAAACACTACAGGTAAATGCTTTTGGCTATTATTGTTAAGAAATACAATCAGTACTTAATTTCAATTACTTAATTGGGTCATTCGACAATTTTAACTGTATGATGCTCTTCTATGCAGCTCCCTAAGCTTATCCCACAAGAAAGCCAAATGAAGTCTCTTTTAACCCTCAACATGGTGGCAGGCTGAGGGCTTTTTATCCTCAGCCCTCAATCCAATTGCTGAAACCTTTCAGGAGAATGGACCTTAATAAGTTTTTGGCCCATTACTCCACTAGATTAAGAATAAAAACATACTTTCAGTGGATAGCGTAGTTCTGTTTTCTATGCAGAAGACATTTTGATTTAAACATTTAATGTGCTCAGATATTTTCTCCACCTTCAGTCAGATACGTTTATGGTTTAAACATAATGGCAGATTTTTCATAATAGTGACATAATACATCTACGCAAACAGCTGTTCCCTTGATGTGACACTTGACTGTGCAAATTACAAAAACATCCAACTTGAGCAAAGAAACAAGGAAAGGAAACCAGGATAGGAGAACTGAAAGAAGATGTACAATTTCAGAGATGAGAAACACCCACGTACAATTCATAGTCAGAGAGTTAGGTCAGGCTCATAGTCAGGTCAGAGTCATGTTCAAAATCGTGCTTATTTTTCTTCTGTTAGCAACAATTTAAAAATACATCCTCAACAATCAGACAGCATATTGTGTTAATGTAATATTGGAAATAATAATAGTCTGATGTGAAATCTGCTTCTGTTTAATACTTTTACTTCTTTTTTACTTCTGTTCTTTGTGTTCTGCCCTCCCATAACACCATACTGCTACACATCCATCCAACATTAGGTGCAATATTTTATACAGTTGTCTAATAACAAAAATGGCTGATAACTGCCAATCAACTTTAATCAGCTAATATTTTGAGTTGTAAATAACCAGTCATCAAGGTTGGTGCATACTTGTAGGGTGTCTACAATGTTTACAACATTTTGTGACAAAAAAAGAAAGATATTTGGATACACCTGAATTCATTAGGGCCTAATTGATATATTATAGGTGTACTGTCCAAACCCCATTAAACTTGGTTACAGATGGACAGAACAATCTATGGACATATGCTACATTTCATCAAAAATCTGAGAAATTTGACATTTATCAATTTAGCAAAAGAAATTTGACTGCTTTGTGTGTGTCCTATCAATAGCTATTCAAAGAAAAAAAATCAGAAATAAAAAAGACAAAGAAAATAGCATATTTGAGGCATTCTTCTAAGAGATGAGTGCTGCATTTTTCACGGCCCATCTCTTAGGATGATAGTGATGAGTTTTGTTTGCTTGGGGGAGGAACATGCTGATCTAGCCCTTGAGGGTTTTGAGTGTGAGATGTGTGAGATGTTTCCTATCAAGGCACTCTGCTCTACACTCTGCTCTATTATCTTTAGTAGAGTCTGTGTACCCTCCTAAGACCTTTGTGCTTGCGTGTTGATCTGGTAGGTAAAGCTTTGTAGGCAGCAGGCCAGGCTGGTGCTGGCCTAAACACCATGGCGGTTCTGAAGGCTTGCCAGGCTTTTTGGAATGTCCTCTGCATTTTGAATGACTTGGTTTCCATTACCGTGGGACTGGAGCAGGCGCACCTCTTGACACAAGAGCTACAGACTTTTCTGGACTTTTCTATAGAGCATGTTCCCCTTCCAGACAGAGAGTCGGGCTATTACAGCTGGTACTTTTTAGTTCCCAAGAATGACGGGGGGTTGCGTCCTATTTTGGACATTTGCGGTCCGTTTCCTGAGACTGTACAAGTTGAAGATGTTGACAACCAAGATGGTCATGTTTCAAATATAATATGAAGATTGGTTCATTAAGATCAATCTCAAGAACATGTACTTTCACAAAGAGATCCTCCCACAACACAGTAAGTTCCTTAGGTTCACTGTCAGGGATGATGCCCACCAATATTGACCTTCCATTCGGCCAAGCTTTGTCACCCTGCACATACAAAATGCATGGATGCAACACTGGTCCCTTTACAACTCCAGGGCATCCACATTCTGAATTATATAGGACAACATACTTAGAGGTCACATGGGACTTGTGTCGCTATGCATGCACAGTTGTCTTCAGCAGGCACTGAGTCTATTCTAAATGCCCTGAATAGTATCAGGCTAGGCAAACAAATTACTTTCCATTACTTTTGAGTTCTGGATCTTATGATGGCCACTTCCAGGGGATATAGCCTTGGGGCTTCTGCAGTTGAGACCGTTTCAGTTGTGGCTCAGAGCCATGGGATTTCATCCAAGGGTCAGTCCTCAGAGGCAGATAGGTGTTATAGCTGCAGGCATTGTACCCCTTCTATGTGGCTCAGACCTTGGGTCTCAATATAGACACATGCTGTCATCACAAAATGCTAAATGATGCTTCTTATCTGGGTTGGGATGCATTCTTGGATATTGTCCAGCTCAAGAAATCTGGAGAGGTCATGCTCTGATTGATGGGGTCCCAGTCAGGAAGCACCCCCTGATTGCTTATTTTATTCACAGAGCTAGGCGGCACAGGCCGCCCATCAGAATAAGAGTCCCTTTATGGGACTTAGCCATTGTCTTTGAGGGCCTGGTTGGAGTCCCCTTTGAGCCTTTGGAGTCAGCGCCTGATAAGCTCCTGACTCAAAAAATGGTCATCCTCACAGCTATTACATCTTTAATTAGAATTTGGGATTTGCAGTCTCTGTCAGTCTCTCTGTCCTGCTTAAATTTTGCCCCTGGACACATCAAAGTTATTCTACACCCTCACCCTGACTATCTTCCTAAAGTTCCATTCTCGGCTATGTATCTGCTTATTCTTGAAGCCTTCTGTTCTCCAACATTTGCTATTCCGGAGCAGGAAAGGTTCCATTTACTGGTTCAAGTTTGTGCTCTTCAGATTGCTAAACAGAGCAAGTCAGAGCAGCTTTTTATTTGCTGGCAAGAGATGCCCCTTGCAGTTGGTGTGTGATATAGCAGACTGGTCCTCGATGCACATGTTTATTAGTCCACAGTTTGGATGTCCGTGCTATTCCAGGCTTGCATGTCCGTGAGTCAACATCCCAAGGTCATGTCTGAGACCAGTCCAGTATTTGTGCACACACCACACAACCTGAGGGGTCCAGACTCTTCCAGTGCATTGGTATTCCCATTCCCATTAACATTATGAAACATGCTGCAACTTATTGCCACACTGTGGGCATGTCTTTGGATAAATGTATAACCTGTAGACACGTTTGTTTCACATTAATTTATAGCCTTCGTGGAAACACATAACGTCACTGGCCAAGGTTATTTAAGCTGAGTTTCTGGTGTGTTTAACACACATGCTTCACAACCGGTCGAACCAAGAACATTCTTATTAGCATTATGAAATGCATCTTGTTCTCTTTTTTCAAGGAACAAGGTTATGGTCAAGTATCCCATGTTATTTTCTTGACATGGATGACAAGTTTAAATTTTAAGCAACTGCTTTAAGAAGCTACAAACTATTTTGTATTAACCTCATACCCCCATTACACACTTTGGTAAAAGTTGTATTTATTACTTTTGGCAAAATTGGTGACAAGGTCTGGATCAACAACCACGAATGCAACAACAAGACCTGAATGGACACAAAAACAGGAAAAGAAAGAGCGCGAAAAGAGCGCGTGAGTCACATGAATGAGAGATAAAGCCAATTCATGTGTAAAGATAAACTGCAAACGAGCAAAAAAGTCAATGATTGAAACAATCGCCGCATTTGATAGTAATGCTGAGGATTGGGGAAGTTACGTGGAAAGAGTGGAGTTATACTGTCAGGCTAATGCCATTACAGATGAAAAGAACGTGGCCATTTTGCTGAGCGTGAACTACTACCACAAATGTCTTCCAAACCTCTCCACTGAACTACATCCTTTGAATGCATTGTTGCAAACAAAGACACAGTGGATATGGTCAGACGGCTGTGAGCAAGCTTTCCAAAGGACCAAAAGGTTCATAACTGATGTAGTGCTGACCCTTTTCAACCCATCTATGCCCATCAGGCTGGCGTATGATGCAAGCCATATGGAATTGGTGCAGTGCTTTCACACAAATGTACTGATAAACCGATTCATTTTCATTTCCAAATGGCATAGATAAACCGATAACCTCGCATCAAGATCCCTAAAGACAGCAGAACACAATTACATACAAATAGATCGTGAAGCACTTAGTCTTGTGTGGGGTGTAAACAAATTCTACCATTATCTGTATGGTCAACATTACCCTGATCACAGACCATCAGCCCTTGGTCTCAATCTTCAACATTTGAAAGGGTGTCTCAGTAATGGCCTCGGCACATCTGCAGCGTTGGTCACTCTTCTTGCGTGCTCACCAATATAATATTGAGTACAAAGGCACTACACTACACGGTAAAGCAGACGGCTTGTCGCATCTTCCCCTTAGGTTGATGGTAGAGTCAAAGGTGACATGTTTCATACCACAGTCGTGAGTCAGTTACCTGTGGCAAATGCCACTATTCAGAGAGAAACCTGTAATGACCCAACATTGTCTAAGGTCTATGACATCACAGTACATGAATGGCCAGCACAAGGGAACTCACTGTATTCAGCATTCTCAGTGAGGAGAGAACAGCTTTCTGTGTGTCAAGGACCTCTGATGTGTGGATTATGAGTTGTCATTCCTTCTAAATTGCACAGTAAGATGTTGGACACACTGCATGAAGAATATTTATGCACTGTAAAGATGAAGAACCTTGCCCGCAGTTATATGTGCAGATTAAGCAGATTGAGGATCTGGCAAAGGCTTGTCCAGGTTGTCAAAAGACCCAGAACTCACCACAATTAGCTCCCTTGCACCCCTGGGAATGGCCGTCAACACCGTGGCAAAGTGCACGTTGATTTTGCTGGACCATTTAAGGACTCCATGTTCTTGATTGCTGTGGATGCGTATTCTAAGTGGCCTGAAGTTGTTCAGATAAAGACAACCACACCCAAAAGGACTATTTCTGTGCTGAAAACAATATTCTCCAGGAACAGACTGCCAGAACAGATATGCACAGATAATGGATGACAGCTCGTTTCAGACGAGTTTCAGAAATTCATGAAATTGAACAGAGTCAAGCACATCACTTCCACACCATACCATCCTGCCACTAATGGCTTGGCTGAAAGATTTGTACAGACTTTCAAGAAAGCAATAAAGGCAATGGACAATGACAACATCTCGCTCCAACACAAAATAGACAAAACAAAATTCCTTTTCATGTATAGAAATGCCAAACACTCCACGACTGGTCAAACACCAGCGATAATGTTCCTCAAGAGAAATTTAAGATCTCGATTGGATATCATCAAACCTGATGTTCGACATGATGTGGAAAAAAAAAATTCATGCACATGAAGGACAGACCAACCAGAAACTTCCAAGTAGGACAAGAAGTCTTAGCACGTGACTACAGACTGGAAAAGTGGCAATCAGGTTCCATCACCACCAGAACTGGACCTTTGACGTACACAGTAAAGGTTGGCGATAACACATGGAGACGCCACGTTGATCAGCTGGTGGATCGTAAGACAAAATCATCACCCTTATCTGTTCCCGATTCACCTGACAATGTCCCTGATTCAAATGACAAGGACAATGATGCTGTTGAAGCTGTTTTTCCTACCTCAGTTTACATAAACAACTCTGAACCGCACAATGTCAAACCATATATGATGAGTCAAATCTGATACAATGCCAGACAGAACCCAAAAAATGCACTGGGAAAAAATTATTGGCATGCTTAATTTAAAATTTGGTAGCACCCCCTTTGGAAAAAATAACTGCTAATCGCTTTCTGTAACCAATGAGTTTCTTACATCTCTCTACTGGAATTTTGGACCGCTTTTCTTTTGCAAACTGCTCCAGGTCATTCAGATTTGAAGGATGCCTTCTCCCAACTGCTGTTCTGAGATCTCTCCACAGGTGTTTTATGGGATTCAGATCTGGACTCATTGCTGGTCATTTCAGAACTCTCCAGCACTTTGTTTGTAATCATTTCTGAGTGCTTTTTGAAGTGTGTTTAGGGTCATTGTCCTGCTGGAAGACCCATGACCTCTGGTGGAGACAGCTTTCTGATACTGGCCACTATGTTGCGCCCCAAAATTATTTGGTAATCATCAGATTTCATAATACCGTTCACACAGTCAAGGAATCCAGTGCCAGAAGCAGCGAAGCAACCCCAAAACATCTTTAAACCTCCCCCATGTTTGATTGTAAGGACTGTGTTCTTTTCTTTGAAGGTCTCGTTTCTTATTCTTTTTCCAAAAAGCTCTACTTTTGTCTCATTTGTCCACAGTAAGTTCTCCCAGAAGGATTATGGTTTTGTCATATAAGTTTTGGCACACTCCAGTCTTGCTTTTTTATTCCTTTGTGTCAGCAGTGGTGTCCTCCTGGGTCTCCTACCATAGTGTCCCTTTTCATTCAGATGGCGACGGATAGTACCAACAACACTGTTGTACCCTGTGTCTGCAGATCAGTTTGAATTTGTTTGGAAGTTAATCAGGGTTCTTTATCCACCATTCAAACAATCCTTTGTTGTAATTTTTTTTATTAATTTTGCTCTTCCATCCACATCCAGGGAGGTTAGCTACAGTGCCATGGGCTGTAAACCTCTTGATGATATTGTGGACAGTGGGCACAGGACCATTAAGATCTCTGGAGATGGACTTGTAGCCTTGAGAATGTCAAGAGAACAAGAGGAAACAACACTATTGATCATGTTTACACAAACCTTTCTGATGCCTACAAAGATATTCCCCACCCCTGTGTTGGACAATCTGATTACCTATCCCTGTTCCTACTCCCCAAATACACACCCATCATTAAACCTGTGAAATTCACAAAAAGGACTGTAAAAGTGTGGCTGGAGAAAGTAGACTTTTTATTACAGCACAAGTTCCAGAACACAGCCTAGAATGTCTTCGCTTGTCAGGCCACATTAGACTCAAACAGACAATGTCAAACAATCTCTACACCAGTTCTGTTCTGCACAACATCAAGAGGTGTGTAGACAAAGTAACCACATAAGTTAATTAAAACATTTCTCAACCACAAACCCTGGATGAACAAGGATGTCTGACTCCTGCTAAAGGGTTTCAATACTGCTTTCATATCTGGTAACTGGGAGGTCAGTGCCTCGTCCAGGGCCTGTGCAGAACAGCTGGCTGATGTCACCAAACATTTTCAATCTCTCCTTGGCCCAGGCCATTGTCCCTACCTGCTTTAAAACTTCCACCATTGTGCCAGTACTAAAACTGTGGCCCTTAACCACTTTTGTCACTCTCATGCTAATCATTGTTAAGTGTTTTGAGAGGCTGGTCCTCTGCCATTTAAAGACATGCCTTCCCCCAATCCTAGACACATTTCAGTTCACCTACAAACCCAACAGGTCAGCTGTTAATACTGTTATCCCTTCCAAGTTCACTCAAAGCTCACTGTTCTTGGCATCAGTCCCTCCCTCTGCAACTGGACCTTGGACTTTCTCTTCCTTTTTCTAAAGGACCACAGTCTGATAGGATTAACAACAACTCTTCCATCCTTACTGTGAACCCTGGTGTTCCACAGGGCTATGTTCTATGCCCAATCCTCTATTCTCTCTTCACCCAAGACCGCATACCTGAACATGACTCCAAATCTATAATAGTTATGCAGACGACACCAGCATGGTAGGCCTGATCAGTGATGATGATAAAATAGCCTACAGGGATGAGGATCAGGACCTAGCAGTGTGGTATGCAAACAACAATCTTGCGTTCAACACCCAGAGGACCAAGGAGCTGATTGTGGACTATCGGCAGACTAGAAAAGACCACACACACACTACTATCCACACTGATGGTGACAAAGTGGAGTGTGTGATCAACTTCAAGTTCCTGGATGTCTACATAGTGTATAGCAATTGCACTGTCTCAGACCAGAATGCTCTCCAATGGGTGGTGAAAACTTCCCAATACATCACCGGTGCCCAGCTTCCCTCCATTAAAGACATACCCCACAAACACTGCTCCTAATATTACTACTAAAAAAACACTCATTTACATGTTTCTATTCATCTATTGTTACACATTCACTCTTTTCATTCTACCTTATAAAGGCACTCTGCACTGCTATGGTCACAGCCATTTATATTTTTACATTTTATAGCTATATATACATATACCTCATTCTGAATTATGCACCTTCTGTGTTGATACTTTTTTTTGCATATTGTATTATATTCACCTTACACTATTATTTTAACATACTGCACCCTGTACTGTTGTGTTGTATTCTCAACAACTGCATTGAGCTGGTCTCAGCACCTGTACCTCATACTTGCACTCCTATTATTCTGTCTGTTACACACACACACACACATATACAGTACTGTGCAAAAGTCTCAGGCACGTTTGAATTTTCACACTCAAAAATTGTTTTAAGCAAGTTATTTATATCTTTTGTTGTAGTGTTAGTAGGAATTATAAGTTTACATTTCCAAACATTCTTTTCGCCATTAATTGTAATAACCCAGTGAGATTTTTGTATGCAAGGAGAGTGACAACAGCCAGTTAAAGGCTGTTGTCATAGTTGTAGATTTTCCTCATTGTGGATTTATTGAGTTGGTTGGGGGATTATGTGTACAGCTTTGCACGCAGTACCTGAAAGCCATTACTAAATCATTGCATGGCCTCTGATGAACCTCATATTGTATGGCTAGACAAAGTCTTCTCTGTAGCAAGATATTAGTTTATTTCCTTTTTGCTGGGTGCAAAAGGATGTTTGTGAAGAAGCTTGTTCTAAAAGCATGAAAAGCCATATTGATCTCACACAAAAAATGCATTGGTTTCAAATTCAAATTCCATTTGTAAATGTTTAACAGTGTTATGCAGTTGACATAGAACCTTACATGCACTAAAACAACATGGCAATGCCAACTGTTTACTTGAAGTTCCTAGGCAACTATCCCTTTTTTAATTTACATTTAAATGTATTCATTTATCAGATGCTTTTATCCAAAGTGACTTACAAAGTGACTTGTTACATTTACAAGTGGAAATCGTATTCTGATGCTACAGACAGGATAAACAGAAGTTCCACCCAGAAGGAACAAATAGGTGAATGTCTTAGAGAGCAATCTGGTACCTCGTTGTGGAGGAACAATCAGACGTTGCTCGTTTACAGACCGTAGTTGGTGGGAGGGGACATATGTCTAAAAAGGTGAGTTGAGGTAGGAGGGTGAATGTTCCGGTGAAAAATTTATCTCAAGAGCTGCCTGGGTAGGGCAAAGAACATCATCAAGGATACCTCAAACCCTAACCATGGACTTTTCACCCTCCTCCCATCTGGCAGGCATTACAGGAGTCATTCTCGGACCAGTAAGCTCAGGAAGAGCTTCTTCCACCGAGGCTGTGACCCTGCTGAACTCCACACCACCAATCTAACTACACCTGCGCTGGTTTCAGTACTTATGAACTCATTTGCACTATTTATGCACAGTCTGTTGCTATTACTAATACCAGTCTTATTTTGCACATATGTACATTGTTTAACGGCCAGGCTCTTCTTGCACTACCCATATTTTGCACATTCTGTACATTGTTCAACATTCATACTATTTGCACTACTTATACACAACATTTTTGCACATATAACTGTATCTGTATCTATAATCTGTATTTGTATCGTTGCTGTTTTTCCATACCTCACACATATCCTTATATTTGCACCTGTTGCTCATATTATGCACATTTTCTGTAAATATTGTATATTTTCAACTCCCTTGCACTTTCTGTATATATAAATCACTATATTTCTGCACTTCTAGTTAGATGCTAACTGCATTTCATTAGCTCTGTACTTGTACTCAGTGCTCAGTTATTGTCTTATTTAAAGACAATAAAGTTGAATCTAATCTAATCTAAAGGCCAGGGTCAGAGACTTCAATTTAATGTGGGTGGTTACAGGTAGGCAGTGAAGTGAGATCAGGAGGGGAGTGAAGTGGTCTCTTTGGTTGATTAAAGACCAGATGTGCTGCAGCATTCTGGTCATTTGCAGGAGTTTGGTTGCATTGGCTGGAAGGCCAGCCAGAAGGGCATTGCAGTAGTCCAACCTTGATATTACGAGTGCTTGGAGTATGATTTAAAAAGCAAAGGATTTAAAAGCAGAGAAATCCATTTACACAAAACTTTATTTTCTTTGCTAAACTATCTGTTAAATTTGGACACACATTGTAATTACTGTCAGCGGATGTCTGGAGAAAGCAGTGGAGGACGGAACAAGAAACTCCATGGAACTCCATCATCACACATTGACAGGCAGCTTGTGGAACAAGGGAAATACCCTTTTGAGGTGATTGTATGTGCATATTTCCTAGCCTTATCAGTTGTCACTTTCATTCTAGATGATCCCTGTCTCACACCCACATGTATCATACACCTCCTGTAACGCATGGCTGACAGATATCTCTGCAGTTGCATGTTTGCATGTGTGTGTGTTTGTGTTTTAGTCCAAGATAAGAAAGGAAATCAAAAGTCAAACAGAGCCGTTTCATTCATATAGTGGATAAACTTTAGGCAGCATTTTAGTCTAAATCCTTATAAGCTTATTTCTTATGTTTGATATTTGGTCTTTCTTTCTGTTTTTGGATTTCCTTGTGTAAATGACATTTGCACTGCAAAATTTTATTTTCTTAATCTGAATTTTGTTTTGTCTGGCAAAACATCTAAACAGGAATATCTCTAAGAGATGTGTACTGAAAAACAAGAAAAACAGCTGCAATGAGCGATGACAAGCTCAAGGAACATCGCCACCTGGTGCTTAGAAAATGATTTATAGTTTTCACATGCATTTAATTCAGAAAATAACTGGGGACAATTTCAAAGTCTAAGTCTTTTGTGAATAAAACACTTTCTATAACTGTGACTTACAATCTCCACATCATTTTGATCATCTCACAATACCAAACATATTTCCCAAGTTTGATGTAAATCACTCAATGCACACAGAAGATAGGAGACACTTCCTGTTCCATTTATTGCCATAAATTGATTGCCTAACCATGGCAACACCGTTCAAGATATTAAATATCTGTTCACAGTTTGGCATTTTCAATATCTCTTCTTTTTCTGACAAAGCATGAAGCAACTTAGGAAATTTATAAAGACTCCTTTAAACAATGTTTTACGTGACATACTTCCTTTTGCCAGTTGGTGGTGTTATGACTGGGACTCACAATAGCCACATCTATGCTTAAACATACAGCTCAAATTTGAAGGAAATCACTCAATATGAGACACTTCCTGTTTCCATTTTTTGCAATTAATTTATTCCCCCATGGCAACACCATTTGAGATATGAAAAATCCCTTCACAATTTAGCATATTCAATGTCTTGGCATAATATCTGCCAAATTTGGTGGCAATCCCGTAAATCCCCTTGGAGGAGTATTGAAAAAAATCTGAGCTTGGAATCGAGAGAAAACCACACAATCCAAAATAGCTGACTTCCTGTTGGGCAGAGCTAATGTTGTCTGGCTTGATGAGAACAGATACCAAGTCTGGTGACTCTAACCCCATCACTTTAGACAAAGGGAGGCGCTACAGAGCCACCTCACCACGTCCATGTCTAAGCTTTTGCCCATGTTTAACAGCTGACCACAATGATGTGTCTGCCAAATTTCATGCCATTTCAAGCATGTTAAGCGCCTCAAATATGCCTGAATGTGGTTGTTGCCATGGCAAATGTATTTAAGATATCACCAATCATTTTAGAAATTTATATCAGCCATGCCTCTACATTATTCTGACCAAGACTAAAGTTATTTGGCTAAATGTAAGTTGACTATTTTAAAGTTTGTTGTAAGTGATGCACTTCCTGTTGCCAGTTGGTGGTGCTATGACCGTGACCCACAATAGTCATATCAATGTCATCAGCCCAACACAATAAACATATTTGCCAAGTTTGATGAAAATCAGTCCATGCATGCTGTATTAAAACTTCCTGTTTTGTGCTTATGGATTTTACCGCCTTGCCATGGCAACACTGTTAGGTAGGTTTACCTAGACTTATGGGGGTGCAAGTGCGAACCCAGACTTATGGGGTGCAAGTGCAAAAGCTGTTCGGGTTGTCGTGACCGATACATGTATCAACATACAGGTGCATGCATGTATGATATATACTATCATTTTGTACTCTGTACCAGGAGGTGCTACCAAGCCCCCCTGCCCTGCCCTGCCCATGTGCCAGTCTTTGCCTGGCCCTAATGGCCAACTTTCAGTGCTTGAGCCTTACTAAACATAAGCAAAACAACAGAGCCCTTCTCACTTTCAGTGCTTGGGCCCTAATAATCCTAAGCAAAACAACAGAGCCCTTCTCACTTTCAGTACTTGGGCCCTCACAAAAAAAAATTATAATTCTAAGAGAAACAATAGGGCGCTTTGCACTTTCATTGCTATCAGTGGGAAACTCAGTAGCTATTGGTGATAGTTGAGTGACTTCCAGCAGCATCACTACTGCAATAGGTGGTAACACTACTGAAATAACTGAACCCTTCTTTCTTTGTGTATACATTTTTGCAGCATTATGCAAATATTCCCACATAGTAAAGTAGGTATGTGAGGAAGGAGTCATTTTTAGCAGGTCTAGTTCAGCTTTCACTTTTACATAGAATAAATCATTATGTGAAAGACTTTGAGCTTTGTCGATCTTGTACATGCACAGACAGCTACATGCACACTCAAAGAAAAGGAAAACATTAAAATGCATCACATGATTCCTTTAAATTACTGCAGTAGACAAACACTTGTTACAAGATTTCTGTGTAATGTTTTGATAAAGCCAAAAGACCAAGAAATCCAATACGGCCTTAAAGATTTACAAGAAAAAACAATTTACAAGGAATATGTTAATACGTAATAGTTGCAGCTGGACTCTGAGCTTTCTTACTAACAAATCCCAGTCTGTTAGATAACACTGGCATGCCACAGGGCTGTGGGCTAAGCCCTCTTCTGTACTTCCTGTAAAGCCATGACTGTGTTCATGTTTATGGGCCAACACCATAATCAAGTTTGCTGGAACATCATCAAGGGTGCCTCCCACCCTAACCATGAACTTTTCACCCTCCTTCTATCCGGCAGGTGTTAAAGGAGTCTATGCTCTCAAACTAATAGGCTCAGGAAGAGCTTCTTCCCCCAAGGCTGCTGAACGCCACACCACAAATCTAATTGCATCTGCATTCTTACTGCACTGGTCTCAGTGCTTTTGGTACATGTAGTTGCATTATTTATATTTTGCACATCTGTGTACGTTGTTTGAACTAAAACACTGTATGCTGCCTAACTATGTTACTGTACAAAGCACAGTAAACTACTTCTTAAAATACTTCAATACTTATTTGCACCACTCATATTTAGCACAGACTGCACATTGTTTAATGTTATTACACATATAATCATCTGTATTTGCATTGCTGCTGTTTATACTAAACATTTAATTTTATGTTTGCAATCTGTATTCCTGTTCTGTACATATTCTGTTAAATATTGTATATCATAACTCCATTGTACATACTATAACTCCACTGCACATATTGTAAGTTATAGCTTTACTATGCTACAGTACTTACTCCTGCACTAACTGTATATAAAACACTATATTCCAATTGTCTGTTCTGTTTTTGACCTTATCTTTGAAACACTCAATTCTGATAGGTGTACCACATTCAAGACTTCAAAGTAAATCCCCACTGCTATGATTGGCTAACAGTTTTGCATATTAACAGACAAATAGTGTGTTAGGCAGAGCAAACCAGTATTTTGATGTCATACGTTGATCAGTCTGCTCAGCGTATCTTGAAGTAGAACACAGAACACACCTATAGCAATGGTAAAAATGTTCTTACATTTCTGTGTTGCAACATTACTATCTGATTCAATATAGTGGGCATGGCATCACCTTTTATTTTTAGTGTATTTTTAGTAACTATGTCTTGTTTATAAAAGAATCTGAAACAACCTACTTTGTTAAAATAAAGGTTATACACACTTTCATATTGTTCAGATCACAAGAATAGTAATGCAGAATGTTTGCATATTCCTTGCATTTACTTTCCTCCTACTACCTGTGTGAACTGATGGATGGGGCTAAAGAGGCAGTGATGTAGAAGCAGGTGTTCATCTTCTGCAAAGGCAGAAGGTCTTTTATCACCTTGTGACATCATACTGACATGAAACCTTTTGGCAGCTCAGTAAAAGCTATTTTGGGGCTAATGAGAAGGCTTTGAGTTCTGAAACTACAGAATGTTTTAATAGTACAATGACTTTTGAAAATGTAGTTTAGCAATTCATGACCCCCTTAATGATTAGCTGGGAACATCCAAATGTAGCCAACGCATCAAAATCACTATGGATTTATGTCAAAACAATGTTTTACTACAACTATCTCTACAACTATCTTTTTGTTGTGTTGTTCTTCCTGGCTGCAAACAAAACAGCAAAAGTGCTGCCAATGACTCACAATTGTCAAAAGAAAAGCAGGACCCAAACGAGGTTAGGAAAAAAAATACACTTTTATTAAGAATAACAAAGGCAGTCTGCCGTGTGTAGACTGCTGAACGCATGCAGAGCTGGCAGGCAAAACTATAGTCTCAAATAATCAACAAGTCCACAGGTCCGTGCCAAAGGCTTGGTTTAACTAGACAGTTAAACTCTTCACATGTCAACAATCAATGGAGTTATTGATTTAAATCATTCTATACAATTACTAACTCAATATGTCAGCACAGTTGTTGATTTTACATCTGACTTAGTATTTAATGACAACATATACCTAAAGATATGATTTATGTTCATATAAGAGCTTCATTCTACTAAGTAGTATTGTAATTAAAAAAAAAATGACAAAACAGTATTGTTTCTGTAACGGAAGCAGACTCAGGAACACAGATGGGTAAGTACCAAACAGGCGGTTTATTGAGATGTACACAGAGGTGAGTTAAACAGGTGAGTATTAATGGTATAATAGTCCTTGAGTAAACAGAGACAGGAATGTAATGTAGATTATGTCTTTTACCAGCTAGTGGTGGAAGGAGGAGATGACAATGGATTCCAGAAGCAGGTAATAGACAGACACTGGAGAACACAGGGGAAATCATGGAGACAACGGGAATCAATAGCCGGTAAGTAACTGGCATGGGAATGAGTCCTTTTCCAATTGGAGACCAGAGAATGTGCTTGAGGGAAGTGTATGCTCTTATAGTGCAGAAGGTGATTGGGAAATGATGAACAGGTGAGTGTGATTAGTATTCTGGTGAATGAGATCGCTGACTGGGGGCGGAGCCTGGTGTTTCCGTGACAGAACCCCCCTCTCCACGGCTCGCTCCTGAGGGCCGAAGTACCCGGGAGCCCAGGATCTCCTTCACTGAGTAGACTGTTCCATCTCCCAATACCAAAGAAAGAGGGGGGTCGTCAACCGGACCAGGCTCTGTGGAAAAAGGAGATACATGTGAGTGATAGGGTTTTAGAAGTGAGACATGGAATGTGGGGTGGATATGATACTGGGCTTGAAGTTTGAGTTCGTAGGTGAGTGGGTTGACTTGTTTGGTGATGGGGAAGGGAGCAATTAACCTGGGGCTTTTTACAAGGGAGTCTCAAGCAGATATCCCTGGTGGAGAGCCAAACCTTCTGTCCTGGTTGAAAAATGGGTGTAGGGGCTCTCTGGACAGTCACATGATGTTAGTGATGTCTGATGGCTCGCTGCAAATGTTGGTGTGCTGAGTCCCATACTCTCTCACTCTCCTGGAACCAAGGAGTAACAGATGAGACATCGGAGGGTTCCCTGACCAAGAAAACAGAAGAGGTTGATAACCAAGTATGCACTGGAAGGGAGTGAGATCAAGTTCAACTTCAAGTTCAAGTTGAGCTTTATTGTCATTCCGCTATATGTGGGGACATACAGTGGAACGAAATGTCGTGCCTCACAGGACCACGGTGCTACATAAATACAGACATACAACAATGACGTGAAACAGTATAAATCTAAACACAAATACTAACAGAATTAGATTATAAATATACTATATATAAAGTTGCCTATACATAAACTATTAAATACAAACTATACAAATGTTCCACATAAATATTGCACGAGGAAAAAGAAAGTCAAGCACTGTTCCTGGCTGGAGAACAGTACAAGATGATCTGTAGTGCATGGGCTTGTAAACATACATGAGTCTTTTGTGGGATTATGTACCCCCAGTTGTAAAAAGTGTCTAGTGCACATAGAGGAGAGTGTGTTACTACAGGTGGTCTGTGCGGCCTACTTACCTGTGTGTAGCACACTCAGAATTGCACAAGGGAGAAATAAAAAAATATATATATATATTTAAGAGGTATGAGGTTTTTTCAGAGGGGGCCGTGCTTGAGTTCAGGGCTCTCACAGCCTGGGGGAAAAAGCTGTTGAGCAGTCTGGCAGTGCGGGCTCTGATGCTCCGGTACCGTTTTCCTGACGGCAGGAGCTGGAAGAGACTGTGTGAGGGATGGGTGGGGTCCTTTACGATGCTTGTGGCTTTGTTGGAGCTTCGTGAAAGGAAAATGTCCAGGATGGAGGGGAGAGGGGCACTGATGATCTTTGCAGCTGTGTTCACTGTCCGCTGGAGAGTCTTGCGGTCTGCGGCGCTGCAGTTCCCATACCAGACAGTGATGCAGCTGGTCAGCACACTCTCAATGGTTCCCCTGTAGAACATGGTGAGGATTGGTGGAGGGAGACTTGCTCTTTTCAGCCAGCGGAGAAAGTGTAGGCGCTGTTGTGCCTTTTTGGAGAGTGACGTGGTGTTGGTGGTCCAGGTGAGATCCTCTGTGATATGCACCCCCAGGAATTTAGTTCTGCTGACTGTCTCCACAGTCGAGCTGTCGATGGTCAGTGGGGGGTGGTCAGTGGAGTTTCTCCTGAGGTCCATCACAACCTCCTTTGTCTTCTCCACATTGAGGGACAGGTTGTTCGCGCCACACCATGCCGCTAGCTGTGCCACTTCCTCTCTGTAGTGCGTTTCATAGTTGTTGCTGCTGAGACCTACCACCGTGGTGTCATCAGCGAACTTGATGATGTGGTTGGAGCTGAACTTGGCAGTGCAGTCGTGGGTCAGCAGTGTGAAGAGCAGCGGGCTGAGCACACAGCCTTGTGGGGCACCTGTGCTCAGTGTGGTAGTGCTCGAGGTGTTGTGGCCGACACGGACTGACTGGGGTCTTTCAGTTAAAAAGTCCAGAATCCAGTTACAGAGAGAGTTGTTAAGGCCCAGCAGGTGTAATTTATTAATGAGCTGTTGTGGGATTATTGTGTTGAATGCTGAGCTGAAGTCAATGAACAGCATTCTTACATAAGTGTTCTTTTGGTCTAAGTGGGTAAGAGCCAGGTGGAGGGTGGAGGAAATTGCATCATCCGTAGAGCGGTTTGGACGGTATGCAAACTGGAGCGGGTCGAGTGTGTTGGGGAGGCTGGTTTTTATGTGATTCATGACTAATCTCTCAAAGCACTTCATCATGATTGGAGTCAGTGCTATGGGACGATAGTCATTCAGACAGGACACAGGTGATTTCTTAGGTACCGGTATGATGGTTGTGGACTTGAGACACGTGGGGACTACTGCCTGGCTTAGCGAGATGTTGAAGATATCTGTTAGGACATCTGTCAGTTGTGCAGCACAGTCTCTCAGTACACGGCCAGGTATGTTGTCGGGACCCGTAGCCTTGCGTGGGTTAATCCTAGACAGGGTCCTCCTCACTACGGCTGGAGACAGACAGAGCGCCTGGTCGGTGGGAGGTGTGGGCAGTTTTTGTGCAGGTGTGTCATTCTGCATTTCAAACCGTGAATAAAACTGGTTAAGTGCATCTGGAAGGGAAGTGTCGTCATCACAGGCCTGTGGCAGGGGCTTGTAGTCAGTGATGGTCTGAATGCCTCGCCACAGGCTCCGTGAGTCTCTGCTGTCTGTGAAGTGGTTATTGATTTTTTGTGCATATGACCGTTTTGCATTCTTGATGCCACAGGACAGGCTGGCTCTTGCTGTTTTTAGGGCTACTTTATCTCCTGATCTGAATGCCTCATCTCTGGTCTTTAGCAGCCCACGAACCTTTGCCGTCATCCACGGCTTCTGGTTGGCACGTGTGGTGATGGTCTTTGTCACTGTCACATCATCAATGCACTTCTTGATATATGCACTCACTGTTTCAGTGTACTCATGCAGGTTGGTGCTGTTGTTGTAGGTGGCTGCCTCTTTAAACATGCTCCAGTCTGTAGTCTGAAAGCAGTCCTGCAGTGCTGAGGTAGCATCATCCGGCCAGACTGTGATGAGTTTTTGAACCGGTTTGGTGAGTTTCAACAGTGGATTGTATGCTGGGATTAGCATAACAGAGATGTGATCGGAGTACCCGAGATGGGGGCGGGGTTCAGCCCTGTACGCGTCTTTCTGTGTTGTGTAAACAAAGTCCAGTGTGTTATTTCCCCTTGTAGCAAAGTTCACATGTTGGTAGAACTTTGGCAAGACTGTCTTTAAGTTTGCGTGGTTAAAATCTCCGGCTATGATGAAAAAGCCGTCGGGGTTGTTTGTTTGTTGATCGCTGATGGCGCTGTACAGCTCGCGAAGCGCGTCCTTAGCGTTTGCACACGGGGGGATGTAAACCGCGACAATAACAATGGCCGTGAACTCCCGCGGCAGATAGAACGGTCTGCACTTCACAAACATCACCTCCACCAGCGACGAGCAGTGTTTAGTCACTACCGCAGCATTATTACACCATTCTCTGTTGACGTACACACACAAGCCGCCCCCGCGAGTCTTACCAGACAGTAATGAATCCCTGTCCGCTCGGTAGCAGTAGTCCGTGCAGCTGAATGGCGGAGTCCGGTATGTTGTCGTTTAGCCATGTTTCAGTGAAAACAAACACACAGCAATCCCTTGACTCATGCTGTATAGACCGACTGAGTTGAATTGAGTCCAGTTTATTTACCAATGAGCGAACGTTTGCGAGCGTTAATGATGGGATCGCTGGTCTGGTGGGGTTAGCCCTTAGCCTAGCTCGTACACCCCCGCGCTTGCCACGTTTCTGTCCCCTCTCACAGCGCCGGCGCCGGCGGCTTGTGCGGGTAGCATCAGTGGACGGGGCCGCGGTCTCAGGGTTCGGCTTCAGCAGCAGGCAGAGGCCTCGTAGCTTCTCGGTGGTCGCCGGCGAAGGCTGATGTTTGTACGCACTACCGATTTCCAAAAGGCTCTGGCGATCATATTTGTGTTTCCGAGCGTTTATCTGTTGATTTTGCGGAGAAATTAAACTGTTTGAAGACGAAGAGACGAGACTAACAGACATAAAAACACCATCTTTTGGACCCGGAGTAGCCTCTGCGTCCCTGCGAGATCTGTGGTGGGTTGGCGTAGAGAGTTTTGTGTGTACTTGGCTCAGACGATGTAGCGGTTCCAGGAGTTCTGGTGAGCATGGCAGAAGGTACGTTGATACCAACATATCTTCTGAATCTTTCTTTCGGTTTGGCCGTTGCTTTGGGGGTGATATCCAGAAGATAGGATGACAGTCACATCTAGAAAAGAGAAAAATGATCTCCAGACTCGTGAGATGAACTTGTGAGATGAAGAGACAATGTCTTTGAAATACCTGATTGAAAAGTACTTCAGCTGTTTCCATAGCGGTTGGGAGTCCTTTCAACGGTACCAGATGACAAGCTTTGGAGAATCTATCCACTGCTACTAGGATACAGGTGTTGCCAACTGATGCTGGTAAGTCAGTAATGAAATCCACTCCTAGGTGTGACCATGGGCGCCGAGGAATGGGAAGAGGTAGAGGTTTGCCAATTGGTGGTTGACGGGGTGTTCTAGACATTGCACATTCCTGGCATCCTCTCACGTACCTTCTGATGTCCTCTACCATGCCAGGCCACCAGAAGTGATCTTTAAGCAGTGAGAGGGTTCTATTGGCCCCAGGATGACCAGTGCCCAGAGAGGTGTGGATGAAGGGTGTTCTCTGACTTCAGGGTACGTATGTGTGATTAGGTGGACAACCCGGCGGAGCAGGGTCAGAGACACTGGCTGCTGCAATATCGTCATCCAGGGACCATTGTATGGGACTTACAATTAGACTGGGAGAGAGAACGGGTTCAGGGTTCTCTGATATGTCCTCTGGTGAATGGAGTCTAGACAGAGCGCTCGCTTTAGTATTTTTGGTCCCTAGACAATAGGATATGTTAAAATTGAATCATGTGAAAAAGAGAGCCCACCTAGCCTGTCGGGGATTGAGTCTCTTGGCCTCTCTCAAATATTCCAAGTTACAATGATCGGTAAACACCACAAATGGATGGTGGGCTCCGTCCAGCCAGTGCCTCCATTCCTCCAGAGCAAGCTTGATGGTGTCAGGATTCCAGGACAGAGACTTGGACTTGCCATTCAGGAGGTTAGTGAGTGTAGCAGTTATTGCACTATAATTGTGAATAAAAGATGATAGAAATGAGAAAAACCTAGGAAATGTTGGAGTTCTTTGATACTGGTAGGAGTTGGGCAGAAATTAATGGCTTTCACCTTCACATCCTCCATCTTGATCCCTTGAGTGTTGATTTTGTAACCAAGAAATTGAATTGATGACTGGTGAAAGGTGCATTTCTCTGCCTTGAGATAGAGTCGATGTTCGCAGAGCCATTGGAGGATCTTGGAGACATGGTGGCGATGTTCTGCCTTGTTCCGGGAGTACACTAGGATGTCATCGATGTAAATAATGAGAAAGCGATTGAGGTACTCCCGGAACACCTCGTTCATGTAGCCCTGGAATATGAAGGGGGCATTAACTAATCCATAGGGCATGACAAGATACTCATCATGTCCTTTGGTAGTCACTTCCATTCTCTTCCATTCGCCCCCCTCACATATTCGGATCAGGTTATATGCGCTACTGAGGCTTCATTCAGCTTCATGAAGATCTTGGCTCCGCGAAGCTGTTGGTACCAGTATTTGACCGTGATCATGTTGAGGGCTCAGTAATCTATGCAAGGCCTCAAGCCTCCGCCCTTTTTTGCCACAATGAAGAAGCTGGAAGCAACAGGGGAAGTGGAAGGATGGAAGTGGCCTTGCTGTAGAGCCTCCTCGATATATTCCTCCATGGCCTTCTGTTTGGGTATAGGAAGTGAATATATCCTACCTCTAGGCACTGGTTCATCAGGTACAAGATCGATGGCACAGTCCCATGGTTGGTGAGGTGGTAGATTAGAGGCTCGTTTCAGGCAGAAAACATCACTGAAGTGGGTGTATTCTTTGGGAATGTCTACGGACCTCTTCTCGAGGGGGCTATTGACGGAGCTGGAGTAGACTGGAAGTGCAGGAACAAACGATACAGGTTTAGGGAGATTTGGAAAACATTGATGGAAACATTTATCATCCCACTTCAGGACTTCTCCAGTTGCCGAGGAGATGGAAAGATCATGGGAAACAAGCCAAGGGTGGTGGATCCCAAAGATGGATCCCTCCAGAAATAAGAAGCAGATTTCCTCAATGTGGAGCTGTCCAATTTGTAGTGTGATGGGACCCACGCAGTAGCAGACTTGTCCTCAGCCAAGGGGAGGTCCTGTTATTGACTGCACTTGGTATGGGATGTTGTTGAGCCTCTTCTGGAGATGAAGTTGGTTGTATAAGTCAGCAGAGATGAAGTTGCCAGCTGACCCAGAGTCAAGGATGGCACTGACTGAAAAACAGTGGTGAGAACTAGTGAGCTGAACAACAGTGCTTAATGGACGTACACTGACTGAGAAGGAAGAAACCACACTCACCACGGGTCGTAGAGGACAGATGGGACATGTCTGTAAAACATGTCCCTGATGTCCATAGTACAAGCAGAGTTGTTGGGTCAGACAACGTTTGGCTGAGGACAGTCTGGTGTTATCTAGCAGCATGGGCTCGGGGCTTGGTTCTGGAGGTCTGGGAAACTCTGGCAGGCGCAAGACATGTCAGTGATCGCTTGTGGTCAGCCTGATGAGTGATTTTTAACTGGTCATGACCATGAAACTCCCATGAGCCAGCCCTTTCTTGGAAGGAGCTAGATTTCTCTCTTTTCTTCTCCGCATTTGTGGCAATTTATGCAAATGTGCAGCAAATTCGAGAGCACAGGCATACTGGTATGCCTCCTATTGACGGGACGAGCAATCTCTCAGTGAGTGGGCTTTTGTCCCTGCAGGCTCTGACTCTGCCAATCAGATCATTTTTGGTCTCATTACATCTGAATGACAGAGCATATGTGACAGCAGGTCAAACTGATGCTGCACAGCATACAATTGCCATATTACAGGCATACCAAGCCAACCTGCTCAAGTGCTTGGACAGCCCAAGAGCTAGCGATCAGCTGGCTCCTGTTTGACTGCTGTCTTGCGGGTGGTGTCGGAGCTTCACCTTCCTAAGGCATGGGTCGAGCACAGAGTGAGTCCTTCATGCTAGGGGATCCCCGCTCCCTCAGAGCTCCATTAAGCACCAGTAGTTTCAGGCAGCTGTGGCTAGTTAACCATTAGCTCCCCTTGGATTTCCTCTGATTAGAAATATTTACACCCACTGTAGACCTAAAACAACTATATTTTGTGGAACTGCATCTCACCTTGTATTCATGTCTCTGGCAAGCTGCAGTAAGCTTGAGACTCCAAAGTATTTTTGAAAATTTTTCCAACAGAATTACATGCAGAAGGGTAAAACTATATTATTCTAAAAAGAACACAAACTTTGTCAATATTTTAAATATTTATGATATATTGATAACAATTAAAGAAGATTATGTCATTAGAAGTTGCACAAGCTGATGTCCATAGTACAAGAAGAGTTTTTGGGTTAGATGATGTTCGGCTGAGGACAGTCTGGTGTTATATAGCAGCATGGGCTCGGGGCTTGGTTCTGGAGGTCTGGGAAACTCTGGCTGGTGGATGGAGAATGAGTGGTTATGGCACTTACTTTCCTCCATACAGCTTTGCATACGGTTTGCCACTCTTATTGAGAGTTGGATGAGTACTCCATCAAAGCATCTTTAAAAATACTCCAAAGTATTTTTGAATTTTTTTCCAATTACATGCAAAAGGGCATAACTATATTATTCTAAAAAAACACACAACTTGTCAATATTTTAAATATTTATGATATACTGATAAAATTAAAGAAGATTATGTCATTAGAAGTTGCCCAAGCTTTCTTTATCCTGTGACTTGCAACTGTTAAAACAGATGTTTCATAGATGTTTCATGGGTTTGAACCCAGTAACAAAGCAACAATAGATTTAACATCCACCCATATGTTTAAATGAGAAATTCACTTAAATTTTAATTTGTTATTTTAAGGTGGATGACTGAAAAGATATTGTTGTCCATGTTGACACTCAATGATCCAGTGGATATTGGTGTAATTTTTAAGGATATTGAAGTACTTTATATGTAGCAACAACGCCAATATTTGTTTACTTGACTTATTGAGAACTGATTTATTCATTGAACTTTGTCTATCCAGAAACTCTAAGAATTATGTTTGAAGGTGTTCAGTGTTTCTTTTAAGCTACATCCAAAGTCTATAAAAGTCTATAAAGATAAACCTAATGTAGATGTCATGTTTTAAATGCTAGAATTGTTTAACCATTACTCAGTAAAATGGGATAAACTAGTTAATACCAACTACATCAATTACTTGATGTATCTTTATCATTTTTCTTCTGTTAAGCCAAGGGCATATCTAACTGTCATGGAAACACCTGGCTTCGCCCCCGGTCAGCGATCTCATTCACCAGAATACTAATCACACACCTGTTCATCATTTCCCAATCACCTTCTACACTATAAGAGCACACACTTCCCTCAAGCATTTTGGCTGGTCTCTAATTGGAAAAAAGACTCATTCCCATGCAAACTACTTACCTGCTAGCGATCTCCATCGTTTTCCCCATGTTCTCCAATGTTGGACTATTTGAATATGTGCATCAGAAATATCTGTTGTTGAATGTGAAGGTTTATACCTATCTCAATGGTTTATGAGAGGGTAATGTATCCAGACAGCCTACTAAAACAGTATGTAGTTTTGAGACTACAACATCTAGTCAATTAACATAGAAGATGACACATTAAGAAAGACATGATGATCCATGTAGATGACGCTTAGGAGGTAAAATTTTATAGAACAGGAATATAAGGGATTTGCAATCATACCATAAAATCTGAACATTACATAATAAAATAAATGGGAGAAAAAGAAATAGTCTTTAGGTGTCATACTAAAGAGGGGAACATGGACCAAGCTAGTAGATCTTTATTAATGGAGGTAAGTTCAGACTGATGAATATAGATGGCAAACAGAACTGGAATCAGGAACAACAGGTGAGTATGAATTCACAGATGAATGAATGGTTACTTAGCTGAATGTAAACACAGTCTTTTCTCTTTTGTAGAATACCAGTGGAGCAGATGATGGAGAAACCAGGAAGACAGGTAAACAGTCCAACAGGTAAGTAATCTCACCAGGAGTCAGGGCATTGAGAGGAAAACATCAACAAGACCGGACAAAACTACAATGCCAGGGTGGTGCTTATATAGAGTACTTGGTACACTGTGCAGGTGCAGAGAATCAGTAGGTGGGTGAGAGGGAATGAAGCAGCAGAGTTATGATGTTGGGTGCGGGAGGCATGGCTGGCTCTGTGACATTAGGACTGTAGATAGATGATATATGTAACGCCCCCTTCATTCTGTTGAGAAGTATACAGGTGATGCCTAGATTCTCACAATAATGGGTTTAAAAGTACAGTGAACTTGAATTTTAAATTAATCTCCCAATCAGCCATCTGTTATGTCACACAATATAGGGTTTCACATGAACTGTAACCACAAATCGCCACAATAAGTAAAATATAAATGAGAATTTAATTGATGATGATAATAATAAGTTAATGATATGCAATTAACAACAATTAATTTTACGATAAGCCGCAAATGTAATTCTTAAACACCCCGTTTGTCTCTGCTGCAGGCTTGTTTCGCAGCTTGTGTTCGTTGTGGCCAAAAACAACACGGCCGCTTTACTCAACCGAGCTGTAAATAAAACTAAAATAGGTACCCTACACTAGCATGTCAACTCTTCCACATCATTCCTTCCAGGTCGATCGGGATCGCTCTTATCGCAGGGGTATGCAGAAACGTCTGCCGTGTAGCACAACTGTCCGTAGCCTGGAAGTTTCTAGACACAGTGTCTGCATCTTTAACTCGCAACGATCGAGATGCCAGTCTCAGTTTTTCTCAGACGAGGTCAACACTGTCGTCCCTCCTCATAATACATAATCGGTGTCAGCTTGTGAAAATGCACAGTCATTCAAACTTAAATGTAAACAAAGTGCAAGCTCTACAGTTACGCCTGTCCAGCAATAACTCAGTAAGCTTGCCCAGCTTTCGTTCTCTCCAATATCCTCAATGTGTCGAACTTGACACAGTTTTACATAAAACACATTACAATCTCTACAAAGTTCATCCCTGTTTTCTCACGCACAAGTGCACATACACTCTCCCTCCTGGTCTCTCCGACCACACCCAGCCCTGACTGGCCACATTACAACTAAACTTTTCTCAACTTTGAATGCTCAAACTTTATTTAAACCAAGTCTCCTAGTAAGTAAACCAATGGGATGACAGTGGCAAGGAACCAAAACACTAATGATGTATAGATGGAGAAAAAAACGTGGGAAAAACCAAGCTTAACCAGGAGGGCCAGTTCTCCTCTCGCCTTTTGAAGCTGCAATTCAGAACTTTTTTGATTAAAAACAGAAAGCTATAATAATGATTTACAACCCCAAATCAGAAAAAGTTGGGACAGTATGGAAAACACAAATAAAAAAACAAAGTAGTGATTTCTAAATTTGCTTGTATTGTAAAACAAATACTTAACTTGTATTTCATTGCAGACAATACAACAGCACATTATTTAATGTGTTTCTCATGATTTGTATTGTTTTTTCTTCAAAAAAAACATAATTCCTATTTTGGTTCTTGCTTTACTGTTCCAACTTTTTTTGAAATGTGTTGCATTTACCACTTTGTAATGTTGCCATTCCTTTTCACAACACTTAAAAGACGTTTAGGGACTGAAGACACCAAGTGAAGAAATGTTTCAGGTGTAACTTTGTCCCATTCTTGCTGCAAACAAGTCTTAAGGTGGGCAACAGTATGGGGTCTTCGTTGCCGCATTTTGCGCTTCAAAATGGCCACACATTCTCTACTGGAGACAGGTTGGGACTGCAGGCAGGCCAGTCAAGTACCTGTATCCTCTTCCTCCGCAGCCAGGACTTTGTAATGCAAAACCACATTCTGCACACATTATCTTGTTGAAATATGCATGGACGTCCCTGGAAAAGATGTCTTCTTGAAGGCAGCATATTGTGCTCCAAAATCTCTATCTACTTTTCAGCATTAATGGTGCCATCACAGAAGTGCAAGTTACCTTTACCAAGGGCACTGACACAACCCCATACCATGACAGACCCTGGCTTTTGGACTTGTTGCTGGTAACAGTCTGGATGATCCTTTTCTTCTTTGGTCCGGAGCACACAGCGTCTATTTCTCCCAAAAAAATACCTGATAGATCTGAAAATACTGATTGATCTGACCACAGTACACATTTCCACTGTGTGTTGGTCCATCCCAGATGCCTCCGAGCCCAGAGAAGTCGACGGCACTTCTGGACACTGTTAACATAGGGCTTCCTTTTGGCCCAGTACAGTTTTAACTGGCATTTGTGGATGTAACTACGTATTGTGGTACTTGACAAAGGTTTGCCAAAGTAGTCCTAAGCCCATGTGGTGATATTGCTTATAGATGAATGACGATTCTTGATGCAGTGCCTGAGGGATTGGAGAGCACGGTTGTTCAGCTTAGGCTTGCGCCCCTTGTCCTTTACGCACTGAAATTCCTCCACATTCCTTGAATCTTTTAATTATGTTATGCACTGTTGAGGGTGAAATAAGCAAATGTCTTCCTATCTTTCTTTGAGGAACATTGTTTTTAAAGACTTCAATAATTTTCTCACATATTTGTTGGCAAACTGGCGATCCTCTGCCCATCTTTGCTCCTAAAGGACTAGACCTTTCTTGGATGCTGCTTTTGTACCAAATCATAATTACAATCACCTGTTGACATCACCTGTTTCAAATCACATCATTATTTAACCAATTTACCTGATTACTAGCCCTAAATTGCTCCTGTTCCAACTTTTTTGAAATGTGTTGCAAGAACCAAAATAGGAATTTTGTTTTTTTGAAGAAAAAAACAATAAAAATCATGAGGAACATTAAATAATGTGCTGTTGTATTGTCTGCAATGAAATACAAGTCAAAGAAAATTTAGAAATCACTACTTTGTTTTTTTATTTGTGTTTTTCATACTGTCCCAACTTTTTCTGATTTGGGGTTGTATAATCTTATATTCATTTAAAAATTGTCAAGCACTGAGGAATGTTACAAGCAGAGATGGTAACATAAGAATAATGTCACTAATTGCAGCAATAACATCACACTGCTGTGACTAGCCAGCAAACAAACCTGTGTAATTGAACTGAGCTTGTGGTAGGTAAATAGATAATGTGAAGTTTAATAAAGAAGTCCATCTTATTCCCACTGCTTTTGAGTAATCCAGGTTATGGGTGTAATCCTCTTAAATTAGCATGAAGATGATCCTCTTAGCTAAAAAACAAATGGTAAAGTGTAAAGTGAGGTTGAACTGGAGCTGGGTCTCAGCGGTTGTCCCATTCCATCCCCCCACCATCTGGTCTAGATAAAGTCTGGATCCTGCTAAATCCAGGACTTTGGGGAAATGAAAGACAGACAAACTTAGAGCAGTGCCAGTACATCTGTTCTTATGGGAAGTGTCCCCGGTTCCAGTTTATCTAATTAATGCAGCCTAACAATTCCTTAAGGGATTTGAGTAATAAATCCATATGGCTATGTGTAGGCTAGATTAAAGGGAAGACTGTTCTAGAGTTTGGGGGACCAAGTATGAAAAGGATATACCACCCGCTTTGATTTTGAAATTCTGAATATTATCAACTGGCCAGAATTTTAAAATTGCAGGGAATGTGAATGACTAAAGAAAGGAACTTGCTCAGGTATTAAGTAGTTAAGACCTTTTCCAGTATTTTTGAAATAAAAGGTTATTAAATTACAGTGTATTTAAAGTATACATTTAATTCGTATGTGTGTTCCCTGGGAACCAAATGTATGACCTTTAGTACTGCTTGTGCAATACTCTATCAGTTGAGCTACAGGAACACTTTTTAAGCTTTTTTGTCTTCAGTAGATGTTGTCTGTTGTTCTCGTGTTGAAGCATCAATGGACCCAGCTGCAAAGAACTTCAGAAGGTGTGTGGCTCCATGTCGGGGGTAACTGACACATGAGGACATGCTCAAATTCTGTGTTTTCCTGTGTGAAGATTTTGTTTGCTCAGTTCTTCAGGGAGCTGAGTGCACACATTGGGAAGGCTTCTTGCTGAAGAAGCTCTGCTCTCATCTGGCTTTCTGCCTGGGTGAGCCTGGGCAGATACTTCAGGGATTGGGTTCCGCTGCTGCTGCTGAGGCTCAGGGGAGGCTTGCCTCATAGGCTTTGCAGGAGGCTTTCTCGCTCCCCTGCTGAAGAGGGATGTATTCCCCAAGTCAGGGGAAGCTCTCTTCTGTGAAGAAGCTGTATTTCCTCTCATTTTTAACCGCATTTGCAGGCAAATTGCATGAATGTGGAGGGAATGCAAGATCATAGGCATGTGGGGATGCCTCCTGTTAACGAGACAGGTGGGCAATTTCTCATTTTTCAGACTGCGACTCTGCAAAATCGTATCACTTCGGGTCTCATTGCGTCTTAACGGCAGAGCATATGCAACAGTGGGTTAGGCTGGTGCTGCGCTGCATACAATGCTTGTATTACAGGCATACAAAACTGACATGCTCAGGGACTTTGGAGGAGGGGCTTTTCCCTGATGCAATAGATGAAATATGCACCACTGTACAGATTTAGCTCTACAGGCCATCAAATGCACAGCCACTGCTATAAGATTCTCTGTGGCTGTTATGGTGGCCGCAGAGAGACATCTGTGGGTGAGCTTGGCTGATATTGAGGAAAAGAGATTTCTACTTGCTAGTCTTGCCCTCAAGCTATTTGACACATCAGATATCAGTACAGACGGTAGTTGAGAAATTCAGAGCAGCAAAGGCGCAGTCTTAGAACTTTGAGTATATATCCTGCAGCAGTCCAAGTCCTCATCTGATGCCCCAAAGCACAGCCCGCCTGTTTCTGAAGACCATTATGACTATGGCAGCCTATTTAAAATCTACATCTATTCTCATATCCTCGCCTATTCAGTTCAGCTAGATTCAGTTCAGCCCCTGTATAAGCTTTATAGAAAATAGCTGGGCTGAGGAGTCACAGTTGTGCTGTGACGCTTCCTAAAAGAGTTTTTTTTTATGGTAGGCCTGTGGCATGAGCTGGCTATACACTGTCACTAGACTTAAAGATCTGACACTTGTACAGACCATCTCAGATCCAGGAATATTGTGTTGGATGGCAGCAGCTAGTGATCAGCCAGCTTCTGTTCAAATGTTCTGTGGGCACATTCTGTGTGGGCCTAATTATTCATTTATAAACAAATATTTTGTTTTAATGACCCACCGTTTAGAAAGTGAGTCAGATTTAATAACCAGTCTGACTCTGTAAAGGATTTGTTAAAATGATTGAATGTCTTTTTAGTCCTTGTATTAACCAGTATTTTTGTAAACTATATTTAAAAATATAGTTTTACCATATTCGGTTCACACTCTGAAGGACTCTTGGGACACATACCTCCACTATAAGGCTATGGATTAGTGTCTCCCGCACAGCTAAGATGCTGTGATACATCAAAGTGCCTGCATGCTGTTCAATGTTTCTTTGATCCTTTTTAATGTATTGGCATCTCTACCTTAAACAGAGCTTAATTTTGTTTTCAATGTTCACTGCACTTTTTATTAGTGCAGCCACAGAGGAGAGTTCTCTTTTAAAGGAAATTCACCAAAAGGGTCATGCTTATGGTGATTTGTTTGTGTGCACTGAATCAACACTTGAAGTGTCAATAAACAGCTTTCACAAATATCCCTCTAAATTTCTCTAAATTTACTGCTAAAATATCTTTTAGTAAGCAAGAAGATTGTTTTGTAACATGCTTTTTTTCCACATTTTTATGTAATATACAGAAGCAGTGTCTGACTGGGTATTCTCAGGAGAACATGGGGTGAGGATTGGGCTCTTTTCCTATAGGCAGGCTGCTTTATCCTTTGAACCTTATCTTAATTTAACCTTATCATTCCTGCGTAAGTGATGTGGGCTGAGTCTTCAACGAACAGCATCATTCTTGCCTCAGACTCAGCTTGCATCACTGTTTCTCTGTCTCTGTTGCCTCTTTACCATGACCATCCTTCATTTCAGGCTCTGCAACATTCTCTGCATTTCTAGCTGTCACTGCTTGATGAGGAAAGTCCCTTGAGAGCCTTTCATGTTGAGCTCTATTTTGGCATCTTGATACTTTAGTTCTGCAGCAGCTGATGAATTCAGTGTATAGATGCATTACTGTATAAAAGATGTACTAAAAATGCTAACCCTGACCTGTCCTAAACTTTCCATCATCATGGCATGTAGTGCATGTTTTGATTTGTGTCCTGCATCCTGATGTCTGCTGTGTAATAAGAATAAATGAGCAATACACTGCCAGTCATAAGTTTGGACAAACTTGGCTGAAATGTTTTTTATGTTCTTAAAATACTGTTAATCTCAATGTTGTTTTACATTTTTTACATCTTGTTTTTACTTTTGTTCTTCCTTTCATTCTGAAATCGCTGAGTTAAAGGTAGGAATGGGCAATACCACTTATTTCTTTATAATCTGATTTACCTGATCTCACAGAAAAAACAATGAGGTTGTAATTTTGTATGGATTTGTACAATGTATAATTTCTATTAAAATGTATGTGTTTCTAAGAAAAAGGCATAGACAAATGTCTATGCCTAACCATACCGATTAATGGGACGAAAGAAGATCGTACAAAAATGTACAAATGAGATTGTAGAAGTTCATATGAGTTAGCCATCACATTGCTAAAAGGTAAAATAGTTATGAACTGCCATAAGATTGTGTTGATGTGATTGCAAAAAAATCATGTAAGTCCATTACAATAAATGTCACATTGATGTTCTGTATTATTTAGTGTGAAATAACTCCAGAATATGTTTCTACTGTATGTCTCTCTGACAAGAACTTTGTGTCACAAACCACATCACATAACTACTCTGCTGCTTTTGCAATGTAAAGTCAAAAATTTTGCACAAGCACAAATGCCTGGCTCTACATGTATTGCAGAAAGGGACATATGATAGAGAAAACTGAGGTGTTCCTGGAGCCCTGCCAGAGCATGTGTTGTTTCCTCTCCAGGAAAGAACATCACATCTGATTCCTGACCCCATCTATGCCTGAACTCTGCGCAGAGAGAGAGCGAGGTGGTGCAGACACACACTGCATGGACTAATCAATTACATACAGTCCTTCTTATCGGCTTTGTTGATGGAGGTGGTGGGAGCATAAATGTCTGATGTCATTGATTTGTAGTGCACTTTTATTTTCACCTTTCATATAGGTATAAAACGGTGCATGTTATTGCAGCAGCCACAGCATCATGAAGCCAGTTTCATTAAACTGCATTTTTCTTTATATTTTTTATTTTGGTGAATAAATGTAACTTCCCACGAGTGTTTTGGCACAAAACGTTAATATAACTCAATATTATAAGAAACTGAATACAATATAAACTCAATATAATATATAAACCTTATATGGCAAAATTTACACTTCTAAAATGATGGATGAGTTGTGGCAAAACTATTTCTTTGTTTTTGTTTTGAATTGCTTGATAAGCGAGGGTCAGGCTATTACTTTTACACTTCTATTTAAACCATGTATTACGATTTATTGGTAAGATAACGGCCATAGATTTGTTTACATGCCAAAGCCATGTTTACTCACATTTTCTCACTTGATAAGTGTTAATTTTAGCCCCTGGTAACAGCCTTATTGTCACTTTCTTTTTTTATCTAAAGATAAAACTACCATTCTCTGGGCTATACTGACAAACGTTATCTGAAATTGCAACATATGAGTACATCACCAGCACATGAGAGCATTCAAACCTTTAATTACCCTGCTGTGTGCTTCATCCAGAGATCAGGCTATTATCTTTATAGTCTTCAAAACATCTTTGTTATGACAAGTGTTGGACTGGTCTGAAAAGTGACTCAACACTGCAGTGGGTACAGGGGGCTCAGAGGAACTGTGTGATAGACAGAGTTTCATTAGAACACACAGTCTACAGCTAGGTTGCTCAACCTCATTACGTGTTTATTGTTTCAGGCCAAAGACTATTGTGCAAGCAAACCCCTGTCTACATTACACTGTCATTCACAACAAAGTCCAATCACCAGCTTCATGCAGATCACACCCCTGGCAAACACTCAAAATTTGCAGAAAATAGTATGACTCTAGTGAAAGTTTAACTTTTCTTAGGGAGTGTATATGTGTATGCAAGCATATGTTTTTATGCAGTTACTAGCTCTGCCCCACTCTTTTTCACTGGCTCATAAGTTCTACATTGTATTGAGCCAAATGCTCACAGGTCAGCTGCCTGTGGAAATCTACCCACCTTGCTTGGCACACACTGGAACCCTTGAACAAAAGGGGCAACCATAATCACTCATGAAATGCCGCCTAGACTCTGAGGAGGTCAACCCAACAAAGACAAGGTCAACTCAACAAAGAGGAGGGCAACAAAAAGGATTAGTCAATCCGAATCATTTGACTAACAAGTATGCCTTTATCCATACTGTTATACATGATCAATGAAGTACTGAAGTTTTTTAAAAAATCAGACACAAATACTTTGTAGGTGAAATTCTAAATTAGAATGCAGGGCTTAACAATAAAGATGGTACAGGGCCAGGGTAAGGGAGTTTAGGGCCAACTGACAGAGCGGTTTCTTGCCCTATTGGGCCAGTATCAGCTTTTGTACTGTACATGTATCAAACAGTATAATAGGTTTTTAGGTTTTGTACACACAAATACTAATTAAAAATATATAATATGTAACACATAATAATTGTTTTACAGTATGGTGTTAAATACTGCTTGAATTCTTGAATTTCATAGAAGCAAAAAAGTCATACAGGTTTGACTTATGACTGAAGAATTTTCATTTAATTTTTCTTTTTTTTTCATTTTTGGGTGAACTATCCCTTTAACAGGAATAAAGATTCTTTACAATGGTGAAATGGTACTTTGGTATTTTTATGCTGCCTGGTTCTGAATAATTTATTCAGTGAAGATTGTGCTCATCTACAATGGAGAACTCTGTGACAGATTTACTTATATTTAACAGAAGACAATAATGAAGTCTGTTAATTTTACCAGAACATTTTGTGCTCCAAAGAATAAAGGTTATTAGGACCATATTATAAATGTTAAGAGTCAAGACTTACTTTCTTGACAGAAACAGTTGTATGCACTTTTTTTTTGAGCATCAGACATGCCAGATTTATTTTATTTGTTAGCATACTCATTTAAAAACATAAATACAGTTGCAATCTTAACAGTGTTATTGAATATTTATTTAATAAAGATCAACACCTAATATGTCCTAGAAATAAATTGTTGTGTAAAAACTGAAAAGCAATATCACAGACCATAACAATGGCACAGATAGCTCAGTCAGTAGAGCACAAAATGTCTCAGTTTACAGGTAACCCGGTTCCCTCAGACAGGGAATGAGACGCTGTGTCAGGCTTGACGCTTTTGGGAACAATAATACCCATTACACCACAGTGAGGGAAGGCCTGCCCCAGATGCTGTGAAACACAGTGGCACAGTGAAACATCAGGAGCAGAGTTAGACTTGCCAACCCAGGAGGACCTGAGCACCTGGAGTTGAATTCAAGTCTAAACTGTAAAATCTAATAAATATGTGTGGAGAGGACCAGCCTGCCGCAGCACAAACATCATTTAGGGATGCTCCCCTAGACAGAGTCTTAGATAATGCTGCACCCCTGGTAGAATGGGCTCTAATGCTCAAAGTTGACACAGGATCACAGGCCTCGTAGACAAGGGTAATAGCATCTGTGATACAGTGAGATTGACATTGTTTTGTGACATTACCTTGGTGCGGCCACCAAAACAGACTAAGAGCTAGAAGGTCTTACACCTGGCCTGAGCGGTGGACGCAGATACTTAAAGCTGTAACTGGACACAATAAATGAAGCCTTTGCTGCTCTGGCGAATTAAACGGTGGAAGACAGATGGCTTGAAGTACCACTGGGTGCACTGGGGCAGGCATGGTCTACTGATAAAGCCTGTAGATTCCCTACCCTGTTGAGCCATGTATGAGCTAATAGAAGAGCCACCTAAAGAATCAGAAATCTATCTAAGGCTGACTCTAGGGGCTCAAATAGAGCCAAAGATAAACCCCTTAAAACTATAGTAAGATCCCAGGAGGGGTCCTGCGTGTGACAGAAAGGCCTCAGCCATCTTGCATCATGAAGACAACGAGACACCAAGGGATGTCTCCCCATAGAGGCCCCATCAACAGGTTTGTGACTAGCCAACACAGTGGCCACATAGACCTTAAGGGTAGCCGGAGTTAACCATGCAGAGAGGCGCTCTTGGAGAACAGGGCATTGAACTGGATCAACGTGGTGTCACTCAGACCATGACACAAAGACATACAGTCTCCTAGTATACAGAGCTCAGAATGGTCTCTACCACCTCAGATGAGAGAACAGCATTTAGGAGCTGACTCTCCCACAGTTTACAAATCTCTGGCCGGGGATGAAAGACAGAGGAGTCTGAGACAGAGGTTCCCTCCATACTGGGAGCTCCCAAGGGTTGGCCAGAACGGCGCAGGGCTGGCACATGGGTGAGGCAGGGGGGCTTGGTAGCACCCCCTGGTATGGGACACAAAAAGATGGTGCACATATCATGCATGCACACACCTGTAGGTACGTGGTACGCGTATTGGTCTTGTCAAACCAAACAATTTTCACCCATTAGCTCTGTCCAACAGGAAGTCGGACATTTTGGATTTTTCTAAAAAGTGCATGCTGTGAACTTTTAAATACTCCTCCTAGGGATTTCATGTGATTTTCACCAAACTTGGTGAGCATCATGCCAGGTCATTGAAGATGCAAAATCTTAATAAAGTAAGCAAAATCTTAATAAAAAACCCTATTGTAACTGTTAAGATTTTTATTACTATTATTACTATTACATGATCATGAAAAATAATGTTCTGTGTGATCAAAAACTGATCATGCAGAACAAACCATAAGGCCCAGAGACTTGAAATTTGGTCAGATAGTAATAGTAAATTTGGTCTGGTAGTACTCCAGAAGGCTACTCAGGCGCAAGGACTGGGAGGCGCTGCAGCCATCCAAAATGTGTTAGTTCTCAGAACTCCTTCACTGTTTGTCATATCAATATGTGCCTTATACTGTTGCAAACTACGTGAGGTCATGCACCTTGTGTCAAGAACCATGTAAAAGTTTGTGGCGATCGGGCAATAGGTGGCGGCATGAGAGCTGCAAACTTTTTTCAGATTAATAATCTGACATTTATAATGATATGTCTGTTTATTGTCTATTTATTTAAAATGTATTTGTCAGGCCTTTTAGACACCTGCATAATAATTCCTTATAATCATTGTTTGCAGCTATATTTAGGGGTTCAAGCATGTAGCCCTAAAACCCTATTGTAATTGTTTGCATTAGGTTAATAATTGTCATTGTTAAAATGTTTATAATTGGGGGTTCAAGCACGTAGCGCTAAACCCCCATTGTTATTGTTATAAGATTTCTAATATTATTATTATTATTGTTATTATTTATTTGGAAAGCCTTTTAGACATCTGATAAATAATTTCTTATAGCTTTAGATGCACACAAAGGTCTTAAAGTGCTTAAACCACGATAATTGCTGCTTCAAGCTTCATGCTTAAACCCCTAATAAAAATAATAATTAAAATCATAACAATCATATGTAACAATCGTAACAACTTTCAAAACAAATGATCGTCTTCAGACCATGCCAACAAAGAGTAAATGGAGTTCAAGTTGATTCGTAAAACTGTTCACAAATAACGTGTGAACAAATTCGTAAAAGAGCATGCCAAAATGGACATGACGCTGTATCTCCACAAGGCTTTAGTTTATACAAACTTGGTGTGTGTTATGACAAACATGACCTGGGGGTACCTGGGGGTGGAACAGTGGAACTAACCTTGTGTCCGCCATTTTGATTTTCTTTAAAACTTACTTTTTTAAGCTCCTCCTAGACCTAGATTTCCACCAAAATTGAAAAGTATCTATTTTCAGACCATGTCTGCAAAAAGTTATGGATTTTGTGTTGATAGACTAAACTGTTTTGTATACCACATCAACAAATTTAATGGCATGATGCCAAAACAATTTAAGGCTGATATCTCTGTAATGTTTTGGCATACTGACAAGTTTTTTATCATTGTCACGTGACATCATGGTCGAAAGTGATAAACCATTAAATTGAATTACATACACTACAATTACATTGAATTATAGTGACTGTATTTCTTTCTTCAGCCATTTTGTTTAAAATTATATTAATAATCTTTAATTGCTCGTTGCAGTTGGTATGATTCTACTTGCTATGTTTGTTTAACTCTTCATTTTGCCACTATTGCGAAATTCACTATAACTTTAGAACTGCTGGTCTAATTGTCTTTAAAATTGGCATGCAGTGTTTTTTTCTGCTTCATCATCATACTCCTTGTATTTTGACAAACATGGCTGCTATTGGTCAATTATATTGTTCAGCAGTTATTAGACAGGGATAAATGCTGAATGGAACATCATACTGTCTAGCATACACTGGAAATATATAATAATGAACAAATATAAACCAATAGTGACCTTGCATATTTGCACTCCAAGTGGTGCATATGAAAGAATTAAAGGAAATATTTGTGGTCTAAATATCTAGATTATCCAGCATGCATTATGTCAAATAGAGGTACACTGAGGATGTTTGGGTCTCCACAGACCCCAGACAAAACATAATAATATAGTAAAATATAATTTTAAACAAATGTAATATTACTCCCTTAATAATGTTGAAATATTTTGATAAACATGAAATATTTTGAATGCTACCAAACCACAATCTGATTTCTGATGCAGTGCAATGCAGCCTGAATCGTAATGCATGTTTGTTTGTTCATTGACCAGTTCTCCAGGAGAACTGGCCCCCAACTAAGCTAGCAAGTTTTTATTTCTCCATTCTGCTACCTGATGGAGTTTGGCTTCCTGTTGTGCCACGGTAACTTAATTAGGAGACACTTAATATTCAACAGAATTATTGACCTGAATGTGCTGACACTATTGGATGAGAACTGAACTGAGCTAGACTATGACATTGTGATTTTCTGCAGAACTGCTTTATATATCAGAAGAAGTTATTTAATAATTGATGATCCAGTTTTGCTACTTAAACGAGAAGTCAAAAATACCTCTCTAAATAATGTTACTGCTGTAACATAATGATCGTAATATAGGCGTGGAGTATGTGGAGTGTATATATGGCAATTATTCGCAGACAGCGTTTAAACAGAAAAAAGTATTTATTTATAAATAAAAACAACAACCCACGAGGGGACAAAAACAGAAGACAAAACAGGCTTGCAAACTGAACTCAAACTCTCCAAAAGACCGGAGCCAAAACCGAAACTAAAACTGCGATAAACCCGGAGAAAACCACTGAACGAAAAACACGACAGGACAGAGACTCGGCAAACTTGACAGGACTAGAAAGCTAGCCACAACTCACAGCGTGGGCAAAAAGCCACATCGGAAGAAGACGAAACAGCACAAGACAGAAAACACGGGGGCATTAAATAGCACAAAGACAACGACGAACAGGTGCGCGAAATGAGCGCTGACAAGACAAGAGAACAAGGGGGCCCGGCCAAGACGCACGACCGGAGAGCACATGGCGAAAGTAAACAAAGCAGAGGCAATGTGCTTCCACATGAAACAAGGACCCAGAGCATGAGTTCAGATCCCGACTCCAAGAAACAAGAACCAACAATATGCACTGACACAGAACACGGGGATGTCAGGATCCTGGCAAGATAACCTAGAAAGACCCAGAACAGGAAGCCAGGACCCTGACATGAACCCACAGGAAGGTCACAGGAAACGAACCCAGTTGCTGACAGTATTCCTTTTTTTCTTCCACACTTCAGTCTATGGCAGCCCATAGAACCGTACAATTTGGCACAGATAGAGGATAGTCCGAAATGTGTCCATACCAAATTTGGACAATTTTCAAAATTTCACTCATGTTTATGCTCACAATTTCCAAGAAATTAAGTCCAAGAAACAAAATTCCTTTTCTCCTGATGACAATTCAAACACATTTTCTGTCATAAAAGTTTTCCCGCAATTCAGAATTATTTGAAAAACCTGTTTTTTCGAATTGATTGTACTCAATCAAATTTGATTGTATACGAGTGTGATTATTTGTATACCTTTGATTATCTTGAAAATTAAATGTATAGGGGTGGTTTCACTAGAGCTGTAGGAATGCTGAAATGACTAGAATAATGTTAGCAAAATGTTATAAAACTGTATTTTCTGTCAATTCTGCTACTGAAATAAGCACAGTACATAAATGTGGGTTGTAATAACATATTGTTATTTCTTTTAAACTTATTTTGTGATAGCATAGTGATGACATAGCTCTGCTTTACAATATCATAGAGACTTGGGGATGGGCTTATATCTCTCGTCTTAGCAAGCATCAACAAATGGTGACATGTGATTTCAAATTCATAGCCACACCCTAACAACCAGCTACAGTAACCTAGCAACCATGTGATGAAATCATTAAGCCATGTTTCATCGTTAAATTATTGTAGAGATATGTACGTGTGCTTATTAAGTAGGCTGTCAATGGGCTTTAGGTATTTCCTTAGCAACTTCCTAGCCATACCCTAGCAGCCATTTAGAGTACCCTAGCAACTGCATAACATAATGAATAAGCCATATTACAGTATATATTTCACATTAAAACATGTTAGCATCATGCTAATTTATGTTATACGTGCTAGTATCATGTTAAACTGTGCTAGCATCATGCTAGCATCATCTTAATTGATGTTAAAATGTGCTAGAATCATGTTAAAACGTGCTAACGTGCAAACTGATGTTATAACGTGCTAAAATCCGGCTAGATTATGTTCAGACGTTAACAATATACTAAAACATGTTAAAGTAGTTATTATCTTGTTAGAGAATATCAGACCTAAAGTATTTCATACCAATATACATTTTTCAGACCAGGATTGAGAGAGCCAACATATTGTTATTTCTTTTAAACTTATTATTATTATTATTATTCTGAGACTAAAACTTCTGACTGTAACTCCTCCTAGAGCTTTCAAGCTTCAGCCACCAAACTTTCCACAGATCTTCAGCCTGATCCAAGGAGGTGTGCTATATCTTTTCTAAGGGATCAGACTTATGATATTTCTGTATGAGAATTCAGAATTCGACAAAATTTCCATAGACTTACACTTGTTAAAACTTTGTGATGATATAGCTCTGCATCAGAATGTTGTAGAGATTTATGGGTGGGCACATATTGTTTGGCTTAGCAAGCAGAAACAAATGGTTACATTTGGACTTCATAGCCATGCCCTAGCAAACCAGTTATAGCACCCTAGCCACCATCACATAGACTGCAATTAAAATAAGTCCCATAGACTTACATTGGCCAAAACTATGTGATGACATAGCTCTGCATTAGAATATCATAGAGTCTTGGGGTGGGTTTATATCACTCACCTTAGTAAGCAGAAACAAATTATGACATTTCAAATTCATAGCTGCGCCCTAAAAACCAGTTACAGTACACTAGCAACCATGTAATGAAATCAATAAGCCATATCTCAGCATTAGAATATTGTAGAGATATGTAGGTGGGCTTATTTGAATTGGGCTGTCAATGGACTTTAGGTATTTCCTTAGCAACTTCCTAGCCACACCTTAGCAACCTTTAAGAGTACCCTAGCAACTGTATAACTGTATAAATGAATAATCCATATTACGGTATATCTTTCACATTAAAACATGTTAGCATCATGCTAATTGATGTTAAAACATGCTAATATCATGTTAAACTGTGCAAGCATCCTGTTAATTGTTGTTAGCATCATGCAAATTGTTGGTAGCATTATGCTAATTGTTGCTAACATCATCCTAATTGTTGCTATCACCATGCTAATTGATGTTAAAATGTGATAATATCATGTTAATTTTTGTTAACATTATGCTAATTTTGCTAGCATCATGCTAATTGTTGATAGCATCATACCAATGGTTGATAGCATCATACTAACTGATGTTAGCATCATGGTAATTGATGCTAAAACATGCTAGCATCATGCTTATTGTTGCTAGCATCATTGGAATTTTTGGTAATATCATGCTAATTGTTGTTAGCATCATGCTAGTTGATGGTAAAATGTGCTAGCACCATGCTAATTGTTGCTAAAATGTACCAACGTCCTGCTAAAATATGCTAGCATCATGCTAATTGTTGCTAGCATCATGCTAATTGATGCTAAAATGTGCTAGCATCATGCTAGAACACGCTAGCCTCATGCTAATTGTCACTAGCGTCATGCTGATTGTTGGTAGCATTATGTTAATTGTTGCTAAAATGTGCTAACATCATACTGAAACATGCTAGCATCGCGTTAAAATGCGCTTGCATCATGCTAATTAATGCTAAAACTTAACAGTTTCCATCTATCTATCTATCTACATATCCGTCTATTCTTAAACATTTAAGCTTCAAAAACTACTATAAGCTTAATTTCTTAAACATTTTTAGGACGTTGCTAGGGTGATCCAAATGGTTGATAGGGTGTGGTCCATAAGTTGTCAATACAATACCTAAATCAAATAGGTAGTCAAAATAAGGAGTCAAATAAGCCAATTTACATGTCTCTGCAATATACTAATGCTAAGATATGGCATATTAATTTTATTACATGGTTGCTAGCATACAGTAAATGGTTGCTAGGGTGTAGCTAGACAGGTAACAGGGTAAAACCAATAGACGGATGTGTGTGTTCATCAAAAGAGCCAACTTCCATGTCTCTATGCTGTTTTGGTGTTGAGAGATAGCTAATTCAAGTTGGTTGCTAGGATGCTTTAAATTGTTGGCATGGCTGGACAGTTTCCATGGTAACAATTAAAGACTACTTGCCAGTCTGATTCAAAAGAGGCCACCCTCTTGTCGCTACAATGTTGTGATGCCTCTCACCTTTTTAAATGGAAGTCAATGGGGTGGTTGCTAGGGTACTGTAATTGGTTACCAGGGTGTGGCTATGTAGTTGGAATGTCACCATTTGTTTCTGATATGAGCCCACCGCCAAATCTCTGCGACGCTCGGATGTGGAGCTATAACGTCACAAAATTCAGCTCAATGTTAAGTCTATGGAATTTTTTGCACACTTTTTCATAATCCCTAACAACATTGTACACCTGATTGCTTATAATAGTCATAGAACACCTCTCCACAATAAGCCAGTTGATTTGACAGCTCATTCATGGGTCTACGACAAACCGTGCGGGACGAGTTATGTACCGAAGTTTTGTCCAGAAAAAGAGGAAGTATGCAGGAGAGTAATAGTGATGCTTTGCTTTGCAAGTACCACTAATTATAACTAAAAGCAAAATATGATTATTTAACATACCTATTTCACAAGGACCATCTCGCTGAAGTAACCAACCTGGAGTAAATGGTTTTTCATTACCCCTTGCATCAAATAGAAAAAAACATTTAGTAACTGTCAATGCTTCTTTGTACAACACCATCACCACAGCCTCGCGTGAACATCAGAGAGCTTTGGGTAAAAGATGTCTGAGGTTCATTTCCAGTCCAAATGACCAGACGCTTTACTGTCATAAAAGTTTGGAAAGTAATAAAGTTATAACATGCAATAATGTACAGTTGATCAGCGCTATATGTTGTCGTTTTAAACAGCTTAAACGATTGTAATATTTACCTCAGGGTTTACCTTCTCCTTAATACCTCATGGACAGGCCATACTCAAACAGGATGATAAATGAAAACATTATGACGCAAGAACGTTTCAAAAGCTTCAAAATAACATCACAACTCTAAGGTGATTAAACATTAAACGTGGAAATGTATGCACCATGTGAACACAATGAATATAAAAGTTTCACTTACCCTCAGTTTTGTCAGCAAGTGTCAGTTGGACATCAAGAGTCAAAATGGTGCACATGTGCAGAACTCTGATTTTGCCAGTCTAGTTTCAATGTTGTAAAAACATAATTTCGACCAAATGGCTCGGCGGGTATATGTTGATTAATCAACCTTGTTTCAACATTGAATAGATATTTCCTTTTCAACCTTTTAACGTTCTGATGAACTGACCAAATAGTAAATGTTGATTCATCATTGATAATTGTTTAATGATTGATGCTGACCTTTACGACTAAAAATAGATGTTGAATCAAGATCAGTTTGCTGTGTAGGTATTGTTTTCCTAAGGATTATTATTATTCTTTTTTATACTTTATTTAAGTGACGGGGTTAGTTTTGCCTACAGTCACCAAACTTGGTATATGTATTGTATTTTTATGTAGAAGAGCTGTCATTGCTCTGTTGCAGTACATAATGCCTGTTTCACAACAATCACTTAAGCGTTGCACAATCATCCAATGTGCTTTCACACATTGGCAGTGTTTGCAGCATGCAGCTGAACTGCTTCTGTCTGTGCACTGTCAATACAACAATGACTTTAAAATTTTGTATTGCATTATTTTCAACATCAAGCCCATCATGCTTTATGTGTTTCTTTGAATGATGCAGTCAACCAGCGCAGGACAGAATAATCTCCAGCTGTCTGAAACAGGCATAGTACACCACTATAACGAATGTACTTGGTGTCAGAGACTGTGCATAACATTACAAAGCAATTCTTCAATGCAGTTTGCTGAAATTGCATTTGTGAGTCTCAAATATATGGTACGTTCAGTTATATGTGGTTGTCAGACTCATTTGTAAATATATTAAGCAATTAACTTTTAATTGCTTTGTTTTCCCTGCTGCACATTTTTTAACTCGTGTACACCACCCCTGGCATGCTCTGGTGTCCCCCTGGTGAAGCGCGCCCCACACTTTAAAAACTCCTGTCCTAGGAGATTTATGATTTATATCAAGACATTGAAGATGCTAAATTGAAAGAGATTTTTGATATCTCAAACAGTGTTGCCATGGTGAGGCAATACATTTATGGCAAAAAATGGAAACAGGAAATGTCTGATATCTTCTGCATGCACTGAGTGATTTCAATCAAACCTGAGCTGTATGTTTGGTGCTAGGGACTAATGACATAGATGTGGCTATTGTGAGTCACAGTCATAGCACCACTAGCTGGTAGAAGGAAGTATGTAACTTACAACAGAGTTTAAAGAGTACTCCTAATTAACCCAAGTCACTACAGACTTGGTCAATGCATTGGTAAGGCAATAAATTGGTGGCACAAGAACAGGAAGTGTCTCATCTTCTGCGAGCGTTGAGTGATTTAGATCAAACTTGAGCTGTGTGTTTGGTCATGGAGGCTGGGGTCCCCATGGGGTTTATTTATTTATTTTAGTGAATTTACATGCCACTTCATTATTTAGTTTATCTAATGTTTACTTTTTTCTCCTTTGTTTCCCTTAAATGATGTGAAAATTTAAAAGCTTTTCAGGAACCTGAGGAAGGCTGAGTGTGTGGAACTACTGCACAACCTTAGAAGCATTTCTTTAGGATAATGCTTTTTGGTCTCTAGTTTGGGTGGAAAAAGCAATAATATGTGTTACATGAATAATCCATTTATCTGTCTGTGTAAGAATGTTGTGTTTTGGTTCTAACAACACAGAATATTTAAAGTCTGTGTGAACCAGAAGTTGAAACAAACATTAGTGTTCTGATGTAATTCAAAGTTAAACAGAAAAAATGGAGGGTATGGCCTTTTTTTTCCACTAGGAATTGATTGGCTCTAGAAAACACAGCCGTTGGAAGCGAGTGGTTAACAGCCTTACGTCATCAGAGAAGGTTTGCTGTTCCAGAGCGAAAGTACACATTCAGATTTTGATTAAAGATTATGAGGCACTTTTTTAAATGATGATGTGCATGGACAAATTATTTAGAATAAATACTGTAATATTCCACAAAAAATAAAAATAAAATATTTTGATTTCATGTTGTAAGTGACTTAAAGGACTATTTAATGCAGTGGGAATATTTTGTACATTACCAATCAGCTAATATGTGAATAATTTTATATGGAGCAATTAGGACTATAAATAATTGGAAATTTGTGTAAATTACCAGATATTTAAGTGATTAAAAAAGTCTAAGATCATTTAATGAGAACAGCAAGCAAAAGTACGTAATTTGAATTTTTTTGTACTATGTATGGTTCACAGATTTATTTAATTAAATTATGTTAGTTGAACATAATGAAACTTTGGTTTATGTCAAATCTTTCATTGGATTTATGTTATTGATAATTATTTCTTAGTTGGTAGTGGATTCTTAGCTGGTAGTGGATTCTTGAGTTTCAGAAAAGAATTATGAAGTGCAAACACGAAAACTAGACTCATAAGAGAGTAAACAGCGGCCCCACGTGTTCATCACTGGTAGTCCCAATTGCATTTCGGAATTCGGCACGTATTGCAGTACTTATTTGCTTACGTTTCTTTCCCAGTAAATCAGTTCGGCAATTATGTGATAACCGTAATGTGGATACAATTTTGGTATATAAATTTTTATAAAGTATGGATCCATACAATCTTCTTGTTATCTGTTACTGAATTTACATATATATATATTTAGCACATATAAACTAATTGTTGCTGTGGGCTAATAGTTACCCTTTGTATTTGATCATTATTTGAAAAATGAAAAATGTTGATATTGTTGTTTAATCCTTAATCATCAACTTTGTGTTTATACGACCGGGCGGAAATGTCAAGAAAAATTAGTGGGCATGGTTTGGAAAGGGAACCACGTGGGTAGAAAACCTGCTTGCTAATTGAATGAAGTTCATCTGTTGGCTGAAGTGGCCCGTTTGGTTGCTTTGGCAACGTGTCATCTGTAAACAGTCGATTACAGTCTTGCTTTAAAGAACCTATAAACTGTCTTTATGTCTTTATGTAACCCAAGGTTGTCGAATTGTTGTACTTATCTCAGTAGCGGGGTCAAATAAATCTTTGATTTTTATGTTTTCATTCATATAAAAAATATAAATAGCATGTCTTCAGCGGTTGTGAGCAGCTCGAAAACTCTCCTTACAGATATCTACGATCTACATAAGCACAGGAAAATATCGAAGTAAGTTTCATTATTCTTCAGGTTTACTTCATACCCTTGATAATCTTAATTTATAAGGTTTGTCTTCCAACCATGTCATGTTATTACGTTTAGGTTCATCCCAGGATGTATAAAGGAGCTGAACTCCACCTGTCCTAATGGAGAACAAACCGCATCCCTCACCGAGCATGATATTGCCCAGTGCGAACTACAATTCTGTCTGTATAAATACATGTATTGAGAATATAAAGTCAAATATAGGCTGTTTATATGAATTACAGATTATAATGCAGCTGTCTGGACCAATTTGTTGGTGTTTTAAGTCTTTAAAGTCTTAAATTTTTTGTACGTGTATTCTTAATTTCATCAAATCTATTTCAGATTCAGGAAGACTTTACGACAGAATATTTGCGTGGGGATGCTTCAGGAGGGCTTTCACCGCTCGTTTGCAGAGCTGTTTGCGCTACTGCAGCGCTGGGACGCAGCAGAGGAGAATCGGTGCAAACTAGAGACACTGCAGCACCATCTCACCCGAGCTGAAACTGCCGAAAGAGCTGGTAATGCAGGGAAACTATTCTTAGGTGACAATGTATTATTAAATGATGATGATGTGAATTTAATGTTGTTATTTGATTAAAAACTCCATCATATAGGCCCTACCTGTTGAAACAGTACAACAAAGGGCCCAGTTAGTTTATTATTTTATTTTATATATTTTTTGTTTTTATTTTATTTGTCCACTTGACCCCACTTACAGGCAGTACTGTAATAATATGGCAAAAGCATTTGCACATTCTTTTGAAACTATATATTTTAAAGGAACATTTAAAGGAATATCTTGCTGATGACATAACTCTGGTAAAGTAATATTGAATATAACTACACACCTGCTGTAGGACAGTATGCTGAGGTGTATGACAACCACCTGTTTTTGGCCCAGTTCTTCACTGAACCAGAGGATGTGTGGTTGAAGCATCATTTCTTTCAGCTGGCCCTGCATTCAGCATGCAAATCCAAACTGGACTGTGGCAGAAGAGAGACGGAGGCTAACTTGCACATGGGACAGGTTTATTTAGAGAAGGGTAATACATACAATTCTTTAATATTGTCATATGTTATTACTTATCATTTTAATTCAATTTTATTTATATAGTGCTTTTTTTACAATTTTACATTGCTTCAAAGCAGCTTTACATATTATGAAAAATAAAACAGAACAAATGTCAGACATGTTCAACGCAGAATACATGGTATACATGTTTATGAATACATGGTTTATGAATGAAAGGGTTGACTAAATCTGTAAAAACTACAATATCATATTAAGCAAGATTTGCTGTTCCAGCTTACATGAAATTGCAATAGTATCATAAAATACACAAAAGTAAAATACATATATTTACAAAATATATGCAATAAAACTAAAACAACAACAAACAGATGTTCAATGAAGAATGATTTTTCCCAATAATGTTTGTCTGTATATGTCCAGTTTGTCAATTCTTTGGTATACAAACTTTTTATTTTTTAGATTTTGGGAATTTCTTGTGAGATTCCTCAGACAAAAAACATGTAGTTTCCTTCTTAAAATGATTTGACAGGAGATGCAGGAGAATTATTTATTGAATGTGGAAACCCTGTGTGTGTTACAGGTGAACTGCAGCTAGCACAAGAGCACCTCGAGGTGTTTTATCAGCAGACCTTGGGCTGTGTATGGCAGGACACTAGTGGGCACATGTGTTGTTTGCCCTCATGTGAGGAGCTTATGAGGGTGTACACACTGCTGGCAGAGAGACTGCTTCAGAACCAAGACGATGCACATGCCATTAAGATGCTTACCAAGGCCTTTGAGATGGCTAAAGAATGTATGCACACCAACACACGTCTTATATGGGCCGTTCCTACTGACTCCCATTTGAAATAAGTGCAGTTTTAGGTTACATAACTGATAGCATATCTGATAATGCTATATGTCCAAGCAGAAAGCTTAGCTGTAAAGTTGAACTGTAGTTGAGCATTGACAAGATGGAGAAAATAACATAACTGTGAAAAATTATTTCTGTGAGTGAGAAATAAATTTAAAACTCATTTTCAATTATTTAAGTCCTCCGATGACTAACATCTCATACCAAAACAGACATTTTTAAATTAATATACATTTATAAATAATTACAAGCTTTTTTTTGTAACATAAAAAGTTGCAAGTTGCAGTTTTAACATGCTTCAGGAGAACGACTCAGGTTATGACTGTAACTATGGTTCCCTGAGAAGAAAATGAGACACACGGCATCTAAGGCAACATTATGGGGAGCGCCTTGTGTGTGACGGCATCTGAAGCACATGTGCAACTAAGCCAGTCCTGATTGCTATTACATCACTCATGACGTGCGCCGGTAAAAAGCAAAGCTATAAAAGGGACCCCCTTCTCAAGGGACTATGGTTACACATGTAACCTGAGGTGATCCCTTTCGAGGGAACATAACACTGCATTGTATGACGACACTATGGGTAATGAAATACCCACTATTCCAATGCCGACAAATGCCAGTCCTGCTGTGAAGCCAGATGGGCAGAACTCAGAACAACAGTTATAGGTTGTTTGGTATCTGGGCACTCCTTCTTAGGGGGCTCCAAACCAGTAGCTGATAAGTTTTCCCAGGTTAGAGATCTTCTGACACAGACCTTGAGCACCCTAACAGGGCACAAATGTGACTGTTCCAAGAACACATAGTTAGGAGGATGAAAAATGTTATGCACTGTGGACTAATCCACATTAATGGGTACCTTAGGCACATAACCTGGTATCAGGTGAAGGATCACCTTCAACTCCAAGCATGAGGAGGCAACCGATAGAGCCAACAAATCTCCTACTTTCTTGAGTGAAGAATGACTAACAAGAGTGCCATAATGAAGGTAATGTATCTGATACAGAGTCCAGGGGCTAGAATGATGCCAAACCCTCTAGTACTATGGTTAGATCCCAGGCTGGGACTCTATGGATGGAGAGAGACCAACAAAGAAATGTCAAGTGTCAAGTGGAGTTTATTGTCATTTCAACCATATACAAGTACATAGTGAAACGAAACAATGTTTCTCCAGGAACTAGGTGCTACATAAAACACAGAACAACACAGGACTACAAGGCTACATAATTTATACATAACGTGCACAAGTGCAAACATGTGCAGACAGTACAATGACGTCTGGGACAGACAATGGACATAGTATGTCCCAGTGCAGCGCCGACCAGCACACAGTTCTGTTCCAGAGTGATCCTGGTGAAATAAAGATATAAGTGTTAACATAACTGTAAACAACGACTATGTGCAGTATAAGTATTTAGCAGCCAAAAGTATTACAGCAGCAAAAAGTATTTAACATGCAAAAAATTGCAGGGTGGAGGATAAACAGTTGTGTGTGTATGGATGTGTGTGTTCCTTTAGCTCCAGTTCTATGTATTGAGAAGTCTGATAGCTTGGGGGAAGAAACTATTGCATAGCCTGGTCATGAGGGCTCGAATGCTTCGGTACCATTTACCAGATGGCAGGAGGGTAAAGTGTGTGTGAGAGGGGTGTGTGGGGTCATCCACAATGCTGGTGGCTTTGCGGCTGCAATGTGAGGTGAAGATGTCTGTGATGGAGGGAAAAGAGACCCTGATGATCTTCTCACTATCCGCTGGAGGGTCTTGCGGTCCGAGGCAGTGCAATTCCCAAACCAGGCAGTGATGCAGCTGCACAGGATGCTCTTGATAGTCCCTCTGTAGAACGTGGTGAGGATGGGGGGTGGGAGATGTGCTTTCCACAGTCTTCTTAGAAAGTACAGGCGCTGCTGGGCTTTCTTTGTTATCGAACTAGTGTTGAGTGACCAGGTGAGGTTCTTCGCCAAGTGAACACCAAGAAACTTGGTGCTCTTGACGATCTTCACAGAGGAGCCGCCAATGTTTAGCGGAAAGTGGTCATTCTGTGCTTTTCTGTCAACAACCTCTCTTTAGTTTTGTCCATGTTCAGAGGCAGATTGTTGGCTCTGCACCAGTTTGTTAGCCGCTGCACCTCCTCTCTATATGCTGACTCATTGGCCATTTTGGAGATTTTGGAGATTCTTGTGCCTAATGTGCCTTGGGCAAGAGTGTTGTTTTGACCCCCAGGCTCGTTGAGGGGGAACTCAAGAAGCAACACTCTGCTCTTACTGTTGTCTGTATAAGGTTGCAGATGTACATGGTTGGAGATGCCCCCTGGAAGCAGCCACTCCTGATGTGGAGATTGAGCTCAACACTGGAGGATGCACTTATCTAGTTTTAATTTCTTTACTTTATAAGGATGTCCAACTCTTTAGAGCTGTGCAGCCCCAACATTGTGCACTCATCCGGGGTGTAAGAAGCTACTGAGCAGTCTTCCGAATCCTGGTATTGAGTTATGGAACTGGTGGATGTGAGCTGAGTAAAGGCAGAAGCTGTCTCAGACTGCTCCACCAGATCAGTTTTCAACCCTCATGAGTGAAGCCACCAGGCTCGACAGCCACAGGACCACCCTTGCAAAGAGTGTGAGTCTGGCCGCTGTTCTTGAACATGGCCAGGCAAGAGTGGAGCATTCTCAATTTAAGCTGTTCACAGCGTGCATAGCCAGCCTCCTTAAGAGCCAACCGTGCATGCTACACTCCCAAATAAACAAAGCAAAGATTGTGTGTGTCCTTGCCTGTTATATATCGAGGGTAAAGAGGTACACACTTTCTAAAATGCTGAATCATTATTTTTCTTCTCTTTCACAAATGCACACACAGGATGGACACTACACAGAGCGTTTGCTGAAGCAGAAAGCTACTTTTGTTCTGTGCTGGCTCCGTTTTGTAGCTTCATCAGCACATGTCATGAGTGACGTAACGCCAGTTACCCCTGAAGGATAGGACTAATTATAGTGTCGTCATACAGTGTGCAGTGTTAAGTTCCCTCAGAAAGTAACTGGCCCTACCAGCCTGGTTTCTTCCAAGGTTTCTTCCTTCTTCTTTCCAATCACTGTCATTTATACATCGCTGGAGTTTTGGTACAATGCCACTGTCGGCCTGTTGGCTTGCTTACTGGACTGCTGACATAAGCTAAGATTTAGGTTTTGAAAATTCTGTTAATATAATTTTGAATATAATGGTCCAGCTAGAGTTTTAGATCTAATTATATATTTTTTTTTTATTTTGTAATGCTCATGTACATTGCATGGTATTATTGCAATTTCCTTAAATAGTGTTATTCTTCCATTTATAATCGTATTATGTTTATGTTGTTATTCATAAACCAATAACAATCGTAGTATAAGTAAGTAATAGTAGTAAGTAATAGTAATACTATGTATTCTATGTTTTATACAGCTCTGGAAAAAATTAAGAGACTGCTTCAAATTTTCCTTAAATCAGCATCTTAAGGAGTTATGGCAGCCAATCATTTCAGTGTCTGTTGAATTCCAACATCTCATTTTGCTTAATGAAGTACTGAATATGTGATTATCTGAATCAAATATTATTTAATGAGAAAAAGTATAGAAAACACGGATGTGATTATTACCATCCTTTTGTAATAGGACCAGTTGGATGGCAAAAACTGTGTAAGTAGAACCTCAAAAGTAAGTTGGAACTATTGACCATGCCAAAACAATTTGAAAAATTGAAAAGAAGGGTTCAATTCTGGCTTTACTAGCATAGGTATACAGTGATTGTGAGGTTGCTTCCATCATTAACATTTCAAAGACAACGATTTATAAGAACGGGGTTAAGCTGCAGAAATTGGGGACAATAAAACAATAAGACTGGTAGAGGGCAAAAACGACTCTCCAATAAACGAGATGACTGCCAACTCATCAAATGTCAGTCAAAAAACATAGGATGACATCATGTGACCTACAAAAAAAATGGCAAATGGCAGCTGGGGTGAAGTGCACAGCGAGGACGGTTCGAAACAGGCTCCTAGAGGCAGGGCTGAAGTCGTGCAAAGCTAGAAAAAGGCCTTCATCAATGAGAAGCGAAGAAGAGCCAGGCTGTAGTTTGCAAAAGACCATAAGGAAAGGACTGGAGTAATGTCATCTTTTCTAATGAGTTTAATTTTCAGCTTTGCCCAACAATTAGTTGTCTAAAGGTTAGACCTGAAGAGGCCTACAAGCCATAGTGTCTCACACTCACTGTGAAATCTGGTGGAGGATCTGTAATAATCTGGGGTTGCTTCAGCAAGGCTGAAATTGGGCAAATTAATCTTGAAGGGTGCATGAATCAAGCCACATACAAGGTTGTCCTGGAGGAAAACTTGCTTCTGTCTGAAAATGTTCCCCAAACCTGAAGATTGTTTTTTCCAGCAGGACAGTGCTCCTTGCCACACAGCCAGGTCAATCAAGGTTTGGATGGCAGATCACCAGATCAAGACCCTGTCATGTCAATTCCCAAACCAGAATCCCATTGAAAATGTCTGGAATGTGCTCAAGAGGGGCAGTTGTGGCCTACTGGTTAGTGAGTCAGGCTTGTAATCAGAAGGTTGCTGGTTTGATCCCAGTGCCGGGAGGTTGTAACTGAAGTGCCCTTGAGCAAGGCACCTAATCCCTGTACCTGTGTGTGTGTGTGTGTGTGTGTGTGTGTGTGTGTGTGTGTGTGTGTGTGTGTGTGTGTGTGTGTGTGTGTGTGTGTGTGTGTGTGTGTGTGTGTGTGTGTGTGTGTGTGTTCACCTGTCATCAGTGATGTGTTAAATGCAGAGGTCACTTTTCGGGTATGGGTTATCATATCTGATAAATATGTCACTTTCACGTCACAGAGGAAGATGGATGGTCATAAGCCATCAAACAAGCAGTGTTGTTTGAATTTTTGCACCAGGAGAGCATGCAACAGCAATGTGAAAGACAATGTGGTGGAGAGCATGCCAAGTTGCATGAAAGCTGTGTTTAAAAACCAGTGTCATTCCACCAGATATTGATTTTTGAACTCTTCCTAAGTTAAAATGTTAGAATTGTGTTGTTTAAAAAATTTTTATGAACTTGTTTTCTTTGTATTATTTGAGTTCTAAAAACACTGCATATTTTTGTTGTTTTTTACAGTTTTTGCAAATAAATGCTCTAAATGGCAATATGTTTATTTGGAATTTGGGAGAAATGTTGTCAGTAGTTTTAAGACTAAAACAAACATGTTCATTTTATTTAAACACACACCTATAAAGAGTAAAAACCAGTGAAACTGATAATTTTGCAGTGGTCTCTTAATTTTCTCCAGAGCTGTATATATGTTAAATTTCCTTTGTCTGTGCTTTATTTTTATATGTAAAGCTACTAGCCACTATTTTTATAGCCACTTGGCGACCACCATGGATAGCATCGCTCTCAGTGTGAACAGGACCTTATACTTCCTTCAGTTCATGATTTACTTTTTGTCCGTCTTTTAGCTGGAGATCTAGAGCTAAAAGGAGAGGCAGCTTATAGTTTGGGCCTTGCATATCAGCATATTGGAGACCAAACAACTGCAAAAAAGGTTGGTTTAAAGCACATGGAAACTGTATATTCTGCATCTGCTCTTATGTTTTGCATCAGTAGTTCACACAGTGAAGTTTTGTGTTGTGTCAGTTTCTTGGTGTGTTTAAGAAAATCTCCACAGATCTTGAAGATTCAGGTAACCTGGGAAGAGTATATGGAGCCATTGCCAAAACTCTAGAGAGGTAAATATACACAGACATACACACATAGTATTTCGTACACTCTCACAAGGTATGATAGACATTTTCGGAGAGGTTAGCAGTAGCAACCTAGCTTTGCAAGAATAAGATCCTTGGGACCCTCGATAGTGAGAGTGCTACTCCATTCATACCCCTGAGGACCAGCATTGTAAGGCGAGCTAATAAGCATAAGCTTCCATCACTCAGAACCACTATCATCTCTAAGGTGAGATCTGAGAAATTCCCCCAAAAAAGGATGGTTGAAAAACAGACACCAAAGCAAATCCAAGGCTCAACCCAACGAACCACTTGCCAAGAGGAGCTTGCTGGTAACGAGCTGAGACTCAGCACAGCTATTCTCTATAAAGCTTATACATGGGCCACCTACCAACAGAACCCAATAACCCAATAACATAACCCTTATTGCTCATATGATTGTAACAATGAGCTGAAAGCCCTCACTGAACCATGAGAGTGGGTGAAGATTTTAAATAGGCCACTACAGTCACCACTGGTTAGGCCCTGTTTAAGTGTTTATGCAACAATAGAGGACAGGGAAAAATAAGAGTGAGAAAGGGCTACTTCTTGCCCTGTGTCCAGTCTTCAGACATAGGCGGGCCAGGCATAGGGGCATCATATCACTTGGATATATTCTTAAAGGCCTAAGGCAAGACTGCACACTTACTGCGCTGAACTTTTGAACCACCATCTGTACACGTGCAAAATAGCTAGAGGGTGAGACCAACAAGTTGGGGGAAATCTCTTTTTCTACTCAATATCAGACAAACTCATGTCTCTCTGTGGCCATCATAACTGCCATAGAGCATCTTATAGCAACGATCATGCCTGGAAATGTGGTGCAGCTCAGCTATCGAATCAGAGGAAAGCACCTCCCCCGATCCAAGAATGTAGTTAAAACTGAGAGAAATGCAGCTTTCTTCAAGATCTCTCCACCTCTCTCTCTTGAGATCAGGGTGAAAGAGCAAGCTCTTCGCAGTCATGACCAGCCAGAAATCACTCGTCGAGCTACCCACAAGCAATTGCTGACTTTATGTGCCCACAAAACATGATCTGCAACAGCTCCTCATTTGTAGGGCAAGCAGGCAGGAAAAACTCATCAACGATCTCACCTCCCCAGCCACATGCTGTGCATATTTTAAATCACTAACAGCAGAATGATAAACAAACAGATCAAAGGGCGCCAATGAGAGTTTCCTCTGACTCAGCAGATCGTACCCCCCTTCAGTAGGAGAGCGACAAAGTCTCCTGCGACCTCTGGAGTCTCTTTGTTAATCATTATAAAACATGTTGAACTTTGAGATTAATATATCTACCCTTGGCTGATGAATTCATTTGGTTGTGGCCTATTTTAAACTGTTGAATAAACTATTAAATTATTTAAACTATTTAATTATCACAAAACTTGGTACTTTACTACATTAAAAGGGTGGACCAGATATTGAAAGTAAAACATCAAACAATTTATTGTTTGAAAAAAATATAGAATGCATTTCGGGAAGCTGGTTGAGAGAATGCGCAGAATGTGCACTCTAAGCATCACAGGCAAAAGGTCACACCATATGTGTTATTCAAATGTAAGGCATGGTGTGGTATTAAAGTTATGAAAGTGAGGAAGTATGCAGTGGAGGAAGTGTGATGCCTTTTAGCCAAAAGATTAATTTGTTCTAAAACCATGACATGTTTCTGTGTGTCTATGTGTTACAGTGAAGGCAAACAAACAGAGGCAATTCAGTATTTGGAGAAGTCTGCTGAGATTTCTCTGACCCACAAGCAGGACAGAAATCTCAAGAATGCCTACATGTGTCTTGGATCAATCTTCAATTCTAGAGTAAGCAAAAAGAGAAAAAATATAAGAGAAAAAGAGGAGATAAAAGGAAAAAGTAATTTGGCAGCTGTATCTTACAGATAATTGTGTTGCACATTAGTAACCCTAATCTTAAGGGCTAATCACTAATGCTTACGGGCAAAACCTTGATCCACAAAAGCTGTGTTGAAACCTGTAGTACATTATTTGTATGACACATAGTATGTAAGTGTTGCATATATAAGACTTTATATTAGTCAGGATACCGCCTTTAAAAACACCTGTCAATATAGACAGGAGACAGCAAGGAACAGAGCCATAGTTTTTATAATTTATTAAAATATGTGCTTTCAGCAGTCTTTTTTATTCAAAACAACTTACAGTGTATTCAAAATTAACTTTTTAATAGCATTTGTGCTTCTTGAGAATTGATCCCTTGATATTAGTATTACTGATGCTAAACAATGTTTCCTGTGTGTATGTGTCTGTTTATTCATGGGTATAGAGGCAGCATGATGAGTCTTGTCTATATTTCGAGCGTGCATTTGAGATTGCATGCAGTCTAGCATCAGTGCCTAAGCTGCAGAAAGCTCGGACATGTGTGGGCACCGCCCGGGCACTTGCCATGCTGCAGGTTTATCAGAAACACACAAAGCTCTCCAAACCCCAGAACATCCAGAAAATCATCAACTGGAAGGAGAGAGGACAGCTCCAGTGAAACCATGAGTAGATGGTCAGGTGAAGAACTCACGACATGTGAAGTTTTAGAGTTCTAAATAAACTTTTTGGTATCAGGGATAGCAAATTGCTGCCATATTTCAGTTATTGTACAAACTAACGGCATCTTCTTTTCCTTTATAGAGAGCAAGAAATGAGGAAATTAACACTGGACAGATAAAAAAATTGGAGGAAATGGCAAAATAAAGTCTTACTCCTAAAACCTATTCTCAATGTATTTAATCTGTTATCATTTATTTTCCCTCAAATCACAAGTTAGAATGTCTCTAGTGATTTTTCAGATGAAAGTCATTTTTGCAGCACCCAAAAAAGATTAATAAAAACTATTCCTGTATAGTAGTATAGTAGTATCCCATATCTTTGTGAAAACAGACCTAAATCTGATTCATTATTCACAGAAAATCTTGCATTTAGCTCTTTCAGAAATTGATACGCATAAGAATGCACAGACCTTCTGATATTTTTGTAAATAATTAATGTACAGTAGTGCAGAAATGTCAATTAGATTATTCTGCAGCTTTATTTGTAGAATATAACGTGCTTTCAATTAAACGTTGGTGAAACCGTTGCTCTGTTTTGCTGTGATCTCTATCTAATCCCTCCCCAGCACGATCATGAATTTGAAATGCCAGTGGACATATTTGGTGAGGCGCTTGAATCTGGCAGGCACTGTTGCGCTGTTTGCTGCCCTAATACAAAGAGAAGAACCCTAAGAACGAATGCTATGGACCTTTACGAAACTCTCCGGCGGATAAAGCCGTTTTATTTGGAAACGTGCATATACTATGCGTTTGCAGTCGCATTTCTTGTGTATATTTTGTTCATAATCGTTCAATTAATTAATAGGAGAAGGAGGGGAAAGTATATACTAAAGCCTTTTCCAGGACCACCTGCTCACTGGCTTTTTGGACACGTTAAAGAGGTACAAACAAATAATAAAACCGTTAGAACATGGGGAGAGCGGGGCTAGTTGTTACGTGGATGGTTTTCCCAAGGGCTGTGTTTCAAAACGTTTTTGCGTAAAATAAATAAAACACCTAACTGTACGATTGTCTTAATTAGAAACATTTTTGTGGCTTGTTATAATGTTTTTTTGTGGTAACTTGGGTAAACGTGAGCAAGCGAACAAAATCACACAGGCAAACATTTAATCAAAGGCCAGCTATATAATCAAAGTAGATTTTAAAACAAAGGTTGATCTGTGTTCAAAGGAGGAGGGTTAGCAATGTGTATTATAAAATTAAATTTAACAGTTATTCAGTTAGCCAGAAAATATCCTGTGATGCCTTATAAAGCATTAAAAATAAATAGCATAGTGTTAAATCACACACATCACACTGCTGTAAACAGGCAGGGAACGTAAAATCTAACTGACCTGGATGTAGATAAGTAGATAATGGGAACATTAATAAAGAAGTCCATCACATTCCTACTGTGTCTGGTTGACCCAGGTTATGGCTGTAATCATGTTAAGCTGACATGAGGGTGAGCATCTAGCTGATTCGGAATTGGGACAAGTGTCAGGTTAACTGAAGCTGGGACGGTCTGTCTCAGGTTTTGTCCCATCACGTCTCCCCACCATCTGGTCTGGATCCTGCTGAATACAGGACCTTGGGGAAATGAAAGACAGACAGAGTAGAACCATCTGTTCTTATAAAAAGGATCTACCACCCGCGCTTAATTTTGAAATTCAGGATATTATCAGCTGGCTGGAATTTTGAGATCACAGTGAACATGAAGGCCGTAATGAGACTTACTGAGGTACTGAGGATCTAGACCATTCAGGGTCTTGTAGGTGATTATTACAATTTTGAAGTTTATATGATGCTTAATAGACATCATATGAATAGCCAGTGCAGTGTTGACAGAACCAGGTTAATATGGTCATATGGACTCTGGCTGCTGCATTTTGGACCAGCTGGAGTTTCTGTACTAAACATGCAGGGCAATCACCCAGTAAGGCATTATAATATTCTAGTTTTGATGTAATGAATGCATGAATTACCTTTTGTGTTTTACATGTGGAGCATGTGTCATAGTTTTGATATATTTTCAAGATGAAAAGTTTACGCATACTGGAAATGTGGCTTTCAAAGAACAAATTGCTATCAAATAGGACACCCTGACTCTTAGCTGATAAAGGCTTTATAGAGCATCCATCAAGAGTTAGACAGTATTCTTAATATGTAGAAGACATCTGTCTGAATTTAGTTGCTAGACAGTTGCTAGTTATCCAGGTTTTATTATAAACAATGCATTTTTTGGCCAGTTTGGTCAATTTATGTGCCTTGTCAGGACTCAAAGAAATATACAGCGGAGTATTGTAGCGTCTATAGCATATCAGTGAAAACTCCATGTCTCCAAATAACTGTTCCGAGAGTTAGCATATACAGGGTGAAAAGCAGAGGCCCAAGCACCGAGAGCTGTGGCACTCCGTACTGAACTTATCATCAGTATGACACCTTTTCACTCACAGCAACAAAATGGAATCAATCAGATAAATATGATTTAAACATGCCAGTGCAGTTCCATTTATGCCAACACAATTGTCAAGCCTAGTTAAGACAATGCTGTGGTTAATAGTGTCAAAGGCTGCACTAAGGTCAAGTAGCACTGGAAGAGAGATGCAGCCATGTTCAGCCGACAAGAGAAAATCAATTTTCACTTTGATGAGAGCAGTTTCTGTACTATGATATGGTCTAAATCTTGACAGATACCGATATGGAAATGCTTGCAAATACCAAAAAAGAATTCCAAAAAAGAATGTATCTGTGAGGACACTACCTTTTAAAGTATTTTTTAAATAAAAGATCTGAGATGGGTCTGTAACTTACTAGCACCCTGGGACCAAGTTTTGTTTTTATAGGAGGTCTAATACAGCTTGTAAGTTTTTGGTACATATCCTAACACCAATGATGAGTTAATATTACTATGTAGAGGATCTACAATTTCAGAAGGCATCTCTTTCAGGCATCTGGTAGGTATAGGATCTAGCATACATTGTTGTTGATTTAGATTTTTCAATAATGTTTGACAGTTCATGCTTACCTATAGTAGCAAATGACTTTAGTTGTTTTTTGGGCAAACTATAATGCAATGTACTATGTGATTGTGTAGTAGGCAATTGCATGTTCATAATTTTTTCTCTGACAGTATATATTTTGTTATTAAGGAAATTAATAAACTCATCACTGCTATGATGCTGACATTACAAAATTACATTAATAGTGTGAATTAACTACAGATGTAATCTACCAAGTGATATAAGTAAGCAACCTAATACTAGATTAACGAGTACTGCAAAATGTATGAATAAAATACAATTCACACATATTTAACATCCTAACCTCCTTAACCTCATGCCTGAGCCATTGTCTATTCACAGCCACAAAACAATTACATAATTATCTTGTAAAGCAATAAACAGAACAGCCTTGTATTAGACTCACATTCTTCTGCAGGAATAATGCAACTTACAGAATTTACGTAAAACACAATTATAAAGACATTTGTATGAATGAAGCATCAATTCATTCTTGAAATAAAGTGCATAAAGTTTTCATATTTATAGTTTTGCCAGGATGGTACAGATTTGCAGAAGATCATCAGATGGGGTGAACAGTATCCCTTTGCCTTTCCACTGTGGTTTGGTCCCTCTGTCTCCTTTTTGAATATTCATCACCCTTCTTATGTGAAGACCATTCTCTCCTCAACAGGTGCTGATCCATTTAATACTCTTGATTATAATGTGATTTATATTTTAATCTTTGTTGAAGGTTTTCTATGAACTAATTTTGCCTTATTGTATGACAGAACCAAAGGATGATGTTGCATATACATTTCTTGTCCCATGGATAGGTAAGATCAAACAAAAAGAAAAAATTATTATAGTAGTGTATAGGATTGTTGTTGTTGGTGACAATTTGCCATTCTGACTGTATTAAAGGTGAAGTCATTTTTCCACCACCGTCTTCTATTGGCTTGTTGGTTCTTAAGACAAAATGTTTAATGCTCTCGTTCTTTGTAAGTAGCTTTGGATAAAAGTGTCTGCTAAATGAATAAGTGTAAATGTAAATGTATTGAGCTAATGTTGCTGTGTCAGACTGATTTGAACCTACAAGGCCATTGTTGTGCAGTGCACAGGAAAAGTTTAGTTGGGAAAAAAGAAGACTAAAAACAGACAAACAACCAGTTCCATATACACAGATATATGCTGTAAACCCACTAGAAAAGGTCAAGGATTTTCATGTACCCACTTAAAAAATCATGAGGATAGCATTGTTTTGAACACATTTTTATTCATATGTCCAACCGTCTGTTGCAAAACACTAACTTTAGGACCATTGGGGCTTTTGTGGCTTGTGGCCTGGATCTAACGTTAACTACCAAGGAACACAGTTGCTTGGCAGTTATTCTCAGCACAAGTTTAAAATTAACTAATGTAAATCATTAAAGAAGATAAGAAACAAAAGCAAACTCAAATGCCACCCGTTCAGTGTTTTCATAAACCTGCCCTTGAAGCTACTGTCACTTCAGGTGACGCTACAGCTGCAGCAGATGAAACAAACATTAATGTTACAGAAATGACAGAAAATAAACCAGATGAGGCTGATGAGTGTTGTTGATAACAGCGTTTTCATAAATTCAATAGACTGTGTCTATTTTGTTCTGTCACAGTTTCAAAACGAACCAAAGATATATACCCATACATCCACTTCTCATAACAACATAAAGATCTTTAATGCTGTGTTTTGCGCCTCTTTTGCAGCAAAGTATTTATTAGTCAAACCCCCACTCCCTCATGCTCCTGCCACTGCTTCAGCTCCCACACTTCACACACACATATGCGCACACTGGATCCACCAACTGTGGTAATGAACTGCGAAAATAGTAGAACTGTTACCTTAAAACTTATGAACTTATGTCACCTAATTCACAGTATACTCACTACCCTTAAAAACCAGACTGCTGATTCATTGCAAAGTTTCTACAGGTACACAATGCAAAAGCACAGTATTACTTCAGTTCCAGGAATATTTCAAAAGATCCCAAGATTTTTGAAATTTCCCATAATTTAATCCCATAATTTAATCCCATAATTTAAACACCGAGGAAATTACACACATCACCTTTACGGATGGTTACATTAAATTTCAGTTCACTGTTGTCACCACAGCTAACCTGTACATACTGTTTTCTCAGGGGAGGGTTTACTTGTGTCTGCTGAACAGAAATGGTTTCGACATCGAAGACTCCTCACTCCTGGCTTTCATTATGATGTTTTGAAGCCTTATGTTAAGCTTATTGCAGATTCCACCAAAATTATGCTTGTAAGTTAGAGTGACAGTTAAAAATTCTGACATGATTTCACTTGTACTTCTTCACACCATTCCGTAGAACAAAAAGAATACATTTCTAAAGTCCATATGACTCATGCGTTAATTCCAAGTTTTCATAGGTCAAGCAAAATAGTCACTAATAATATTCCCTTTCCCTCTGCAAAAGCTATAAAGTCTAATTCATGATTATGTTCTTGTGTGTGTTGTAGTCAGATGTGATGTGTCAGGTTGAATATGCACAATAGGAAAGATTTTTAGTTAATAACAGCTTCAATTATTTGTATATGACTTGGAATATAGACTAGGAATATATATTTGTTATCATCCTTTTTGGAGCTAAAATGTTAGGAATTGTTGTTGTATGGAAAAGTTGCATTTTATTGGAGGAAAAACATCAAAAAGGTTTGCAATGGAATAATGGTAAATAATTTTTATCTTTAAATAGTAATACGCTTAATTATTGGTTCCTTCTGTCTCTTTCAGGAAAAGTGGGAAATTCATGCTACTTCCAACAAGTCATTTGAACTGTTTCAGCATGTTAGTCTAATGACATTGGACAGCATCATGAAATGTGCATTCAGCTGTAACAGTAATTGTCAAACAGAGAGGTCAGTTAGTACCCATTTGCCTCATTTTTATACATATACATTTTTACATCACTTTTATGCCATACTAAACTCATTGCAGTGGAACCAACCCATACATCCAGGCAGTCTATGAGCTCTGTCACCTCGTAAACCTCAGGTTCCGAGTCTTTCCATACCACTTCAAGACAATATTTCATCTCAGCCCACATGGATACAGATTCAGGAAAGCATGCAATATAGCACACAGGCATACAGGTATCCCTTCTTTTATAAGCCTTAAACAGTCTTGTGTGTTCTGTCTCATGGTTACGTCCAGCTGTCCTGTCATTCTAATGTCTTACTATTTTTAGAGGAAGTTATCAGGAAGAGAAAGGAAGCTCTAAAGATTGAGAGGGAACATGGCATTGTGAAAAACAAACGATATTTGGACTTTTTGGATATTCTGCTCTCTGCCCGAGTATGACATTTCTATGTACTTACACATTTTTTTATTTATTAAAAAAAATGTGACACTAAATGTCACATTATTGTTTAAATGTGACATTTAGTGCTTATTATTGTGCTGTATAGATTTTAAAAGTGACCTTTTTTTGGATCCTTTGTGTTCTTGCTTAAAGGATGAGCAGCAGCAAGGTTTGTCAAATGAAGACATCAGGGCTGAGGTGGACACATTTATGTTTGAAGGCCATGACACCACAGCCAGTGGCATATCTTGGATATTGTACAGTTTGGCTTGTAACCCTAAGCACCAGCAGAAGTGCAGGGAGGAGATCATGCAAGCCCTGGAGGGAAAAAACACCATGGAATGGTATTTTTTTATTTCCATTATTATGTGAGCCTGTTTTTGATTAGTCAACTAGTCATATCAGATGTGACTAAATGGCCATATAGGATTGTTGTTTTAGGAAACCTGCATGGCTTCTAAGTTGGACTTGTATCATACTACTATATAATGCATTGCTAATGAAATTAAGGTAAAGACTAGAACAGTTTATAGTGGAACCAATCAGAACTGCAAAAATAATGGCTGTTTTTATGTTTTTCTATTATGTCTTTTAAGATTGCATGCGACTTATCATGCGATCTTGATATAAAACCTTGACAGAAGTCAATATTAAAGCCAATATTAAATAACTATCATCCTGGCATAGCGATCTTAAATATTTGAGATATATTCTACTAGTGAAAATACTTATTGCATGGTATTCTACTTTAACCATGAGTGAACATGGCCAATATTACAAATTAATTTTATTTTTAGGTTAAAAACAAATGTTGTTGACCCCACTATATGGCCTAATAAACAGAATTTTGCATAAAAATTATATAAACATTAAACAATTCCAATGCAGAACAGTTAATCATTTGTTAATGATTTATCCTTAGTTTCATTTCAGTTAATCATTTGTTTCTTAACTTTCTACATATATTAAATATATTTCAGGGAGGACCTCAATAAAATTCCATATACCACAATGTGTATTAAAGAATCCCTGCGCTTTTACCCTCCCGTGCCAGGAATGTCCCGAAAGTTGACTAAACCCATGTCTTTCTTTGATGGCCGGACTGTACCTGAAGGTAAGGCTTGTTTACCTACCATGTGTTGTTAAGAGAAAAAAAATTGTGGAATCACATGGGTGCAATTTTAAGGAACACATGCATACGATTGCACTGTAAATTTCTTTGGAAATGTATACATGTTAATATACATGTGAATAGTTCACCAAAAATGTAAATTCTTTCACCATCTGCTCATCTTCACATTGCTTCACATTGCATTTTTATTAAGTTGAACATCCAAAAAGATGTTTAGCAAAAAGTTTTTTTCCTAATAAACAAAAGTGGATTTCAAAATGACAAAGGCAAATAAAATAAAAATGTTACTCATTGTTCATAGTTTATGTTAATTAATTACTAATGTTAACGAATGATACCTTATTGTTAAGCGTTACTGTCAAAACTTTTAAGTAGATATAATGACCTCTCAGAGAACATCTGTTAAAACATTAACCTTGTGTGTATGCAACATGAACTTTCTCAACAATAGGTTCTGTCAATAACATTGAATATTATCAGATGATCACAAGACCATGAACATAAACTGAATGCCTTAAAACACACTTCCGTTTACCATTTCGTAGGTTGCCTTGTTGGAGTTAGCGTTTATGGAATCCACATGAACGCCACCGTGTGGGAGAATCCATATGTATGGTGCAATCTTTACAAAACATTTGCTTTTGTTTACTTTGCTCTTTAAAATATGGAATGTATCTCTAATTGCTGCATTACATAACACTGTAAAGTAATTTGCAACAGAATATTGTATTTATTATTAAACAATACTGGAATTTTAGTTTAAGTATATCACACAGTGGGGACCAAAGGTTTTCCATTTTTAAATGTTTTGTTTTTTAATTATAAACCTTTTAGTGAATGGTTAAATTGTAAAATTAACATGAATATCTAAGAATTTTGTATGTGCCCTTTTTGCTTTAATGACTGCATGCACTTGAGCTGCCATGGACAAACCTTAGCATGATTTGACATCAAATGGCAAATTACCCTTTGTACAAAGAAGTTGACATGGTCAGTTCCAGTTACAGTATGACATTTATTTGGTTAGTGACAAAATCTGAATATATATTAAATATGTGAAATACCAAGGACAATATAATAACCATGCTGGAAACAGTTCATAATCATCAATTAACAAACTCAAGTAACTAATACCTCATTAGAGATCAGCAATTTAGAGTCTGGAATTTAAAAAAGCAATGAGAGTCCATGCTTTACACTGTCAGACTTATTTAAGATGTTGTGATATCCACAGGTATTTGATCCATTGAGATTTTTGCCGGAGAATTCTGCTAAGAGGTCACCTCATGCCTTTGTGCCTTTCTCTGCTGGACCCAGGTTTGTAACTTGGCAAGTGCTAGAGAGACATGAATAGCTTAGCAAGTAGCACATTTCAGTTACACAGAAAAGAGCCTCTTACTGCCTAAAGTTTGGCATGTCTGTACCTCTGCCCTCATTTCGTACTGACAAGTAAATAATGCAGGTTTCCCTTTATGCACTTTATTTTTTGATATTACAAAAGTTTATATTTGCCCAAATGGATAGAAAAGCACAAAAAGCAATCTTCAAAAAAAATTCAATTCAACAGAAAACAGAATACACAACTCATCACACATAGACTTTAACATTTAACAAACAAACCTCAATGAAGGTAACAGTAAACAAACCTCAAAAAGTGGAAAGATGAGCTTATAACCTAACCACATAATAAGCAAATAATATAAATAAAGGCAATAAACAGCAAACAACCACCCTATAACATTAGCAGTAAAATTAATGCATGCTGCAGTGCTCGATGGCAGCTCATTAACTCTTAACAACTTTGCATCATTCTTTAATATGAAACTATTTGTTTAGCTCACACTAGTTTATGGTTATGTTACTTATACAAAGTGCACTCAGGAACTTGTTTTGCTTAAGTGAAATGAACTCATCATTTTTAATTTTAGTTTGAACCCTAAAACTAGGTGCTCTGTGTCAGTTTTTAAACATGTCAATCTACAGACTAAAATAAGCTAAGATAAATTGATTCAGCTTAAAATTTCTAGTAGAATCAGTCAAAACATGCAAATTGTTCAGCAAATTCAAAACATTGAATAATGGACAGGATATTTTAAAATTTATGTTTATCGTACATAATTTATTTGGATTAAAACAACATCAGGGTTAACAGTGAATGGACGTGTATCAGAAATACCTGTGTATACTTTTTGACTATGCAACATGATAGATTTAGTCATGGTAGATGACAGGTATCATATTAAACCAGATATGCCATTCCAGTTGCTGTGACGGAGGCTGCATCTACACGTTTTTCCTCAATAGTGCTACTCCCAGGAGTTCTAGCAATGGTACAGCAAAACAGCCTTTAGCATTCAGAGAAATCTCCTGTCTCAGGCACAAGGCTCGATTGAACATCTCTGACCCAAGATTTGGAAACTGGTTTTAGCCTCTGAAGGAGACAAACATTCCTGAATTCTGAATTCTCAACCAAGGTTGTTGAGTCCATACTCAATGCTAGAGCTCCTTCTACAAGGAAACTTTATGCTCTGAAGTGGTGACTGTTTGCATTGTGATGCAAACAAACCACTTAGACCCTGGAGCGTTGGCTTGTGCTATGCTCAAAGTATATGTGGTAACCATTTTAGCTAGGTTCTTTATGGGGCTGTTATATGGAGACATTCTCTAGTTTCTGTTTTTTTGCATGGTGCCAGATGCTTAGGCTTATCTGCCGAATGAAAGTCCTATCCTTGGATTTGAGTATCTGATAGATTTCTGACCCTTATTAAAGTTGCTCTGTTAGTGGTCTTAATGGCCATCAACATGTTATGAGATTTGCAGGCCTCATCTTGCTTAGCTTTGCCGCTGGACTGGTTAAAGCTTTTCTGCACCCTAGACTGAATTACATCCCAAAGGTTCGTTCTTCAAGGTCCACTTTGTCGGTTATATTTCATGCCTTCTTCCGTCTGCTATGTCAGTCACTGAAGCAAGAGAAACTTAATTTGTTGTGTCCAGTCTAGGGTTGCAAAGGTGGGGAATTGTGGAAACATTCCAAGTTGTAAAATTACAACAATTTATAAGAATTAAAGGGAATTACCTGGAAATTTACAAACATAAGTATAAACATATTTTCTTTCTTGACATATGACACATTCATTCAGTTCAACTTTATTTGTATAGCGCTTTTACAATGTGGCATTGTCTCAAAGCTGCTTTACAGGGAGGACAAAACAAGGAAATATATACAATGATACAAGTAACAATTGTATGTCAATATCTAATTATCAATGTCAAAGTCAGATATCTACTATGGAGTAACAATATCTATTATCCGCGTCTCCCAGTGAGCACTCCAACACGGCAACAGTGGCAAGGAACCCAAACTCCAATGATAGATGTGGAGAAGAAAACCTTGGGAGAACCCAGGCTCACCCAAGGTTTACAGTAATAACTAGTTTTAATTTGGGTCTGGTGATTTTATATTTATTTTATATTTATGTTTATGTTAGCCTGATGGCTGAAATAATACAATAAGAGATGTTTAGGCGAGGATGCCGACATTAAAATGAGACTGAGAGCAGCTATAACATCAGACTGCTGGTATAGACAGAATAACGTATTATACTAAGAATATGAATAGAAATTAACAGTAGCATGTAGTAAAATGGGTGAGAAGTGTGCTCGGCTCCGGTTAAGCCTAACTGTTGTGGCCTAGGTGTGACAGTAGTTGAATTAGGTGAATGCAAGTCTGAAGAGATGGGTCTTTAGTTTAGACTTGAACTCCTCAAGTGTGTCTGAGTCCCAAACATTGCTGGGAAGGTAATTTCAGAGTTTTGGTGCTAGGTAGGAGAAAGATCTGCCGCCTTTAGATGTTTTTGATATTCCTGGAATTATTAACAGACCACTATTTTGCGAGCACAGTGTCCGCAATGGATTGTATTCTGTAAGTAATTCACGAATATACGAAGGCGCTAGACCATGTAAGGCTTTATAGGTAATAGTATTTTAAAATGTTTGCAATACTTAACAGGTAACCAGTGCAGTGTTGCTAGAATTAGGCTTATGTGGTCATATTTCTTTGATCTAGTGAGCATTCTTGCAGCTGCATTTTGAACCAGCTGAAGCTTATTTATTTGTTTTGCATGACACCCCCCCAGTAATGAGTTATATAGTCAATTCCTGAGGTTATAAATGAGTGGATAAGCTTCTCAACATCTGAGACAGACAGTATGTGACAAATCTTGGAAATGTTTCTAAGGTGTAGGAATGCAGTACAACACATTGGAAACGTGACTATCGAAGTAAGTCAAATACTAAGAATTTTGCAACTCAGACTCTTTAGGATTTACTTACTGCAAGGGCCAGTGCCATGTACTGTAGGGGTGTTGTGACCACAAAGTAATGTATATTGCATTGGATTATAGAGGCCATCTCTTTGTCCTATGAGGCCCGTGGGTTGCCTTGGCCTATAGGTGTTAAGCCCAGGTCACACCAAGCCAACGGTAGTTTTTAAGTGCTGGTTGGTTTTAGTTTTTCAGTGCATTGCGTATTGTTGGCTCTAGTTGGATGATATCAGCAACCAATTATGTCGAATTTCTGGCATGTTTCCGACGAAAAAGACCTCTGATTGGCTGTTCATCTTAGCAAATAAGCACACAGGAAAGAAATGGAATTGAAGAAAACAAACCAACAGAGAAGTAAGGAGGGAATGCACAGTCATATTTTTACTTGCAGTTCATTTGCAACTTATCAGACATGATTGAAAAAGCTACACAAATGTATGTGTTAAACAATGGTAAAAACAAGCACTGCTTGCTTTGTATATCCACAGTTCTAACTCTTTCTGGTTTCCTTGTTTGAATGCTGAATGCAGACTACTGCTGTCTGATGGTATTGGAGAGTTATGTTGCAGAACACAGTGTACAAGCTATTAGTTGTACAAATATTTTTGGTGGGCACTATTTTAAAAAGTAAAGAAAAGGTATTGGTCTTCTTTTCTAAAAGTTATTTGTAACAGATTTCAACCAGATCTGTTTATTATGGTTAAATATAAATGACTTATAAAGATTGTCATGTATTTTATTACAGAAACTGCATTGGGCAGAACTTTGCCATGAATGAAATGAAAGTGGCAGTGGCTCTTACACTGAGGAGATATCACCTTATCAAAGACCCAAATCACGAACCAAAAATGATCCCTCAAATAGTGCTCAGATCCCTCAATGGTATTTATCTCAAGATTAAATTAGTAAAGTCTGAGTCATGAAAACTTCCAGGTAAATTGTGCTTATAATACAGTACATGTTAAGACAAATGTTGAATAATTTGACAAATAGTGAACACAATGTATATGTCTTTATACATTATTGTTAAAAGTATTGTTAAAATTATGATAGTGTTTTTGTCTGCTTTTTTGGGAAAAATATACATTTGTGAGTATTAAGTGTTTATTTGCCTTATAGCTACATTCCAACTACATTCATTCAACAACTACTCTAATATGCTAAAGAAATATGGGTACATTATTTTGATCTTTTTATGCAAAAAGAGAATATAAAAGTATTTTTGTTATAGTTATAGCACTTTTTCTGTTTAATGTGAATAATTTTAACACTACACATTCTCGAAAAAATGAACGTTATTTGATATTAACTGTAAAGTGACCCTCATGTGACCCATAGGTAAAGAGCATCTGATATATGGTAAAATAAAGGGTAAAACCATTTTATTGTTAAGTCTGTTGAAGCAGTACTCATTGTCTTTGTGGAAAAGAGTATGACAACTCAAATTCAAATTTCTTGCATAAAACATGTTACAGACCTGTATACCTTTTGTGCTAAACATTATAAAAGTTTCTAATCCAGAAGACGGAGCTGTGACTGTATAAATATAAGCTGTGGTATTTGAACACACTTCAGGGACCTTTGGCCACCAACAACAAGGAGGGCCTTAAATATGACAGTTACAAAAGGATAGCTGTTTACATGTTCAATTTTATTTTATTTAAATAGCGCTTTTTACAGTTGCATTATTTCAAAACAGCTTTACATACAATGAAAATAAAAATACGGAAAAACAAATACTATTATAAAATATTAATATACAATCCAGAATACATGGTATTACTGCAAATTTGATTGTCTAAAGTGAAAATGACATATTTGTCAGATATAACCCACACCCAAAATGTGACCTCTGCATTTAACCCATCACTGATGAGAAGTGAACATATACACACCCAGAGCACTGCTGCACCCAGGAAGCAATCGGGGGTTAGATGCCTTGCTCAAGAGCACATTACAATCAGCAAGCCACAACTGCCCAATTATAAGATGTATACTAGTAAAACCAATTATGAATACCAACAGTGTAAAAGGTTTATGAATATAAAGTTGACTGAACTGATGATAACTACAACATATGTGGATATTGAATACTGTGCATCAGAAATATGTGTCATTGCATATGAAGGCCCATACCTATCTCAGGTTTATGAGAGGGAAATGTATCCAGACAGCCTACTAAAACAGTATGTCCTTTTGAGACTATGCAACATCTAGTCAATTAACATGAGATGACAGGTATCATCTTAAGTATAAGAAATTTGCAGTAATACCACAAAATATTTTTGCATAATGAAAGAGAATGGGAGAAAAAGAAAGAACAAAATAGTAGAGTCTTTAGGACTGTAGTTAGATCACTATATTAAAACAATAGGAACAAGCACCATCATTTTAAAAGAATTGTATTTGAAATCAGACCTCTGAGTAACTTTTAAAATATTTCTGTGCAGCAACACCTCCCCTTTGCGATTTGGATGAGGTACATGCTTATAACAGTAATTTTGGGGATAGACTCATTTAGTTATTTACGTCTCATTTTCACGTCTCTGTTGTTGTAGAGCGAGATCTAACATTCAACAAATCAAGGCTTATTAATTGTTTGTATGTATTACGTATCATTTTCTATTAGTTTAACATTGGTTAAATTTCCATTGAATTGTTTACAGTGTTTTTTGTTTTTTTTACCCATCTGGGGGACAGACACAGTTTCTATATTATGATATTTAGGTGATTCTGTGTTGTAAATTATGTATTCTGTGACACATAACAGCTAGCAGACAGTTGGTCAAACCAATCTGTCTGCTTCCTGACCTAGGCCCCAGTTAGTCAAGTATTAGTAATATTAATAGCAAGACTATGTGCCAGATTTCTAGACAGAACAGCAGCACCACCAGAGGAGGAATGGAGGACATCTTTTTTCAACAGGTCAGGTCTACCCCAAAAACTTTTCCAATCACTTATAAAACCCACATTATTCTGTGAACATCACTTAGACATCCAGCCGTTTAGGGATAACAGTCTGCTATGTATTTCTTCACCATAATATGGAGGGGGCCAGAGCATATTACATTTTCCAACATTGTACATTTAAAACAGTGTTGAGTTGATTGTGCTGGGTCAAATACGTTTTAAGGGGTTCATTCACAGCCGAACACCTGGTTGGGTTATTTTGACCCAGTTACTGGGTCGTTATTGCGTGTTGTATCATCCCCCTTCCACCACAGGGAGAGGATGCAGCTCTGCCAATCCAGGACAGCTTTAAGGGAGAAGAGGGCCCGTATTGGACTCAACTCTTAACTCAACCCTCAGGAGAGTAGGTGGAAAATAGGCCACCATAACCATCACTGGTCCAGTACTGAGGGCCTGTCTAAGAGTTTATGCAACACTATGGAACATGGAAATTAAGGGCTACTTCCTCACTCGTACAAGCCTTAACTTGCCTGCCCTTGGCATCTTGTCTCCTTTCCCAGCATTACGCCACTTCTGTGGTGTGCCCTGTGAGGGTGGAGGAGCACTGGCAGCCATGCTCTGCCTCTGGTTCCTCCAGCCCCACCTCCAGTCCTCATACACAGGAGGCCAGGCTTATAACAGCTGTGCAATTGTTGGCCCGGAGAGCTAAACTGTAGACCTGTCGCAGCTCAGTCACTGCATCAGGGGAAAGCTCCTTTCCCTGATCCAAGCCCTTGAGAAGGTTGGCTTGTTATGCCTGTAATACAGCATAATACTGACCCACTGTTGCATATGCTTTGCCATTTAGACGCAATAAAACCTGAATGATCCGACTGGTAGAGTCAGAGCCTGCAGGGATGAAGCCCCCCCACTGAGAGATTCCTTACAAATTTCGTCAGCTGGATGCATCTCCACGTGCCCATGCTAAACAAATGCAATTGTGAGGCGAGTTGACTAGCTAACTAAACTGTGTATGTAATGCCAATTTAACACACATATATACACATAAATCTTCTGTGGAAGGTGCAGAACAAGTTTGTCCAATCATTGCATTTGGACAAACTTCCTAGCATCCTTCCTAGCACTGTGTTCATGTGTTTTGGAGAGGAGGCATTTTATGAAATTCTAATTTACTTATCTTAAATTTCATTGTAGTGATTGAGATTGTTGTTTGCACTGCTGGCACAGTTTTGTAAGAGATATAATGTAGAGTTTTATTTTAGAGACAAAGTAAAATATAGCTGCAAGCAACGAAGAAGGGCACAATCACTACGGCGTCATCACCACCTGGTGCTTCTCAGAAGACAATGTATCATTATCACATGCATTTCATTCTAAAAACAGTTGAGGACTATTTCAATGTCTTTTTTTAAGTAAGTCTGTCAATGAAGTCTGGAAATGACAGACGTCCTGCTGCCAGTTGGTGGCACTATGACTGTGACTCACAATAGCCATGGCAACATATAAAATAGATTAACAATAGTCACATCAATGTCATCAGCCCACCACAATCATATTTGCATAAGTTTGACGTACATCGCTCAATGAATGCTGTAGAGACTTCCTGTTTCCCATTTTTCACCATTAATTTTACTGCCTCGCCATGGCAGCAGTGTTCGAGATATCAAAAATCCATTTGCAATTTTGAATCTTCAATGTTTTGGCATGATGCTTACCATGTTTGGTCTCAATCACATGAAAACCCTAGGAGTATTTAAAAGTACACTGTAAAAGCTTTTCACAAAATCCAAAATGGTAAACTTACTATTCAGCCGAGTTAAGGGGTGTCAGTGTGAAAGTTGTTTGACTTGACATGACTGTTACACGTACCAAATGTCGTACAGGTGCGTGCATGCATGTTTGATATATGCACCATAATTTTGTGTCCCGTACCAGGGGGCACTGCAGAGCCCCTGGCCTGCCCATGTGCCAGCCTTTGCATGGCCCTAATGTCTGTTGACTTTGAGGTGTGTGCCAAATTTAGAACTTTATAATAATATAATCCTATGGAAAATAGTAGGGCCTTTGCACTTTAAGTGTTTCAGCCTTAAATATTCATCTAACTATATCTAACATGCATCAAATTAGCTAGGCCAAAAACTCATAGGAAGCTGGAGAATAAAATACTATGTTTTTTGTGAGTTTTATATCAAAATTTATATGAATTTATATCCTTCAAGATGGATATTGTTTCAAAAAATATTTGACATAAAATTACTATTTCTTCCAAATTAGTTGGGCATTTTATCAGCAGTGATTCATAAGTTTTCTTTTAACTAGACAGCTACCTAATTCATTTAAATATGTTTATGCCATAATCATTGAGCCCTAATAATATAACAAACAATAACAATAACTAGAAGTAAAATTTGTGAACAAACTTTATGAAACTAGGCTTGTCTAAGCCTAGTCTAAAAGTTAAAAATAGTATAAAGAGTTTTAAGAAATTAAGATTGTAGTAGTTTTTGAAGCTTCAAAGTTTAAGAATATAGATGTCTAGCACAATGCTAGCATGTTTTAGCATGATTTTACCAAGTTTTGCCATCAATTACCATAATGCTATCACGTTTTAGCATGATGCTAGCATTAATTAGCATAATATTAACAACACAAAACATATTTCTTTCCTCCTATTAAATTCTGGCAGTGTCAGAATATTTCAGACACGTTTTTTTGCAGTGTGACTTTTCCTACGACGACCGTCAAACCAAGAACCAACAGGAGAGCTGAACCTGACGACACAATTAGCGCGACAACTTCAAACCACCTCAGTCAAAATGTCGAAATGAGTCAGGTGGACAGTACAACAAGAATAACAAAATTAACGATACATGTTTCTTTTGTTTGCTAGCTACCATTTAGCAAGAGAACGCGGATCACGGATTGATGACGTAAAACTCCGGACAAATCTTCTTGTCTATGTCCGTTTTTGTCGTGTCTTGACTGTCGTACAGTCTGACATTATGACAACTTAGATCCTACAGTGTGACATAGGGATAATGTTCGTATAGTGTGACAAGCAACAGTCGCAAAGGACTTAAGCGACTTTTTCAAGCCAACATAATTTTTAAGCTTGAAAAGAAAAACAGTATGTTGGCATTTTCAAGTGACATTTGGCAAAATAGATACATTAGTGAAGTCTGATACCAACAGAGCAATTTGTTTGACAAAGGATAGGAGATGAACCCCAAGGTCAGGGTCCTAACATGCTAACACAGCTGGGGGAAATCCAATTTATGTTCTTTATCGATTCTTGCGTGCATGCCTTCTGCACCTACCGCTTTGGTGTACAGTGCGGTACTGTGCCCTGTTAGGGAACACCTACCCCATTTGGACAAATAAATAAAATAAATACAATAATCAGTACCGCTTCTTTTTCATTTTTGTGACCATTTTTGAACCCTTCAAAACCCGCATTTTTTTGTTTTGGTTTGAGGAAGGCGGAATCCACATAGCAACACTTTGTTTCTTTCGGGACTGTTTTTAGGTACACCAACTGCACGAGAAAGGTCAAGTAATGATTTTAAAAGTGAATTCGTTGTATTCAAGATCGCATACTCTTAACAAATACAGCAGTGTGTTAGGCACAACGATAGAAATTAATACATTTATTTTGCTTTAAAGTGTCATTATTACATGAGTTTTGTGTGACCTAACACTTGAGGCAGTTGTTTAATCTTGACAGGTTATTAACTGCGTCGTTATTAATAGCTTAGGAACTTAACAGCTCTTTACAGACTAATATATATATATATGACTGTGTGTGGTGCTCTTCGGGTCCGGGTGATCCAGTCCCGCAGTGCTGTGCAGAAAGTCCTACAGGAGAGCCGAAACGTCTGCAGCCACACTTATGGATCTGCTGGTGATATCAGAGAAAAACTGCGTGCTTTTCCAGCAGGATCCATCGACCTTAAGAAACAAGAGTCAGGCATTGCAGTGATCACCGTAAATAATCCAGCTCGCATGAATGCCCTCTCAGGTACAAGTTTTATTATATCTATTCAAGTATATCAAACAACAGATTATTGCGCAACCATGCTTTCATCTGCCGCTGTGCAGGCAGCATGATGCTTGAACTGGAAGAGCGGGTGCATGAACTTGAGACCTGGCTGGAAGGGAAAGGTGTCATTGTGCAAGGGGCTGCAGGAACCTTCTGCTCTGGATCTGATCTGAATGCCGTCAGAGCAATTTCAAACCCACAGGTGTGAGTTTTACCCTCATCTGTCATTGACCCATTACTAGTTAATGGAGTTTATGTCATGACAAAAATGACCTAAAAATTTCCTTCATCTTTTATTTATTTGAACACTTGAACATTCACCTTTCAATGATAACTTTTCTGTATTCTGAAAACTTGGCATGCCAATCACAGTGGGGTATTAATGGGAAAGTTAAACAACAGGAAAAACAACAAAACAGTATGCCAGGGCTTTTATATTGATTTTAAAAGGCAGAGTAGCAAAAAATGGCTCATATGTCTTGACTGCTTTAATGTTGGTTGCCAAGAGAAACTGTAATTTTAGTATTTGCAGTGGCTCACAGGAGAACAGCATTTGTGAAATGTTTCACACTGCAGTGCTTCTGATTTCCAGGATGGAATGCAGATGTGTGAGTTTATGCAGAACACTCTAGCAAGACTGCTCAGGTTTGTCTAAACAATCTAATTTAGAGCAATCAAGAAAGCAAGGGTCTGTGCATGTTTTTCAAAAGAGATTAGAGAATCTTTGCCTCTGACATTTTTGTCAATGAAAATGAGCTTCAAAAAAGACACTGAACCTCATAAATGGTTAATCTGTAATGCCCTACATTGGCAGTAACTCTGTGTGCTTGTGGTGCCCTAAAATGCTGCCTACCAAAACAGCTTACTAGGTTTTGATATGCATATTTATTCTGTAGTTTCTAGATTTTGTACGTTTTGTAGCTTTTATTATATTCAACATGATCATTTCTTCTGATGCCTTCCGTATTTTCCTTTTTACTTTTCCAGTTGTGTACAGCTAAACTCTAAGTTCTTTCAAATAGGTTACCACTCATCTCCATTGCACTGGTTGAAGGAAGAGCATTGGGTGGAGGAGCAGAACTTACCACTGCCTGTGACTTCAGGTTAAAAGTCACCAATATTTTAACATATTAATTTTTTCCAAAGGATTTTCCTTTTGAAATGAATTGTCACTGGTCTATTTTCATTTCCAGGCTGATGACAAATGATGGTATTATCCAATTTGTCCATAAGCATATGGGTTTAGTACCTGGATGGGGAGGAGCTGCAAGGCTTGTTCGTATTGTTGGCAGCCAGAATTCCCTGAAACTGCTTGGGGGGGCTAAAAAGGTTGATCCAGACTATGGTAAACAGATCGGACTAGTTGATGAGGTGTTGAATTGCTCTTCAGGTGAAGGGAATCCTCTGGCTGAAGCAGAGCAGTGGCTGAGCCAGTTCATTAAAGGGCCGGCACCCGTAATCAGAGCAGTGAAAAAAGTTGTTCTTTCAGGAAGAGAACTCCCACTGGAAGAAGCCCTTAAAACTGAGAGAAATGTGTTTGGGACATTATGGGGTGGTACAGCCAATCTTGAGGCAGTGGCTTTGAAAACAAAACATACATGACTGAAAATATAATTGGTTAACATTGTTACTGATTAACATAAAGCTGGTGCTTAAAGGACTAATGGTAATAGGACTTGACATAGTAAAATGTTTGTAGTAAAAACGTTACCGATAGGTACCGGAATTGCTTTGCAGAGTCCTTACTTGCAAACAGTAGTAAATTCATATCCATTTGATGGTTGCTTTTCTTTTGCCTTTTAATATTAATTAACCTAGGGTTAAGGTTTCGTAAATTTTTAATATACAGATATAACTGCAGTTCTAAAAATCTATTATTTCATTATTTCTTTTTCCTTTTTTTTTCTTTATTTAATGTTCAGATATTATATGGTATTGCTGCAAATCCCTTATACTCCTGTTCTATAAAATGTTATCTTCTTTCTAACACCATAACCATGTAAACTGGAACAACATCTTGCTTAATACGTTACCTGTCACCTGTCATGTTAATTCACTAAATGTTGCATTGTCTCAAAAGTACATACTGTTTTAGTAGGCTGTCTGGATACATTACCCTGTCATAAACCTGAGATAAGTATGAGCCTTCAGATTCCAAATGTGTTGTAGTTATCATCAGTTTAGAGAACTTTATATTGATAAACCAATTACGATGTTAGTATCACTAATTAGTTTTACTAATATACATCTTATAATAAACAAAATAATTTGCAGTAATGCCATGTATTTTGGGTTGTACATTTCAGAATTTTCTTGTTTTCTGTGTTTTTTTTTTCATTGTATGTAAAGCTGCTTTGAAATATAAATAAAATTGAATTGAACCTCTGATGTGGTCTTCTGTTGCTGTAGCCCAACTGCAGACATCATACATCTTCTGCATACCTTTGTTGTAATGAGTGGTTGAGTTGATATTTTCACCCAGAAAACTGCTTGTTGAATATTTTTATTTTTCTGATTATTCTTTGTAAACCATACAGATGGTTGTGTGTAAAAATCCAAGCAGATCAGAATTTCTCAGACCAGCCTGTTTGGCACCAACAGTCATACCACATTCAAAGTCAATTATGTTTCCCCTTTCTGAGGTGAGACATGCCTTAAATATATAACAGCAGACAATGACAAATCATTATACACCTTATCGTGCATGAGTCCATGCATGTGACAGCTTTATATTGACACTCATGAAACTCATGATTGTAATCTTTTGTCTTTCAGTTTTTAACATTAATTTCAAACCTAATGGATAATACTGTAACACAAAATGGATAATTTGTAACACGATTCATGATAAATCTGGAAAGGTTGTATTTTAAATTTAACATTCTATAAAATAACTTAGTAAATTGTAATTATGAGATCAGTAATATATATTGTATTAATTTACATTTTGGAACAGTGGTGATGACAGAATATTCTGTACATGAGTTTGTATCATGTTAACATCTTTGTTTGGATGGATGATTTACTCTCTAGATGACAGAATAAGATCGGATGCTTTACAACTACATCAAAGCAACATATTAAACTTTGGTGGAATTAGGGGAAACTGGCAATTCTGAATAGAGCATGTCATGCAATGTTATAGTAAGACACATTAAACCAAAGTAGATTTAATGAGTAAGTAAAACTGTTTAAATTGCTCTTAAGTGTTTGCGTAAAACTGAGTAAGAAAAATACAAAATAAGAAATAAAAACTGCATTAATCACACATACTTCCACTATCTGAGACATTAAGCAAAAATGTAGGCATTACAGAGGAGGCTCTCGTACTGCCTCTTCCGCACCACCAGAGGGAGCCTTCGCCTAAGTACTGATAGTTAGCTTCTGGACTCCATTTCCCATAACCCCTCATACTTGAAACTGATCACACCCACATTTACACCTGCACCTCATTACACTCGCTTATATTAACCATACAGTCCCACACAGACTTCGTGAAGTCTTGATATATGCTCAGATCATTACTGAGCGTTATTTCCCTGTGCTTTGTCTGACTGTTATTACTTTGGAGCGCTTACCGTTTTTGATTCTGCCTGCCGTGACTCATTTGTATTTGTTATTTGGATTGTGATTGTTCTCTGGCTGCTTCGACCCTTGCTTGTCCCTCGTTCTGCCTCTGTCTTGTTTCTTGTGTTTCTGTTACCTGTGTGTTAAACATTCTTAATAAGGTTGCAAATGGATCCAAGCACCTCTGATTCTTCATTATAGTAGGATGATAGTAATACAGGGTGATTAATACTAATACTATCCTGATTAAGGGCTGGAATTTCTGGTTAATTGTTGACGATCTGCTGGTTTATAAAAATACATTTATAACGTCTTACTAAGGTCATTTTAACAAAATTGTTTTATCTCAGTGTTATAATTTACACAGTTTCGAAGTTGTAAATTTGTCATTTAGTCTGAACCCAGGATAGACAGGCAGAGGGAATGTGGCTTTTGCTCTGATGAGGAGGGTAATTTCATGAGAGAATTCTTACACTATTATCCACAAACACTCCTGTTTTAGAGGAGCTAGGCACAAAGAGGTCAGTCTTTATATAACTGTGCCAGAAAGTGAATTAGGAAGGAAAGCAGTATATATTCAAAGACTGACTATTCCAACCAAATGCACATTCTTCACCCCCTCCCTTCCTGTTGATGCTGTTATAAGAGACTGTTATATCCATTCCTAATTCCCCACTCCCACTGCAGTCAACTTCCCAGTAACAGCATCCATGCAAACTGTGTACACAATACTTGACCCCAATACAATTCCCATAATGCCTGGGACTGATCACTTCCTGTACACCTGAACTCTATTATCCTCTGTGTATATAAGCCCCAGCCTTATGTTAGCACATTGTGAAGTCTTGTTTTGCCCTGGTGACATTACTGAGCGGTTTCTACACAAACTTTGGATTACCTGTAATCGATTGGATTGTTTGCTGCCTGCCCTGCTTACTGGATTGTTACTGGCTTTTGATTGTTTGCTGCCTTCCCCGATTTTTGGATTGTTACCCGTCTCTGATTGTCTGCTGCCTGCCTCGACCCACGCCTGTATCACGTTTGTTCTACTGCCTTGTCTCTGTTGTTCCTGTTTGCTGTTGCCAACCTTGCTTGTCTGTTTCACTTTTAAAAGCTGCAAATGGATCCCCTTGTGTCACACTCTTCAATACACATTGGAAGTTCTTCAGAAATTGTTATTACCAATAGATTAGAAGAAATCCAGTGTTACCAGAAAATAAGACTTCTAAATTATCCCGATTTCTATATCGGGATAAGACCAGACTGAGATCTTGTAGTTGAATGGAGCAAGGAGCACATCAACCAAGATCTCCGGATTTCTGTCTATCACCTGACTTAGCAAGTTGCATGATTGTGACTAAGATAACTATTATTAGACCTGAGGAGCAAGCATGTGGCAGCCAGATTTAATAGATATTAGTTTACCTGTAAACCTCTGACTATGACTGACAGTTTTGTGACTGTGAGATCCACATATTCCGGCCAGCACAAGACTCTGTGTGACATTGGGATAATTTGGAACCACAAACCTAAATTTAATACAAAATTGAAATTCAGATTGGATTCACTCACGCCACTGGATTCCGTTGTTAGGCCAATGGGTGGTCCTTACACCAGCGACCACTAGGCAGCATTTAGTATTTCAGAACCAGAACATCATAGAGACATGACAGTTGGCCTTTTGGATTTAGAAACAGAACACTCTACAAGGCTACATTTACAAGTGGGAATAGTTATGATACTAGGGACAGGATGAACAGAAGGCCAGGGTCAGAGATTTAAATTTTAAACAGGCGGGTAGCCAGTGGAGTATGGAGGAGTGTAATGTGGTCAGCATGTCTTTAATCTGATTAAAGACCAGACATGCTGCAGCTTTCTGGATCATTTTCAGGGATTTGATTGTGTTTGCTGGAAGGCCAGCCAGTAGGGAATTGCAATAGTCCAGCCTTGACATTACAAGTGCTGGGATTAGGAGCTGCTAGGATTGATATACGTTCTACCTATCGGTCAATCTACCCACCTATCTTCCTTCTTTCTTACAGGGTGCCTTAATTATCATTAAGCCTTAATTATTATTAAGGGTTTGTAATTATAAACCCTTAATTATAAGATTAAGGGTACCCTTGGTGAGACATTGGTTGCAAGAAAAAACTAAGGGTCCACTTAGGGAACCTTAAGGATGTCACAAAATTTTTCCCCTGGCTTAAGTGTTCCCATAAGTTCTGGTATGTGTTATTGTAGCTCAGTTGGTAAATGTTGTGAGTTTGATTCCCAGGGAACACATGCACTGACAAAATGTATAACTGTAAGGCACTTTGGATAAAAGCATCTGCCAAATGCATAAATGTAAATGTACAAAGTCCTTAATAACAGTTTCACCTAAGGGACCAATACAGCTCCCTCAAGCCTCAAACACAATGGCTAATGGCTGACATGAACAAACTTACAGCATAATGCATTCAAAAGATAATTTGAGTAGCTGTATGTGGATTCCACCTCAAAGTGGAATGTTCTGTTTACTGTGGTAGATATTGTAACTATAGCAATCAAGTTCTATCACAGAATGCTTAGTATAAACACTTAGGTAAGGGTGATGATTATGCCGTTTGTAGCAACCCCATTAGGGATACCCTCATTTAAGGGTTTTTATGCAACCGCAAGGCTTTTTTAGGCCAAAATGAAGTGAACAAACTTTATTTAGTTTTAATTCTCATGTCTTTTGCTTCCCTCTCAACAAACATTGAGACAAAAAGACTAATTACTTTTAAGTTGTAAAAATATCATGTTCTTTACTGAGGAAGCTTTTAGAGGTAGCAACACTGGTCAAATGGGGGTTCGGCATGTAGTTATAGAGGAATTCCTGTAGATGGTGCTGTGCTTTACCAAACTGCACTGTCACAATGCTTTCTCCCGTTCTGTTATGCTGTCCAGTCACTAACTGAACTGACTAACAACGGTATGTCAATTATCAATCAATTTTCAATAACTAAGTATCGAGTAAGATATTAACTATGGAGTATCAAATATCTATTATCTATTATCCGCAGTCTCCCAGTGAGCACTCCAACACGGCAACAGTGGCAAGGAACCCAAACTCCAATGATGAATGTGGAGAAAAAAACCTTGGGAGAACCCAAGCTCACCGGGAGGGTCATTTTTCCTCTGACGCGTTACAGCTGCAAACAGTACTTTGGTGTAAGGGTTTATAGATTTACAGCGTTGCAGTCAGTATTCTGATTTAAAGTTTTATATATTTGCAGCGTCATAATCAAATATATAATAACAGTGCTGTTATGATTTCAGTATTGATTTATAGTAATAACTAACTTTAATTTGGGTCTGGTGATTTTATATTCATTTTATGTTAGCCTGTAATTCACAAATATATGAAGGTGCTAGACCATGTAGGGCTTTATAAGTAATTAATAGTATTTTAAAATTAATGCGATATTTTACAGGTAGCCAGTGCAGTGTTGCTAGAATTGGGCTCATATGGTCGTATTTCTTAGATCTAGTGAGCATACTTGCAGCTGCGTTTTGGACCAGCTGAAGCTTATTTATTTGTTTTGCGTGACACCCCCCCGCGTGACAGATCATAAATGAGTAGATAAGCTTCTCAGCATCTGAGACAGACAGCATGTGACGAATCTTGGAAATGTTTCTAAGGTGTAGGAATGCAGTACGACACATACTGGAAATGTCATCGAATGAAAGGTTCTTATCTAGGATCACACCGAGGTTCCTAACTGTGGAAGCTGGTACAATAGTGCAGCCTTCAATAAGGATGTTGTAGTCTGTCAAATCTAGTTTAGAGCTATTGGGTTTAATAATCAAGACCTCTGTCTTATTTGGGTTAAACAGGAGGAAGTTGTTAGCCATCCATTTTCTGATGTTGTTAATACAGTCTGTTAGCTTAGAAAAGCGATGGGTTTTGCCAGGTTCTGAGGAAATGTAAAGCTGAGCATCGTCAGAATAGCAGTGAAAACTAATGTCATATTTCTTAATAATATCTCCAAGCGGAAGCATATATAATTAAAAAACAATAGGACCAAGAACTGAACAAGCTCTGCAAACTGAGGCACATGTCTCCTACCAGCAAGAAACGAGGGACTGCTGCATTATCTGTCTTACGGAAACCTGGATGTATGCAGAGGTTCCAGACTCAGCCATTGAACCCGCGGGGTTCTCCGTGCACCGCACGGACAGGGTGAAAGACCTCTCGGGGAAGAGCAGAGGAGGGGGTGTATGTTTTAAGATCAACAACGCTTGGTGTGATCGAAGGAACGTGCACTCAATCAAGTCCTTTTGCTCCCCTGATCTGGAATACCTCATGCTTCTGTGTAGACCGCACTGGCTGTCGAGGAAGTTCACGGCTGTTATCATCAGCTGTATACATTCCCCCTCAAGCCGACACAGACCAGGCACTCAAAGAACTGTATGGCAGTATAAGCGAGCAGGAAACCGTGCACCCTGAGGCTGCGTTCATTATAACTGGTGACTTTAACAAGGCCAACCTCAGGACAATAACACCAAAATTCTTTCTGCATATAACATGCAACACACGAGGAAACCAAATTTTGGATCATTGTTACTCTTCCTTCGGGATGGCTACAAGTCTCTCCCCTGCCCACCCTTCAGCAAATCGGACCACTCTTCTGTGCTGCTGCTGCCCGCTTACAGGCAGAAGCTAAAACAGGAAGCACTCGCCCATAGGACGATCCAGTGCTGGTCGGACCAATCGGATTCTATGCTACAGGACTGTTTTGATCACGTGGACTGGGAAATGTTCCGGTCTGCTTCCGATGGCGACATCAAGGTTTATTTGGATACCGTTATGTGTTTCATTAAGAAGTGCATAGATGACGTAGTGTCAACCAAACCTATCCGGATCTACCCCAACAATAAACCGTGGATAAACAACGACGTTCATGCAGCCTTGAAAGCACGGACATCTGCATTTAATTCTGGAGATGCGGAGGAGCTATGCCTTCCAGAAAACCATCAAAGCTGCCAAACACCAGTACAGAAAGAAAGTAGAAGGTCAGTTCAACTCCAACAGCACAAGAAGCATGTGGCAGGGAATCAACAACATCACAGACTTAAAGAGAAATAAACACCCCGTTATGAACACTGCTGCCTTTCTCCCGGACGAGCTAAACTATTTTTACGCTCGTTTCAAAACAAATCTCACGGAGAGAGCTTCCTCACGGAGAGAGCTCCCGCGACCGTTGATACAGATGCGAGTGCTCTCTCTGTCTCTGTAGCGGATGTCACCCAGTCCTTTCGTCGGGTGAATATTCGCAAGGCTGCGGGTCCTGACGGCATTCCGGGCCATGTACTCAGAGCATGTGTGGTCCAGTTATCAGGTGTTTTTATGGAGATCTTCAACCTCTCCCTCTCTCTATCCATGGTTCCATCATGCTTTAAAACATCCACCATTGTGCCTGTACCAAAACAACCATAGATCACACGCTTGAATGACTGGCGCCCTGTTGCTCTGACGCCCATCATCAGCAAGTGCTTTGAGAGACTGATCCGAGACCACATCTGCTCTATACTACCTGCCTCACTGGACCCACTACAGTTTGCCTATCGTAACAACCGCTCTACTGATGATGCCATTGCACTTACCCTACACACTGCTCTCTCCCACCTGGAAAAAAAGAACACTTATGTGAAAATGCTGTTCGTGGACTACAGCTCAGCATTCAACACCATAGTGCCCTTAAAGCTTGATACGAAACTACGGGCTCTGGGTCTGAACAGCTCCCTGTGCAGCTGGATCCTGGACTTCCTATCAGGCAGGCGTCAGGTGGTCGGTGGTATGCATGATCACCGACAACGACGAGGTGGCCTACAGACAAGAGGTGGGCGCTTTGACACACTGGTGTCAGGAGAACCACCTCTCACTCAACATCGACAAGACCAAAGAGATTGTTGTGGACTTGTTGTGGAAACAGGAAAGAGAACACACCCCCATCACCATCAATGGGTCACCAGTGGAGCGGGTCAACAGCTTCAAGTTCCTTGGTGCTCATATCACTGAGGAACTCACATGGTCCACTCGCACATATGCAGTGGTGAAGAAGGCTCACCAGCGCCTCTTCTGCCTCAGGTGTCTGAGGAAGTTTGGTATGAACTGCGACATCCTCAGATCATTCTATACCTGCACCGCGGAGAGCATTCTGTCTGGGTGCATCACAGCCTGGTACGGAACTCCACCACCCTCAACCGCAAGGCCCTGCAGAGGGTAGTGCGAACTGCCAGCTACATCATAGGAGGTGAGCTTCCCTCCCTCCAGGATATTTACAACAGGCGGTGTCTGAGAAAGGCACGGAGAATCATCAGCGACTCTAGCCACCCTAGTCATGGTATGCTCTCCCTACTGCCCTCAGGCAGACGGTACCGCTGCATCCGGACACGCACAAGCTGACTAAGGGACAGCTTCTTTCCTCAAGCTGTCTGATTACTCAATGTGAACTGACATAATCTCAACCCACCCGCCCTTCTCTATACCCTTCACTTTAACTGTGTGTGTGTGTGTGTGTGTGTATACACATATATGTAAACGCATATACTGTGTGTACAAATGTATATTGTTACATATGTATATTGTACATATTAAGTACACTACAACATGTCCATGTGCATATATTGTATATTGTAAATTTGTAATTTTGTACACAATTATGTATATTCTGTCTATTCTGTTACTGTATGTACTACATACTGTTATGTATATTTTTTACCGCTACATGTCTGTTTTGTGTCTACATGTCTACATGTCTTCTTTACATACTGTTTTTGCACTGTCTGGAGCCGCACTCAAGCTTTTTACTCGCCTCTACACGTGTTGAGGTGATGTGACAATAAACTTGATTTGATTAGAGATATGTAGTTGGGCTTATTTGAATTGGGCTCTCAATAGGCTTTAGGTATTTACTTAGCAACTTCCTAGCCACACCCTAGCAACCATTTAGTGTACCCTAGCAACTGCCTAATATAATGAATAAGCCAAATTACAGTATATCTTTCACATTAAAACTTGTTAGCATCATGCTATTTGTTGCTAACATAATGTTAATTAATGCTAAGATGTAATAGAGGCATGCTAATTGTTGCTAGCATAATATAATTAATGCTAAATGCTGTGTTAGCACCATGCTAATTGTTGTTAAAATGTGCCAGCATAATGCTAATTGTTGCTACAATCATGCTAATTGATGCTAAAATGTGCTAGAATCATGCTAAAATGTGCTAATATTAATTTAGTTATTGTGATGGATTAAATTATGATTACTAGGACAATGTTAAAATTAACTGTAGACTAAAACAGATTTAATCCTACTAAAATATTACCTAACTGGAATTTTGTAGCTGTGTATACAGCCAGAGATCAGAGATCAGATGTCAGTGTCGGTTTCCAAATAAAATACTTCCTCTGTGCAATGACAATTGATTCCCAGTTAGCTAACTGGTCATTATTATATAAGTATACTTATATAATAGGTATACTGGTCATCTTACATTAGAAAAGTATATTGCCATTTTCCTGCAGAGATAAATTGTGCTATGCATGAAACACATATCTATTGCAATTAGAGTCAATATTTTATTAATTTTTCAAAAATGCTGAAGTTTTACAGTTTTTTATGTGTGATATTAACTACTGCATAGAGGCATTTCTAAATGATATGTCTTTCATCGTTTAGACATGTAAACAAAGTTTTGAATCCATTTTGTTTCTGAAATAACACAACAGGCCAATTTCACCATACGGCAACAAAGACCAGAAGTAGGGAAGAGCTTCTTCAATTGCTAAAATACACGATCCAATTAACTTTAACTCTGGTTGTTGTCCAATCTGCACTAGGGTAACTTAAATCTCCTAGACACATGGTGCTAGGTTACATGTTATTTTAATGTTTATGCACACAAAAAGTTTTTATTTGCTGGGTTCAATATAAAACTTTATTTCAAATTTTTTCAAAATTATTTCAAATTTCATTTGTTTCATTTGTCAGTACCAGTATCAGTACTTTGAACATTCCCAGCACATTTAAACACTACAGCAACAGTAGAAAAACATCTCTAAATGACATTCTTTCTGATAACCACATTCAATTCAGGTTTATTTATATAGCACTTTTCATAGTTTAGCAGCTGTACAACAGTGTTAAACAGGGACATAATAATAGAAACAAGAAACAATTACAAAGAAATAAGGAAAAAGAAGCCATAAAAATGGAAATACTTAGTATTACAGAATACACAGTATTATTGCAAATCTTTCATGAACATTGTTACAGAGGAGGTCTCTGCTCCGCCTCTGCTGCACCATCACCAGAATATTAAACTAATCAGTCACGCTATATAAGCAACAGTTAATATTCCGGTGATGGTTCCCTCCGGTGGTGCGGCAGAGGCAGAGCAGAGACCTCCTCTGTAACAAACATTATCAATGGTATCTATATGAATAATTGTGTGTAGGATTTAAATCTCACTGTTATATTCATAGCTTTGTTAATTATGTGTGTCAAAATGTAAACAAGAGACTTAGAGACAGTAAAAGTAATAGTATTTGGGATTGTAATCAGACCGATAATATTCATAGCACGTGTAGGCAGGTATGCGAGTTAAAAAATTGTCACATCATAAATACTAAAGGCATATCCATACATCCCAATGTCAATGACTTATATAAGGACAAGATAGGCTGCTCAGAAAGTAGTGTATATAGCATGGGTCATTTTCATGAAAGGCTCAGCCCGCAGTATACAGCCGGGCTCAATGAACACAAACTTCATTCTTCGTGAGGTGCTTAGCACTCACAGTACACCCCTCTTTTCTTCATATGGTCCAAATTCAATTTTGTCTTTGGAAACACTATGAAATAAAAAATATAGTTGTTTTTTCAGATAGGGCACATTACATGCTTAACTACTTTCAATGTCTGCACATTACTCTATAAGTGAACAAAGCTAGTGCATTAACCGGAAAATAGGTTTCCCTACTTCCATGTTATACATGTCACCTTGTAAAATAATCCAAAGCCATTAGAAACATGGAGTTTACATTGGCAGTTATAAAATATCTTAAGAAAACAGATTGACATCAGTTTATGCAATTTTAAGTCACACTGGTAAGAAAGCATATGCTTGAAATGTCAATGTAAAAAGGCAATTGCATTGTATGGATACAGAAATTTAAACAAGCAGTAAGTCAGTTCAGCAAGAACAGTCATTATTGATTATATATTTAGGTAATCAGGCAAGAACACGGCAACATTTAGAGCTTTAAATGTATGGACTCTATCAGCCTGCATGTCCTAATGGTGTGAACATTTTAGATGACTGTCTCTGTGTGTTAGGTGGAGTAGGTGAGTGTTTGTTGCTGGATGAAGACGTTGTGGTGAAGACGGTGTGCGCAGTGTTGTTGGGGGGTGTAAATGAGATTGTTGAACCGCTATCCCAATGTGAGGGCATGCAGGTTGTGAAAAGGTCTTCTTGATATTCACAGGGGACCCTTTGTCTTGCTGTTGAGACAACTATTTTTATGAAATCTCATTTGATTCAATATATTCCTGTCAACAATTAGCTTCCATATTCTGTGTAAATAAATCTTTCTTGTAATGAATAGTTTCAGTCCTGGGAGATACGAAAATAAATACATGATACTAGATAATAACACTAAAATACATAGTAACAGTTCCTGCAGTATATCACTACTCAGGATCCATACAGCTAAACAATTATTCTCTCAATTATCAGGAACTATATTTTCTAGCAAAAGCAAAACAACAAAATAACAATGGGTTATTTTGAAAATCTGAATATTTTAACAATATTTTGTAATAAAAGTAATTAGGCACTTGAGGCCATGCTATATTACAAACATGCTCACCATATTTAATAATGCCCTTGAACTAATAATATATATATATATATATATATATATATATATATATATATTATATATATATATATATATATATATATATATATATATATAGGGACTAGCAAAAACTTATCACTTAAATGCAAATAAATAAGGAACACGGTTTCCTCCTTTGAGGAACTTAACACACATTAGTATGTATACTTGGATTTCATACATTTTCCCATCTGAATTATTTAGCATGGGTTTGAATGTGTTTAGAGCAGGTAAAAGTGTGTTTTTTTGGTTTAAATGATGCTTGTGTATGTTCTGGAGTGTGTGTAGTACTGACCTGCACTCTTACATGTGTCTTTCTATGAGCTATGTCATGGTGGTGCAGTGTATGTGTTATTCTTTGACTGGATCTGGACTCATGTCGAATATCCAACATTTCCAAGAGGTCCATTAGGTCTTCCTGCTTCACTGAACTAGGCTGTGACTGCTGTTGGTCCTGAGATCTGTCCAGATCCTTATAACTTTTTATAATCCTCTCAACAGCTCCATAGTTAGACCTAGACTACACTGGACAAGGATAAGCTGCAAGTATAGATGGCTTCCATAGATGGTCTTCTAGAATCCAAGACCTAGTGTCCAGCCTAGAGTTTTGATGGAAGTTTCTATCTTTGTCTTCATCTGTGGGGGAGTTACGCTCAAATCAAAGCATTTTTTTCCATCATTTGGACCAAACTGGACAACTGTTGTTGCTGTGTTATGTTCAGACCATAAAGGATTATCTTCCTTTTCTTGCTTGGTTGGGCGAAAAAGCTGTTTTTGGGGAAGAGTCCCAAGCTGAATAATCTGATAATCCTAATGGTAATTCCTTTAGACTGACATCCTGCTGCAGAGATGAAGCCTTAGAGACAACATATTTTGTTTCACTTGTGTTGCTTTCTGGGCTTCAGTAGTTAGAGTAAATGGTTAAACTCTGCCGTCTGCTGTTCAAGTCTCTCATTTCTGTGACTATTTGTTGCACTGGTATAGGGCAAAACAATGTCCAGTGATGTTGTAGATTCTGTAGGCATATAATACAAGCCCAAAAAATGAGACACACTTGGAATCATTATTATCCTCTGGATCTACCTGGTTTAGACTGCGCTCTGCAGCTGAAACATCAATGTTGGAGAGACATCTTTTAAAAGGGACATGTTTGGATGACTTGATGCTTGATTTGCCGAGTCCACTTCCATCACAGGACTAGCTTTGGCAGCAACTTGTATAGCGCTTGGAATCAACGGGCATAGTGCAGGTTACATTCCCTGAGTCAATCAGAATTTTCCCATCATTGCATTGCATCATTAAGCAAGCATTGCTTAAACTTTTCATACAGTTGTGGGGCTGTTGTAGTTTCTGTCTACATTGGCACCAGGCTTTTGACACCCTCTAATTAACAGGGGTTCTGTACCACTGGACTCTATTTCTGTAGCAGAAGAACTGCTTAGGTACCAAGATGTACTATGGGCTGGGATGAGTGAGGCATGTTGACCTTTATTAATCAATGGCTTGGCACCACTTTTAGTTTGTTTTTCTTCCTGTTTGCAGCTCATCCAGTATTGCTCGTTAGGAGATTTAATCTCTTCACTCAAGTTTTTCAAGTGTAAAGCTGTGTCCTCCATTTTCAAGTTGTCCTTTACCTTCTTCACTATTTCAACCTCTCCAGGAGCAGCTTCTGCAGCTTCTGGAGATAGGAAAGCAGACAAAGTAAGATCATTACAAAGCACTGATCTAATACTTTCATGATCTGTGCAGCATCTACGGGCAAAAAGGTTTACCTCTTCATCTCATCCTGGTAGCTACACATCTCACCTACACTTGCAATTTCCTAAAAAAGTGCCTAAAACAGTAAACATACAAAGAAATACTCTGTTTAACAAGAGAAGCAAAGCTTAGAGCTCAGATCTCACTACAGTATATAACCTAAAACATCTCTTGCTCTGTTCTAAAACCTAGTAAGCAGCCAGGCTTTCTACTGCCTAGATAGGCAACCTACCTTAGAAAGGCCTTCTTAGAAAGCATCCTAATGGTCATAGTGGCACTGTTGCCGTTTGAGAAAGTTACTCACCCACCATCTTGGATTTTTGAGACAGTATGTTTCGGTTAAGGAATGGTTCAAGAGGATTAGCATGAATGTACCGCCATAGAGGGTAACGCTATTTCGATAGTATATTCTACTTAAGATATTCTACTTACTATAAGTAACTTAGCAACTACTTGTTAACTACCCATCATTTGAGTATTAGTAGACTGTCTGCTTAAAATCTGGTCATCTGTGTCTGGTAAATCTTTTTTTGATGGTTCCCCAATCAACTGTACTGACTAAAAGTAACTTTGCAAACATGTAAACTTTTTACGCTAATCCTAACCCTGCACCTAACCCAAAAAATACACATTCTACAAATACCTTAATGAGAATTAGTTGACGTGGTTGCAAATTAATAATTGGCATGTAGTTGCACAGTTACTTATAGTTAGTGGAATAAAGTCTAAAGTGGATTATACAAATAATGTGTAATGGAAATGGGTAATGGTAAATCTGAGTGAAAGCCAAGTGTGTGTGCCCCAGTATGCCCCATTTTTCCTCTTTTTGTCACTTCCAAAGTTTATTTCCATGCTCTGAATTCCTTAGAAAAGGTTAAGAAGGTCATCTTGTCCGGTAAAGCAGGATTTGTTCCCCTTTTTCAATTTCAAACAGCTTTTCAGAATTTCCTTCAGCTCTGCAGTGTCTGTTATCTGTTCACCAAAGTAATTTCTCAGCACCTTGTAGATTTAATTGTTCATTTTGATCCCTGTTGCACCAGTTAGTGGAATCACTTGAGTTGTGATAGGGCTGATTTGGGTAGTCGATGCTGGTGTCACCTTGCTGGGTAAGAGCTTCAGAATACTCATTGCTATGGGTATCACTCAACAGAGTGTTGGCTGAACTTGAACTTAGCCTTAGGGTGCTGTTTTTTGGATCGGTGGTTGGTTTGAGAGGACCTCCCTTACTCTGTGCCTTTACTTCATTATAAAACTGGAAAAAACAAAACAAATGTGATGCAGTCTATTGTGCACTTTCAAAACATGTAAATGTGCCTCTCACAGATTTAAATCTATTCTGCCAGACTTCCACTAGGAGCAATGTATAAGAGCAACGGTGGTAGTCTACACCTAGATAAATATAAGGTCAAGCAGACTTGGATAATACTTCAACAGACATTTGAAAAGGTTTGTGAATGGAGCTCAGGCATTCAGTTACAGCAGCACAAATAAAGAGCTATCTGTCTATTATTTTAAAGTTGGACCCAAACCCATACAGAACCAAGAAAATGCAGTAATTGTGCTATCTGGAATCAACCCAGACCCATTTGAAAGCTAAACTTGCACCCAGCCAGGAGACAGACCCAATCATCAGAAATTTCACAATTTGTTAATCTAAATGAATCTAAAAGTTGTGAAAAAAGTTTGTCTTACCGAATGTAACATTTGTTAAACCAAGAAACATCAATGTTTTTTCTATTTGCTGGCTACTTTATCGTTCTATAGTGCTGTCTAACTCTGATCACAACCAGGCTTTTCCGATCGACTTGGGTATTACTTGAAATGTTAAACAGACCCAGGACTCGATGTAACATAATGACAAGCGAACCGGCTGACGATTTAAATTATGGATTTGAACCTAACAGGTGCCAGGTTGCGTGCTGGGTCATTGGGTTACAGTGGACCTGTGAAGATCTCTACCTCATACATGCTTTACTCTGTTGAAGGCTGTAAGTCACCAATTCTAGCTGTAAGTGAGCCAGAACTTTCTTTACAGTCACTTGAAACTACAAGAGGTTTATATAATGTGACTTAGATGCTTCAAATTTTAGGTGTTACCATTCACCATCAAGGCTACGGTAATTTCTTTCATTTACCATGAAAGCAAACAGGAGCACGGTCAAAAATTTGTTAATTTGAAACAAGATAAAGTTCTCTCAACTAAGCTTTGGGATGTGACACATCCGCAGACTCACCTCTCAATCTTCCACTGCATGTCCATGAGTTGGTTCTCCCACTCCTTCCTCTCTTAGTCAAAGCATTCCAGCAGCTCAGATTTGCCCGTCACCCAGCCCCTCTCACTTTTCTTCAGCTTGTAGCAGAGGTCCATGGCTGCACTTGTTGTATTTCAAATATCCATACAGCACATCACTAGTCTACTAGGCCTTCATTAGGCATAGAGTTTGTTGAACAAGTGACATCTCCATTGCCAAAGATGAAAAATATTTATTGACCAGGCAGATTAGTCACCCAATAGCTGGAAATATACAGCAGTTTTTGTCTGATATTCGACGAGTTGGCTGTCATCTTGTTCAGTGGAGAGTCTTTTCATCCTCTACCGAGCTGTAGTTTTGTTGTCCCCATGTCTGCAGCTTGACCTTGTGTAAACCACTGTCTTTGAAATTTTAAGGATAGAAGCAACCTGACCCTCACTGTATCCCTCTGGCTAGGCCAGAATGAACTCTTCTTTTCCTCACTCAGACTTTTCTGGTGAATTCTTTTGACATGGTCAACAGTTATTATTTGATTCCACTTTTGAGGTTCTATTAGCACTGTTTTTGTTCCAGCTGGTCCTATTGCAGGAGGATAGTGATGACCACAACCAGGTTTTTATACTTTTCCTTGTTAAATAATATTTGGTTCAGGTGATAAATTATTCAGCACTTCATTAATGTTACGGAGGAGGTCCCTGCTCCACCTCCTCCTCGCCACCAGCGGGAGCCTTCTCCTGAATACTAGCACCATTTTGGACTACATTTCCCATAATGCCCCATACCTGGTTTTGATCACTTCCTGTTTCCTGTTTTACGTTAATAGTAAAACACATGTAAATTTTGTTTAGTTGCCTTTAAAAGGTGATTTCCAAGGTATAAACATTTTACTAATATAAACATTTGCGTTACTAATATAATATTATTGCGTTACTAACATTACCTAAGTTGCGGCCAACAAAACAGACTAAGAGCTGAGAGGTCTTATGCTACTGGCCTGAGCCGTGGACAGATCCTCAAAGCTCTAACTGGACACAGAAAGATTACGCCTTTCCTACTCCAGCAACTCAAACGGCAAAGGACAGAAGGCTTGAAGTACCACCAGATGACCAGTAGCAGCACGCACCTTGGGGATATAGTTTGATCTAGGGTGCAAAATGGCTTTAACAAAGTCAGGAGCAAAATCCAAACAGGCAGGTTCTACTATAGATTCCCTACCCTTTTGAGCGATGTAAGAGCTAAAAGTAGAGCCACCGTAAGAGACAGAAACTCTTTCAAGGCTGACTCTAGGTGCTCAAATGGAGCTGAAGATAAACCCCTTTAAACAATGGTAAGGTCCCAAGAAGGGACCCGCATGTGGCAAAAAGGCCTCAGCTGTCTGGCACCATGCAGAAAACGAGACACCAGGGGGTGTCCCCCATCGACAGGTTTGTGACTTAGCAGACAAAGTGGCCACATAAACCCTGAGGGTAGCCGGGGGAAACCTTGCAGGGAGATGCTCTTAGAAAAACTCTAGCACTGAACTAACAGGGCAGTGAACTGGGTTAACATGGTGTTGTCCACACCATGATGCCAAGAGCACGGACTGGGCGACCATCATGAACTGCACCCCAGCCTGTGAAGAAAGCATCCATCGTAAGAATCCTGTGATGGCATAATGCCCCTAGAGTGGGAAAAGCTCAAAGAGACAAAGCCCTCAGCACGTAACCTTTACCACCCTTAGCAGGCGGATTTTGGGATGTAACCTGTATTTCTTTGGAATGGAATCACATTATCACAGCCTCTGAACCTGGAGGACTGTCAGGTGCCGGCCTATCTGAATGCTGCCCACAGCAGCAAGGATTGACCCCACATGAGACAATTGTGCCCGCATCATGGTGGAGTCCAAGATTACACCTAGAAAAGTAGTTCTCTGAACAGGAGAAAACATACTCTTCTTGGGTTGGGTTTCAGTGCTTCACGTGGATGCCCTGATGCACTTTGTGAAGGTGTGAGGTAATAGGGCTAGGCTGAAAGGAAGCACTTGAAAGAATTCATTCTCTTTCTTTCTTTCTTTCTTTCTTTCTAATAAATGCTTCCTACTTCCTACTAAATGCTTCGTTAATATCTTCTTTTCCCCTCAAGTTTACACCTGACTAATGTGCAGAGCAACAGGCTTCTTGAACAAAAGAAGCTGATGACGTGTTTTGCAGACGCCTTTAAAAGGCTTTGTAGCGCGAAATGCTACATCACATGACCCTGACCTGCCTATAAATAGGCCTGATTTTACACGTGTTCAGACTCAGAAGCACGCGAGTCCCCTGAAAAGAAACTTTATATTTTAATTAACATTATCATAACTTAATATACATATTAATGACAGCATTGTGGTTTACAATGTATGGTAAACCTGTGTGATCCACCATCTGTGCAACAGCATGTACAAAGCTAAAATTAGGTGAATCTTATTTATGCTTCTCATAGCAACATGGTTTGCAGTGCAATCATAAACCACAAAAATGTGCTGGCACACTGTCATTAAACATATGCATTGTTATGTGCATGGACACTGCTAGATTTAAGACTAAAATTTAATCACTGCTGTTGCTGTGGGACTACGAAGGCTGTGTATCTGTGTACCAATGTCATAGAAGTAGCTCTCTTTTATTAGACAGCGAGACCAATCCTTTAGCTTCCCACATTCCTGGGGCCTTGGAGGAACTCACCTCTGTTTTAAAAATCAGAAATATGCTCAGAAAAAAAATGCTGGCAAATACCTTGTTGTGAAGGCCTAGTGGTAAACCAAAAAAATACACTGGGAAGCATGTACTGTATGTACTGTGGTAGGATGTGGACTGCAAAAAAACAACTTTCAACCCCTCCCTGGATTCTGTTCTCAGTACAAACCAATATTTTGGCTGGATCAGTGCACTAGAGGTACTGATTTCATCAAGTGCAGCTGTTGTATCCTTTTGTATTTGTTTGCAGTATCCTTAATTTGGTTTAGTCCAAGCCAGCCCTATAATAGCCCTCTGTCACAACATCACACAACATTCCAAATCTCCTCTTCTTTCCATCTTATATGCAATGCTGGCTGTGTTAGTAGTGTTTTCAGGCCATTCACTCAAGACGCAACCACAACCCAAAGTGGATTTAAAACTTCTCTCATCCTTTCTTACAATAAACAGGCTTATCTGAACTGTCTTTAAAAGGATATCATAAACAGAACTGAGACAGTTCCATAAGACAGGGACAATGCACTATAGTAAAATCTAAGAATGTGTGGTTGCTGTTTTAATTAATGCTCTTTGTCTTTTGTGATCTCTTTTGTGTCTTTTTGAGTCCTGACCCTGCCCTTTTGTTTCCTTGTTAACTGTTTTTTATTACTTCATTCCCCTCACTTCCCTGCCTTGTTTGCTTCGCTATTTAATGCCCTTGTGTTTGCTGTCTTGTGCCAGTGTAGTTTCTTGTTACAAGGTGTTAAAATCGTTGTTTCAGGTCTTAAAAAAAATCTTTGCTTTGTCATTTCTTCAGCTCTCTCTCTCTCTCTCTCTCTGTATATATATATATATATATATATTTAATAACAATATGTGTCATACTTGTCAGGTTCGTGCATGTTTTCATGTTGTATACATATTTTATTTTTGTTACCTTTTCCATTTACACTGATTTAATAATATAAAATAATATAAATAATAATATAAAATTTAAAAATATAATTATTAAATTTATACCATTTAGTTTCATTTTACTCCTAAAAGGTGCCTTTCCTACCCTATTTTATAAGGAGAAGGTATTTTTCACAAATAAACAGTAGGTTTCCATTGTAACCACTGAAGGTCAACTTGTTCAAAGAACTGTATCTTCTAGGTAACAGTGAAAAGTTTTCTAGCCATAGGTACAGTAAGTGACAGAAAGTGACTTTCAAAAATAAATGTAGTCTGAGAAACTTACTACTGTTAGAAACAGAGAAAGACAAAGGCACAGATACTTTTTTTAGAAAAGAAGATACCAATAAGTATTTTCTTTTGGACACATGCATACCTGAGTAATGTGACTTTTCAGCTCGTTCCAGCTGCCAAGCACAACAACCTTTTATGTACTGCATCTCCAACTCACTTCGTTTTCTTTCCTCACGCTTCACCACCGACTGGACCTCTTCTGCAACAGACATCTGATCCAACAGTATCCTTCTGTTCTCCCCACCCTGCAAGTAAACAGCAGGATAAGTGTGCTATGTAATAATGGCATATCCATTATGCCATTTTAATACACATCGTACACGTGGATGTGGTCAATTCCACTGTCTCATGCTTCTTTTTGTACTTTTTGTGTATCAGCACATTCTCTCAAAACCATTTCCTTCTCTGTCCTCCAAGTCTCTCTGTGCCAATCACAACGCTGTTTTAGTTGCTCAGAATTCTTTTTTAGGCATGTATGCTGGCTTTGTAGCTCCTGGTAGAAAGTTTGTCTGTAAATTGCATCGGATGAAGCAGAAGGAGCAGGTCCAAGTAGAAGCTGCTTTAAAAGATTGGACGGGAAAGACCAAACTCTTATAGTACTCTGCACCTTCTTACCGCCACTTTCTAAACGAAAAGCACGGGACGAACTCCCAACCTTGCGCCTCACATACTCTCTTGATCCATTAATTTTATTATCTGAATCCAGCCATTTCTGCTATCACCTCTGCAGCCCAGGCTACATTTCTGGAGCAGGACACATTTGTTTTTTCCATGTCAGTAAAAAACAAAAAGTTCAGCCTGTCATTTTCTGGAGACATCGACATTAAAGTAACCCTTTTATGCATGAATTATGATAACCTCAGATTTTTTTCCTATCTGTGTCTTATTGTTTTTAGGGCATGATAAACAAGATTTAAACTTGGAAAAATATGTTTAAAAACAAAAAAAAAGATTTTCATGTGTCCACTTGAGTGAACTGTATGCGCTAAAGTTCTAAACAGATACTGAATTAATAATAATATAGTAATAACATAGTAATAATGTGTGTACGTAACAAACTGATGTGAACTCACACTAATCTAACCCTCACAATGATTTAATTAGCTTTACTGCAAAAAAATATAACAGACATGAAAGCTTTAATCCCCCAAAGACACTTTTGTAATAAATTTTCAGTCTACATTATTTTTCCTTAATTAAACGCACTAGTGATCTGGTGATTCAAATTAGCACTCTCTGCAGGCAGCTTCAAACTTAAAACGATACCAATAGACTCAAGAGTCAGGAGCCCAAAATGGGAAAATCACTTAATGTCTCTTGTGGGATCACAGAATTGACCAATCAGTAGATCACAGGTGAGTACACTGCCAAAAAGGTAGTGTTCAGGCCACTGGAGAAAGTTCTTTATGTGATAATATTTACATTAAGTGATTTATTTATTGCATTTATTTTAATGTTATTTCGACTTACACAAACAAGGTTAGGCAAACAAGGTTACACAAATGAATGTCATTTTCAAATATTAAGTAATTGAAGAGGTAACCGATGTTTACCAGAATATTTTACTTCGTTTGGAAATCTGCTTAGCAATTCTTCTTATGTGGTACGCAGATGATGTTTTCTTACACTTGACATTTATTTAGTTAATACAACAGAATATTAACCACAAGAATCAAAAGGAGAGATTTTGAATGCGCCTTGCCTTAGATAGGTCCCAATAAAAACTCAGTTATAGATATAATAAACACAAAGTATGAGAAAGGGAGGGCAAATGTCACAGAGAAAAAAACTGACTTGTTTCACAAGAATAGAGTAGAAACCTAGGAGACTAGAGTAAAAACCATGTATTATCAGAAAGGTAAACTAAAAGCATGTTTATTTGGTAACTTATACATTTACCGATTTTATCCTTGTCAAATATAGGGGGATTAGTTGTGAAATTTCTCAGGGCAGATTTATTTTTGTAAGTTAATTTTTCAGGTACATACATTACAGTCTTGGATTTAAAAATGGGCTGCATAAATGAATAAACAACATATCCATACTACTCATAAAACTTCTTATGCTCCCATTTCCTTGATAAGAGATGCATACTAAACAATGAGCAACCTTAAGTCATTGTAACCATTGATTGAACTGTGTACAAATTTCACTGTAACAAATGTGCTTGTATATTCTGGTTAATCACAAGGTATCATGACAAATATGATTTTAACTGTAAAGATGAAGACTAATGTAAATATAAAAATACAATTATTCACTTACCAAATAAAATTACTACGCAAAACCCTGAGGTTTTTCCATAATCGCTGTTTCTGAGTTGAAGCTTGTGTTTTGTTGAGTGACTGTGGTCTGTGTCTGAAATTATGACAGCCTTTATGACATGTCCAAAACTAATATGATAAAACAGAAATAACAAAAATGGAGAAAGCAAAAATAAAATACACAAAAGTGAAAATTAAGTTTACAGAACAAAGAGTGAAAAGAAAGACTAGTTTGAAAATAGCGGCATAAGATAAAGATGAGAATAAGACAAGAATGAGAATAAGCAAAATAATGGGTTGAAACACCTGGGTTTGAATAAAAATGGAAGAAGAGGGAGAAGAACTGTAAGTCTAAGGAGAAATAATGGTAATATTAATTACAAATGACAGAGATCTATTAAAAACTATTAATCCATTCAGAACATCAATAATTTGTGCATCATAAAAGACTTAAAGAGTAAACTTAATAGTACAATTAATGTGAATTTTGGGGTAAACTTTCAAGTCCTGGCATTTTGGCATTTCATAAAAGCCATATAACAGGTAGAAAAGAGAGTTGACACTAAATACTTCTCGAAAGTGTAATTTATTAATAAAACTGTATAACCCACACTGATGAATCTCAAAACAAGCTATGACATCCATCTTGTGTGTCCCTGTGTGTTTAAGGGAGAAAGAGACATGATAAATTGTTAATGTAAATGATGATATGAATGATCACTGTTTTCCATAGTATAGCAGCTAATAGTCATTGAGAGCAGGGAGTCTTTGCTCTCTCTATTACTGACACTCTTCTTCCTCTTTTGGGGATGCTATTTCAACCTGGCTCAAAAAGACTATGGGGTGAGTTTTTGTTAACAATGCAATCAGGTATTATTATTCTCTGATAAAGAGTCACACAAAGCTGCGTTGGTATATCAATACCATATAGTAAATGGATAAAAAGATGTTAAATATAAATAAATAAATTAATACAGCCTGAATTTAATTTTTGTATATTGTCCATATCATTTTTATTAAGTCATAAAAATGCACTATTCTCTTTGCAGCCTATAATAAATAATTGAACAAAACAAAAATACTACCAGCTGACTCACTGTTAATGTTGATTAACAAAATAGTGTTTTCAATTTCAGTAAAGTAACATATCAACATACATTAACAGAAAATAATAGAAAACATATCTGCTATTTTGACACAATTTGCAGCATTTGTCTGAGTGGCAAATACCTTGCGTTTCTTCTCCAACTCTCTACTTTTACAAACGCACACTAATGCTGCACGCTCGCACAAAGCCCAAAAGGGGAGTTGTTTAAAGATGTGATTGGGCCAGCCCAATGTCAATTCAGAAAAGAATCAATGGGCTGCTGATTAAATGTTTAACTTTATCAGGTTACAAGTCATTTTTTCTCAGGGTAGGTTTATTTTGATGTAAATTTCTGCATGTGCACATACATTATAGTCTTGGCTACAAAAAAAGCATATTAGAACATTTTATTTGGGATTTACAGTGGAGGGAAATAACTTTATTGAATACAACTTAAATTTTAGTACATTCCTCAAACAAAGCTATGATAAGGCTTAATATTATTTGTAATATACTTGTAATATACACAATAACATAGCACACAATGTGGACTACTGCTTAGTGCTGCTTTCTTTTTCTGGTATCTGACTTTCATGGTCACAATAAACTTACATTGCAGGCAAAAGTGTAAAAATGCTTGTTTTTTTACTTAAGTTTAGTTTCAGGTGAGCTGTTACTTTAAAGTGCTATATACCTTCTCAAGGAATGACTTTGGACTTACTGACAGTGGCTCCTCAGCTTCTCTGTCCTCTGATTTTAGTACTTCCATATGGTCAATAAAGTCCTGCAGCTCCTTCCTAAAAGACTTCATCTGAGCATTGATGCGGTAGAGAAGCTCATGTTCTCGTATTCGACTGCCCTCATCATCATCATCATCTGTTCTTCCAAACAGCTCACTATTTGTCACGTATGCACGTGATTCTGCAATGATGGTGCTGGTGTCAGCAATCAGTCTGTCAATGGTCCTACCTATTCGTTCTGCCTCTATGCGGATATCAATCATCTGTTGACGGTCCTTGAAACTTCTTGATAAAAAATGACCCTCTGGGTTGTAGAGGGAGCATGTCGGAGAGAGGCACTGGATGTTCCTCACCTCCTCTGAGTCACTTTCTCCACCAATGGGACCCTCACGTTTGCTATGTGGTGGGAGACGGGAGCAGTCGTCATCACTTTCTCTGCGGCCACAGTCGCTTTCTGGATCACTGTCCCTTGTACTTGCGTGGATTCCAAAGTGAGAGGCCAGATCATAGCGTTGCATGTTGGACAGCAGTACACGGTTTTCATACTGCAGTTGCATTACATTTCCACTGAGCTCATTGATCTGCAGTCTGGCGGTTTTAAGCTCCTCTTGCAGGGCCTCAACTTTGGTCCCATCAATCGGCCCGCTGTTGTAGCGTGAACCCTCATGTGACCCTGCCTTGTACTTGAGCTTGTTGAGCTCGCTGGTCATTTTCATGTTCTGCTCTTCCACATCAGCCAAATTCCGACGTAGAAGCTCAGCCTCATCCTCCACCAGCTGCAGCTGCTGCCGCAGTTCCAACAGCACTTCGCTCTGCGCAGCCAGCTCCTCTCCACGCAGGTCATCTAACTCTGCCTTCAGGCCACGGTTCTCTACCTCCAGCTCCACAATTTTACGACCTAAAATATTGGCCTCTTCTTCCACCAACCGCAAACGAAGCTTTAGTTCTGATTCTCGGGTGGTCGGTGGACCTCCTGCCTCACCTTTGGGCAGAGGACTATCCACATCACCGTAAAAGGAGCGATACTTCAGAAGCTCCTGCTCTAAACTGTCCTTTTCTTTGTCTATCTTAGCCATTTTCCTCCGCATTAAGGTGGCCTCTTCCTTTATAAAGGCCAATTGGCATTTCAGATCTTCATTTTCTTCCTGTGAAATAAAACATTTTATGGTTTTGTGTGTTTCATGTACACTCTCTAATGTTTATGCATTAATTCCAAAATCAGGTGAAAACTAGAGGCGTAGGAACAATGAGAAACAGACACATCAGTTTGCATTATTAATATTATTAATATTATTTAAATTATGTAAATTTGTCGAGTAGTTAAAATGGTTTGTTGAGAGAGTGGGTGCTAGCTGTAATAAATATAACAGTGCTGATGCAACTGGTTGGCAGAGCATTCTGCTTAGTCTTTAAATAGTCACCGTGTAGCCAACCAATGTGTTAATAAAATATGATTATTTTCACAAAAGTGGTAACAATGGTTGCTATGCCCCTGGTGCAAATGACTTCTTATATGTTCTTTTACCTCTGCTGGGGTTTGTGGAGTCCTCTTCTCTGATTTCTGTACATCTTTTCCTGCTCTCCATTTCAGAGAACGCTAATAAAAAGTTTATAATTTGAAATGTATTGGGAGCAAATATGATGCTTATATGCAAATATGAACTTAATTTTTGAAAAAATTGTTTTTATATATATATAATGCTATTCAAAATATCTCTCTGTACATTTTACATATTTTAGATTCTCTCACCTATTTGGTCTTTTCCAGCTCATTTTGTTACATATTTTAGATTCTCTCACCTCTTTGGTCTTTTGCAGGTCATTTTGTAAAGCCTGCTTGGTCACCTCCACTTCAATCAGCTGTTGTCTCAGCCTTTCATTCTCTTCATCTGTTTTTGCTCATTTCTCCTCCACATTCTCCAGTTCATTGTGTAGTGAGGATTGATAAATAGGGATACTATTGTCTTATTACTGTCATTGGTCTTAGTTGTTGCTTTGTAGTCAGGTAGTTTTTGTAAAATGTTTATAGAGAGGTCCTAGTAAACAGCCTATGTGTAAGCGCTGTAAAGTGCTGTTACCTGTTTCACATGTGAAGAGGAAATTTATGTAGATGTCTTATCAAAATGGCATCTTGAATTCTTAGTGATGGTGTAAAATGGTCAAGAAAAATTGGCATAATGTGTACAGACATTGAAATTAGAAGATAATTCCACTCTACACCTTTAGAAAAAGATTCATTAGTGTTTTATATAGAACCCTAGTATCAAGATCACGAGAGACGAACCCAGGCACAGACAGCGTTTAACAGAAAAATCTCTATTTATAAATAAAGCAAAAACCCACAAGGGGGTAAAAACGGATAACAAAACAGGCTTGGAAAAGAGGAACTAAGGATCTCCAAAAACTGGAGCAAAACGAAACTTAAAAAACAAAAAACATGGAGAACAAACACAGGACGAGAACACGGCACGAAAAAACTTGGGAAGACTCACAACGCGGGATAACGGGAACCAGAATACAGGGACCATGAAAACAGGGCGAGGAAACAGGGTGCAGGTAACAAGAAACGAGAACGAACCAACACAAGACAGAAAACACGGGGGCATTAAATAACACAAGGACAACATGGAACAGGTGCGCAAAATGAGCGCAAACGAGACAAGAGAACAAGGGGGCGTGGCCAAGACATATGACCGGAGAGCACATGGCGAATGTAAACAAAACAGAGGCCATGTGCTTCCACACGAGACAAGGACCCAGAGCATGAGTTCAGATCCTGACTCCAAGAAACAAGAACCAAGACTAGAAGGAGTCAGGATCTAAACAACATGCTCTGACACAAAACGCAGGGATGTCAGGATCCTGGCAGGATAATCTAGAAAGACTCAGAACAGGAAGCCAGGACCCTGGCACCTAGGGTTCTTTAGTCAGCCCCAAAGAAACCTTTATGCCAAAAGGTTCTAAATAAAGAGAAAGAACTTTTCTTTATGCATGTATGCATTTACTTTAGTATATTGCTCAATTACCTTGGTTGCCAAATAATTTTGCAATATATCAGTATATTGCAATGCTATTATTATAAAAAATTTAAAACATTTTATAACAAACATAAGGGCAAGTCAATCAAATATTTGCTAAATGAGCATTAGCTACAAAGAAGGAGTTTTATTTTTTTTAATTTAACTTGTATTTAATTACTTAAAGCAACTTATTATTTTGATGATCGAAAAATCTATCAATTATTATTTTTGATTCACCAATTTACTATTTTCTATCAGCTGAATAATTCTTTAGTTAACCTACCAATAATAATAACTTCTGCCATTAATCTTTTAACGCTTTATTCAAATATTTTTTCATAAACAATACTTTACAAATAAAAAACAAATCCCAACATAAAACATAAAGTGCCTAGAATAACAAGGCAAAGGCATCTATCAGTAATATAAATGTCCATGATGGCTGCATTCAGTCACTGCTTGGAATTCACAGCAGTTACTTACAGGTTTTCTTTTTTTTATTCAGTAGATGTAGTATCTGCTTGAATACATATGGGATTGTTTTTGTGCCAATAAAATCGAATCTGCTCCACTGGGTTTCTACTAAAGAGAAAAGACTTTTGCAGAATGTATTAACTAGCAGCATGTATTTACATTTCTGCTAGTTACTGTTCATTAATCTTGGTAATTACATGACTGGACAATTGACATGAATGCTAATTGACCATGCTAATTAAATATTTTAGTTTAAAACATTTCCAGTCACAACACTGGAAATTCAAAACAATTCAACACTATGTATGCTGCTATTTTAATGTTGCTCTATATGGGAAATAGCCTACATAACAGCGCATGTCTCCCGCGTTTTCACTCAGAGCTTGCAGAGCTCGAATAGTGTCTGACAGGACTCAGCATTGCTCCAAAGTGGGACGTTTTATTCCACAACTACTTATATTAATGTATTAGGAGTTATGAAAATAACATTTTAAAATTATATATTAATGACTTTTAATAAAACGTAGGAAAAATAGACACATAAAGTCTGTGTATGTTCTGTAATCTTTATTATATTATTTTAATTGCTAAATAGGTTATTAAATGCCACTGATGGTGGTTGAGAGAAGAGTTACCATGGCAACCCGGGACAGCAACTTCTCCGACTCCAATCAGTTATATGACAAAACACCTACAACCTCAGAACAATTAACTTTATTTACCTTCTAGTTTAAGTGTTTTGGTTAATATTTATTCCTCTGTAATTATTTATAATCTTGTATCTTGTCAGCTAACATTATATTTGTTTATGTACATTTAAAAACTGTTATATGTAGTTTTAAAGAAAATGTATTGTCCAAGATAATATACAAACTCGCCAAGTAATCCTACACACTCTTGGGTAATGCTTAGGTGATTAGTAATACCAAATGTTGCATTTTCAGTGTAAATGTGTATTTTAATAGTGGTGTCAAGCTTGAAAATAAACTAGAGGTGTAAAGTTTGTGAACAAACATTATGTTGGCTTGAGAATGTCTAAAAGTAAATAAAAAGTTTTAAGAAATTAAAATTGTAGTTGTTTTTAAAGCCTAAAAGTTTAAGAATAGATAGATGTTTTTGTTGCTAGCATGAAGTAACTTAGCAACTTAGTGCCTTAGCATGATGCTAGCATGATTTAGCATGATAGATATACCAAAATATGACTTAGTCATGATGTTACGAGGTTGCTAGAGTGATCTAAATTGTTGCTAATGTGTGGTCAGGAAGTTGCCAGGGCAATACCTAAAGCCCCTGACAGCTTGTGTCAAAAAAGCCCACCCACATGTCTCTACAATGTTCTAATGCTGAGATATGGCTTATTCGTTTTATTACATGGTTGCTAGGGTACAGTAAATGGTTGCTAGGGCTAGACAGTTAACAGTGTAAACAAAACCACTACGATGTGGACACAATTGTCTCCTGCACGTGTGGAGACAATCCTTGCTGCTATGGGCAGCATTCGGCTAGGCTGACACCTGACAGTCCTCCAAGTGCATCAACTGCTTGGAAATGAGGGTGGTGTTTCTGGCACTGAAGCGCTTCCTCCTGCACCTCTATAACCAACACATTCTAGTTTGTACAGACAACACCATGGCTATCTCATACATACATCTGCAGGAAGGGCTGCGTTTGCATCCCCTGTTCAGGCTGTGACTGAACCAGATTCAAACCCGAATCTGGTTCTCAGGCCTAATATCTCTCCTGGATGGAGTCCCTTGGGAGCTCTCAGGCTCCCTTGGGAGCTCTCAGCTCTTCTGTCTCAGGCTCAGGGTTGATCTTTGACCCTCAGCCAGAGATTTGGAAACTGTGGATCTGGCCCCTAAGGGGAGCAAATTCCTAAATGCTGGTCTCTCAGCCGAGGTTGTAAAGACCATTCTGAGTCCCAGAGCTTTGTCTACTAGGAGACTGTATGCCCTGAAGTGGCAACTCCTTGTGTCATGGTGTGAGCGACACCGTGTTTACCCTGTTCACTGCCCTTTTGGTTCAGTGCTGGAGTTTCTTTTTGTGGCTGCTGTGTCGTCTAGCAACTAACCTGTTGATGGAGACTCTGTTGGGAGGTATCCTTTGGTGTCTTGTTTTCTGCAACATTCCAGATGGCTGAGACCTTTCTGTCACAAGTGAGTCCCGTGTTGGGACCTTACTATAGTTTTAAGGGGTTTTTCATCTTCTCCATCAACCCCTAGAGTCAGCCTTGGATAAGTTTCTGACTCTTACGGTGGCTCTATTATTAGATCCTAAATGTCTCAAAAGGTTAGGATATCTGCTGGCTCTTTCTGTAGACCCTGCATGTTAGGGCTTTGCCCCTGTCTTTGTTAAAGCAATTCTGCACCCTAGACCAGACTATATCCCCAAGGTGCCTGGTCATCCGGTGGTGCTACAAGCCTTCTGTTCTCCACCATATGAGTCGCTGGAGCAGGAAAGGCTTTATTTACTGTGCCCATTAGAGCTTTGAGAATCTATGTCCGCTGCTCAAGCCAGTGGGACCTCCCAGCTCTTAGTCTGTTTTGGTGGCTGCAACCGAGAAATGTGGTCACAAAACAGCACTTATCAGGGTCAAAGATGCTATTACTCTGGTTTATAAGGCCTTTGATTTAATGTCCCCTCTGGGCACTAGAGCTCATTTTACCAGGAGTATAGGACTATCTCTGTCCAAGGCTCTGTCTAGGGGGTAATTTCTAAGTGATGTTTGTGCTGCAGCAGTCTGGTCCTCTCTGCACACGTTTAATAGATTTTACAGTTTAGACCTGAATTCAGCTCCAGGCATTCAGGTCCTCCTGGATTGACAAGTCCATTTCTGCTCCTGATGTTCTCTGTGCCAATGTTTCACAGCATCTAGGGCAGCATTTCCCTCACTGTGGCGCAGTGGGCATTTCATTTCCCCACAGGGTAAAACTTTATGCAGAGTCAAGTTCCCTTGAAAGGGAATGTCTCAGGTTACGTATGTTACCATGTTCCCTGAGACAGTGAACAAGACGTTGTGTCACTTTGCCACACTTTGGTCTTGTCTGTACGGCCTTCCTTCAGACTTAGAATCTGATTACTTATTTTGTAGGTGCCTTTTAAAAGTTTTGTGGTATGCAAATCTTTGTCATGTGACCTTGACCTGCCTTCAAAAAGACCTGATTTTACATGTGTTTATACTCGGGCACACCTGAAGCACGTTACCCATAGCATCAAGCTTCATGCAGCATTTCGTTCCCTGTCTCAGGGAACTGGGTTACGTATGTAACCTGAGACGTTTGAAGTTGTCTAGTCATTTTGTTTTACATGTAAAAAATGAAGATGATAAACGAAATGTATTTTTATCAACCTCAAGTTGAGAAATGGTATGACTTTAATTTGATATTTTTCCACTTACAGGATTCAACATTTCAGTGCTTCACATCCAAAACTCATTCACAAAATGAATTTTATTGAGCACTGTTTGTTTAAACTTTCCAGTGACTTAAAAAGACTGTCTATTCCAGTTCTCAAATTGTATAATTAACATAGTTATACAGACATATTAGACATATTATTCATTATTTTGACAGAAAGTACCTCTGTTCCTGAATGATGATGTATAGTGTAGGAATGTATCTGGCACCATATGCTTATTATTTTGGATTCAGGTGAAATGTACAAACTTTCCAGAAACATCAGGAACATGTAAATGAAGTCTCAAGCAGGACAAAGAAACTCATTTCCCACCCAAGTATACACCTCATTATTGGTCCATCAGCCCTTAAGAGGTGTGGTACACCGAGGGTTAAAAGTGCACTATACAGAGTAAACACTCTCTACCTCAGCCACCCACTTCGCATCCTCTCAAGCCCTGTCTCACTCTCAGAGACAGCCTTTCCAGCGGTGTTTACTTCAGCTCATTTCGTCTATCTTCGCTAACCAATCCGGCGTCAGGAAGGCATCACCCCCACAAACACCCGGACTCTTGCTTCAGCATATCTGAGTTCAATGCAAGTACCCAATCCGTTATCTAATAACTGCGTTTAAATGTTACCCTTTTTAAGGTGATTTAACTGATGGTTCATGCAGAAGTGGTTAGCCAACTTAAACCTGCTATTCTTTACTCTTCTTTCTCTTATTGTTTTATGTATTTGTTTGTTTATTGTGTGTTTATCTGTTAGTGTGGTTATTGTGTATATTCCCCATAGTTTAGTCCAATAAACCCGCATGTGTATTCCTTGGAATTGTTTCTGTGTTTACTGCTCACATATTAACGGCACTTAAACTGCCTTGATTTTGTTACCTGCTCTGAAGTAGTACTGTGTCACAGTAAGAGTGTTGACTTTTCAAGGTCAGAAAAGTAACATTTCTTAGAGTTGATAAGCGATCTGCTGAATACGGTGGATGAGTAATTTAGTCAGTCACTAGTATTAACTCTGCATCAGGTAAAATCTACATACTACGTATGATTAATCACATTTAATTGTGTGTAATTTTCCCTTTGGGCTAAACATATTACCTAAATACACTACAGTACATTTAAGGACTTAATATTTAATACAGATGTGAATTTGTGGTTAATGATTTATTGACAATTAGTTGATTTATGCACTTTATATTAGTGCTCTTTCACTAGTAATAATTCCTTTAGTTAACATATTTCTTAAATTCTTAAACTATGCACTTTATTTAGACTTTGTTTTCATGATGTTATATTTGTGCCATGTCAGGCATTATAAGCTGTTAATATTTTATAGTCCTGCTGCTCTTTAAAAAAATTTTATTCAAAACATAAATCTTCCGTGGTTATTTAGGCTGTCATTAATATTAAATATTTAATTCACATCCAGTAAAGGTCCATTCACATTGACTAAAGAAATAATAAACAGCAAAAAAAGCCCTATTATAGAACCTTAAAATACTCTATATAATACCTTTTCACTCTCCATAAACAACCCTATAGGGGTGACTGAACCCCTAAAGAGGTTTTATATGGAACCTTTTAGGGGTCCAAATATGAAGCACCTCATAGAACCCTTATCTTCTAAGTGTGTACCTTTAAGTCTTGCTCCAGGCTTCTCAGCAGATCCCCATCAATTTCACCTGTTTCTGCATACCGCAGTCGCTTCCTCTCCGCTTTTCGTAGACGGTACTGAAGGATTTTGCAGTTCTTATGGGCTCTCTCAAGTTCACGTCGCATGTCCTGCAGCTGACATGCGTCTTCCTCATAGAACGTGTCCTTAATTTCATGCTGTCAATTTGTCAACATAATTATAACTTTGACAATGATAAGTTAAAAATCCCAAGTATACATCTCAGTCTTGCAGAAGTATCATCTTTATATAGGTCAATGACAAGAAATTCTAGCGTGTTCCTGTAGCTCAACTGGTACAGCAAAGTGTTAGAGGTGCAAAGGTTGTGGATTTGATTCCAAGGGACCACACATACTGATAAAGTATGTACAGAACGTACAAGAAGTGTAACAAACTACTTAAAATTGAAACATTTTATTTGTTACAATATCAGGATGGTGACATTTTTGACTTCACAAAAAGATCAAAATTTTATTTAGAAATTAAAAACATGTTTATCACCAAAAAGGCATTTTAAGTACTTTTTGCATTAATTATTATTTTTGCGTGATTTTATGCTATTGGCATGAACAATAACAAAACCATAAAATTATAGATTACATGTTTATAGTAAACCTACTTTAAGGTCATCGTTTTCTTCCTCTAATCTCTCGATTTCTTCTTGAAGTTCCCAGTTTTGCTGAGCTATGGCCTCTGTAGGTCGGGTGGTGTCCTTGGGCGGCAGCTGCTCAGACAATGGAGAGCTAAACATTTTTGTTTGCATACCGAATTCTTTCTTCAAACTTTTGTTCATGTGAAATTGTATGAGCTCAGACCGCAAACATCTCTCCCTCCAAAAGCCCGGACCGCATCCCACAGCACTCTTGGTGGTTTGCTTGCCTTCGTCAGCTTTTACATTTTCTTTTTTACTTTGAGAGGATTTCGTAGAGCTCGGCTGATCAGAGATCACCTGAGCAGTATCGACCACCAAACAAGACTCGTCCATGCCATAAGGTTCCTCAGAGGACCTCCTGTGCTCCTCGATGCTCTTATTCTTGTCCGCCCTTTTCAGATTTGGACTTTCAGCACCACTGGCATGGACAGCTGCCACATCTTTGGCCTGCTTGTCTTTGCTGGTGATTACAGTGACTGGATAAGTACTGCAGCTGTTTTTACCATCTGCCTTTAAAGAAGCAGGCTTGGCAGACGTGCCTTTGCTGCCTTTTGTTTTTGATAGTGGCGAGTCTTTAAATTTTGATGGCGATAAGGCTTGCTGCTGCTGCTTCATTCTGCTGTTATCCACGGAGTTCATTTCATCATCTGTGTGAGATCTGAGGTGCATAATACATGTCTATCCTGCCTATAAGAGGAGAAATGATTTAATTTCTTTACAATTTCAAATGGTCTTCAGTTGTGTAACTAGTGTTCTTGGCTGGAATACAGTCATGTGAAAAAATTAGGACACCCTATGAAAGCCTGTGTATTTTTGTAACATTTTTGCAACATTTTGGATATATGGATATTTAATCTCAATTTTAACAATACAGAGGGATTAAAGTAATATATTTAAGCAATGAAGAGGGGATTTTCTGAAAAATGTAATTCCACAAAATGCTAATTCTAACTGAGGCAAAAGTTAGGACACCCTCACATGTATTCCCTCTTAAAATGGCTCAAATCACACACATAATTAGTAGTTTGTTACTCAGCATTTTGAATGAGTCTTGCCCTATCTAAACCTCAGACATTTAGTTTGGTGTGCTCCTGACTGTTGAAGTGAGAGTGAGCACCATGGTGAGAGGAAAAGAGCTGTCAGAGGCCTTCAGAATTTTTTTTTTAGCATCTTATGAGTCTGGTAAGGGATTTAAAAAGATCTCAAAAGATTTTGTAATCAGCCATTCCACTGTCCAGAAGATCGTCTACAAGTGAAGGGCTTTCAAAACAACTGCCAACATGCCCAGGTCTGGTCGCCCCAGCAAGTTCACCCCAAGAGCAGACCGAAAGATGCTTAAAGAGGTCTCCAAAAACCCTAAAATGTCATCTCGGGACCTACAGCAGGCTCTGGCTACTATTGATGTAAAAATGCATGCCTCTACAATCAGAAAGAGACTGCACAAGTTTAACTTGCATGGGAAGTGTGCAAAGAGGAAACCTTTGCTCTCTAAGAGAAACATCAAGGCCAGATTGACATTTGCCAGACAGAATTTTGACAAAGACCAGGACTTCTGGAATAATGTTCTTTTGGAGTCCAAAATTGAATTATTTGGACAACAGAGCAGAGGACATGTTTGGCGTAAACCAAAGACAGCATTTCAGGGAAAGAACCTCATACCAACTGTGAAGCATGGAGGTGGAAGTGTCATGGTTTGGGGCTGCTTTGCTGCAGCAGGTCCTGGTCAGCTTACCATCATAGAATCCACCATGAATTCTACTGTGTATCAGAAGGTGCTTGAAGAACATGTGAGACCATCTGTTAGAAAATTTAAGCTGAAGCGGAACTGGACCATGCAACATGACAATGACCCAAAACATACTAGTAAATCAACCAAAGACTGGCTGAAAAGGCAGAAATGGAGAGTCCTGGAATGGCCAAGTCAAAGTCCAGATCTGAATCCCATTGAGGTGCTGTGGGGTGACTTGAAAAGGCCTGTACATGCAAAAAACCCCTCAAACATCTCACAGATATTCTGCATTGAGAAGTGGGGTAAAATTCACTGCAGTTATTTCAGCCAAAGGAGGTAACACTAGCTATTAGGGGCTAGTGTGTCCTATCTTTTTCCTCAGTTAAAATATTTTTGTAGAAAAATATTTTGTAGAATTACATTGAAGAAAAGTCTTTTTAAGATCTTCTGTAAGTTTTAATTGTTTAGTTATATTACTTTAATTTTTCTGTATTGTTAAAATTGAGACTAAATAACCATATATTAATAAATGTTACAAAATACACATGCTTTCACAGGGTGTCCTAATTTTTTCACATGACTGTATGTGTCTTAATCTGACAGCAGTGTTTTTTGCAGATCCAATTTGGTTATAAGTTGGTCAGCCACCTACAATGTTGTAAAAACCAACACGACCACCTTGATGTTATGAGCAGTTGTTAGCTGGTTTCTAATGACCAGTTTGGAGGAGATAAAAACCAGTTAGCATAGATTGATTTATTAACAGCCCAACCTAACAACTCAGTGTTCACTTTATTATAGACGTTAATGGAGATATTATCCCTCAAGAATGGTCTGAAAATAACAGACACTCTTTTTTCATTTGAGTTTTAACTATTATGGTGTCATGTTTTTCATAGAGCATTTTGCCTTTTGTATCTAGGCATGATTGTTGGTTGAGAGAAAAGAAAACACAATAAAGGACATTGTCACATTGTTATTCAACAGCCAAAACCTTTGTGTTTATTGTTGTATATGCATTATCTGTCTAAACCCAGAGGACTGCGTTAATGGCAGATGTTGTCCTCCAATTATATGGTGAGGCTCAGCTGGTAGCACACAATATATAACGTAAACATACGTAAACCTTGTCCACGACGAACATCACTTAAATTATATCACGAAAGAAATCTTTTCTAAGGTCTGCATCATTTTAATATAAGCATCACGATTAATATAATTATTAAATGCATTTTTGATTATTTTATGTATTTTATGTTATTTATTTATTTTATTATTATTATTGTCTATATAGCGCCTGGGCCCGAATGTTATCCAATGATGACTCACATGGATGGAAAAGAACAAAATAACAGAAAACCGACCATGTGCCGTGTTGTTGCATTAAAATGCAAACGAAAAACATCGAGTTAGCAGCTTCTTAAAAGCAGCACTGGTTAGCCCACCGAAAAGTCACCAATTATAGGTTATTCCATAATTTCGATTCTTGTTATGATTTGATCTTTTCTATTTAAACAATGATAACATTGTTTTAATGTTATTGTAACATAAAATATTTTTTATAACCTTCCCGAGGTGAATTGTTCAGATTTTCTTTGTACCCAGCCAAGCCATAACACGATAGATAACACAGTTAACCATCCTAAAAATAATTACTGAATACAATTCTTACCCTTTAACATTTCATCCTTCCTCCTGCATAAATTGCAAAGTCAGAGAATGCTGACACTGTATTGCGTCATAAAAACACCATTTAAAATCAGATCAAAACTCACACGATGACGCCACAACCGGGCGGGGCTTTAAACCACTTCATGGGCATATGCACCTGGTTTTCTCTTTTTGTAAAATTTTATTAAAGCTGCGTCTGCTATTATTTTGTGAATTTATGCTCTTATTCTTGTGCTTTCAGTGTAAGAAATACATGCATTGCAAATCAGCTCCTTCATTTTCTTGTGCTTGACAACTGCATTACTACATAATATTCTGTTAAGAGTTTTGGGCATTCTTAGCCCAGTATAGTTCCAGCATGATGACATGCTCGATTGTTCAATATACCATTTTTTTCCCAAATTCAATTTAAAGCATAATATTAAGATTGTAAAAGCAACATAAAAATTTTAAAACGTGGCATTCTACAAAATGGCTTTAAGAACACAAAACATATCACTATCAATAATTAGGTTTCTGGGGGGTTAAAACTGTGCAGACTTGTCTATCATTTTGTAAGGTTTGTTTTTAGACCATGTACTTTGTGACTTGGTAAAGACTGGAATATCATACTGTACTCATTTGAGGGGGTGTATATTTTCACATCTCTGTGAATTTTTAATATCTTTCTATATTTACCCCCTGTGTTTTTCATCCTGTTATATGATGAAAAACACAAACGCCAGGATCCTGCCTGTCGATCCTGTTGGTCCTGCCGCCAGACCACCCGGTCTGTCAATCTAGTCTGTCTTGTCTGTCTGTCTGGGTTGTCTGTCTGTTGGTCTGTTTTGGGATGCCTTGTGTGCGTCCGTTTAGGGGGGGGTCATGCTTCATGTTTTTTTTTATTATCTTGCCAGGATCCTGACATCCCCTGTGTTCTATGTCAGAGCATGTTGTTTGGATCCTGACTCATTCTAGTCTTGGTTCTTGTTTCTTGGGGTCAGGATCTAAACTCATGCTCTGGGTCCTTGTTCTCTGTGGAAGCACATGGCCTCTGTTTTGTTTATATTCGCCATGTGCTCTCTGGTCACGCGACTTAGCCCCGCACCCTTGTTTCCTTGTTAGTCTCATTATCAGTCTATGTCCCGCATCTGTTTGTCCTTGTGCTTTCCCTTATTAAATGCCTGTGTTTTCTGCCTTGTTCGTTTTTTGTGCTTCCCAGTTTTTCGTATTTTCCTGTTGCCTTTCTTGCTCTCGTGTTTTCCTGTCTAGTCCAGTTTTGGCCATGTGTTTGTGCCGTGTTTTGTCTCTGGGTTTTTCCGGTTTTATTTTTATTTTTTGTTGTTGAGTTGTGGAGTTTAAGTTCTATTCAAGCTTGTTTTGTTTCTCGTTTTTGCCCCCTCGTGGTTTCTTGTTTTGATTCAATTTTGAAATAAAGACTTTCTCTGTTCTAACGTTGTCTGCAACTGGGTTCGTCTAACGTGACCCTGACAACATGATGTCAGTGCTGTGAGCCGAGTTGAGGTCCGCTTCTGTTAAAAACATGATCGATATAGTTTGCTTCACCCAGGTTCAGCCTCCATTATCACACAATCTGGAATTACATGACAACCAGACAATGGCTTTATATCTATTGTGTTTCTTTCTGGCTGTGTTATAAACTGATAAATATATTGAATCATTGTTAACATTTATTCCTGATGTACTAGCAATCACCATTAAGGTTGAACAATTTATTCCATTCAAGATGTAACACTGCTGTGTTAGTGATAAAGTGTCTGTGTTTTAGAGGAGATGCCAATGCCACCAAACCCCTGCAAATGATCCAGAATGCTGCAGCACGTCTGGTCTTCAATCAACCAAAAACTGCCCATGTCACACCCCTCCTGACATTACTCCACTGGCTACCTGTAGCCGCCCGCATCAAATTTAAATCTCTTATGCTTGCCTTTAGGACAGTAACCGGAACCTTTCCCTCCTACCTCAACTCACTCCTCCGGACATATGTCCCCTCCCACCAGCTACGGTCAGTCAATGAGTGACGTCTGATTGTTTACCCACAACGAATCACCAAATCAATCTGTAAAACTTTCATCTATTCTGTACCATTCTTGTGGTGGAATGAACTCCCAGCCTCCACCCGATCCGCTGAGACCATCATAACATCATAACCTTTAAGAAACAACTAAAAACACACCTGTTTCGCAGACACCTGACTAATCCTTAATGCTCTATCCTATCCTCAAAAAAAATCTCCTTGTCTCTAGTTCATTCTGTCTCTAGTTCATTCTGTTTCTAGTAGCAGAATACAATGTCCGCTTGTAAATTTAGCTATGTAGACAAAATGTTCAATGCTCTCATCCTTTTGTAAGTCGCTTTGGATAAAAGTGTCTGCTAAATGACTAAATGTAAATGTAAACAGGCCTCCGTCCATTTCATCCTGCCTTAGGGAAGTAGCCTTTCATCAAAAGAAGTCTGTCTCCTTTCTCAGTCACATGAGAAAGTTTCCTTATAGATTTTAAACTGTAGAACTTGAATATTTTACTGAATATTTTGTTGTAAAAGCATTATTTTATCAACTGCCTTTTTATTTTAGGAAGGAGGTTTTAAATGTAAATGTATGTATGATTTTAAACATTCTTTCAAGTGAAGAATGCCTAAGTACTATTTAATTTCATTGTGCTGTCTCAAACTATATAAATACAAATTAATACGTAGACATAGGCAATGTGTGATGTAAAGTGGAACATTTCAAACTAATATGGCTGCTGCTCTCAATCATGTTAAGGATATGGCCCCCTATCATTCGTTTTCAAGATATAACTTTTCTGTAAAAATTATTGGGGTGTTTGATGACCAGCTGAAATTTACTACTCATATTGCAACAATCTCTTATGCAGGTACATACATACTCTACAGCATCAGGAAAATCAGACCGTTCTTGTCCAAGCATGTAACGCAGTTCTTAATCCAAGCACTCGTAATATCAAGGCTGGACTACTGCAATGCCATACTGGCTGGCCTTCCAGCCAACGCAACCAAACCCCTGCAAATAATCCAGAATGCTGCAGCACGTCTGGTCTTCAATCAACTGAAGAGTGCCCATGTTACACCCCTCCTGATCATTCTGTAAACAAGTGAAGTCTGATTGTTCCCTCACAATGAGGTACCAGATCAGCCTCTAAGACATTCATCTGTTCTGTTCCTTCCTGGTGAAACAAGATCCCAGCCTCAACCCAACCTGCCGAGACCATCACAACCTTCAAGACTAATCCCTAACGCACCAATGTTCAACCTCACTTTAGGTATGTAAAAAAATATTTTTCTACTGTTCATACTGTCACTGGCACCAGAACTATTCCCATTTGTAAATGTAGCTTTATAAAATAGGCTTGATGGTTCTTAGGGCAAAATGTTAGATGCTGTCTCTCTTTGTAAGTTGCTTTGGATAAACGTGTCTGCTAAATGAATAAATTTATTTTTTTGTTATGAAATGTGTAATATTCGTTAGAATATTATAAATGTTCGTTGGAAATACATGGTATGAAAACAGCAGATGGTAAATCCTATCTCAATAAATCTGCATTTAAAACAGGTGTGTGCCGTTTTCATAGTAACCTTTGTCTTTGCTGAAGAGGAGGAGACAGCACTCTCATTGGTCCTTTGAGACTTTAGTGTGAATGAGTGACGGGGCGGATCACAACGCTAATGCAGCTGATCCATTGGTGTGGGGAAACTGGGCGCTACAGGGAGAAGAACTACGTGTGGGCTGCGGTTAATCGGGCTGTGGTTGAACTATATTAAACAGAAGAGGTCGCCACAGAGAAAACAGTCCAGACTGAATACTGTTCTGAGTATGCCAGAGACAAAGGTGTTTTAAGCAGTTTTCTTTATGCTATTGATTGTATTGGTTATTAGCGTCATAATACTATGTATATTTTATAAGAAAACAAATATACTCAAATGAATTATAAACTTAAAATATTAATAACTGTTAGTAAAGTATTGTAAAGTACTTTATAAATGGGTATTGTTTTTTATATAAAAAAATCAGTAAATCATTAACACATTAATACAAAAACTAGGGCTTATTCAAGATGTTATGCTGCTGCTAGGGTGCTCTAAATGGTTGCTAAGGTGTGACTAGGAAGCACCTAATTTGGCGCATGCCCAGTGAAGCGGCTATCGTTCATTGCCGTATGTCTCTCGTGGAGCGACCGATAAACCGCAGTGCTGCCAATAACAGTCTAGGATGCTAGATACACGGATGATTTTATATACGTGTGTTTTCTCGACAGGCCTTTGATCAGATCCAGATTCATTTGGAATTGGGGTGTTATTAACAATTCGGAATAACTGTGTCGCATGACCTTGTCGCTGAATGTCATAGAAAGGGATTTTAATCGCGTAACGGTAAGAATAGACGCAAATCAAACCTATGATACTGGTTAAATGATTTGTATTTGCGATGTTTGAGAGAAGATACGGAGAGAGTATAAGGTTTATGATCAGTTTGCGTATTTTTCTGTCTGCGCGTTTGCGTACGTTAATTTTTGCATCACGTTTTTAAAATTCAGCTAAACTCATGGAAAAACATGCCTTCTTATTTATCCAGTAATAGTCGTAATGTAACGATTCCGATTTGGGACAGGCTGTGTTAGGAGTCTACCAAATAAAGATAATCATAACTGGCGTTTCACAGAAACCTGGATATACAGATTACATTGAAGAATTACGTATTGCCGAATGAAACTGTGTCTTTTTATCTGTCATATGTTTATTGCCATTATAATAGATCATGCTGAGTACATACGTGATGACACGTGCCTCCCTGGTCTTTGTGCTGAATAAAACCCCCCTTGCATACCCCAACTCCCACCATCATAATAGTCAGACCCTTGTCCTCACCTCATCATCACCGTATTACAATATCACCACATAACAATGCTTGTATTTTTAACCTGCTTTTTATTTTGCTGTGTCGTCTGCACCAACACTTCTGTCTTTGGCCTTTTTTAGAAACCGAGGAATTAAGTCTCAGCGATGGATATTTTAAAGAATATGATCAACGACACCATTGAATTCTACAAATGGAGTCTTACGATTGCAGGTAACCGATGTTTTATCTAAATGTGACGTGATAACTATGGTAACACTCTGATTAAAGAAAAACTGACTTTACAATGAGAAAGCTTTATCACTTTAGGAGACCAAGAGCAGATTTTGACAAACAGACTAGTTAGTGAAGTTAACTTAATGTGAGAAACTATAGAATGTTGGTGACTACATATTTTACTCCAAGTACAATATGCAAGAAACAGAAAACACTGGTACAAAAACATTTTATGGGATTGTGGATTAATGCTCCAGAAAAATTGTAATAATGGAGTTTCATGATTGTTTATAGACAAGCGTGTGGAGAAATGGCCTCTGATGGACTCTCCCCTCTTCACACTGGCTATCAGCACATCCTATCTGCTTTTCCTTTGGCTTGGGCCAAAGTATATGCAGGGCAGAGAGCCCTATCAGCTGAGAAAGACCCTCATTATCTACAACTTTAGCATGGTCATCCTTAACCTTTTCATATTTAAAGAGGTAAGCTCACTTGAACTTTCTAGGTCTGAAACTGTGTTCTGATATGATAAAACAGCAAATGCTAAAATATTTCTTAATATATTTCTTAAAAATATATCTTAACTCCTATTCACACCATGGGTGCTTCCTAGTGCTGGTTACTCTAGTAACAGTAATGAACATCACTACTGCTAAAATGTGTCTATAAAGATATATAGACATAAACAAACAGAATCACTGCAGAAATGAACTGATCCAGACATTTCAGTACAGTAGCTGACAGGAGAATGATATCTTGAGCGCCACTGTCACTTCACATTTGTTAAAAGTTAAGCTTTTCCTGACTTTGTTATAAATAAATGAGTTACGGTTATGTTGTCTCTGCTAGTTGCTGGTGGTGTAAATGGTGCATTGATCTACAGTTTTTTGTAATAGCCAGCCAGCCACAACAAGCTACTTTTTGTTGATCATTTGGTTTTAATTTCCATGGCGTCTCATCTGGTACCTCTACCCTCAACAAAAACGTATCGCACATACAATCTGCTTCCCATGTTTAAAATAAATCAAGTTCAGGCTGTATCCGCAATCACAGCTTAGTTCCATTTTTAGTGTAGACAGACAAATCGGACAAAAAAAAATATTTTGTTACCATTACAAATTGCACCATCTGCCTATGGTAAAAGAGCACCACAAATTAGAAGCTTGCTGATGTTTAAATAGCAACAGTTTCAAAGGTTTTTTTTTTACTTTTTCGGGAGCATTGATTAGATCTTCTTGGGTGGTTGTTTTTTTAAAAATACACAAATGATCCACAAATGCAAATTCATTTCTTTACTTTTTTAGTTAACATCATTTATCACTGCTAGTTTTCATCTTTGTAGTAGTTTTTATTGCTAATAATAACTTTACTAAATCTAGATGTAAGGTCTATGGGTGGAGCCAAGACCACACTCATTTTATTAACAGTAAAATAAAATAACAAATTGGCATTGTCCTTTATACAAACAAATTTACATCATATCCAGTGAGCTTTCTCAATGATATAACCTCAAAATCAGCCATGTGTTATCATCTTAGAATTTTCCATCTTTTGGAACACGTACAGTATGTATAATTGGAAGTTTTAGAAATGTGTTTGTGTTTCATAATTTCGTAATGCATCAGCATTATTACCTGTTGAATTTCAGCTCTTCCTTGCAGCACGGGCAGCCAACTACAGCTACATTTGCCAGCCTGTAGACTACTCTGATGATCCTAATGAAGTGAGGGTGAGTATGTTTCCTGGATAAAGTCATGATGCGTCCAGCTGTCTGAGACTGTGCGCTGAAATTGGATCCATGATTCAGCTCTCCAGTTACTCCAGTTACAAGTGTTTTATCAGAGCAGGATAACTAGATTCAGTTCAGTTTTTTACATCGTGACGTCACATTTACACAAAAATCTAACTTCAGGTTCAAATGCTAGTAGTGTCATCATTAGTTCCAGTACTGTTTGCAAATATGCATTTAAGAAACACTTTAATTCACATTAACTTACATTGCTTTCAGGCTATACATTTAATTAGTACATGACATACATGCCTTGGGAACTGGACCCATGACGCTGGTGTTGCTAGTTGCCATGCTCGACCAGTTTTTCAAACATTTTCAGCAGGGTTGTGTGCCATTCAGAATTGTTTGTTTTTTTTAAGTTTTTTGAATTTGAAATGAGGCACAAAAAATGCAGAATTGTGGCTTAAATTTAAACTACAATAATAAGGAATTCAATTAATTAATTATTTAAAATTGAATCAAATTAAAACTGCAATCCATAACTTATTTTGGTTAGAAATGAACAAAAATCAGTTGAGGAAGTACGTGACAGATCAGTGTCCAAAACCATTTCCCTACCTTACCCCGGTTCACAGCGGTAAGTTTATGTATAATAATGATTTAAGCTGTGAGGTTCGATTTACTGAGAAATGCCAGTTTGACTTGTGGTTAAGTCATGTTTGTAAACAGAAAGAAGATGACCCGGCTACTAAATTGCGTGTATGGGTGCTGAAATAGTGCAGCATTTGTAGCTTGTTAATGTGTTAATTGTTATGACAGTATTAAATTTAATGTAGAGAACTGTGCCTAATCAGCTAAGAAAAATGTATTTTACATATCAGCACATAAACAAGCGAAATGAATGAAAATGAATGATTTAATTCTTAATTTCTGAATTTTGCCCAACCCTGATTTTCAGTGGTTAAAATGTCAAGAGTCACAATGGCGTTCGACTGGTTGAAAAAGTTATTTTATGTTATATGAGTTATAGGAATTCTTGCATTAACACTCCAAAAGTATATCCTAATTAAAAAAACTATAGAACAATTGACTCATTAAATCTGTCTTATAACACTGTTTTCTTATTTCTGTAATTGGCAGGTGGCCGCAGCCTTATGGTGGTACTTTATCTCTAAAGGTGTGGAATACCTTGACACAGTATTTTTCATCTTGCGCAAGAAGTTCAACCAAATCAGCTTCCTGCACGTCTATCACCACTGCACCATGTTCACTCTGTGGTGGATTGGAATCAAATGGGTTGCTGGTGGACAGTGTAAATGTTTAATAAGCACACACCCTGAGCAGTATGAGTTAACATTTTAAATTAAATTGTCTTGTATGTTATATTAAATGAAATGAGTGTACATCTATTTTTCAGCATTCTTTGGCGCTCATATGAATGCAGCCATACATGTTTTGATGTACTTATATTATGGGCTGGCTGCATTTGGACCGAAAATACAGAAATATCTGTGGTGGAAGAAATATCTGACTATAATCCAAATGGTAAGTAGTGACATTTTGCAAGCAAAATATAAGAATTATGTGGAATATAGCTGCAAGCAGCAATTACGGCATCAAGGGAAATATTTATCTGTGAATTTTTGAAAATCAATTTAAAAAACATAGGTAAAGGCCCTTAAAACACAATAAAACTGCTTATAACTTGTGACCAGCAGGTGGCGCTGTCACCAAATTTCTATGTGGTAAAGATGATGAACTAGTTATGATTCACACCAAGTTTCGTATCGATGCACTGAAGTTTTGCAAAGATAAAGCCTCAAGTCCTATTGGCAGGCTCGCCGTTGAAACCTTTGACGCAGTATAGAAGAACCATTTGATCAATCAAAAATCTTAATAACTTTTTTCAGGGGTGTCTCTGGATGCTACATACCAAATTTCGTAAAAATCAGACAAATTTTGTTGGAGGAGTTTGAAAAAGTAGGTTTTGAATAAAAATTTCAATATGGTGGATAGGAAATAAGGCGCAATATGGCAAATTTGGTATTGCAGGACTTGGCATAAGCCAGCAGAACTAATGATGTATGGGAAATGACAATATGTTGCATTTTTCATATGTTATATTAATTTTCATATATTTTGTTATATCTCTTGACCACTAGGGGGCACTGACCTAAAACTTTACAGGTCCTCTCAGAACATGGTCTCAATAAACCATGCTGTGTTTGCTAACGCTACATTTATGAGTTCGTAAAGTACAGCATTTTATGGCAAACAATTCTAAATAGTAGACAACCAAAATGCCGACCAAGGAAAACTGGATATCATTCGACTTGACAAGTAATCATTTGAGACCAGCCTCATGATTTTAGGACAAAGCTTTCAAAAGCTATAAGCCAAAATAGCAATTTTTCCTATCTTGGCACCAGTAGGTGGTGCTGGGCCAAAATTGTGTTCACCCCCAAGTCATGCCTGTGAAGGCACAAACTAGGTTTGGTGTCAATATGCCTAAGCGTTCCAAAGATACAGCCTCACATCCAATTCGTTTGCATATTATTTGAGAACACTTGGTTTAATCAAAAAACATTTCAGTGTCTTTAGATGCTACATACCTAATGTTGTGCAAATCTGACAAGCAGCCTAGGCTGTTTGAAAAGTAGGTTTTTCAAAAATTCAAAATGACGACATAGGGTGCGTTTGAAAAACTTTGTTTTAAATTAATTGTTTTTAATTTTTGTTTTTAGGACTTATGAGTCACAAATTATGAGCATAAATGATTGAAATTTTTGAACTGTTGGTGGAGCTAGAGGGTTTGAGTTAGAGACTCAAAATTGGCTATGGTTACAATGCAGACTGTCCTTTATCTATGTGCCAAATTTCATAACTGTCCTACCTACAGTTCTATGGGCTGCTATAGACTTCAAAAGCAGAAGAAGAAGAATTGGAAGAAAACTAACAATTTTTAGAGGCTAAAAATATAAGGGTGGACTTTCCAGTTAGGACATTTTCTGTTCCCTAAGAAGATTTAAACCTTTTTTTCTCAAGTTAAATCAAATTTTATTTATAGAGCACAGGTTTAACCCAACTGTAGTTGATCCAAAATGTTTAACAATCAAATTAAGTATCAAAGTCAATAAAACTGTATGTACGTACATACATAACACAGAACACCAACTATTCAAAATACATACATAGAATCACTCAAATGCTGGAGAGTACAAATAAGTCTTTAACCTAAAAAAACACCCAGTGTTGCAGAAGCCCTTATCTTCAAAGGTTCCAGAGCTTAGGGGTGACTACAGAGAAAACTTGATCACCTTTTGATTTACAGTGAGACTGAGGGTCAGATAAAAGTAACTGATCACAAGATCTTAGTGACCTAAAGGCTGTGTGTGGCTTAATAAGATTACAAATATAAGCCAGGGCCAAATTATGCATTGCCTTTTATGTGAAAAAAGGGATATTAAAGTTGACTCTAAATTTAGGGAACTCATGCAGGGACAGGGGAGATATGTTCCCTTCTCTTAGTCCCTGTTATCAACAGTTGCATTTTGATTCCGAGAAACCATGAGTCAAAACAAGATCCAACAAGATGGCTTAAATTGTGTGTAGGGCTGAAGACCGACTGTAAAGTAAAGACAGATGGTAAAGCCCCTGATGGAATGTATTCCAGATGACGGAGATAGGCAAAATCAACGTGTTTTAGTGTGCAATCAGTGAAAGGAAGACCAAACAACAGGTATAGTACATTCATCAGCTGAGATTGTGGAAGCGTTTTTCCCGGTGTATATAGCGAGGCCAGCGAGCAATTAAAAGAGCAACACAGTGATTGTAGAATCTAACAGGCAGTTGTGGTCAGGCTTTAGAGTTTGGATGATGCAGATCCAAAGAAGAATAGAAACACATAATATAATCCCACATGCCAGAAGGCAATAAAGAGTCCAGAGACACTGCACAAAAATCAGTAAAAGCAGATATAAAAACAATGACGAGCTTCAAAAGGAAAAACATCCTACAGTCAAGTATATTCGTCATGTATACCAGATTATAAAACCATGTTGGTCAGCATACCGAACAACTAATACACTACGCAGCACAAAGTATATAAAAATGGCAGTACCCTCTGTAAGCCAAAACTAGCATATGACCAACAATTGATAACGGAAAAACAGTGCGTTGCATGGTGGCAAAAGCTCGCATTTCAGGTAATACAGACTCAGGATCATCCAAGTCAGTTTGTAAGTGTCCAGAGAAATCGGGCTGTACTTGCACAAATTAGGTAGGTTTCTACTTTAGGTAAAGGGATAGTTCATATATTTATAGATATTAGAAGATATTATGAAGTACGTTGGTAACCAAAACCAAACAAAACCACTGAGACATTTCTCAGAATATCATCTACTGCATTCTACAGAAGAAAAAGTAACACAGGTTTGGAATGACATGAGCTAAGTAAATGATGGAAACCTTTTTTTTAACTTCTGCTATATAATATATTTGTAAAAAGTATTAAAATCCAAATTCTACTTTGCTTTACATTTCTGATAAAACATTTTATTTGGCAGAATGCAAATAAAGCACAAACGGTCCCCAATACTGCAACCATTTTAACTAAAGCACCCCTAATTTAGGAATCAACCATTAAAATGACTGATTGTTTACTTCTACAGATCCAATTTCATGTCACCATTGGCCACACTGCTTTGTCCTTGTACTCTGACTGCCCGTTCCCAAAGTGGATGCACTGGTGTCTGATTGGATATGCCCTTACCTTCATCATCCTTTTCGGGAATTTCTATTACCAGACGTATCGTCGCCAGCCCCGTCGTGAGGCTACATCCAGGCTTGGCAAAGCCCTTTTCACCGGAGCCTCTAATGGAGCCCTGGCAGCCAGTAATGGAAATACCACCAAGAAAGGGGAGAAGCCAACAATGGTGGAGACCGGGAGGAGAAAGAGGAAGGGCAGAGCAAAGCGTGAATAAACCCAGACCAGAGAGAGAAGTAGACACAGGCAGACCTTCACACAAATGGAAGAGAGGTCACAGTAGCTGAAGGCCACTAGAAATGGTGTGTTTTAGCTCAGATCAATCCCAAATTGTTACAAACAGTATGCCGAGCTTCTGCAGCAGTGGGGGAAAAATATGAGCCTAGATGTTGCAAGACTGGAATACTTAGGATTAATTTATGAGTGGATCTTATCCATATGGTATATATATCATTCCTTATCACCCATTCTTGTATTTGCTACATTAATCTATGTATCTCACTTCTATCTCAAAATTGTAGACCTACAGATGTATTTTTTCATAATTTAATACAGCGTGGGCAAAAAGTCTGAGACCATTAGTGAAAATACTTCTATTAAAAACTTTATACATTTAATACAAACCTTTTCTTTATAAGTTATATTATAAACATAAAAGTTAGAGTAAAAAGTTTATTTGGAAATTAAGTTTACAAAAATGTAAGAATTTGATATTGCGTTTTGCCTTAATGAGAGTTCATCCAAGCCAGAATAGACTGCACAAGAGGGAAAAACCCAATGATCTGTTATATCAGCATGATTTCAAAAGAGTACCTTGTGTATAATACTTCAGTTAATATGGTCAATGTCACACATTTGCTGACTTAATTAGTGACCTATAGGAACAAAAACATACGTAATAACTCTACTTTAAATTTACATAACTCATAATTCAAAAGCATTTTTATTTCCAGGTTTAAATGCATCACAAATTTTCAATGTGGTCTCAGAATTTTGGACCCTAATGAGTATCCATTTGTTAAAACATTTTTATTTATCTATTGATTTCATATTTCTCGTAAGGTTAGTTAAAAGCTGTTTAGCTGCAAATGTGATATGTTAAGGCAATGTTATTAAACAGTTGTGGTACTGAAAATGCAGCTTCTTTGAATAATTGGGATACACTGCTAATAAAATTTAATTAATACAATAATTATTTTATTTTGGCCAATAACCCTTAGATGACCCATATTATACATTTTTTCCAGTGTTTACATTTTGAAGCTATTTTATTTAAAAGAAAATTGGACTTTTAATGTACAATATAAACGTTACAGTTGGAAATGCGGTTATCTGCTTTCAATATTAGCTAAATCAGATCAATATTGATAATTAAAAAAAACAATATTGGCCAGTATTAGAATAGTAATTGTTATACTGGTTATCCCTTTTCACATTGTTTTGACATCATCACCCTATATCAGTGATAGTGTAAGATTTCATTTTCTTTGAGAAAATAATGGAAAATATGTTTGTAGCTGTTATATTGTGTTGTACATTAAGTCATAAGATGCCCCATGTCATTGTTTCTCATTGTCATCTGTTTTGCCTTGAATTTTTTATAATCTTGTATATTCTGTGCAATTTTGTACATTATGCTTAACAAAAAATCCAATAATCATCAAAAACTAGCATTTTCTTTTCTTTTTAAATTTTATACATAGCTGTATATAAAAAAACTGAATGCCAATTGCATAGTAAATGTTACATAAGATTTAATTCTATTATTGCAGTTACCCATGATCCTTACATATAACCAGGAGTTACCACACTTTAAGACTATTTTAAACATTTTCCAATTCTCATATTGCCTGCTTGCAAAGCAAAGCAGCACTATTACTCTCTTGTTACGTCAATATTGGGTCTATGGGATTTTAATGGAAGTCTATGGGGTGGTTGCAAGGGTATTGTAACTGGTTGCCAGGGTGTGGCTATGAAGTTGTAATGTCACCATTTGTTGATGGTTGCTAAGCCCACCCACAAGTTACAACATTCTGATGCGGAGCTATAACATCACAAAATTCAGCCCAATGTTAAGTCTATGGAATTTTTACACCCTAAAAACCTCTCAGTAAGCTGGTCGATTTTAGCCCTCATTCATGGGTCTACAATAAATTAAATTACATATAGAAATGTTGTCCAGAGAAAGAAGAATGCAGGAGAGTAGTAGTGATGCTTTGCTTTGCAAGCACCACTAATAATAAGCTTAAATAGAATTTTCAAGCCAACATAATCATTGCTTTATATCTCCAAAATGCCACAGTAAAGTTTTTTTTTATATGAAATGTGCATATAGTCCCTTATACGAATTAGTAACTTGAATTAACTTCTACGTATAGTAATCCACACCTTGTACAGGTCCTGAAAGTGGATTAACTACATCTCATCACTAATCTCCCTACTGAAACCCATGTTTTAATTAATCTTACCGATTCAACATAGACAAAGTAGTTCAGATTTGGTGCAAAATATGAATAACATTAAAAGGTCGGGACAACAAACCTTTAAATGGTATTCCCATATGAAAGACGTTATTCTCATCTGTATCGTCATGTCTAAGGTGATTTTGTATTAATGCACTGAATCTTGAATTTAATGCTTTATAGAAAGTCTTCTCCTCAGGGTCATTACTGGCCTACTGATGTCGCTTTTAATAATGATGATACCTCAAGGTTTTTGAATGTGCTTACAGTACCTGTAATTTGAATGTAGCCACACCTAGTGGCTTATATTCACAGTTTTAAATGTGACACATAAAACACAAACTGCAATTTTCAACCCAATGATCCTGATGACCATTAATTTTGGTTGAATTTGTACTCTTGAATTAAGTTTTAAATTCATTACAAATTAATTACACATACAAAGATTACAATTATTAGAATTAATGTTACATTTCTTGTCACCCTAAATTCTTACACATTGTATAACCTAGTATCTTGTTGATTGTTTTTTTAACTGGCTATGGCATCATCTTTTGCCTTATATTTTTCTTTAAACTACCATTGAAGCTTTGCAATTAGTCCTGCACATTAAATATAGACATAGAAAAAGGGACTTATATACAGGGCTAAAAATGGTGGGAACTGAAGTGAATTTCAAAGAAGGGTGGAGTCACATTACAAAATGCAGAGCATTTTTTATCATTTATTCATGAAATAGCCACCAAATGCTGCACAAATTTTATACTATAAAAATAGTAGATTTTTTTGCATCTATGATCTAAGTATAAATATGTTCACGAGTCATCGCAATGAATCTCTGTGATTTTCAGCACTGCATGTAAATGACATATCATAAGAAAACTGTGAAAAACACACACATATACATCTTTGTTTTAATATTCTGGAATTTCTTAAGATGGCATTGGGAAAAGTTATGTCGGTTTATGCTGTATGAGTGTCCGTATTTTTAGAGTCAGTAAAAAAATCAAAATAAGCAGAAGTTCAGCTAAGTAAAAAAAAAAGATTAAGGTCACGTCAAAATAGTAGGCTACATGTTTAGAAATAATATTGTAGAATCTTGTTTCCTTTACAGTTTATACTCTATGGACTAGTTCAAATTGGCTGAAGGCTACAGATTGTTGGTCAGAACAATGATGTCACTCCATAAAACCTGATCCTAATATTAACTGTGCAGATATGGTTCTGTAAACAAATATAGAAATACAATACAACAATTAACGTAGATAACTTAGCAGGTTACTGGTAATAATAAATGGGAATACATGTAATATAAGATTACAAACTTTAATTCTGTGACAATAAAAATGAACGCAAACTTTAAAGAAACGACAAAAATAAACAATCTAAAAGACAATTGTTTACACTTTCACAGTTTTCGTTTAAGCTGTTAAAGTTTTTGTTAACGCTTTCACAGTTTTCTACGGAGCCCGGAAACTCACCTGTAGGGGAAAACAATCCGTGGCGACGGTTTTGCAATTCGTCCCCTCAGTTTATAATTCGTACTCACAAATTCTTAAACTGTTCACTCAGTTTAACAAACCGTACCCACGAATTTCCAGTCCGTGCGCTCAGATTTTGTAAACCGTACCTTCGGTTTTTTAATCCGTTCCCTCAGGTTTGTAAACTGTAAGCTCCCAGGTGAGGTACTTGTTAAATAATCTTATTGTATATTGTTTTATTGTGTATTATTAAGTGGGATACATCAAATTGTCTTAACTGCATGATTACAGCGATTCTCTATCAATTGTAGAGGGTACAAGGTGGAATACGATTTTATAAGAATGATGTATGTGAAAATCTTGTTTATTTGAGCTAATCTTAGCACTTTACTATTGTTTTCTAATAAACCTAGCATTATGTATTATGACTTTTGATTAATTGATTTGGTCCTCTTTTGAGTCGTTTATAAAAAGCTTCTTCTAAATGGAATAATAATTGTAAACCAAGGGAACAGTTTAAGAATTCGTGAATACGGTTTATGAACTGAGGAGACGAATTGCAAAAACTTGGTTCTGGCACAAACCTCTCGTGTGGACTTAACAGTGCTTTAATCTCATTGGCTAGTGAGATTTTGATTGACAGCGCCTTGACCTAGAAGGGGAAACCTCAGTGCCAAACATGGGTCGCTGCAGGTCGGAGTAAGGGGCGTGCCGAAAGGGGTGGGGTGGGGGGGCATGCCTAAACAACAATTGGTTGCGAAAGCTGTCTGTTGAACATAAAGGCGGCCCATATGCTTAAAAGCTATTGGCCTACACATATTGACCGGAAGTATCAAATCTTCGTGGCCCGGAAGCACAATATTTAAACCTTTAACCAAGATAGCAACAATCTTTGGACGTCATCAGTGCGATTTTAAACCACTTAAACAAACAATCTAAGAAAGGTCATACGAATATAACTTCATTGTATTTGTAATTATGAGGCTTCTGTTTTTTTCTGTGTCAGCTATTTATCCCTATTGCCATTTAAATGTTTTGGGTTATAAGTTTATTGAAACATTTCATTACAATTCTTATTTAAAGGACACAAATAACAACCCAAGTCTAAAATTTGGTTTATTGTCTATTGGTTTATTGTCATAGTATTAAATGAACATGATAGCAAAAAGATAGCCGTTGTAGTATTAGTACTGTTTTAATACTATTATTATAATAATATTGCTGTTATTTACGAAGTATGTGTTTCTGTGATTTTAGTTTTCTGTGTATGTATACTAAAGACGCACACACACACACACACCCATATATATATATATATATATATATATATATATATAACCACATACTGTCCAACCAGGCAAGATGTGCCTTTCTCCTAAAACTATTTGTTTCTGCAGACTAGTTACAGAGTCAGATAGGCACCATGTCCTTCTACATAAACAGCATCTAACAGAAACTGTCTTATCAGCTCATTGGGTAGCTGAGGTAAAGAAAAACAAAATAATTAATGACAAAACTATTTTAAATGTGAAATTACAAGAAAGGTTACACAAATACTTCACAATGTACAATTATACATCAGCAAGGCATCTTGTTGATTTCATGGCTGAAAAAGAAACCTTTATGTCTGAATTAATACTTAAATTCACTTTTTGCCCTGCCTTTCTGTCATACATATTCAACACCTCAAAGCACATGAACCAAAAATCTCCAAGTTATTGGTCGATTTATTCTTTTTTTATCATTATTATTTATGGGCTAATTGTTGCAGCCCTAGATGCATGATTGTTTGCATGATATCAGTATACTGAATTACGTTAACTTACTATATTTGCCAGTTCCTTGTTCTTCCCTATGTTCGGTAGGGCACCTTAAAAAAAGAATGGAGTTACAAACTCCATGCTTATGTTAAATGCCATCTTTAATAAAGTTAGTTTGACTTGATGTTTACACTGAGCCTTCAAGCAGGAGTGTACACCACCATCTTCTTATGCTCAGCATATTAACCTGTTTTTAAAAGCAACTATTACTACAATATTAAACAAATGTATTATTATTACAAATCATTTTTAACACAGTTGCAAAACTCTGAAGATTTACCTCTGAAAAGTCAAAGTCTCCTCCCAGAACAATGTGTAGTGCATACTGAAAATCAAACACTAATTATTTAGAGCTAATTATTTAATTAGTTTTTTTTTAACTGTCAGTGTAATTTGTCAAAAACTCACCATGAGCACAAATACTCCACAATTATTGGAGGAATACTGCATTGGAATCCTTTGGGTAATCCAAAAACAAATACATCTATATTGCCAAGTAACTGAAAGATATGCTTATTATATGAATTATATGAAGAACAGCTAATGATTACAAAAAAACTTAAAGATTGAAAGATCCTTACAGGAGCTGAACTGCATATGGGAGCTGAACTGCATATGGGAGCATCAGGAGCTGCATGGAACATCCAATGAGCTGAACTGCACTCAGGGGCATCAGGAGCTAAACTGCATATGGGAGCATCAGGAGCTGAACTGCATATGGGAGCATCATGAGCTGAACTGCATATGGGAGCATCAGGAGTTGAACTGCATATGGGAGCATCAGGACCTGTACTGTACTCAGGGGCATCAGCAGCTGAATAGAACATTCAAGGACCTGAACTGCACTCTGGGACATCAAAATCTGTATGGAACATCTGGGGAGCACAAGGAGCTGTATGGAACATCTGGGGAGCAGATCTGCACACATTTATGTGCTTTATGAAATCAGATTTATTTTAATTATTGTTTTGGGGCAGTAGCAGCAGTGAAAATGTTTCGTTGTTATGATGCCTTTGCGTCATCATGGTTTCGTATATCGCAGAATATATCCAAGCAGCACAGGAATGTTAAAGTTAAATGGTGCCTGCTTGATGTTTAAAGGAGTTAACAAGACACAGACAGAAAGTCTGTCCTGCCAGAGTGCCCTATTGAGTTTTCTTTTGACGTTATAGCACTTAAATGGTCAAATACACACAAAAAATACTAAAATGACCATCATGGTGAGTATTTGCATAAAACATAGTCTGTGTTAAATAAATGCAACATTTGGGATAAAACCAGAAGGCTGACAGTAGGATTTGTGCATCTGCTACTGACTGTGAGTTAATGTTAATCCAACAACAAATTAAAATAAATTACAAATATTTCAGAATTATGTAAACATTAGGAGTTTATCCTAACCCTAGCAGGTCTGCAAATGGGTTTTTAAAAAGCAAACATTTGTGATGTTATGTTTGATACCAAGTAAGAAAACTTAGTTAACTAGCTACATTATGTGACCCATGTTAGTTTAATGATGCATAATACAAGTCTATCTGTGCTCTTTCTCATCTAGAAAATGGTGGAAAGAGGAAGGTCAGTCTGACTATTTGGAAGGTAACTAAAGGAAATTTCATAGTATCACTTCTGTAAGGGTAAATGTTGGCTTTTGATCTGTCTGGAATCTGTTTGGAACATACTGTAACTGACAAAAACAATGCATATGCAGAGTTGAGTTTAGAAATGTATGCACAAATGACTGATTGTAAATGTAATTTACATGTAATATAAATTGATATATTCCTAATAAACCAAACAAACATTTACTTCTGTCATTTTTTGTTCACTTTTATTTAAAGGTTGTGTTGGAGTTGATAATAGTAAACCACTTTTTTTTAGGACTACACCACTGGTGCAAACACATCTGTTGCACAAAAAGGGCAACGATACAAACTGCCAAATGCTGAGGTTTCGATGCAATCATCTCTTCTTTTCACTGTAACATAAGTCTCTGACTTTACTGTAGGAACAATTGTGGAATGTTTCCATTTAGGCAGTTTACCTTCTTTCCATATTTATTATACAATTTTAATATACTTGCAAGTGCAATATCTGACATTTTTCCTATAATGCTATAACAAATCTCATCCTTTCCAAGCAAGGTTTCTTTTACACTCATTATTGCTCTTTTGTGTCCATACAGAGAAAACTCTTTATTTAAACAACTGTTATTTACTTCACATTTTTAGTTATATCTGGATTATCTGCTAACTTTCTCCCTATTATTTTTTGCTTCTTTGACAAATTCTTACTGCTATGTATATTATTATAGTATATTGTTTATATAGCTTGTTATGTGTAACTATATTATTATATAGTTGTAGTGTTAATCTTAGTTATTAATACATTTTACTATATTTTGACTTTAGGCGGAGCGTCCTGATCGTCCTCAGCTGGGCACTCTCTGGTAAATTAATGTAATTGAGATAATCTATAAAATCAGACAATATAAAATGGCTGTTCCTACAGTATGAAGTAGTTCTGTCCTTATTTAGCACATACGTTAGCTATTTGATCATTATTTGTGTAAATTAAATCGAACGTGCTTTGATTGGGTTTAGAAAATGTATATCCCTACATTAATATATTCAAGAATGTTACGTGTGATTGTATCTCAGATTGGTCTTTATTCTGCAGCAAGGCTCAAATCTTGGTGCAGGTGCTGCATCAGCAGCTGTACAAAACATCATTGATATTCTGAACCAGTTGCAGGGGAAAACCAGCATGAGTCAGGGTCAGCGCTCGGGGCAGTGCCAAACAGTGGACAAGGAGATGGCCAGGTTCCAGTTTGCAGTCATGACTAATAAACAATGACATTTAGTGTTTAATACAAAAGTTTACCATTATACTTATTGCAGCAGCAGTAGTAGTAGTCAGGTGTAATTACTGAGGTCCCCATAAATGCATAGTGCGTATTAATGTTATTAGTAATGTTGTACTAAAAATATTGTATTACTTGTCTTCACTTTTTAAGGTCTTTCCAATGATTGTTTTAAGCATGGTTTAAAAAGATGTCTACACAGCTGTAAGAGACCAAACTATCAACAAAGTTCAACAAACTATGGAAACCATTTGTGTTGTCAGTATTTCTTTTATACAAAAATTCTCATGCAGGCTGGCTTGGGAAAACAAAATCTTTCTATGCCTTACGATTTGACTCATTCAGAGGTAATCTGTATAATTATGCATACACCATTCCTAAATTAAACCACTATACCCTATACTGTTACCAAAAACAAGATTAAGAATTTGTTGTAATCTTTAGTTATGCATTTTAAATCTCCAGCGTGTTCTGTGATGCGTACCTAAAATGTAGTCAGCATCTGGAGGATGGCTTCTCTACAAAACATTTGGTAAAACCCAATTAATCCTCACTGACTTTCATCATAAGAACAAAATCAGGTTAGATGTTCTTCAGAATATCTTTTTTGCTTTTGTCTGTCTAATGAAAGTCATACAAGTGTAGAATGACATGAGTGTAGTTACTTGTTTTAACATCCAGACACCAGACCATACTAATATAATACATTACTTGTATGGTCATCAGTTTATTAGTGTATTGTCTTAGTTTTCTCTTACCTACTTTACATACAATCATAGTATATATGTTTTAATTGAGTAGGATGAACTTTAAATACCCCAGTTTTTGTAATTATTGTATATTAAGGGGGGCAGCTGAATTTAGTTCACCCAGAGTTGGAAAGGTACTGTGCAAAAAATGCTTTAAAATAATGCCACTGCAGATTCCTGTCTTGCATGTAAGGGAATGCAACACTCCAAAATATGAGATGCTTTCAGACTCGTAACCAGAGGTAACCTCACATATGAACATATATAAAACAAGTTTGTTTTTATGAAATGTTTTTTCCTTTTTCTAGGCAACTGATCTGTCACTGAATAAAGGTTAAGGTTTTGACATGTTGCCTAAACTAAAGTCTTGTTGGAAGATGAACACTGTTGGTTTAAACATTTTAAAATGGTTTGTATGGCAAATTATATTTTGTAAAATTTGCAACTTGTTAATGCACTGAATGATTTTTTTTTACTTCATATAAACAATATGGTTTATATTAAATTAAATATAATTCTTAAGAAATTGTTATTACCTGTAGATTAGAAGGAGACCAAGGTTACCGCAAATGTGTGTGTACCGTAAGTGTCAGGATACGATCATACGATCATCATATGTCTGTTACAACTCTGGGCAAAGAAGTCACTTTTAAGCCACTATTAGCCATTTCTCATTACATGTACCTTGGATGGTGAACACTTTTTCCATAAAACAGCCTTATGCATTAGCAGTATTACCTTGAAGGCCACTCATGTTTTGAACATCCTCGAAAAAGAATGAAGGCTGTTGTAGCAACCACAAGCCACAACAAGCCACAAAAATCAAAAAAGTTCAGAAAAAATATTTGCCAAGAAAATTCATTTTGGATATCAGTTTGTAACAAATTGAAATCATTTTGGCAAACAAAATTCTATAACCTTTAAAGTTTAAAACTGACCACAGTCTGACAACAGTACCTTTCTTGAGAAATTATCATTTCCACCAAATATTGCAATATTGAATCTAAAGAACCATACAGACATACGACTGTTATTTAGTTGTAATTATTACACAGATTTCTAAAACACTTGATTCCGATAGCTCAGTAAGAACATTCTGAGGTCTGTTATTCCTCGATAACAACCGTTAGAACTGATAACACAACTCTTTGGAATTGCGAGTCATTCTGACCAGTACTGTTTATGTTTAGTGTATTACTCTACCATCTTTTTTCTCATGTCAAGGTTTAAATTTGTTACAAACAAGCTATAAAATATTTGTATTTTATAGTAACACTGTTCAAATCAATATTTTCAATAAGTTTATTTACTCATTTGACAAGTAGCCGTGTAATAAGCTGAATAATTATCTCAAAATTAACCTTAGATATTAATTTAATTAGGGTATATCTGGATGTATGTGTATACTGTGTACATGTGTGATGCTCATGTGTCAGTGCATAAAGAAGACAGCAAGTTTTTGTGCATGCAAGTGAGAGTAAGAAAGTAAATACTCATGCAGTGAGTTTATGGTTAGTATCCACATGAACCAAGGACAATGGTGCAGGAACAGAGTAACTTCTGCAAGCTACAAAACTAAGCTGAACCACTCTGGTCAAAGTTCCAGCTCCATCTCTCTCATACCCTCATACCCTCTCATACTCTCTCATACAGTATACAGTGCCCTCTAACCAAAAGTTCACCTTTCACTAGTCAGTATCCAGCATTCTTAGTTTTATTGTTCTTAAAATATGAACAAATTTATCATCAGATATGCTGGAACAGCAGCCTCTGACAGACAGCGAGTGCCCCTTCAACCTTCTGTTCACTGTTCTGTTAGAAACAACATATCTGAGCAAGATATTTTACCGAAAGAGCAGTACAGAGAAGTTGTTCAAGGTTGTCCCTGCTGATATCCAGATGTAGGCGTCCCAGGTTACACCTAGTAAAATTTATATATCTGATGCATTTGCTGTTGTTTCTTCAGAAATCATAGTTACATTAATAATGTTTATTAACTCCTGTAGAGACCCAATTAATTATTCTGGGGTGGTAACATGATTTAATGCAGCACTTGCCAAAGCCAATTCTTGATTAGCAATACCCAGGAGGTAATCCAAATCTATGGTTTCGTTTCGACAAATGAGGCTGAACTTTCTTAACATCTGGTGTAATTTGTCTTCTTGCAGTTGTCCCTGCAGGCATTAACAATAGCTAACTAAGCATGCATATTTTTTCCTACAGGCGACGTTTATGAATGTTGCATAGTCAGTCAGATTGTACGAAAGAACCAAAGTTGTTGCACACGGACTGATTTACAGTGGTGCACACAGGTAGACAATTTGGTGAACGATCATCTCTGCACAGTTGTTTATGCTATGTATAATGCGTTTTACGCCTTGCTGTAAGTACATTTGTATGTTATTGATGTTCCGCGAATGTTTGCGGTTATCATCGGCGAGTTCTGATCGTTGTAGCGGTCGTAATTTGCTGCTAGAGAAAAACACCAATTAGCATTAGTAATTCGCCATATTATTATACTGTAACACACGCGTTTACATTAAAAACTCGTAATTACACAACTATATTTTGTCTATTTGCATTGATTAGGTTGTTATTAATGTTAAGGATGCAGACTTATCAGTGTTTATTTTCATATGTTTGATTACCATTGTCAGTGTAAAAATGGTTCTCAGAATATGGTTGTAATTATATTTCTTTATTGTTACTTTAGACCGTAAATACAGATATCATTGCCAAAGAATAGTTGGTGCAGATGACAGCCCAAAGACTGTTTAATAAATGCGTCGTTGTGAAGAATCTCTACTCCAATCACTGATTCTCTTACCAGAATCCTGTCCATACTGGGCCGCCTCAAGCCAGCTACCCAGATAGTAAGTGTGATGGCACCTGATTTATCATCAGCTGCAGCTTATTACATGCCTGTTACTTCTTAGTGTTTGAAGTATGATTTTTTTAGGGGATCTTCATTAAGCCAATGTTCTTTTCAGACAGACCCTGATCAGTGATCAGTGCACAGAAGAGGCTTTTTTTATTTCTGGTGACATATGCGGAAGAACAGATGTATATAGAAGAGATTAAAGAAGAGGTTAAATAAGTATGCAGAAGTATTTAAAGTTATAAAAAAATCATACCACATGAATGCAATTATTTTATATACATAAAATATATACATATAATTGTTTTTAAATGAAATGCTTTACAATAATTACAAAAATCTAATCATATCAAACGTCATTTATTTCCTCGTAATTGCAAAATTTCTGTGATAACGAACTACTCTTTTTTACATCAAATTAGACAAAAAGTCTATTTAGACAAAAAGTCTATAGTTCTTATCCAGAAGTTCTGTGCAGAACATCTCAAAGTTCTTTCTCTTCTCAAACACAAATGTGAACTGTTCCGTTGGAGAACTCTCAATAAGTTTACTCATCCAGTGTAGAGCTTTTATTTAGTCTTCATTTTCCATTGAAAGGGCACTGGTAAATTTTGATGTGCCTTCAAAATTTGTGTTGCAGTACCAATCAACTGCAGACTTGGTGTCTCAAAAAAATATTTCCCTGCATCAAAGAATATGCATCAAAAAATAAAAGATGTGTTTAAAGGTCGTTAAATTACTTAGTGTATACTGATGTTACCAACAAATGCTTCAGGCTTGTAGAGTCCATCAATAAGAAATGTGTTCTTTTGTAATAGTGAATACTGCCTATCAACATCTGTCATTGAATGCCATAAATTCAAACCCCTATAGTGGTTAAGTGATTTAATGAACACTAACATTAAGGGTTTCCATTCAGAACTTACATGTGCTATTATATATTAGTGCAAATCTAATTTATTTAAACAAATAGTTCCAAACAATCTCTAGCCGGAGCTTAGCTCACATCACTGTTCTTAAATGTGTCCTATAAGTGCACAAAAGCTGCTTTAACAAGCTGTATATTCATCTTTGCATGCATGCAAACAAAGTAATGCATGTAAAAATGTATCAAAACTTACAGAGAGATAAATATATCTCTTAGAGCTTAAATACATCAAGAGCTTAAATATATCAGTGGCAGTGTTATAGTGATGTACATTTTGGAGGGATTATTTGTTGTCTAAAATGTCTTAAAATGTTCTGTGATCTCTGTAACTTCTGTTGTGAACTCTGTAGTACTGGAAAAAAGAAAATCAATGCCAGATTATATCGAGAGGTGATGTCAACTCGAGAAACTAATGTCTTGAATGACAGAACGGATTTAGTGAGCACAGTCACAATGCAAATAATGTTCTGCAGCCTACCTTTTCTTTCTAAAGCTATGGACTTCAGAAGCACTGATTTAGCAGTATATCTTCAAATGAGAGTTGTTTTTGCTTTGCAACCACTGAAATGAAAACCTACAAAAAATACATTACTAAACTGTATTGGAGAACATACCACTGCTACGCAGAAGATACGCAGCTTCATTATTCATTTCAGCCCGACAACCCCACCACTGCTGCCCGGATCTCCGCCTGCCTCCTAGACATCTCAGCCTGGATGAAAAAATGGCACCTCCAGCTCAACCTCAGCAAGACAGAACTTCTGATAATACCGGCCAACCCATCATTAGAACACAACTTCACAGTTGAACTTGGATCATCCATTCCTACACCCACTTGGTCCGTTAGAAACCTTGGAGTGGTGTTTGATGACCAGCTGAAATTCACTCCACACGTTGTAACAATCTCTTGGTCCTGCAGATATATGCTTTATAACATCAGGAAAATCAGACCCTTCCTGTCCGAGCACGCAACGCAGCTCCTAGTCCAAGCACTTGTAATATCAAGGCTGGACTACTGCAATGCCCTTCTAGCTGGCCTTCCAGCCAATGCCACCAAACCTCTGCAAATGATCCAGAATGCTGCAGCACATCTGGTCTTCAATCTACCAAAAACAGACCATGTCACACCCCTCCTGACCTTACGCCACATATCATTATGCTTACCTTTAGGACAGTGTAAGATTATAATTTAGTTTGCTGTGTTTGGATAACCCTTTTCTTCAATACCAGATTAATTGGATGTCATGAGGAGGTACCTTCAGCAGAGCTCTGGGAGCAAGAGACAGACATTAGAGTGTGGTTGACTCAAGCTCGTTGATTTCCTCAACAGAAGCAGATTATATAGAACATAACAGGATGCACCTAAATCTGTCTCAAGCAATCAAATAGCTGGGTTATATTTTATTACGATATACGGTTAGAAACAACAGCTTCAGGGTGCATTCTAGACTTCCTTATGCAACAGAGTATATGTCATTCAAAAGAAGATATCAAAACTCATTAACCCTTGGGGGTGTTGACTATATTCATTAGTCCGGGGAACTAAATAATCTAACAGACAGTAACCGGGACCTTTCCCTCCTACCTCAACTCACTCCTCCAGACATGTCCCCTCCCGCCAGCTACGGTCAGTCAATGAGCGACATCTGATTGTTCCCCCACAACGAGGCACCAAATCAGTCTGTAAAACCTTCACCTACTCTGTTCCTTTGAGACCATCACAACCTTTAAAAAACAACTCAAAACACACCTGTTTCGCAGACACCTGACTAATCCCTAATGCTCTATCCTATCCTCAAAAAAAATCTCCTTGTCTCTAGTTTGTTTTGTCTGTAGTAGCAGAATACAATGTCGGCTTGTAAATGTAGCTATGTAGACTTGGCTTGTCGGCTTGCAAGGCAAAATGTTCGATGCTCTCGTACTTTTGTAAGTCGCTTTCGATAAAAGCGTCTGCTAAATGACTAAATATAAATGTTAATGTATTGTGACAATTTATAGCACATTCAAGCTTTATTCTTAGTTCTTACTTCAATTGCTATTTGTACTTAAGTACTGTAGTTTGAAATCTAGTGATTAGAGTGTAAAGTCACCTTTTTATTTTTTGAGATATATATTTTTAAACAGTGTTCTCAAAATTTTATTTTAAATATTTTCACTTGTACTACCTCAATGCAATTTTTCACTTTTGTTGTTAATACAATTCTTGTACTATTTGTTAATTTCATACATGCCATCAATAGCTCACCTAAAAAAATCACGTCTCTAATAAACTGCTGCTTCTCAGATACAGTTCTAGCCATTCTAGAACAGTTCTAGAGCAGTTTTTCCAGATGTTGGATTATCCAGTCTGAAGTAACAAGTAAAAAAAAAGGAAAAAAACAGGTTACATTCTTCATGTTTAAGACATTACTTTGATAATGAATCAGAAGGTATCTGACTGACTTTGCAACATCCACAAATGTTATATTTATAAAAACAAAAACATTTTATGTACATCCTAAACGTAGCTCTACATATGTTTTAATACAAATATAGTTTTACAGTACAACATTACCTCAGTTTATTTAACTGGTCAGCGTGGCACCCACAAATAATGGCCCACATCATACTGTTGCTTTAGCAGATTGTGCAGTGCAAGGAGAACAAATGTCACCAGAAATAAAACAGCCTCTTCTGTGTGCAACACAGATTAGGGTCTGTCGGAATTAAAAAGTAAAGGACATGACTTAATGAAGATCCCCAAAATAATCAAACTTCAAACACTGAGAAGTAACAGGCAATAGCAGTAATAATATGCTGCATTTGATAATCTATTTTAATACAACCTAATCAATGCAAATAGACATGATATAGCTGTGCAATGACGCATTATTAATGTAAACATATATACATACATCAAGGCATAAAACGCATTATACATAGCAAAAACAACCGTGCAGAGATGAGCGTTTACCAAATTGTCTACCTGTGTGCAACACTGTAGAATCTGTAAATCAGTCCGTGTGCAACAACTTAGGTTCCTAGGACAGCCTTTTGTACAATCTGACTGACTATGCAGCACTCATAAATGTCGCCTTAAGAAAAAACTATTTATGCATAGTTTATATGTAGTGTATATATATGTACTTGCTCTCGAAAATCATGCCACAGCTAGCTGCTGCTACTGTACTGCTTACAGTGATGTTGGTGTTAGACTTGAGGCTTTATTGTTCGTTTTTTCCTAATAATCGTAAGCTGTTGTACGTTTCACATCGCAAGAATTTACACTAATCGCCAAGCTTGATCAAATGGCATCTGTGGTGTACACCACAGAAAAATGACCCATTACCTTGTTTTGTTCAGTTGTGGCTATGTTTTCGTCATTAATATTGTTTCATGTCTCTTCTGTAACGAATGAAGTCTGTATGATCATCATTCGCCTGCGTCGTGGCCACCAGAAAGGGTGTCGTTCCCTCATCATAGGATCTTGAGGGAACCACTTTACGTGGCCACGACATAAGTATGTCGTTACCTCAACAAACTGATCTCTTGGCCACGACATATTATCACGTCACCACGTATTAATATAACGTTAACGATAAAAATAAGTGAACCTAGAAGGTCCCTTCCCAGTCACCGTACAAAACGTATAAATTCTAACTTAATTAAACAGTTCAGTGCCTACCTGGACAATTGACATTTCTCTTTCATTCTGACATTAAAAGAAGATAAGGCAAACATCATATACTATTTTTAAATAAAGAAATCGTAAATAATGACAAGAATAATTTTCTTAACCTATTAAAGAACGCCGCATTATGATATCCAAGCCAGGCTACAATTAAAGAAAGATAATTTCAAGAAATTTATCATATCAAACAGCTAATGGATGTGCATTAAGAGACATATTATAAAGATTTTATATTGTCTGATTTTACAGATTATAGCCTTGATTAGATTGGTCAAGGCGCTGTCGATCAAAATCTCTCTAGCAAATGAGAGTAAAGCACTGCACTGCCCACACGAGAGGTTTGTGCCAGAAGCGCGAACGTAGATTTGTGGATTGAAAACGAAAAATCTGTTTATTTCTTTTAAATTGTTTATTTTTATTCGTTTCTTCAAAGTTTGCGTTCATTTATACTGCCACAAACTTAATCCCATAGAAATGTAAGCGAGTATGTTTATAATGAATAACAATAAATGACCCAAATAACAAAGGTTGAACAACAACAATGCAGTAGCAATTGAGCATTCTTAGTGACAACATTAAATATAAACATTTTGATGTTATTAAGGCCATTCATAACAGTTACAGGTAACGTTATTATATATATAACGTTTCACACACTATTAAGAGTATTTCTTAGCAACGCAAAATGTTGTGGGTTCGATTCCTGGGGAACACATGTACTAAGAAAATGTATAACTTGAATGTATTGTAAGTCTCTTTGAATAAAAGTGACTTACAAAAGTCGTCTGCAAAATGCATAAATGCAAATGTAAATGCAAACTCAAGCTACATCATTAAACTAAACTCTGCTACAGTACACTTCTTTGTCACCTGCCAACTCCGGTGGAAAGTTTGGAACAGTCCATTTCTTACTGAATGATGGGGGTGGTTGAAAAAGTCCAGGAATCAGAGAATACTTTCTACAGACACGTTTACTCGATTAAAACGTTCGTTTCAACACGCGCCAAAAAAATACAAATATCACGCTAAGGCGATTTAACCGACCGTATCTGTACGTAACAAGAAAACACGTTAACCGAAAACACGTTTACTTTTAATACATTTGGCCCCGTCCTCGATCCATACTTCATCAGCGCTTTTACCAAAAAGAATAAAACTGCTGCGTGGACGTAACAGCAAGAGGGCTACGGCGCGCCATTTGTGACCAAGAGCATAAAGCGCGGAGTGAAAGAACGGGAGTAACATCCCAGGTAATGACATTTAAACAAATCTATAACTGCCAATTTTAAGGCAGATCTGAGGTTTACTAGTGTGTATATTTTAACTACGTTTCTGTTGGTTAGAAGCGCCTAAACCAGAGCGTTAGTAAGTCCCATATGATGTGTATTTTGGCCCTCTGTGCTGCCGTCGTTTCAAGCGCTTGCAGTGAAAAAGATAAAACCTTTCCGTGTTTCTATCGGACGAAGGCGTGAGATATACCCTTTCATTGGACGAATGTCATGCCTGTCAAACAAATCGGTAGTAAACAAATCAGACTTGTAGTAACAGGAAGTAATTACGTCAAACTTACGTAATGTCCTGCAATACAGATTAATTTAGGCAAATTCGAGTTCAGATTACAGCTTTATCTTTTCGTTTTTTCGTAAGAAAAGGTTTGGACGAACTGAATGTGATAATCGGAGTTTAAGTCCGTATAAGCTAAATTAAAGCTAAATTATGTTTTAAAAGTAAAATGTATAATAGATTCAGTACAGCATTTACATGGTGGATACTGCAGAATATGCATTTAAGCATTAAAACATTCAGTCTTTTCGTACACAGTGATCTCATGTCTATATTCAGCTGCACATGTTCAGAGATAAGCTGATTGTGACCTGCATATTTAAACACTTGATATTCAACAACACATACAGAGATTTAACAAGATCAGGAGGTGTGCCAATGTGGTTGGTTACAGGTAGCTAGTGGAGTGAGTTTGGGATGTGACGTAGGCTTTTTTGGTTGATTGAAGACCAGAAGTGCTGCAGCATTCTGAATCCTTTGCAGGGGTTTGGTTACGTTTGCATGGAAGGCCAGCCAGAAGGGCATTGCAGTAGTCCAGCATTGATTATTATGAGTTTGATTTTTACGAGCAATTGATATTACTTGGACTAGGAGCTGCGTTATATGCCTGGACAAGAAAAGATTTTCCTGATGTTGTAACATCAAAATGTACACACACTTGATTCATAATACAATGTATTGTTGCCTGTTACAATGTATGTCTGTTTCCATTTTCCCAAACCCCTGACAGAATACAGACACCAAAAAAATATCAGTCTATATACTATATATGCTTTAGATGAGGGAAACCTACATCTGTTATGAACGTGACAAAAAAGGATGTTTTTGGGAGACAACATACTTTGTAGAAATTGTGAATTAAAATGGACAGACCAGAAGCAATAATACCCAACAAATGAAAAAGCATTGGCTCTTCATAGAACATAAAATATTTTATTTGAATTTTCATGTTTGCATTTCAGAATAAAAACATGTTATGGACGTACCATTTCTCTGTTGCGGATGTGACAGTTCTGAAAGTGGCAATCTTTAACCGACCTTGTATGAGTAAACCACCAAATATTGACATCTAAGATTTCACTGTGCTATTCGGTATCTGTGTTGCTCAAAACTCAATTTAGTTTAGAAATATTAATGAAATGTTTATAATAAAATAATTTAAAAAAATGTTCTGATAAATTGTAAGCTTGAAATAGATCATAGCAATTTAAGTCATCTAAAAGCAACACACTAAACAAAAGTACACAGGTGATTAGCCTATTCATATGAGTGAATATGAAGCACCTGGAAAGGTCACATCTGTAATACATTATTATGATTGTTTAGTGCAAAGAAGTTAGATGAATTGTCAGTCGTATTAACATAGACATAACTTTGCTTTATTCTAATTATTATATGAATTAAACTTAGTCTTTAAACGTTAACGGATGTAACACAACACAGTGTTATAAAATGGTATGACTTCCTAAATGTAGCCTATGACAACTTCAGTGTATTTATTTCTCAGACATGCCTTCATCTTTCTGCCTTTCTGATTCCTCTTTAGAAAGTATTAAATGTAATTATGTTGGCTTGAAAAAGCCAACATACTGATATTCTTTTTAAGCTTATTATTATGTTGGTTTGAGAAAACCAACATATTGTTATTTCTTTTAAATGTAATATTATTATTATTAGTGGTGCTTGCGAAGCAAAGCATCACTATTATTCTCCTGCATACTATTACTTTTTCTGGACAAAACTTGGTGGAAAAATTCCATAGACTTAACATTGGGCTGAGTTTGGGATGTTATAGCTCTGCATCAGAATGTCATAGGGACTTGGGGGTAGGCTCATATTGCTCGGCTTAGTAAGCAGCAAAAGAAGGTACAGTTCAGCTTCATAGCCATGCCCTAGCAACCATTTACAGCACCCTAGCAACCAAAATAAATTGGCTATATCTCAGCATTAGAACACCATAGAGACGTGGTTGGGCTTATTTGACTTGGGCTGTCAGTGGGCTAGGTATTGCACTGGCTACTTCCTGACCACACCCTAGCAACCATTTAGATCACCCTAGCAGTCTCCTAACATCATGAATAAGCCATATTTTAGTATATCAATCATGTTAACATCAGGCCAAGTCATGTTATCATCATGCTAATTGATACTAAAACATGCTAGCATCATGTTAAAATGTGCTAACATCATGTTAATCGATGCTTATAGGTGTTAGCATCATGTTAATTTTGCTAAAGTGTTAGCAATGTTCTTCAAATTTCTGTGAATTAAAAGGGTCCTGGTCTGACTGACTGTAAGTGACAGGTGCTTTGCCAAAGCAACGCTGCAAAAAAACCCAGATCTTTGTTATTATGAGAGATGTAACAATAATTTCAGTTTGTTTTAAAATTACGGTGGTACAAATTATACTGGCAGGGTGCCATAGTTTAGGTAATTAATGGGAATGATGGGGATGATGCATGCGAAGATTTGTTTAAAATGTGGTCTAGAATGAGTTCCAAATGTTGTTTATTTAAAAAATGTGAACTGTGGTAAAACTTTGTAAATAAAGATGAGATATACACTACTTAATGCTTAAAACAGGAATTATCATTATAGCTCCACCATTTGGCCAATTTTCACAAAATTTGAGAAACATGCTTTTGTTTTACTACATATGTCCATTTTAGTAATGGTGAGCCATTTAGATTTTATGTTATTAGTTGTTGAAATTTGATTGGATGGTGGTGGGCATGTTTTTTATTGTATCCGAGGGAACAGAATGTGTTAGGACGTTCACCACTACTAATTCTAATTACTAATTTTCAATGTTATCAACCATACGGTTATGGCATTATTAAGGATTTCCAGTGTGGCACTGCCATGGAAGAAACAGGACAAAAGTCTGTGTTTACCAAGTTTTGATAAGCTTGGACTTTGTGTTCAAAAAATATTGGCCAATTAGTGAAAATGGGCCACTACCACATAGCGTACATTTGCTAAATGGTTTACCGGTCAAAATTATTTTAATAACATGCATGTTGCATGCATGTTTCAGGCAAAAATCATGATTTATGTTATTTGGGATATATCTGGAGATATGTTTTTGGGACAAATATTTAGGATTCAGTAAAGTAAAGAATACAGCTCACACAGTAATGGAGATATTGACCAAAACATGAATTAGCTTAGTATTGCACTCTACCTAGTGTCCAGAAAGTGTATCTATCCATAAAAAGGAATCCATACAACTCCAGTGGGTTAATAATTGTTTCCTAAAGTGAAACAGTATGTTTGTATTTTGGGCTTCATCAGCAATCATCACGTCACATATCCATTAAAACAAGTAAATCAGAGTGCTAAATTCAAATATAGCACCACCTCAATAACTCTGAATGTCATAGATTCTTTCATGTCTTGTGACAAAACATGCATATGACTAGTCACAAGATTACTGGACAAATCAACAGACACTAATAGGGGCTTCCGCAGAAACTTTCTTGTAGTTCCTAGAACTACTGGCAGAAGTTCCCACTTTTTGAGAATGATTTAGTTTTAGGAATTCCTTTTAGAGAAACTGAATTAGCTCCTACATCAGAGTAGGGTCCCTAGGAATAGTGATGCAATGAAATGTAAATTCTTTGCTGAAATCAATAACAAAAATTCACTTGCTGAATAATGAGACGGAAACTGAAAATGACTTTCAGTTAATGAATAGTTGAAATGAAAATGTTTTTTTAATATAATAGACTTTAAACATACATAAACACCAAAATTGGACAAAGCATATTTTAAAACAATACCAAATATTATTTTTCCTTTTTTTTTGCAGCAGAATCAAATAACATTTTTAACATTTATCTAAACATTTCCAAAATTATTAGCCTATATAATTATTTTATGCAAAGCAGTAAAGTTACAAACTTGGCAATGTAATAAGAACATGTCACGGGGATCCATTTGCAGCTTTTAATAATCGTAGTCAACAGGCAGGGTCAATAACAACAAACAGGGTAATTGCAGGCAAGACAGGCGTAATCAGTAAACAGGCAAGGTTCGTAGACAGGCAGCAATCAATCATATAATCCAAAGACAGGTAATCCAGGTAATAAAGCCGTCAGCAAACAGGCAAAACGGGATAAACAGTCCAAATACAAACACAGTAATCCGAAACCGCTCAGTAATCCGAAACCGCTCAGTAATCCGAAACCGCTCAGTAATCCGAAACCGCTCAGTAATCCGAAACCGCTCAGTAATCCGAAACCAGACGGGGCAAAACAAGACTTTGCAAAGCTACACAGCATGACTGGGTTTTATATACACAAGATAACCAGGATCAGGTGAAAAGGAAGCTAATCAAACCCAGGTATGGGGCATTATGGGAAACGTAGTTCACATGACAGTCAATATTCTGGAGACAGTTCCTTCTGGTGGCACGGAGGAGGTGGAGCACGAACCTCCTCCATAACAGGCAACATTTGCTAAAACAAAAAATTATATATGGTGCACAATAATTTTAATCAAAACAACAGGAAAAACAAAAAGTGTTAGGGATTAAAATGGGCTTCAGTGATGTCAGCGCCTGCTGCATTGACATTCAACACAACCTATAGAAAACTACGTCATCAGTTACTGACAGAGCTGCTGATCATTTACATCTATATGTGAAGAATGTGTTGCTTTTCACACAAGGATTTGAGCTTAGCTTTAAAACGCATGTGAGATGTATTCAGCCTTATTTTTGTTTCAACTAAAACCCAATAATGTAATTTTCAACCAAAAATCTTTGGCAGCCAAAAGTTAGGTGCATCCCTACAAAAAGAATTATCAGTGACGCAAATGAACATTAATTGGTCACAAGCACTACACAACACAACACAAGCTATTTTTAAAAAGCCATGTTAACACTATACTTACTCCAAGAACATTTTAATCTGTTACAAACATACAATCACAACATGTAAATTACCGGCACGCTATGCTTTATAATAAAAGTGTATGTTTGTCCTGAATTCAGTCAGGCTTGCGCTGCTGAATTATCCATACGAAGTGTTTACAATGTAACATCCATTTGCACCTTTAGTCCAGAAACGTAATATATTGGAAAAATATTAATACATTTTCCATTGTTTACATCAGATTTTGTATAGGGTAATCATCTATCATTGCTGTTTTACAACAAAGTATGCACGTGACGCAGTGTTACTGTGGCACAACTGTGAAATCTCATCCTTTAGTCTTAAATGTAAAATAAGTCCATGCACACATTGTTCATATTTTACAAGCAGGTGGTAAGTTTGTGCATCTGTCAGCTGTAATATACTACAGTACAGTACCCTGTCTTTCTGCCGTGACCATTTGCTATTAGCAAAATATTATCAGTATGTGGCTACAGTATGTAGATATCTACAAATGTAAATTATACTACCTGGAACTACCTGGTGCAAAAGCTAATGACAGCTAACAACCAGCTAGAATACACTAGTTATGCCTTTACAATCTATTTGTTATCTTGGCAAAACAAACAGTGATGTCCTGTTCAAGCTTCCCCCAATTGTTTGTGGCTTGACAAGCCAACATACTGATTTTTTTACTTAAGCTTATGAATATTCTACCCTTATTTTCTAACTGCCACCTCTCTGTTGTGGTGGCCACCTCTCTCTGATCTCTCTCTGTTCTTAAGTTTCACCTTTTATTATTATTTGTTACATTCTATCCTACACTCTATATTTTAACATTTAACAATTTAACATTTCATAATAATGATGATGATAATCATAATTGTGATTTTATTGAAGTATTTACCAAGGTTTACCTTTTTTTCACAGCACTCCTTAAAATAACGCCTGTGGATTATTCCTCAAGAACTGACAACAAAATGGACAATCCAAAACAAAAATTAAGATCTGGAAATGAGATTTCAGAGGACAAGGACAAATCTAAGAACAAGGCCAGTGATACGGGTAAAAAAGATAACTAAAAGGACTAAAATTACAAATAATCTGGAAAAAGGATCTATTGTAGAAGAAAGGAAGCATGTTGTGACGCTATATTACAAAACAAATCCAGATTAGTCCAACGAATTGAACGTGTCTCTCCAGAAATAAATGATGCTTTGGTTTGTTCACATTGCAGTTTTGTAGCAAAAACTCAAACTGCTCTGAAAAGTAACTCAAAAAGAAAGCACTCTCATAAGGGAGGCTTACAAATCAACAGTGTTTCTGAAAAGAGTTCTGACACAGTGACTGGATCTACAATGAATTTCATGCAAAAGACAGAATTACAAAAAATCTACAAGCTGCCAGAGCCACAATTGGAAAACAGTTCAATGTGAAATGAAATGAAAATGAAAGTGAACACTGAAAAACATTTAGATGAGGACATTGTTTTAACAGGCAGTAAGCATACACATCAGCCATGTGCAGATGAGGCTGTAATTTCAAAGAAGGTTGTTAGTACCTCTGAGGATGGAAGAACCAGTCCCACTCAGATGCGGGCAAATTGATTATGGAAAGACTGATATGAAGTCCATCATGTATTGTCTACAAACTTTTGTGCATTCGGAGCTGCAGCATCACCACTTGTCACATTAGCTTAGTTTACGTGGACCCTAATAATTTGATCATAATAGGACTAGAAGAATAATCAGATTAAAAAAGTCACATGTAAACACATCAGTCGGAATGAATTTGCCAGATCCGATTAAAATTTAATTTAGATTGTAATGGGTGTATAAACAATTTCTAATCCAGTCGAGAGGACATGTAAACACTTCATTGGATTGAAAAATGAAACTGGAAAGTTCTGTGCATGTTCAACGACGTACAAATCGCATAATGATGTATGGCGCATGGCTGTTGTTGTTAAAGGTAAGATGGCGATGCAAAACTGAAACAGGTAAATGTTGAAAAAAGAAGCAATAGCAGTAGAGTGGCTGCTAGTATGCATTTCTTGGAACGTTGTGAAATGTGTGAAAAGTGTATTCGTGCACTGTGTGCATGTCAAAAGATTAAATCTGATTCACATAATGTCATGATGTCATGTAAACATGCATATCAGCCCGATTACTTTATTCTGTGTCCATGTAAACACTACATTTGGATTCATCAATCTGATTAATCATTCCGATTGAAATAAAAAGTATCCATATGAACACAGCTATTGTCTTGCTGGGCCTATGAAAAGTTCCCAACTGACTAACTGTCAGAGAGCATATCAGTACTGGGTCTTTTCAAAGAAGTGCATCAGTGCATTAAAAATAATTTCCCTGGTTGTGATCCCTTTATTGGCAGCAAACAAAGCAGCTCTTTACGGAAAACCTTTGCCAGGTTCCAAACCACATGCAAGAATGCTTCGGTTGCATTCTCCTGTACAGATGAAGTTTTTTGAATAACAGCAAGTGATTTCTTGTAAGCTTTCACTAATTGTGTTACCTTCTATTTTTTTGGCTTTCCAATGTTTCTGGATAACAGCAGTTAAAATTGTTAAGTGCAATGCACTGAATTGGTGTTTCATGTCATACATGATGACATTTAAGTTTAGCGGGCCAGATGTGGCCTGCGTGCAACCTGTTGAGGAACCCTGCCTTACTGCCATCAGAGTATTGTGAAATGTATTTTACAGACTTTCTAGTATGATGACACCAATTAAATGTTATTATTGTTTGTCCAATACAGGATCCAAACCATTCATGTGCAAGATCTGTAACTTTGCTACTGCTCAACTGGGTGATTCCTGCAGCCACGTCAAGAGACACCTGGGCATGAGGGAGTACAAGTGTTGAGATTTTTATTTCTAGGACGAGTACATTTTTTAAAATTATGGTGGCCCTATACAGCAGGTCCTAGAGACCCCAAAATTGGTCAGGTAACATTTAGGACTATTCTAATCAGTAAACCAAATTTCATACTTTTCCTATTTTCAGCTTTCTTAAGGATGAAGAACTTACTTTCTTTTTGGATGAAGAATAATACAGAAATTGCACAAATCCGAAATACTGATACTCATCAACTGTTTATGTTCACTTAAGACATAACCCACGGTGTTTATGTGGACTTTTATCACACTTATGTTCTGTTTTGTCATGGGTTTTTGGTTTTCTTGTGTTTCTTACATAATTTGAGTCATAGTCTTGTTAGTTTCCTTGGCTACTGATTATTTTGTTTCATTGGTTACTGATTAGTTCACCATCTGTGCCCTGTTAAGTTCTGTGTATTTATACTCCCTGCTTTGTTCACTCCTTTGTCAATTGTCATCTTTGGTTTTGTGTATGTTGTTGTGTTGTTCACTGTTGTTCCTTAGTTTAACTATTAAAGTACAATTTAATATTTTACTTTATCATGTGCCTTCTTGGATTAGTATACATTACAACCTTGTGTGTATCTGACAGTTTAATATGTTAAAGCACAATGAGATGCAAAAGAGAAGTTCAGTACTTCCAAAAACTTTATTAAAACAAATCTCCCACGAGGGGGAAAACAAGAGCCAAAACAAGGCTTAAATTCTTGAACAGAAAAACCAAGACATAAAAAAACATTGAGCTCAAAACTTGACTAGACAGATTTCTAAATTTTCAAGAATCATCCAAAACATCAGGAACCAGAAACAGGAAACAATACACCAGCACAGGACAGCAAACACAAGGGAATTAAAAAGGAACGCAAACAAGGCAGGTAATGAGGGCAGGCAGGTGAGGGGAATGAACCAATGATGGGATGATTAACGAGGAAACGAGGGCGGGGTCATGAAACATGGCAGGAGAGCACATGACACAAAGTAAACAAACAATGGCCATGTGCTTCCACAGGTCACAAAGACACAGAGCATGAGTCTAGATCCTGACTCCTGACTAGAATAGAGACAGGATCCAAACATCATGCTCTGACACAAAACACAAGGGATGTCAAGATCCGGGCAAGAGAACCACGAAAAAATTCAAGCAAACACTGACACTTACGCTGTATAACAGCTTTATGGCCATTTTGGGAGAGTGTGTCAGTCCAACTCTAACAGTAGGCCACAACTGCCCCAAAGTTATCCATTGTCTGAATCTGCCCCAGATTCTGTTGTCTGAAGGAAGACGATACAGTGTTTCATTCCCACTTCAGGGACTCAATATGAATCAATAATTACAGTTTCATCAACATCTCACAGTGGTAATTCTTTTTCTATCAAATGTATCTTAATAAATGACTAAATAATTAACTAAATTAACTAACATGTACACTGTGTTTATTTTTTATAAACAGAGAGCTGGTCCACTAGTTGAGCCTGTTTTTTCCTAAGGTTCAAGTTTTTTTCCACTACTATCACTTTATGAAGTTTTTTGTTATTGATTATTATGCTGAATTGTTTGTGTGTACTTTGTGTTATAGGTGGGCTTTTGTGATCAGAAAACATCTTAACACTCATCTGCTGGGAAAGCATGGACTGGTCCAACACAAAGAGAGGTAGGGTATTCTGCATTTTATGCAACACAGAGTTAATAAACTCCATCTTTATACATTCCCAGTAAAAATTACATTCATTTTCTCAACAGGTAAATAGATTTTTAACAATAAATCCTTAACTAACCTGAGCTTGAAAGTTATTGATATTAGACCATCACAGTTGGTTGACGGCTTGACAAAACCAACATACTGATATTGCTTAGGCTTTTTAATTATTCTTCTGAGACACCAGTTTATGGTGATGTAGGTGCTGTTTGTTTTTTTGAGGCCTTTTGACTCAAAGAATCACTGTCATCAAGTTACTTGATCCAATCAAAACATGGTGGTTTCCTCAGAGCTGTACAAACTGTTTCAATGCCAGAAACTCTGTTATTAAGTTTAAACTTAAATAGATCTTAAATAGATCTTAGATGTTCCTGATCTGGAAATGTTGAGCCCACACTTACTTTTGCTTTAGACGGAACCACGACCACAGACACAAGGCTCTGTTATAAACAGAAGGTCGCCAAAATGAAGGGAAGATAATGAAAAATATTCCTTATGTAGACTACAGATCTGAACTGCTCCCTGGTCATTCTCAGGATGAGATGGCCCATGGCAGTGCTTGATGCACTTTAGGTGCAACTGCAAGTATTTTAGGGCACCTGTTGAGGGTGTCAGCAGGTTTATTGTCTTCAGGAGCCGTTGTGTCTGTTCTCGTTTCAAAGTGCTAATATACCCTGCTTCAAAAAAGTTGAAATGTGCTTCCCCATGTCTGAGATTTCTGACACCTGAGGACATGCACAAACTGGGTGAAGATCAAGCGTGCTCAGTGCTAGAGGGAGCAGAGTGCGCACATTTGCAAGGGCTGCTCGCTGAAGAAGCGCCGCTCCGATCTGGCTGTTTTCTTGGGCCTGGGTTAAACTTTTATGTGGGGTTTGCAGGTGGACTTTACAGAGGAGCACAAGACTTAGTTCTAAACACATATCTGATTCACGTGGGCTGTAACATCACTGTTCCATGTTGGACCATTAAAGCCAAATATAAGGAGGCTATAAAGATATATGGAGTTGACGTGTCACGGATTTGGAAAGCATTAAAGCAGTCATTATGATAGCAGCATTAAAAAAAGGCTTTTGCTTTTTTATCTAATTAATTGCTGTTGGGTGTACTTTTGTCGACTTTTGAAAGATGAATTGGCAAAAGTCCATCCACAATTCAAGGGTCAATCATGGTGCTTATATTAGTGAATGACTGGAATCTTTTTGGCTGGTAGATTAATGTAAACACACGCATCAGATACAAGGTGTAAGTGTAAACAGGTGGGCCAAAAATCAGATATGGACTTAAGATCGGATCTGAGCATTAAGCCTTGCAGTGTAAATGCCCTTGTCCTGCCTGTTCCACATATAAGGTATTATGTCTTGCGTTATGGTGAGGTTAGATCTTCCCTGGCGTTGTAAGAAGCCAGCAGTCAGTCATAGCTGATTCGATGAGTGATTCCTGTCTGCTCATGGCCAACACCCTCCTTCCTGATATGCACACCAAGGTGGAAGATCAGGAAGCTCTCTTCTTTCTGCTCTCTTCTTTACAGGTTCACAACATAATTACTTAAATGTAGAGGGAGTGAGAGAGAACCAGGCTGCTCAGGGTCACCTCAGAGCTGTGCAATAATGGCAGAGCATATGCGTCAGCGGTTCAGGCTGGTGTTGCAGGCGTACAAAGCTGATCTGCTCAAGGACCCAGATCAGTGTGTGCTGAGTAGCACCTTCACTATGAAAAGTTCCTCGCCCCTTCGTGGAGCTCAGTCAAAGGGCGAAGTTCAAGTGGCTGGAGCCATCTATCTGCTAGCTCCCCTCGAATGTCAGTCCTCGGGGTTAAATGTGTCACTGCGGAGGGTCCTCTGCTCACTAGGTGACAGGCTGGCAATGCTATTGCTTGCATTAAGTCTCTCTCAAAGGCAGCATCAGGCTTATAAGCCATTATTGCCAAGCTCTTATGCAGCTGGCTCAGTGGCACATGTCATCTGCGTGCTGACACTAGCACGAGAGATTGGAGTTCAAGTCCCATGTCGAACACTCGGGTTTTCTCGGGTTTCTGTAAACTTTTACAGGGCCTTGTATTTAGGCAGTGAGAGAGAGAGGTATTTTTGTCACCGGCAGTGTGAATAAGGTGTTATTGTTTATGCATATAGTGATTGTGCTTCAACACGAACCATGTGGTAGCTGCTCCCCTCTGCATGGTGAAGTTGGTATTATGTTCCCCACAGCAATAAACAAGATGCAGTGTTGAGTTCCCTTGAAAGAGAATGTGTCTTGGTTACATATGTAACCTTGATTTCCTAAGCATGGGAACGAGGCTCTGCGTATCATTGCCATGCCTTACAGGCAAGTTGATGACACTCTCTACAGGTGCCCTGGTATACTTGCAAGTGCATCTGATGCACATTAAGCACTGCCATGGGCCAATGAGATAGCCGTAATTAGACATGAGATTCAGACAACGGTCACACCGGAGGCGTTCCCCATCGCGTCAAAGTAGATGCAGTGTCTCGTTCTCTTTCTCAGAGAACTGAGGTTACATACGTAACAGAGAGATTATTTGAATGCATCCATTTGCTTCCCCATCTCATCCATGAACTTCACTTGAGGTGGTGAGGAGAAAGGTAGTAGTTAGAGCACTGATTGTTTCCCATAGTGAGAAATTAAATGAATGTTAGAAAGAGGACAGCAGTTTTTTTGTTCTTCATTTCAGCAAACTGTTCCTTACCCTTGCATTCAGTCAGTTCGATGCATTTGATGCATTGATTTGGAAACAACAGTAACTACTAACCGATACCAGGTGGCAAAGTAATTCACAAGTCTCAATTAAAAACCCTGTTAACAGTCCAGCAATACCAGTGTATTCCTACAGTGGGCTATTAGGATCACAATGTTCTTTTTCCTAGCTTACCTTGTCAAGGTCCTGGCTTCATGTCTTGAGTGTTTCCTAGATTCTCTTGCCAGGATCCTGACATCCCTATGTTTCCTGATTCAATCCTAGTCTTGGTTCTTGTTTCTTGGAGTCAGGATCTAGACTCATGCTCTTTGTCTTTGTTATGTGTGGAAGCACACGGCCATTGTTTGTTTACTTTGTGCCATGTGCTCTTCTTTTCTGTTCTTGACCCTGCCCTCTCGTTCCCTTGTAATTCTCCCATCATTAGTTATTTCCGCCCACCTGTCTGTCCTTGTTACCTGCCTTGGTTTTGTCTATTTAATGCCCTTGTGTTTGCTGTCTTGTGCTGGTCCGTTTTGTCTGTTGTCTATTTTGTTTACTGTCTTGTGTCCACTGTCAGTTATTATTTTAGTTTTACTCATGCGTTGGGTTTTTGTTTTTCCCCGTCAAGGGTGTTTTGGTTTATATTATATCTCCTGGTTTCTTTCTGTTTTGTTTTTTAACATTTGTAGTTAAAAAGTATATCAGTCATTTTTTACAAAAATTACTGATCATTTTGCTAGACAAGACCTTTGAGTGGAGCAATTTGAAGCTGCATTGAAACTTTATTTTGGACACTCAAAACAATGAACCCTGTTGAATTACATTAGATGGAGAAAAATCCTGGAATGTTTTCATCAAGAACCCTAATTTCTTTTCGAATGACGACAGAGAAACATACATCTTGGATGACATGGGGAGGCGAAAATGATCAGGAAATTTTCATTTTGGGGTGGACATATCCTTTAACATGGGTTATTTTGCAGAAATGTGTGTTTAACAAAAAGTACCCACACACATTTAACATTGCTGCACAAACATGCATTGCAAGTATGGACTAAAAATTTGTAAAAAACGGTTAACTATGATCATATATTACCAAGAAAATGGTGCCCAACCAAAAATTTCTCATCGCTCTTCTAGTCAAGTGAGCCTAGCCTAATAGCCTATTAATAATATTAATCCTATTAATTAAGCAATTACAGAAAAAGTGCCTTGCTCAAAGGCATCTCAGACATTTCCTGCCAGCATTGAAAATTATACCTGTGACTTCCAGTTTACAAGTCTTACTCTAACCATTAGGTTGAGTAAAGGGTTTTTAGTAGGTAGCTCTGTTTGCATGGACCAAAACAGTGACAGTGAAGCCGTGCTGGATATGGTATCTTTTGTGGCTAATCTTGGAAGAGATCTTGAAGGTGACAACTGAACAACAAGGAAAGTGGCATCAGGAAGCTTCATTATTCATTATAAATATTATAGCTTCATATTGTTCATTATAAACTGTATATTAATAAAACTAATTAGGGATACTTAGAATGTAGTTGGATTATGGATATAAAATGGACTGAACTGGTGATAACTACAACACATTTGGACATACATTTTATCTTGGATAAAGATGGAGAGTTAATAATACTGATTTGTAATTTTAAATTGAGCATGTATATAAGATGTGAAAGCCTCCTGTTTCGTTTTCAGCTGAAGGTAGCAGAAGGGAAAATCATGATATGCTTAGCACCATCATCCAAATCAAAAGTGTTTTGCCTTTGTTATCCTGAAGCAACTTTTAGTAATACTGAGCCTGAGGGACATTATAATGTAAGGTTAAAGTTTTTTTTTGAAGGTCCACCTAATAGTAGACAAAATTACTTTGTTCTTCAGGTTGTGCAGAAGGCTTTTCGTGGAAATTAAAAATGCCTCTGTGGTAATGGTCCACTAGTCAGCTTGCCTTTTCCTTTTACTCTTTATCATATGTTGGCAAAAGTGTACTTACTGCCACCTGCTATTAGCATAGATGTAGCTTCTGTTTTAGTTTGAGCTACTTGATGTGCCTGCACATACTGTAATTGTAGAGCTTTTATAGCTGCTTTGTATGGCTCAGGTTCAAAATACATTGGCTGACTTTATTTTGTGCCTTTTGAAGCTTGAGGTGTTCAATCAACACTGAGCTTGATATACAAGGTCTTGGTGCTTCATACAGTTGTTGACAGACATGTCACCATGCTGCGCAAACTGAAGTTTTTGTTTTTCAAGAGCTAGTTTCAGTCCAAAGCTATGATTTATCCATTGATTAGGGCTCACTCGCTTTGTCTCGGGTTCAGGAAGTTTGGCTGATGTTTTTGAGTAGTCAGGTAGTAAAAAAAAAACCTCAAACCAAAACATCATGAAAAATACAAATCGGATACAAAAATTGAAGTTGTATCATTACTATAGAAATAAATATAACTAAAGGTAATTTGAGTTCTTTTAAGCGTGCATCATTTTTACTGTTTTTTTTTTACAGTTACAAGGAGCTAGCAGTTACAAATTCTGCAGTGCTTGTAAGATTTTGCAAGGACATTAACCTTAAGTACAGATATTTCTAATCAACCATATATATTTTCCTCAGAAGAGATCCGGTTATGTGTGTTTTTTTAAGTAATTTAAAAAGTAGGAGAGTAAAAACTGCATGAGTAACTTGTGAGAGATACAGAAGGAATCAGTCCCTCTCGACTCTCGATGGTTTAGTCTTTATTGCACATCACAGAAGCACCTCTGGTTTCTGATTACAAAAAGGACCAATCTCAGCTGTTGTGGTCTGTGAATCCCTGATGCATAAATGGCTGGATTGTGACTTTATAAGGCCCCAATGCCAGTTTTATCCAAAACCCACACCCTGCCAGATTCATCTCCGGAGTTAATGTAATTTTTTTAGGCTAAAATAACAGCAAAATAACAAATGTTTATAGTGTTATAATGATATGTTATAGTGATCACCCTGCACCCTGCCGGCATTTTGCTCGTAAGTTTTAACAATTTTTTACCTACAATAATCGTGGAACTTGATCTTCGTATGTAAACTACATTTTTATTTTTGGGTTTTGAAAGTTTATTTGGCTCAAAAACCTGAGGTGTCACTGGTTTTAAGACATGACACTGCTAAGCATTATGGTAATCAAAGGTCCAGTACCACCTGTACCACCCTGGATCGCACAAACCTAAAATATAGTTTTGGAGAGGTGCAAATCATCATGAAACAATGTTGCTTTAGCTATATGATTAGTAGGCTAATGTGTTTAGATGCTCTCAGGTGATTCAGATCACTTAGAGCTCACTGGAGTTTCCAGACCCAGTGCACCATGAGCTAAATATTCCACATAATATATATTTATGTGGCTGTGTCACAAGGATATTTGGATACTAATGTGATTCATTGTATGAAAAACTTTTAAAAAAATTAAATGTGAATATAATAACTTTTAAAATAAAAATGCAAGTATATTTCTAATCTGTGATGTTTGATGCTTTGATTTAGCACTTGTCTTGGATGTGCATTTACTCTTTTATTTCCCTTACATTTTAAGCCAACATTTGCATCCATTTTAAACTGTACTAAATGTTCAAGCCATTTGATAAATTAATCAACTATAAAATAATATTTTAAATAATGAGAGAAAATAGACACATTTATGCTGATCATATGCAAGTGTATCTGATATTTGACCCCTGTCAACTTTTTTGATATAGATTATTAACATAAAATATGCTGTGGATATTAGACAAAAACTAATATTAAGTTTTTGCAAAGATATTAAGTGAGCACTATTCAAAATATCATTGTCTGTTATACAGAAAGATGTGAGAGCAGAGATTTTCTAAAGGTTTTTGAATTCTTTTTCTCCCAGGAGATTTGAATGTGAGCTGTGTAAGCAGAGTTTTAGTGAGAAATGGGCTCTGAATAACCACATGAAGCTCCACATGGGAAACAAACCATACAAGTGTGGCTGGCCCTCGTGTCATCATTCCTTCCTAACTCTCTCCGCAATGAAGGACCATCACAAAACACACAGGTACAATCACACATTCCTAATCTCAAGTTCTCATTTTCTCAATATCTGTTGTGAAATCTCCGCACACAAAGTGCTCAACAAAAGTGGTTCAGGCTGTTGTCACAAAGGTCTTGAAATGTGAATAATGAAAAAATTATGTACTGCCAAGGCACATTTTATAACATTACCATCTGAATGAACACTGAATGAATATTTATGTAGTTTACGGTAAATGTAGTCCTCCAGTTGTAAAGCACATCAAATAATAATGATTCACTGCTTTACACTCACAGAGTCACATCTAAATAGATTGTCTGTCTGCAGATGCCAAGCAGAATTTTACAGAAATGTGCTTAAACAAAGAAATGCTAACATCTGTAGCAAATGGTAGAGTCCTAACAACATCTTCAAACCAAACATCCATCGACTTTCATGGTTTGATGATAAATTAAACTATTAAAGAGAGGGACAAAATGCTAAAGGACTTTTTTTTTCAGACATCCATCAACTGAAAACTTATCAATTTCAAGCTAAAATAAGCACAAGCAAGAAGAAAAATGAGGAGCAAAAACCGGTCAAGAAATTGTACAACATTTTAGCAAAAACTTTCAAAAAGTATCTATCAGTTGAGAACTGTCTTCCTACTTTCCCAACTTTTTATGTCAGCAAGGAAAGGAAAAACTTAACTTTAGCTTTAGTAATATAGAGCCATACAACCAGCTCTTTTCCATGGTAAACTACTTGGAATTTTTAACTCAAAATGGATATCGGTAAAAATTTCATCCTCTTGGCACAAAGCATAAGTAATACTGCTTCCAAAGCCGAGAACTGAGCGTACTTATCCCATTAATAATCACCCTGTAGCTTTAACCAGTTGCCTTTGCAAAACAATAGAGATTGGATGATTATTGATCGCCTGGTCTGGATATTGGAATCTAAACATCAGTTGAGCAGTATTCAGACAGCATTAGCATTGAAAATGTCATTGGTTCTGATGTTCATTGTAGTCCATATGTAGGTGATATCTGGATTTTCTACAGAAGTAAACACGTGAAAGATGCAGAATGGATTCAAGTTTTCACAAGCAAAAGTCTCTGTGTGCTTTTCTGTCAGCTTTGTGCACAGTGAACCAGAGTATTAATGGATGGTCTGGTTTCTTGGCATCACCTTTAACAATTCTTTTATTTTACATTTTACATTTATTCGTTTAGCAGACGCTTTTATCCAAAGCAACTTACACAGAGAGAGAGAGAGAGAGAGAGAGAGAGAGAGAGAGAGAGAGAGAGAGAGAGAGAGAATTTAACATATTGCCCTAAGAACCAACTTAATTAAACATACTAACAGTTTCTTACTAGAGCTAGAAGTTAACTCATTTAGAAGTTACCTAATTTAAAACATGAATTTTTGTTTTCCCCCCCTCTGAAACATCAAAATTAGAAATTGCTAAACATTCTGCTCTAGACTGGCTTTCTTTGTGAAGTAGCCAGCTCTGTCTTGTGCTTTCTTCTTGACCTGCTTTCAGATAACCCATCTTTTGCATTCAGGCTCAAGGTCACAGCGCTAAGTGTTTCTTTGCCTTCCTCTGTTTTCTTTATCCTTGTGACTTCCAAGTCAGGACTTGTCTGGTGGAATTTGATGTGGACTTTTAGAGGGCTATTATTTTAGTGGACTATCCAGTGCTATGATTTTATCTTGGACTAGGGGCTGTGATGATTTGTACCACAGATCGCTGTTGCTAATGGTGTTTGGCCAATGTATTTGGAGGATTTTTCTTAGACAGGCGTTAATGAGGGTCTGGACTTTGCTGATAGTGGTCACATTCAATGTCCAGTTTTCATCTTCATACAAGAGGACTGGCCTGACAATAATATTGAAAAGTTTGATCTTGGTTTCCAGTGCCAGGTTCACCAAGATTCAGATTTTCTTTAACAGTAGGAAAGCAGTTCTAGCCTATTCTGGCCTTGATGTCATCTTCTGTACCTTCCTGCTTGTCATTGACACTGCCTACATAGGTGAAATTCTCTACCTCTTCCAATGGATTGCCTGCAAGTGTGACTGGGGCTGTGTTTGTTGTGTTTGCCCAAGGTACCTTGTTTTTCTTTGCGGATATTTAGTCCAAGTCGAGCTGAAATGGCAACCACAATGTCAGTGTTTTCTTGGATCTGCTGTTGTGTATAGGAGAGTAGGGCCAGATGATCTGCAAAGTTTAAGTCATCAAGCTAAATCCAGAGTGTCTATTGGATTACATTTCTTTATCCTGCTGTTTTCATAACCCAGTCTATGACCAGCAGAAATAGAAATGGAGACTGCAAGTAGCCTTGCCAGATTCTAGTTTTCATTTGAATATTTTTAGTGAGTTACCTCTGTAGACTGTCTTACAGGTTTTTTCCTCATAGGAGGTCCGAACAACCTTTACGAGTTTGTCTGGAATGCCATAGTGGTGGAGTTTCCAAAGGCTCTCTGTTCTCACTATCAAATGTTTTCTCAGTCAATGAAATTAAACAGGATACAAAGAGGAGTTTCATTCCATGGATTGTTCGACAATGATTTTGGTGTATGCTGGATCTATCCTTAAAGACACCAGCCTGCTGGTCTCACAATTGACTATTGACTTGTTCCTTTAGTTCGATCAAGACAATTTTGTTGAATAATTAGATATTAATGTTATTCGCCTGTAATTTGCACAATGGATCAAGTCTTTTTTTTTGGTTAGGGATCTTGATGAGATATCCTTATTTTCTTAAATCAGCTGGTACCTTTTCCTCTTCCAAAATCTGTCCAAACAAAGGGTACAGTATGTTGACAATTGTTTCAGTGTCTGCCTTCAGTGCTTCTGCAGAGATGTTGTCTTGTCCTGCTGCCTTTACATTCTTTATTTGTTTTATGGCTTGCCGTATTTTTTCTTTAGTTAGTCTACAGCAATTGGTTTGAAGGTCCCTGTCTGTTGGCTGTATCTCTGGTGGTGACTGATATGCGTATTGGTTTAGCAGTTGTTTGAACTGCTCCACCCATCTCCCTAGTTACCCATCCTTCCTCTATATTGGCTTCCCTTTCTTGTCTTTGACTGGTATTTCTTATTTTTTTGTTCCTGAGAGCTTCTTTATTGTGTAATACAGTTCCTTCACATTCCTGTGTCTTGCAGCTTCTTGGGCTTCTTTGGTCAGCTTGTCAGATTCTTTGTTTTCTTGTGTGCAATATTATACTCCTCCAGGGCCTGACTGGCTTTACCAGTTTGTGTTAGGCCAGTGCTAGGCCTTAGGCTAGGCTGAGGTTTCTTGAGACCCAGTACTTTCAGGCAAGTTGATGTCACCGTCTCCTTTATCATCTTCCACTGGCATTCTACTGAATCTCCATTGTCCTCTAATCCTTGAAGAGCTGAAAACCTGTTTCTAAGGGTAACTGAGTATTTGCTTTGCTTTTGTGCATTATTGTGTCAGCTTTAACCAGGCCTTCTTTAGCCACATCCTAGGGACCTCCAAAACCTTTTGGTATGTACAGACATATACACCTACATTGTTAAGTGTATATAAAATACTTACAAAAGACTATCACTTACAAAAGACTTCTCAGTTATTTTCCAAATTAAATGCATGTGACAGCTATGCATCCTTTTCTGAGAAGCACCAGGGGATGGAACAAATAGTCCTGAAATTTAGCTCACATGTCACATGTGTAAACATATATTGCCTAAAAGAAACAGAGACATGTTTTGAGTGGGCCAAAATTTTACACTGTTTATATTCTGTTTGAATTATATTTATTTTTTCAATTACATGTCATAAGTAGGGCTGTAAATGTAATTTTATTTTTCCCAAATAGGTCTTAGTTAGTGGATGTCTAATGAAATTTAGGGTTTCTAAAACCAGTTTTACTGTGCCACCACTAGTTCAAAAATGTCACTTTCCTTTTGCTTATAACTTTAGAACATTCTTAGTTTATCTGGTTTATCTCTTCATGCTGAGGAGGCATAAGATCATATGAAAAACGTTCATGTTCCTCCTACACATCTTGTTCAGTTTTGCCCAAAATCTGCTCAGATGATGTTTGGACTGACATATTTTGATAGTCACTACTGTTCCCAAGAAATGCCTTTATGAAGTTGACCATGACTGTGTTTGTTCTCAACAAACTTTAAGCTGTTGTTGTAACTTGTAACTTGATCCTGTGTGCTGAATCTGTCTGTTTCATGTTGTGGTTTAAGTTCAAGTGGAGTATGTCATTCCAACCATATACAAGTACATAGTGAAATGAAACAACGTTTCTCCAGGATCTAGGTGCTACACAAACACAGCACAACACAGAACTACAAGGCTACATAATTTATACATAATTTATACATAAAGTGCACAAGTGCAAACATGCAGACAGCAAAAGACAGTACAATGTCTTCTGGGGCAGACAATGGACGTAGTATGGCCCGAATGCTTCAGTACCTTTTACCAGATGGAAGGAGGATAAAGAGTGTGTGAGAGGGGTGTGTGATGATCTCAGCTGTTCTGACTATCCCCTGAAGGATCTTAAGGTCTGAGTCGGTGCTCTCCCGGTGGGAGATGTGCTTTCCTCAGTCTTCTCAGAAAGTACAGGCACTGCTGGGCTTTCTTAGTAATGGAACTGGTGTTGAGTGACCAAGTGAGGTTCTCTGCCAGGTGAACACCAAGAAATTTGGTGCTCTTGACGATCTCCATGGAGGAGAGAGTGGTTAGCAATGTTTAGCAGAGAGTGGTCATTCTGTGCTCTTCTGAAGTCAACAACCATTTCTTTAGTTTTGTCCACGTTGAGAGACGGGTTGTTGGCTCTGCACCAGTTCATTAGCTGCTGCACCTCCTCTCTGTATGCTGACTCCTCGTTATTGCTGATGAGACCCACCATGGTTGTGTCATGGGAAAACTGAAAATGATGTATAACTGCCCCATGTGCAGCTATCCCACAGTAGGGGAATAAATAAATAAATGCAAATGCAAATAAATGCAAATAAATAAATGTTTGTGTTCGTTATCACACTGAAATCACATTGAAATCTTAGCATGAGGCCAAATGTGTGTTCTCTGTTTTTTCTCTTCATTTATGCGTCATTGGACCCTCACCATTGATGGGTTAAATGCAGAGGTCACATTTCACTTTTCACTTTAATAGAATGGTCCAGCTGCTTCACTATTTTACTTTTTTTTTTTTTTTTATTCTTTTTGGTTTGTAATATTATTGGTATTATGGCTAATACTGTAGGTACACTATAAGGTCCATGTAAGCTGGAAAGGCATGTCTGGTTTAATATGATACCTGTCATCTACCATGTTGGCTCATTTTCTTTTCTTAATTTACAAAATGTGTACTTTCTGATTTTTTTTATATCAGGTCTAACTGTGCAGAGGACATCCGTAAGTACATTCTTTACACAGGCAAATATGAGGGGGTGATGATGTATATGCAGCTCCATGCGCAGCTATGCCACCAATGCCCCAGTGGACTTTAGAAACCATCTTAAAGAGATCCATCCTGAAATTGAAAACCCAGATTTGGCTTACCTGTATGCAGGTATTCATTTTCTCAGTGTTGTCCTTTATCTGCCTGCTTGCATGCCAGCCAGCTTTCTTTCTTATTTCTTTTTTTAAAATTATCAAAATAAAAGACAATGATGTTTTGCTGGAATCATTGTCCTTTCTGTGTTTTAATAAAAATTCTAATTCTAATTTCCCTGGATGTTAAAACAGCATGGCAGTCATACTAAAATTCACAGCTATGTCACCAACCTATGGTTCGTAAGCAAGTTTCCAGTTCTGGTTCTGATTTTTCCTAAAGATTGTAGTTCCTTAATGATTCCCTAAACAGTTCTTTATAAATAATTTTGAACAAAAACAATGGACAATATCTGAAATCTATTATCATCAATTACTTATTTGTAGCAACCAGGAACGTGTTACATATTGTCACTTGATCTGTTGTAACACCAGCCTATACTTTTGTTATATTTCTGGATATTTATGTTTTTTGAAATCCAAACTGTAAATTATATCACTGCACAGTATCAGTTTCTTGTGTAACCAGTAGCTCTGACATTCATGAAATCCCTTGCATTTATTTATGAAGCTTTTTTTAAGCCATGATAGTTTTTCTTGCTGGCTAAACTGCATTAATATCTTGTGTTGTTGTGAGCTATAGAAAATTATAGAAGTAGGTCTATAATTAAATTAAAGAAGTTTAATTGCCTGTGTTTTGTTATTGTCTTCTGTGTTTGTGGCAGGAATTGTGTCCAAGTCTTTTGAGTGTTGCCTGAAGGGACAGGGGGCATCCTTCGTACAAGCAGAGGCTGCGTTTACCCCAGATGAAATCAAGCAGGGCTCAAAGACAGTTCAACAGGTCATCATCATTCAAGGTTATGGTGGGGGACAGGTGGCCATTATTCAAGGTTATGGTGGGGGACAGGTGGCCATCAATCAGGCCCTGGAAAAGCTAGGTGATACCACTTTGCAGACCTTAGCTATATCCAGTCAGCTGGCTGAGGTGCTGCATCTAACTGAGAATAGGCAGCTTATCTCTTCTGGGCAAGTGGTGTCCTCAGTGGAGGCCCAGCTTGGGGGAGAGCAAATCCAGATTCCAGGAACTGCCACCCATTATGTGCTTATGGAGTTCTCTGGAGAGACTGTAGAGAAAACCAGATAGGAAGGGGAGGGTGAGACTGCTTTGGATACTTTGCTTTGTACTGTTACAGAGTTGGGCCAACAGGATGGTGCTAGAGAGGGAGAGATTGCTGCTGCCACAGTGACAGAACAGATCCCAGAAGACGCTAAAGTTCAGATCTCCCAGACAGAAAGACAAAATGAAGGGCAGATGTATGAAGAGGGGATGAAATCAGTGGGTGTAGTGGCGGAGTTGCTTGTACACACATCTGAGGAAAAGCAAGAGGTGCTACAGTTTGCAGCCAACTAATGATGAAGGAGGGTCTTACTCAGGTTAACGTCAATGATGAGGGAACGCAATACAGTCACACAGTTTGATAGCCCTTTCCTACAGGTGGAGGGAACTGTGGAAGACACGTTTGGAGAGGAGACAATAGTTTACTCAGAAATTAGTCCTGAGTGAAGGGAGTGCAAGACAGAAAGTAGATCCTGACATTTATCTTTGTTTTACTGAAATTACTGAAACAACAGCCAAAGGCTTGTGACACAACCTGCTCTGTCAAGTGCTGATTGTCTAGTGATATATATGAAAAAAATGCAGTATATACTTTTCTGATGCCACTAAAGATCACATTGCCAAAATTATTAACTTTAATAGTAAAAAGTTGGCAAAAGTTGTTGCATTTTGACTTGTGTAGATTGTTAGAATACTAACATTTTTTTCTTGCTTGTGGATAAGTGGATTGAGGAGCAGACATCTTATTTCCAGACAACATTTAAATATGATCAGACACAAAATTAAGACTATGGGTGTAACACTTCCAAAAAGTGTAATTAAGCATATTTTTATAAATACCTACCTTTAAATTTTACAATTTAGCAGTTGCTGTTTGAAAATGTGACTTTCTGGAGTGTTTGGGATTTTTTCTAATTGTTGGAAGTCCGGCATTAATCATTAAAATGTAGCATTTGTGAATCCTGTTGTCCTCTTTTGTAAATGAAGAAAACCAGTTGTTTATTTTAGATACTGTAAATTGTTATTTGTTACAAAGACAAAGGCATTGGTACTTTTAGAGCTGCATTCTGTAATTCCAGTTAAAAATGAACAAGTGAGCAAGTACATAACAGATCATTGTTCAAAACAGTCTCCTTACCTTACCTAGAGTTGTATCTGTAACTTTATAATATTGACTTAAAATTTGAGTTGTCAGTAGTGATGGGTGCAATTTGAAACACTGCTTTATGAAGCTTTAAAACCTTTATAAAACATTGGCTTCGAATCAGTGCTTTGGAGTGCGTATCAAACTGGTCAAGTCACATGATTTTAGCAAACAAGGCTTTGATACATTATGCTCTTTCAAAACTTGATGGTTCACCGCTAGGGGATGTTGATCTCACATGAAATCCCGCCAAATTTTACTATAAAAGCAAACAGCAAACTGTATGACCATAGCCATGTATGCTACAGCATTTAATTTGTTCTTAATTCCGCTATGATAACTGTGTAGTAGTCATTACTCTGCCCACTTCTGGCCTGAGACAGCTGCTGGGGAGCTGAGAGCGAGAGCACTGAGGGATCCGTGAGCGCTCAGGTTGCAGTTTGAGTGCGTGGACAGGATTTGCGATTGGCGACAGACACATTGTAAGTGCGCACACTCTCTGGGCAATGGACCGTTATTGAGGACAATTTAAAAAAAAACAATTGCATTTGCAATTGCGTTTTCTATTTGTGGGTGTAAAAGTTAACACAATTCAAATGCAAATGTTAAGTGTTTATAATAAACATTTAGCAATAAATTCTATCAAAACACGGCATCACAGAAGGGTTTGCTATAGTTACGAAATTGCCCACAGTAAACAGAACACCCCTTACTGAAGTGTACAATCACGTCATTTGAGAAAACACGCTGTATAAGTGGGTTTCACTCGCACAAACAGCTACTCAAACAGTCTTTATAAACACATTGTACTGTATGTTTATTCATGTCACAGACATACAAATGGTAATGGGAACATATATATCACTAGTGATCAACAACCCTGTTTTCTATTGTGTCGGCTGCAAAGAGGCAGCGCATCAGTTTTATTTTATTAAACAGTAATTTGCAGCTTAAATAATGCACTTATTGGCACCTATTATTAGCATAGATTATTGACACTGTTACAATGAAAATAAATAAAACACCATAAGTCAGGGAAAGCCGGTGTTTCATTTAAGCCAAACTGATTTATGTGACTGCTTGGATATACTGTAACATCAAAGTAGTGTGCATGGTTTGATAAAATTTAACAATTTCAACCGAAAATGCACTCAGTGTTCCTCTTCAGTTAACATGAAATCAGCCATCGTGTTTGAGGGTTAAGGGAGCTGTTATTAAGCTGTTATTGTTTGTTAAATACTTAACTAATTTTAACAATGCATAACAAAACTTAAGGGAACACATAAGCAGTTAAGAGGCAATATTTAGTGACAGCCTTAAGTGGACCCTTCGGCATCATAAACGCAAATGCAAAGAGAATTGCAATTTGTGTGTGCCAAAACAAAAAGTTTTGGCACACACACAGTATGCAATGCAAAGGAAATGAAATGGCAAATGGGTACTTACTATTGCAATTTAAATATGGCCAGGTCGTAACTCGTAAGACACTGGAAATGCAATTGCAAATGGACTGCGTTTTCGCTTGAAATTTTGGCACACATTGTATGTTCGCATAAACGAAAATGCAAACAATTCGCATTTGAATTGTCACAACTTTAACACCCACAAATAGAAAACTTTGCAAATTGCATTTGCAATTGCTTTTTAAAATTGTCCTCAATAAAAGAGTGCAGCACCCAGTTTTGTGCGAAAGAAAATCCGCTTGCAAGCAGATTTGCAAATTCGCACTTGTGCATTATTAATTGTCTGAATTTAGTAGTAGAAAGTTGCTATTCTTCCAAATTTAGATACCAACTAAACATTAAATTGAACACCATTACTTCAAAATAATTGTATCTGAAATCAGATCTCTGGCTAGCTCTAAAAGTATTCCTATAAAGTGCAGCAACACCTCACCCTTTGCCTTTTGGATGAGACTCATGCTTTATAACAGTAATTTTGGGGGATAGACCCATTTAATGTAATGTAATCATCTCATTTTGACCATGTTTCTGTCAGGCAGAGCACATCTAGGTTATGATCTGTGCACTTTTGTAGATATCTAATTCTGCAAATGCCTTTTAATTGTTTACGGGGTTTTTGTATTTACCAGTCTGGGGACAGACACAGTCTTTATATTATAATATTTTGATGATTCTGTGTGTTGTACATTATTTGACATCTGTGATGTGACAGCTAGCAGACAGTTAGTTAAGCCAGTCTGCTTCCTGACCTGGGCCCCATTTAGTCAAGTATTAGTAGTATTAACAACAAGACTATGTGCCAAATTTCTAGATAAACAAGCAGTACCAGCCCTATGGAGGCCATTTTTTTAACAGGTCAGGTCTTCCCCCGAAAACTTTTACAATTATCTATGTAACCTATATTATTCTGTGAACACCACTTAGACATCCAGCCATTTAATGTATGTATTTCGTCACCACGACAAGCAGGGAGGGGGCCAGAGAATATTAGTGTCTGACATCGTACTAGCAAGTTCACACACGTGGTTGGCAGTGAAGGTGTGTTCCTGACACATTATCCTCCATGGGTGGCTCCTGATACTCACATACGGTGACGAGGACGACCTCTACCTCTGGGAGTGAGACTAGTTGGTCTAGACTAGGGTCTAGGTCTAGACTAGAGTCTAGGTCTAGACTAGAGTCTAGGTCTAGACTAGAGTCTAGATGACTTTGGTGAAAATTGGTGAGTAATGATAGATCAAGTAAGTGATCCTGGGTGATCCATGACCTTTCTGCTGGGCTGTACACCTCCCAATCCACAAGGTATTCTAAGCATCTGCCTCATCCCAGGATGCTCGTGGACTCTAGATGAAGTCTTCTTCAGCGACTTCTGGAGCAGGGGGCACTTCGGGTTCTTTGGTATCTGTGACAGAGGGAGTAATAGGGTTAATGAAGGGTTCAGGAGGGACACATGGAACGTGGGGTGAATACAGTACTGTGGGGGAAGTTGTAACTGGTAGGTGACTTCATTGATCTACCTCAGGATGTGAAAAGGACCTATGTAACGGAGACTCAGCCCCTTACTGGGCAGCCGGACAAAGACAAAGATCCTGGGTGGATAACCACACTTTATTCCCTGGGTTATAGACAGGAGCGGTGGATGGTGCATCAGATTTGAGCATATGAGCATCGGAGTATGCATCGGAAAGGTGTTAATCCAGTGATGGACTGTCTAGAGGAGTTTTAAGCACACTCAGCCCAGGGGACGAAACGATTCCAGCTATGCCAATTGTCGTGGCAATATACCCATATATATCTCCCAGTCTCTCCATCTTCTGCTTATTAGTTTGAGGATGATATCCTGATGACAAGCTGACAGAGACTCCCTAATAGTTTAAAGAATGTTGTACATTTTTTAAACTATGATGAACTGGGGCCCATGATCAGGGACAACATCTTCAGGAATGCCAAAATTACAGAAAACATGTACAAATAAGAATTCTGCCGTTTCGAAGGAGGTGGGAAGGCCTTTGAGGGGAATGAGTTTGCATGCTTTGAAGAATCGATCAACTACTACTAGGATACATGTGTGGGAGTCAGATTTGGGGAGATCAGTGACAAAGTCGACTCTGATGTGGGACCATGGCCTGTGTGGTATGGGAAGAAGGACTAATTTACCAGTGGGGAGTTGATGTGGTGTATTAAAAAATGGCACAGACTGAGCAACTCCTGATGTACTGGCATGAAGTGAGCCCAGGAGGTTTAAATGGAGAGAGGTCCAAGCACCTCCAAGTGGAGCAGGTTCTGTTTGGGTGGCAATTTAAATTTGTTCATCATGATCCCATTGAATGGGACTGACTATAACAGCTGGAGGAAGGATGGGTTCCTGAGAAGATGGATTGTCTGGGCGATGACCGGGACGGTAGGTTATACTGAATTGGAATCTGGTGAGTAAGAGGGCCCAACAGGCTTGGCATGGGTTTAGTCTCTTGGCATTCTGTATATATTCCAGGTTCTTGTGATCGGTAATTATTGTAAAGGGGTGTTGTGCTCCCTCTTGCCAGTGCCTCCATTGTTCCAGGGCTAGTTTGATGGCCAACAGCTCATGATTACCAATGTCATAGTTTTTCTCCGCTGAGGTAAGTTTCTTGGAGTAGTAAGCGCAGGAATGGAGGAGTGGAGGCTCTCCATGGTAATATGATAGTACCACTCTGACCCTGACGGTGGAGGCGTCAATCTCATCGACGAAGGGGTGCTGAGGATTAGGATGGATGAGGATCGGAACAGTGCAGAAGGCATGTTTGAATTGTTCAAAGGATTTGTGGGTTTTGCGGTTCCAGAGACTTGGAGTGTTATGGAGTGTGGATGGGAGAGGGACACAAACATTGTCAGCTCAACCAGAACTCCTTGGCAAAAAATTTAGATTTTAATATTTTTTTAGAGGAAGAAGTACTTTAAAGAAGACAAATAAGTGCCATGGATGAATACTTGCTGAACAATCAGCGTTTTGTAGAGAGGGGTCAAAATGACAATTTCATTTGAGATTTGCAGCAAAATGACGGGGTGAAATGACTTTATAAAGATGGCAGCATCATTATTTCATTTATATGGGGATCTCAGTGTGACTCCATGTGCAAGTTGTAGAATTGTACCCATTTTCAGTGGTCAAAAAACAAATGTGTGTCATTTTGGATTAAATTACAGGATTAAATCACAATTTTCTGACATTACAGGCTCTCAGTTTTTAAAAACTCCTAGGGGATTCAATCAATTTATGGCAAAAAGGAATCAGAAAGTGTCTTATCTTCTGCATGCATTACAAGCGAATTACTTGATCATTCTAGCTGATCACATGGTTGTGGCTATTGTGAGTTAAAGTCATAGTGGCAACAACAGGCATGAGGAAATGTGTCACAGACTTTAAAATAGTCCACTTATTTACATGCATTTTATTATTAAAATGCACGTACCCACAGTGCATGTTTTCTGAATAGCACCATGTGCATGGGCCCATCATTGCCCAAGCACTGAAAATGAATGGCCCTATTATTTTTCTGTCCTGTAGACAGGTTCTTGTTGGCCAAACTGAGTGAAGACTTACAAAACTAAAAAAAGTGAGCCCGTAGCTAAAAACTAAAAACAGCATCTCTTTGATATGGCAACGACACAAATAACTAAAGCTCAGCCATAATTTTGCCTTGAGCAAAATTGTGATGTCACATCAAGTCGTTTGTTGCAATTCTGTAAATGTGTCAAAGGAAAAAGCATAATAGGACACTTTTTGAGAGAATTTTAACAGAATACAACTTTTTAGCCAAGAAGTTTCCAAAATTTGGTGACAATTTGATTTGACATGTAATTGACAGTGTAAATGTTTGCCCACATTTGTTATTAAAACCATAGAGAGCAACAGGGGTCAAATAAATACTGCTGGAAAATATACAAAACTGAACTGGAATATACAAGTTAATAAACAACAGACCACAACCCCTTCAGGTTTTTCATCCCCATAGTAAGAGAATCAGAGTCAAAGCTTTATTGTCATTTCAGTCATATACGCATTGTACACAGTGAAATGAAACAATGCTCCTCCAGGACCAAGGTGCTATTTTAATAGGACACAGTGCTGGGTGAGAACACAAGACCCACTTAACTGTATGTAAATAGGCTACTGAAAAAGTTCAGTATAACTAAAAATAACTAAAGTGAAACTAGTTATTATAGTTATATACAGACTACATAAAGTCCATGTGTGCAAATAGCATTTACATAACCACATAAAAATACAACATTAAAGTTAAAGCACTGTGGTGGGGATTTTAATGTGCAGGAGATTTTAAGTTTGTGTATGTTGACTGGTGTATGTGATTTTGTGTGTGTGTAGATGTCAATCTATTTACACAGTGTTAACGAGTCTGATGGCTTGAAGGATGAAACTGTCATGCAGAATCATTTCTTTCTTACTTGTTTTATAGTATAATAAACCTTTGTACCTCACTACATAGAACCATTTGTTAAACAGAAATATGTTCTGCAGATGTTAAAGGTTCTTTATGGATCCATACATACTTTTTTAAGAGTGTAGGAGAACAGCTCTGACTATTTGAGGACAGCTCTGACTATTTGCTGATGGCCTGAGATGCCGGGATAGACTACAGCCCCCTGTGACCCTGAAGAGGACAAGCAGATTTAGAGAATGAATGGATGGATATGAAGAAATATTTTACAGAAGTATTTTATCACATTTTCTTGAGATTTTACAGTATTTTTAGAGATTATATATGTCGTCTTTCAAAATAGAAAGTTGTTTTACAATATTGCGCATGTATTTACACTATTGAAGGAATTGGATTGTAATTTTAAAAATCTGTTTTGCTGCAGAACTATTATTAACTATTAGAAAGGTATTCTAATAATTCAAGAAAGAAATGTGTGTGCAAAACCTTTTTTCAAGTCATTGTGGTCAACATTGTGGTTCTTGTTCTTTGTATTTGTAAAAAATTTAACTTGAGGTGATCTGTATCAGTGTACCTGGCAGAAGCGTAATAGAATTTTGGGTAGAACTGCAAAATTTGTCCAAAAGATGGCGTCATTGCTTCATTCCTGTAAAGTTCACAACCTGCAATTGCACAAGCGAGCGAAGTGCTTGCATCCGTATTATAAGAACTTTAATAAGCAATGTGATGAACAGGGCAGAGTGCTGGTGGACATGGTACACATTGTATCATTAAACATGAGAGCCTCAGCATGTGCAACAGTGGAAAAGTGCATGCATCTTATACATACTGGCAGTCCCAATAGTTTGTTGCGATGCAGGAATGCCATTAACGTTTGTGCCACAACCACTTAACACTCTTACAGCTTGTTTATGTACAGATGCCGTTAACAAATTTTTTACAATGTTAAAAAGTGTACATGGAAACAAACAAATAAGTAATGTTTATGATATAATGTTTTTCCCCCACCTTTTATTTCTGGTATGTTTTACTAGGTATTTATGCATTTGGCAGACACTATAATCTAAAGCAATTTACAGTGCATTTATCAAACCCACAGCCTTTGTGCTGTTAACGCAATGCCCCACCAACTAAACTCCAAGAACACAACTACGAACAACACTAATATTTAATGTGGGCATACATGCTGAGACTGTTTAACTTTCAATCCGTGCTTAAACCTAAACTGCTTGCTTAATATGTTGTGGCACTAAAGATACAAATAATTTTATTTTAAGAAACTAAAAACAAATTGTTTTGAAGCCTATAAGTCCTTTAAATTCTGGAGTGAAAATGTAATTTTTAAATTTTGGTAATCAGTTAATAATATACTGTTCCAGTAAGTTTTTATTTAACAAACTCAAAAAATGTTTCCCAAAACTACCACAACTACACCAAAACATCACTGTCCACTTTTAAATCATCTGCCTATCTATCTGGCACGTTTAATGTGACCTTCTCTGTGAGCGCTGAGGGTTTCACATCTGATAAATGCAGGAAAATAGTTAGGCTGATAGAGTTTTCAGAATTAGAAACACACATCCAAACATTACTTAAGGATAATAAGAGTGAAAATGCTTTAGAGCAGACTTTGGATGCGACTAGGTCCATACATTGTTCGGTTCCGGTTGCATAGCCCCTTGAAGGGAAACTTTGTGACTGAGACGGCATAGCCGCAGGACAAAACACAGCTCTCCCATTCTGATTAAATTTTCAAACAGGTTCTCCCCACTTAGTAATGCACCCTCTGAGACTTCTGTTGAAAGTGCCCTAGTTATCAGAGATTCTATCGTACAGAACATGAAAATGAAGGCACTGGCTACCATAATCAAATGTTTACCGGGAGCCAGAGTGCCTGACAAAGCAAATTTAAATGTGCTGGCTAAAGCTAAATGTAAATTTAGTAAGATTATTATACACTTCGGCACAGCTGATGTTCGTCTCTGTCAGACGGAGATCACTAAAGATATTAAAGAGGTGTGTGAACTTGTTAGTACGATGTCAAATATTAATCATTTACAAAACCCTAAGCTAAGTTAGATGTCAGCAGTCTCCCAGTAAAGAAGTCAACAGGGTGACAGTGGCAAGGAACCAAAACTCCAATGGTGTATAGCTGGAGAAGAAACCTTGGGAGAAACCAGCCTCAACTGGAAGGGCCAGTTCTCCTCTAGCACATTAAAGCTCCAATTTGTAACTTTCTTGGATACGAACGGAGAGTTGATTAAAATTTTATCTAAATATTTTTGATAAGAAACTGTCAGGTCTAATTACATCTGACTATACAGTCAAAAAACAGTAAAAAATTAGGACACCCTGTGAAAGCATGTGTATTTTGTAACATTTTTTAATATATGGTTATTTAGTGTCAATTTTAACAATACAGAGAGATTAAAGTAATATAACTAAACATTTAAAACTGAAGTCTTTAAGATCTTCTGTAAATGTAATTCTACAAAAATGCCCATTTTAACTGATGAAAAAAAATAGGACACCCTAGCCCCTAATAGCTAGTGTTACCTCCTTTGGCTGAAATAACTGTAGTGAATTTTACCCCACTCCTTAATGCAGAATTTTTTCAGCTGTGAGATGTTTGAGGGGTTTCTCGCATGTATAGCCCTTTTCAAGTCACCCCACAGCATCTCAATGGGATTCAGATCTGGACTTTGACTTGGCCATTCCAGGACTCTCCATTTCTACCTTTTCAGCAAGTTTGCTAAAGTTTGCTAAAGAAGTCCATCAAATCCCGATGATCTGTCCCAGGGGTCGTACCATCCTGTCCCCCATCATCTGGTCATCTTTCTACAAAAGCACGTTTTGTTAATATCACAGATCATAACCTAGATATGCCCTGCTTGACAGAAACATGGCTAAAACAAGATGATTACATTACATTAAAGGAGTTAATCTTTGACACTTTTGACTACAGTATTCTTTTAAAGAGGATTGAAAATTACCTTGGCATAAATAGAACTGCACTGCCATGATTTATCATATCATATTTATCATACAAATTCCAATTTGTTGCTGTGAGTGAAAAAGTGCCATATTGATCAAAGGTTCACAGGAGTATCACAGTATGGAGTATCACAGGGCTCAGTGCTTGGGCCTCTGCTTTTCAGGTCAATATAATGTTATTTATATAGCACTTTTTACAATGTTACATTACTTTAACGCAGCTTTACATATTGAAAAATACGACACAAAAAAAAGTCAAGCATGTTCAACACAGAATACATGGTATTATTGCAAATTATATGTGTGAGAGGTATATTAATACAAGTTGGTTTTATAGTTGGTTTATAAATAAAGGGTTGCCTGAACCAATAAAAACTACAACACATTTGGGCCATTTGAATAAATGGATGTGCATTAGAAATACCCATTATGTGTGATGGCTCATACCTCTCTCAGTGGTGTATGAGAGGGTAATGTATTCAGACTGCCTACTAAAACAGAATGTAATCTGAGACTATATGACATGTAGTTAATTAACAGCATGTGACAAGATGATAGGTGATAGGTATCATATTAAGCAAGATATGCTATTCCAGTTTATATGGAGATGGCACATAGATAGCATTATGGGATAGGGGTATAAGGGATTTGCAATAGTACTATTAAATACACAAAAATAAAATGCATGCACAAAATATACACAATAGAAATACCTGAAAATTACACAATGAAAGAATTGGTGACAGAGACAAAACAGTAGTAGAGTCTTTAGGACTGTTTGTATGTTATATATATGTTATATAATTTTGCTAAAAACAATTAACAATTTACAAAACCCTAAGCTAAGTTAAATATCAGCAGTCTCTAAGTAAGCAAGCCAACAGGGCGACAGTGGCAAGGAACCAAAACTTCAATGATGTGTAGATGGAGAAAAACCTTGGGAGAAACCAGGCTCAACCAGGAGGGCCAGTTCTCCTCTAGCACATTAAAGCTGCAATTTGTAACTTTCTTGGATATAAACGGCAAGTTGATAATAATGATTTACAATTATGTATCAATTTAAAACTGTCTGGTCTGATTTTGTGACAATGTCAAGCACTGAGAAATGTTACCAACAGACAATTATTAAGAGATAAATCTAGTTTCCATTGTTAGGCTGATGATACTCAGCTGTACATTTGATGCGGCCCAACGAGACGCATAAATTCACCAGACAAACAGAATGTATAGATACCAAATACCAGATATTTGATACAAAACTAGCAACGACTAGTGTAATTTCCAGGCATTTGTTTTGTGTGTATTTTATAGTACTTTTGCAAATCCCTTATCTCCCTGTCTCACAAGATGTTATCTTTCTATGTGCCATCTTCATGTAAGATAGAATGGCATACCTTGCTTAATATGATCTATCGTGCTTAAAATCTATCATCTGTCTTGTTAATTGACTACGTCACAGTCTCAGACTTGCATTCTGTTTTAGTAGGCAGTCTGAATACATTATATTCTGTGTTGAACAGGCTTTGTTTTATTTTTCATTATTATATAAAGCTGCTTTGAAACAATGTAACATTGTAAAAAGCGCTAAATTGAATTTAAAATAATTTAATTTTCAATATTTCAAGAAATGATGTTTTTTGTTTACCAAGTTCTTTAAAATTCTTGAACACATTAAGCCACATATATAAAAACATGAATGAATAAACTGTGAAAGCCAGCCGGCAACCTAAATGATCAAATATGTTGATGTGTGTTTTTTTTAAATGGAACTTAGAATGACTGTATTTTTATGTGCAGGCAGCAGTGACATGCTTGTCTTACCCAGACAGATGCTTATGCTTTTACAAACTAGATCAAGATCATGCATATAATGAGCTCTGTATGCTTTGCTCCCTACAGCTCTGAAAAGTTTTTTTTTTTTTACTACATCTGTACTTACACCCAGCTGTTGCTTAGTGGTGCAGTAAGAGTGGTGGGGGACACAGTGGGAAAAGAGGTGACACCTAAAACTCTATTCATGTCATACAGCAGAGTGAAGGGGCTCTTTTTCTCATCTCAGCTGGTGCAACAACCATCAATTTAGCTCTGTGGTGGCCGGACACAGGCCCAGCTGTGTTTGACAATTTATCTGCTCTACTGAAGCATATCATTTTTGATTATTAACCTCACCCATAAAGAAAATTTCCTCTGACAGTAAAGATGTGAAATAATGTAGCTAGGGTTGAACCCAAGCACTGGACAATTACAGCTGCAACAACCAGAGCACCACTTTTTTGCACTCTCTCTCTCTATTACACTTGTGTAGTCACCACCCATAAAAACAAATATAGATTACTATTTGACTACATACTCCAGCAGAAACAAAACAAGCAATATCTTCACAATATCACCACAGCTCTGTCCAGCATGTGAATGTCCTGCACAGAATGCCATTGATGTCATTACAACTAAATGTCTGATAAATTAAATAATTTTTTTGTTTTTTTATCTTCTCAGAAAAATGTAGTTGTAAACTAGTTTACTACTGTTACATTTAAAGTATACTTAAAAAGTACACTTTTATAAACTAAAAAGTTGAACAATTCAGTCCCAAGTAGTATTGAAAAATTACAGTTACAAGTGGTAAAGCTTAGTGGTACATAAAGTATATTTAAGAAATACCTGAATTTTGCTGAACTACTTAAAATAAGAGGTTATACTCAACTTCTTGGTATTATGCCATACTTACTGATCAACAAATTTCTTGTAAGCATTTCTTTAAAGCACTTCTTCCCATTGGCACCTTTCCAGTTAATTTGTTTGGCTACTGCATCTGTAAAAATAACTGAACGTATGTTCCATGTGACTCTTTTGGTGTTTTATCAAATAGCACCCAGAACAGATATCTGAAAAGGCAAAAATACATTATGTATTATGTTTTTATTTGAAAATACAGATGAGATCAGTGAATACAATATAGGCACAGAGTAAAGCAGCAAGCTGCATTTGTTGTTCCTTTACATGTTCCAGTAAAGTTAGGATGTGCAGCTGAGCAGCTACAAAGAACTAAGAAAGCATTTAAAGATAAAAAAAAAAAAATACCAAATCTTAAAAAAAACAAACACAAAACTGTGCAATGTTTTAAATTAAAACAATTTTACCAGAGCAAGGAATGGGTCCAGTGCCTGTCTTTCAAAGTCTAAATGTGGGCCTAAAGAAATGCTCATCTGAGAGTTGTGGCAGAGGTCTGACCCATAGAGCTTGATGGCATGCAAGAGACAGCTGTAGCAACTGGAGGCATTGAGTCTGGGGAGAGGCAAGAATTGTTTTTGCCCATAAGTAATCATTTTAATAAGCGAAGCTTGCAAGCAGTTATAAAAATGGTACTAATAACGGTGTAATAACCATCTTCAGAATGCATTAGAACAGAGAAATGGCAGACAGGAATGGAAGGGAAAGCTAGATGTATTAAAGGGGATAGGTGGTGCTGCTGTGAAACATGAATATAACAATAATTAGGTTAGCTTTACATTAAGTCCCATAGAAGTAACTTGACTTAATACTGTTGTTATATAATGTTATACTGTATATACTGTAATGTTACAGCTAAACAGCTAGAGATAAACAAAAGAAAGATAAAATCAGTTTACAAAATTATTCTAAGGAAATAGAGGAATATACCAGTGAAAGAAGTTTCAGCCTGCCTCAAGTCTAGCAGAGGTCTAGTGGAGGTCTAGCAGAAGTCTGGCAAGTTTCATTAGATGGTATGTCAGGAGTATGTGGAGGAATAGGTGGTGCTGGACAAATGGAGAGATTGTGGTATTTCATCTTTCTAACCCCCTCTGGCTCGCTGTCAGAGTCTGTATCACCAAAAATATGCCTAACCAACAAAACAAATTACAACCAAACTTAATAGACATGGATAAAGTTACTTTAAGAATCTTATACTCACTAAATATTCAACTACCCTACACTGAGTCTGTACTACTGCAAAATATCCACTCTACAGAAGGTCCATTACTTTGATAATTAGAGCAAATTACTGCACAGCAAAAAAAAAGTTTGCACTACTTAATGTGATCTCTACAGTTAAAGATATGGGAACATGGTGGACCAAGGGACCACATTTGAGCTTCAAGGTGGAGCTGAGTTATGGACCCAGAAGACTGATGTACAGCCAATGAATCCACCTTACTGAGCTGAGCTGGTGTGAGAGAAGCCTAATGCGGTGCAAAAGACAAAGTAGTAGTGAGCTGCAAAGGGCAGAGCCAAGAAGCTGCAAGGCACCAGTGGGCCAGACGTGTCCAGACAGACAGATGGAGCGGTAAGCCAAGTTTGAGCAGCAGGAGTCAGGGAATTTACGGACATCTCTATAGATATGGTTTAAATGTTGGAATCAACCACTGAAAGAAGCTGCATGCATGATACTTTTGACTGTGTACACCAAGAGAAACTGAAAGTAAACTCAATTTTATAATTACAGTGCAGTACCCTGTCCAGTGGGGGGCAGAACTACCAAGATAACAGCAGCACAGATTATGTATACTGTTTCTTTCTAATGATTTGGCTCCCCCTGGTGGTGACATGTATTTAAGCAGGAACAGGAAATGGGGCCAGAGAGAAGTGGCATTCAAGGATGAATGACTGAATTGCTTATTGAAACTATCCCCCCCTTGATAGACATTACAGTTTATATGTTTGCAACAGTGGTGTAATGTAACGAAGTAATAATACTTAATGTATCATAAAAATACCCTAGAAAGCACACATACATTACGGAGAAGTCTGTTAAAGATTGCTTTGTATGGAAAAAGACTGCATTCGATTTATGTTAGCTTGATAAAGCCAACATTTGTTATATTATTTAGGCTTATTAGTGGTGCTTGCAAAGCCAAGGGTTTCTCATAGACCCATGAATGAGGGGGCAAATCAACTGCTTATTGGGGAGAAGTGTCTTATGACTAAGCGATCAGGTGTACGATGTTTTTAGGGCATACAAAAAAGTTGGCAAAAAAATTCCATAGACTTAACATTAGGCAGACTTTTGTGACATCATAATGTTGTAGAGACTTTTTGGTGGGCCAATATTGCTCGGCTTAGCAAGTAGCAACAAATGGTGACATTTTAACTTCATAGCCACGGCCTAGCAAGTAGTTACAGTACACTAGAAACCACCCCATTGAACCATCTCTATTGGTTTTACCCTGTTAACGGTCTAGCTAGACCCTAGTAACCATTTACTGTACCGTAGCAACTATGTAATAACATGCATAAGCCATATCTCAGCATTAGAATATAGTAGAGACATGTGGGTGGGCTTAGACTCGGGCTGTCAGTGGGCTTCAGGCATTTCCCTGGCAACTTCCTGACCACATCCTGCCAACCATTCAGATCACCTTAGTAGACATCCCACTCCACAAAAACTAATTTCAGAGAGGTAGCACCAACTGCCCAACCAACAATTTTGAATTCTGAACTGACATGAGATTGAGAGAGTGAGAGGTTGACTGTATGCCCACAGAGACAACTGATTGGTCTATTTAGCACATGAGACCAATCATTAGAGGATGCTCATTCTGTTGCAATTCAAAACTTATACAAAACTATAGCTGCGTCTCATTGCACAGCCTCCGAAATGAGACACGACTTATATCACTAGATGTGTTTCTCTCACTGGCATATTGTATCTAATTTGCGGGCATCAGGGAGCCACAATGAATATGCGGGAGACTCACGGAACTTCCGGGAGAGGTGGGAACTTCCGTGAGAGGTGGGATGTCTGCCTTAGCAACCTCAGAACATCATGAATGAGCCATATTTTAGTTCATCACGCCAAATCATGCTGTAATAAACATCATGTGTAATCACCTTAGCACCATGCTAAAACGCGTTTTAGTATTAAAACATGCTAACATCATACCATTACATGCTAGATTCATCTTTAAACATGTTAACATTGTTAAAATATGCTAGTGTTGTTAAAACATAGTAGCATCATATTAAAATGTCCTTGTATCGTGACAAGTAATGTCAATGTCAGCATATGCAAGGGAAACAAGGTCATTTAAACCAATGTTTACAAAAAGCTGAGTGGAAGCTGAGTGCAATAAACCAAACAGCTACTTAGCTTAAACAGAGTTCAGAGTCCATTCAGTGTATTAAAGGTCTGCGTAAAACTGGAGAACACAGAAGATAATCCACAACTAGGAGAACATAGGAGAAGAGTATTTATAGTGAGTGTGATTAGTGGGAACAGGTGAGGATGATCAGAAGTCAGGTGACTAGGAACGGGTAGGCGTGGTTGGCAGAGAGGTAGCCTGAGGGGATGGCTCCCTGACAGTTAAAATGTGTTAGCTTTATGTAAAAATATTTTGGCATCATGGTGAAACATGCTAAAATTATGCTAGAATATGTTAAAATGTTTCCAATATACTAAAACATGTTAAACTTGTTACCGTCTTGTTAGAGAATGTTAGATCTAAAATGTTTCAAACCATTACACACTTTTCAGGCCAGGCTTTGTCAAGCCAACGTAAAGTTTATCCTCAAACTTTACTAAGTTTAATATATAATTTTTCTCCCATTTTTAGTTGTTGAAAGAGCCATCAGTCATATCTCTAAACGACATATGCGAAGAAGTTGACAATTAACACAGTTTGTGTGAGCAAGAGACTAGTGACGCTTCATTGGGTCACACTGCAGGCATCTGGTGTGACCTCCATTGTGAACAGTTTTAAACAAGAATGCCATCAAAATATTATGTGTAAATATATCCATGGATCATTTTTATATTTCACAGGTCGAAATAGCTGAATGAACATATGTGCAACTTAATTCTGCTTTATTTAAAAGCCATACCTTGTCAACACACTTATTAAAGCATAAAGCAATTTATTCTAGTTGCCCCCCTTACCAATACCACTGTAATAAAATAACATGAGACAGTGACAATTGTCATGATTTTGTAATGTATCAGATACTTTAAATCACTTGAAAATTCCTGATTGTTTTTACTCCTTACTGTAATCTTGAAGGGGGAAACTATACCAAATAGTCTTTTGCTTTAGTTTAACCACAAAATAATACATATTATATATTACCCAACACATAACCTGTTGTATATATATTATACAACACATAACCAATTAAACACAAAAAGGTTACTCTAAGAAAGCATTTTGCTACATTTTAATAGTGATATGATTTGGCTGACTTTACCATAATCTTACTGGTGGTGAAACACTTTTTTTATTCAGTGTAAGCCATCTTGCACAGCAGTCTTCCGATTAGTTTGTCCAGTATAAGCAATTGTGCTGTAATACAGGAAAACAAATTCATTTTAATGTAGAGTGACATTTTAACTGAAATTATACTACGTATATTTCTAGGTGTGGTTCACAATTGCTTTGCCATGTTATTTGGTACAGGGCATTATAAATTAGAACCTTGCATTTACCCTACCATGTTCCACTAGTAAGTTGATGAATCCAGCAGACCCAAAGGTTGAGGTACAGTTCAACAAAAAGGTAACTACATTATTGTACTACATTACCAGACAACGGGCATAGTAAGTCCCAGTGCAGCGCTGACCAGTACACAGTTCTGTTTAAAAGTGAACCAAGTGATAAAAAATATAAGTGTAAATATAAGTGTAAACATAAGACTATGTACAGTATAGGTATGTTACAGAATAGACATGCAAAAAAAATTGCAGGATGGAAGATGCACAGTTGTGTGTGTATATATATATGTATATGTGTGTTCCTGGGGCCCCAGTGCTCAGTGTGGTGGTGTCGGAGGTGCTGTTGCCGATCAGGACTGAATGAGGTCTCCCAGTCCAAGTCCAAGATCCACTTGCAGAGGGAGGTGTTCAGACCCATCAGGCTCAGCTTTCCAATCAAGTGCTGAGGAATAATTGCGCTGAACTGACGTCTATGAACATTATGCCTGTCTTGTGTCATGATAAGTGTCTTTATTGTCTTTACTGGGTGAGGGCCAATTGGAAGGTGGTAGTGATTGCATCATCTGTTGTGTGGTTGGGGAGGCAAGCAAATTGCAGGGGGTCCAGTGACGGGGACGACAGGGTCTTGATGTGCCTTATTATGAGCCTCTCGAAGCACTTCATGATGATGGGTGTAAGTGCAACAGGACGGTAGACGTTGAGGCAGGACACTGTAGACTTCTTTGGCATGGTGGCCTTGAAGCACGTCAGAACAACGGTGCTGCTCAGGGAGGTGTTAAAGATGTTTGTGAAAACATCTGTCAGCTGGTCTGTACATCCTTTGAGCACCCTGCCAGAAATGTTGTATGGATCAGCAGCCTTCCGCAGGTTGACTGTGTAGAGTCTTCCTCACATTGGCTGTGGTTAGGCACAGCACCTGGTCATTGGGAGGAGGAGTGGTCTTCCTCGCCATCAGCCCAGTCTGTGCTTTGAACTGAGCGTAGAAATCGTTCAACACATCTGGGAGGGAGGCAGCACTGTCACAGGCAGGTGATGTTGTCCTGTAGTTGGTGATGACCTGAATGCCCTGCCACATGTGCCATGTGTTTCTGCTGGCCTCAAAATGGTTGTGAATTCTCTGAGAGTGTGTGCGCTTTGCCTGTTTTTGCCTGGGACAGTTTGGCCCTCTCTATTAGTTTGTCCCCTGCTCTGAAGGCGGAGTTTCGGGTCCTCAGTAACGCACACACCTCTGCAGTCATCCATAGCTTCTGGTGGAAGCATGTGGTGATGGTCTTGGAGACAGTGACGTCATCAATGCACTTGCTGATATAGCGATATATGGATACTATAGTGAAATATGGTCATTGATGTTGCATATTCCTCCAAGTTGGTGAAGTCGCCTGTAGTTGCTGTTTCCCTAAACACGAGCCTAAACACTTCAAAACAGTCCTGAAGAGAAGAGATGGCAGGTTTTCACCTGCTTCAGAACCAGTTTGGAGCATCTGACTAGCGGTCTGTATGCTGGGATTAGCATAACAGAGATGTGGTCTGAGTAGCCAAGGTGGGGGTGTGGCTCCGCATGGTATGTGCCAGGGATGTTTGTGTAAACAAGGTCCAGCACATTTTTCCCTCTCATTGGAAAGTCCACATGCTGATAGAATTTAGGGAGCACCGACTTAAGATCTGCATGATTGAAATCTCTGGTAACAATAAACAGTCCATCAGGGTTTGAATTCTGCAGCTCACTAACAGCCCCATACAGTTAACAGAGCGCGTTTTTAGCATTAGCACTGGGGAGAATGTATACTCCAATTATGAAGACAGTGGTGAATTCAGATGGTAAATAAAATCGTCTGCATCTACCAGTCACAAACTCCACCAACGATGAGCAGTAACTAGAAACTAGCACTGAGTTCATGCACCATTCCATGTTAATATAAACACACAACCAACCTTACAGCACAGAGCTGTTTCTGTCAGCACGAAACGAAGCTAGCCCCTCTAGCTGAATGGCGGTGTCTGGAACTCTGTCATGAACACCTCGTAGATTGCTGGAGAAAGATGTAATCCAATTTATTGTCCAGGGAGCAGGATGGACGGGAGAGCCAGCCTGCTGGGGTTTGTTTTTAGCCTAGCATAGACCCCTCCCTCTTGCCGTGTTTCTGCTTTCTCGCGCACCGCTTGTGATGTCCCCTCCCCCGGCCACCGGCATCAGGCGACGCCGAGGGCTGAAGGCCTGATCCTCGCAGAAAGCCGAGATCGTGTAGCGTCTCCAGCAGATCATCATGCAGAGTAGCTGTGTTGTTTTTGAAGTTTATAAGTGTCTGGCGGTGTTATACACGACAAGTAGGTCTGATGTCCATGTGCCATTAAAAGTTGGGCTAAAAGACAAAAATAGCACCATTTTGTATCTGGAATGGCACACTACGCACCTCTGCCGCGCCACCATCTTGAAACAGTTTTTAGTCATTATGGGGATCAAATCTACACACTAAACTCCAGTTCCTTTTTATGTCAGTCACTCGATGTTGTGTTGATGACAACATTGTTGGGAGCCCAATCATCTTTTATATAAAAGGCCAATGAATTCACTAATTCACTAATAATCAGGCATCTTCCCTGTCTGCTTCCCTTCCCAGGTAGGTCCAACCCAGCCCCCGACACACTCGCTCCAACCGGTCAAGTTCATGGGTGCAGCGGCTGGTCAGTCTCAGGTGGGTGAGATTGCCATTTCATTCATGACTCACAAGGATGCTACAATGTCGGTCACGGCATCAGAGAATGCCCTACGTACTCACTACCCTTGATGGTGGAGCAGCCAAGGGCTATGTCAAGATTCACCAGGTGGAACGTGCAATGCATCTGTGCCTGCAGAAGGCTGCCACCTTAAAGAACCGACCTAGGCTTCCCTCCCATGCCTGTAATTTGTCCTCGTTCTTCTTTACATCTGGAGTCTCCATGTCTGGCCTCCAGACGTAGCGAGGAGGACTCTCCCTCCACCCTTAAGGTATATGTGGCGGCCATTTCTGCTGGACAGGACATTATTGGTTAAATGCCCCTAGGCCTTGCCTCATCCCCTCTGGGGATCGCACTGTGGTCCTGGAGGGACTCACACTGCAGGGTTAGTAAGATGGCAACCCAGTAGGTGTATCGCTTGCATCTGCGCCTTTCCTCTCTCTCAAGGTGATCACATGCACCATCCTGGCCTGGTACTCTTGTGTATGGCCCTGGTACTCATTGTAGGTAGGCCTGGTACTCTTGTGTATGGCCCTGGTACTCATTGTAGGTAGGCCCATGGATGCCCCATGCCTGAGTAACCCTGTATGGTGTATAGTTCACAGGTCAAGCTCCCTTACGGAGAAACCCTGTGTCGTCCCCTCCATAAAATACCTCTACCTCACTGTTGTACATACGGTCCTTCTCAGGGGATAGGGACCTTCTCACCAGTTTTCCATATGGGTAATGTCCATATGTTGTATCTATTACATGGCACCTATTATAAATAGGATGTGGTATCCACAGTGTTCCTCCATTAGCTAAAGGCTTGCCACTGCTTAGGCCTTATTGGTCTTATGCCTCTTATATCCAGAGGTGCCTTACATGCAAGCTGAAAGGTTATAATGTAGTAGAAGCACTCGTGACGAGGTGCGCCACGGCTTGCCTGTTTCATGTACTGTAGATTTTCTTTTGACTAAAAAACTGGAGTTTATTGTGTAGTTTTGATCCCCACAATGCTGCATAAGGCTTTTGCATAGTAACGTGTATATATACATATATATATATATATACAGTGAATTTTATTTTGTGTTTTTCTATTTTCTTTAAAACCTGTATATTTTTAAAACATTTAATATTATCATACCTGTCTTTTTTGTGTACACTGGGTCTGCTGGAAGTGTGCCATCTTCACATACAGTATGCTGTGGTATAGGGGTGTAAATCAGACATCTCTTCATGATACAATATGATACAGATTCTCTTATCTAGCAATACAATTTTTGCAGATACCTTGAAAAATTCCTCGAAAGATACCTCGAAAAATTATACGATTACAATTAAATTCATTTGGGGGGTATATTGAGCAATTTTTTAATAAAATATGTTGATATTATGTGCCGGGTTTACACAGCATTTACATTTTTATTCCCACAAAACCCACAAATGCAACAAAAATACATAATATGAATGTTTAATTAAACTAAATGTTTAATTAAAAATTGCACATCCAGTATCCCAATTGGGACATTTACAACAAAAAAATATACTTTCATTTATATTTTTAAATAAAGAAAAATAAATAATAGGCACATGATTTGAAGTGAAAATGGCTGCATTTCATCAGCCAAAGTGCCAAAATGTTTTTTTTAAAATGCCCTGACAAGTGTCTTGAATTTCTAAACGAAAACTCAACAAAAACAAAAGAACATGTATAACTAGAACATAACATAGGTACATTTTCTGAAGAAAATGTGAGTAGTGCTTGCTGTGGCAAAACTCAGGAATATTTAAACGATGGTAGCACAATTAGCATGACATTAGCATGATGTTAGCATGTTTTAGGATAAAATTACATGATGCTAACGTGACTTAGCATGATGTCAGCATTAAGCTAACATGATGCTAGCATGACTTAGCTCAATGCTAGCATGATATTAGCATGAGTTAGAATAATGTTAGCATAATGTTAGCATGATGCTAGCATGATTTAACATGATAGATATACTAAAATATGGCTTTTTCATGATGTTAGGAGGTCGCTATTGGGGATGTAAATGGTTGCTAGGGTGTGGCCAGGAAGTTGCCAAGGCAATACCTAAAGTCCACGGACAGCCTGAGTTAAATAAGCCCACCCACATGTCTCTACAGTGATCTAATGCTGAGATATGGTTTATTCATTTTATTATATGATTGCTAGTGAACAGTAAGTGGTTGCTAGGGTGTAGCTAAACGGCTAACAGGGTAAAACCAATAGACAGATGTGTGTGAATCAAAATCCCCATTTGATTCCCATTCCTATGTCTCTGTGATGATGTTCTGGTGCTACGATATAGCTAATTCATGTTGGTTGCCAGGGTGCTCTAAATGGTTACTAGGGCATGGCTGGACAGTTTCCATGGTAATAATTAAAGACTACTTGGCAGTCTGAGTCAAAAGAGGCCACTCACTTGTCTATAATGTTCTGATGCCTCTCACTTTTCAAATTTAAGTCAATGAGGTGGTTAGGGTTAGGGTGTGTATGAAGCTGAATGCCATTTATTGATGCTTACTAAGGCAAGCTATATGAGCACACCCCCAAGTCTTTACGACATTCTGATGTGGAGCTATGACATCACAAAGATCTGCCCAATGTTACGTCTATGGGATTGTTTTCAATGGAAGTCAATAAGGGGGGTTGCTAGGGTACTGTAACTGGTTGCTAGGACACGGCTATGAAGTTGAAATATCACCATGTGTTGCTGATTACTAAGCCAAGCGATATGAGCCTACACCCAAGTCTCTACGACATTCTGATGCAGAGCTACAAGTCACACAATTCAGCCCAATTTTAGGAAATTTTTCGGCCTCTTTCGTATGCCCTAAAAACGTTGTACACTGATCGCTTATAAAAGTCATAGCACACCTCTCCTCAGTTAGCCAGTTGATTTGACACCTCATTAATGGATCTACGACAAACCGTGCAATTTATTATACGAGTTACGTATCAAATCATTCAGAAAATGTAGTAGTATGCAGGATGATACTTTAGTGATATTGATAGTGAATAGTGATACTTTGCTTTGCAAGCACCACTAATAAGTTTAGAAGAAATAACATGTAATAACATAATAATAAGCTTTTTCAAGCCAACATAAAAAAGTTACTAATCAATTTTAAAACTTACCACCACTTTTCCAGAAGAAGTAGAACAAAAATGCATTTTGATTGGCCTCAATGTTCGGCTTCAATTAAAGTGATTATTTCCCCCATATAACAACAAATAGCTAAATGTAATAAAATTATCAATTAAAATTGTAAAAGAATAAGTAAGAAATATTTTTTTTAAAATATCTCTCATATTCCTAGGCTTTCAATTGCCCCAACCCATACTTATAAAACTACAAAGGCAATACATAGGCCTATACTATACAATACCAAGGCTATATCATGGTCGCAAACTAAGGAATCATTAGATTGTTTATCATGGCCACAATTTCCTATTTTTTCCCTGGTGTAAGTTCATTTGTGGGAACCTTGGTTCACTATCTTTACAATCCAGTCACAACTACACCTGTAAGTCTCTACAAAAATACCTTTATAATCATTTGTGTTTAGCCTCCAATGCATCTGACTTGTCAGTGCCATGGTCCTCGGCGTCTTTTACCCGTTTAATTCTTCCCCGTCTCATCTTGACAGGCCGCGTTGTCCCGGTGCTCCAAATCTCCTGCAACGCGTTAGTTTAGAAAACTAAGACACACTGTATCACAGGCAGTAAACACTTTGAATTATATAGCGACGTGCAACTTAGGTTTATCGATAGTATATTCACAACATTTAAATAACCTTAATGTTAATTTAAATTTAAATAAAAATGGATCATTTTAAATTACATTACAAAACAGAAGGCTAGAGGAAAGTTTTCTCATAATGTACCCATCCTCGTGCAATCCCAGATGTTAATAGCTTTCTTTTAGCTGAACACAATCAGAGTTGTTACCCCAGCTCTTCCCAGCTTTATAATAGTATTGATTAGGGCTCAGTGTTTTGAAAAGCTCCAAAAGCACATCCATCCATCATAAAAGTAACCCATATAACTCCAGTTCCACAAAGCATCTACACAGAAACAAGAACCTAACAAAAAATGGCTGCAGATTTCTATATCCAAGACTATGCACCCAACACAGTTTGTGTCAATGTTTCCTGTAGCTCAGCTGGTAAAGAACGATGCCAGTAACACCAAGGTTTGAATCCCAGTGAATGCATATGTTGATGAAATGTATGGCTTAAATTCACTGTAAGCTGCTTTAGATAAAAAAATCTGCCAAATGCATAAATGTATGTTATTTTAACAGAAAATGTGTACAGAAAGCAAATACACAGGTCAAGATTTTCCTAGAATAATTGATTGTAAAAAATAACAATTGGAACATATGTTAAATTGCATAGATTTTAAGTGTTTGTGTTCTTTTAAAGCTTGAGAAAAGTTAGCCACAATTCAATGTCAATTTTAAAAATTCAAATTTTATTCTAAGTTCTTTAAGGTGTGTGCTTACAGTATATAGATGCTGACAATCAGAAGTCATTACATGGCATGTGGCATACCTGATTCAGATACATCATGGATACATAACGGATACATCATACTATACAGCAGTTGGTTATTTCTCAGTCACAACTGTCCATCCACAGCAGAAGCTAAACTCTGTAGGACAATGGCCTTCCAGGAACAGGATTTGAAGTCCAGGATATATTGTAAACACATAACCTTTGAGTGTTCATTTTGTGTTTGTTCATCTTGGTTACAATCAGCTTGTTACGAACTAGTCTTTTGTGGAATCTTTGAGTGCATTACAAAGCAGTTAATAAAATCAAGCCAATTTTTATGTGTACAATTATTTACTTAGCTTGTTGTTACACAGTAGACTTTATGCTATCTGCATCACCATTAAAGTAACTTTTAAAATATAAAAATCACTTGGTTATTTCAAGTCCTTGCAATATATTGTAACATTAACCTTGGTTACAATAACCTTTGCGGAGTGAAATTTCATGCACACACTACAGATCCTTAAACAGGTTTCCTTTGCATTGGCTTCAGGTTTGGTGTAGTCTGACTTAACATTCAAATTGTTAACCAATAGTGGGGTGGTTGCTTTGGCAGTAACCTCTGTGTGACAGTACTTTGTACACAGCTACACTGAACATGGCCAAACTGAATGGCTGTCTATTTAGACAGTTTTGTTTGTTTAGGATAAGCTTCCAGTTGTCTTCTTTCCCTGCAAAAGAAACAGCCTTCATGGCTTCTATGCTGTCAGGGGTCTCATTTTTGTGAATATATAAACATGTTTTACAATTTGAGGTAATTTTTTTGTGTTTTTGAGGCCATTTCAAGTGTTATAGCACCATCTATTGTTCGATCTCCATGAAACTTTGAATACTTGTTAAGAGTCATCTTACATGTTTTCACCAAGTGTCATAAAGTTGAGTTGTTGTTTGGGTTTTATAGGTTTTTGAGTATATTTGACCATGACCCTTTTATAAAAGACCCCGTTAAAGGTAACCAAAGAACAAAATAATTTTTTTTTTGATAATTATTGATCTAGAGAGTTTATTTGAGATTGGACAAAAAAGTAGGTGTTAAACATATTTGGGAATATTTAATGAACGATTTGATTGACAGCAATAGTTTCTGAGGCAACGTTGCGAGTAATTAGGAGAGCTATCAAATGATATGCATATTGTGTGGATGTGTGAAACACCACGATTACTGAGCCATAAAACTTGTTAGTGCCAACTGTGTGGCCAATTTCTTTCAAAATTCTTACAGACCTTTATGGCCATGAGTTGAACATACCCACCGAGTTTTGTTCCAATCAGCCTCCATTAACCTTGTCAAATAGGTGCTTAAACTTGTTTGGCAAATGGCGGCCATGTTTTTTGAGATATGCGAATGCTCTCATAGAAACTTGTGCCACATCAGACAAAGACACAGCATACCAATTTTTAAATAGATTGGACTAACGGTTGCAAAGTTATATTTGCTTTAATACCCTGAAAAAACTTTAAAGTTTTTTTAGGGCATTTTTAGGGCATATTAGTTAATACTTGTCTTTAAAATGCTGTTACTTCTCAGTGTTTAAAGCATGATTATTTTAGGGAAATCTTTATTAAGTCAATACTTGCCCTGTATTAATTCTTTCTTAAAAATGTTATATATAAAAAAAGTTATATTTATAAATGTTATTTATAATATTAATAAATACATGAACATTGTATACAGTGGTATAGTTAATTATCCACAAGGACAGGTCAGTCTTCTTAAAATCTGACAAAAAGTCTATACTTATCTAAAAGTTATGTGCAGAACAGAAAACAGAAAGTTCTTCCTCTTCTCAAACAAAAAAACTGTTCCGCAGGAAAACTAGATAAATTCACACATCCAGTTCTGCAGTAGAGCTTTTATTTGATCTTTTTTCATTGAAAAGGCATTGAAAATTTTAATGTGCCTTCAAAATTTGTTGCGGCACCAGTTAGCTGCATACATTATGTCTCAAAAGATTATTTTCCTGAGGTTCAGGTAATCACATAAATCATTATGTGACTGAATGATTACTAACATTAAGGGTTTCCATTCAGAGCTTGAATTAGATTTGCACTATTATAAAATAGCACATGTATTAAAACAAATTGTTCCAAAAAGTCTCTGGCCAGAGCTTAGCTCACACCACTGTTCTTACATCTTACAGTACACAAAAGCTGCTTTATATTTTAGTACATTGACACTGTATTGTCTTAAGATCCACCAACAGACAACACCTTTATATTATATATTAATTCAAAGGCTTAGTTTGTTTGTTTGTATGGTATGTATGAGGAATTATCAAAATGTATGTATGCATTATAAAAATTCTATTAGATTTATTAACCATCGTTGCATGCATGCAAACAAATAAAGTAATGCATGTAAAAATGTATCACAACCTACAGAGAAATGCTTAAATATCAAATATCAAATGTAGTGTAATGGAAATTTGGGGGAAGTGTTTGTTGTCTAAAATGTCTTAGCTGTTCTGTGCTTTCTGTGACTTCTGTTGTGATCTCTGTAGTACTGGAAAAAAGAAAATCAATGCCAGATTATGTCATGGGAGGTGATGTCAACTTGAGAAACCAATGTAATGACTGACAGAATGGATTTAGTGATAATATACATACAACTGGAATACATACACTCACAATGCAAATAATGTTCTTTATAATATCTTTTCTTTCGAAAGCTATGGACTTCAGAAGCACTGATTTAGCAGTATATCTTCAGTTGCTTTTAAAGTTGCTTTGCAACTGCTGAAATGAAAAACTACCAACTATAAAAAAAATACATTAATAAATAGTATTGTGACAATTTATAGCTTTATCCACATTCAAGCTTTTAGTCTTAGTTCTCACTAAAACTGCTACTTGTAGTTTGAAATATAGTGATTAGAGAGTGTAAAGTCGTGCTTCCATTTTTTTTGAGATACATATTTTTTAAACAGTTTTCTCAAACTTTTATTTAAAATATATTCACCCTTATACTACCTCAATGCAATTGCTCACTTTTGTTGTTAATACAATTCTTGTACTATTGATTTAATAAATGCCCTAAATTGCTCACCTCAAGAAAAATAAAGTTTTTAATAAACTGCAGCTTCTCAGCTCCAGTTCTAGCCACTGAGAGCAGTGGCTAGAACTGGACATGACATCATTTATTAGGTTACATTCCTAATTTCAGCGACATTGATAATGAACCAGAAGGTATGGGACTGACTTCCATATTTATTAAAACAGAATCATTTTATGTACATCCTATATGTAGCTCTACATATGTTTTAATAAATATATAGTTTTACAGTACAACATTACCTCGGTTTATGTAACTGGTCAGTGTAGCACCCACAAACAGCAGCCCACATTATGTAATTGCTTTCGCAGATTGTGCAGCGCCTGGAGAACAAAGATTTGTCACCAGAAATAAAACAGCCTCTTCTGTGCACAACATCGATCAGGGTCTGTCAGAATAAAAAAGAACATGACTTAATGAAATCCCCTAAAATAATCACACATTAAACACTGAGAAGTAACAGGCAATAGTAGTAATAATACGCAGCATTTGATAATAAATTAGGTGCCATCACACTTATCTGACTGACTATGCATCAAATGGCGTCTGTGGTGTACACAGTATTAAATAGATTTAAAACTAACCTCTTACATACACATTTACATATTGATAAACAATAAAAATTACCCATTTCCTTGTCTTGTTCAAAATCCCAAAAATCGTGCTGATCCATGTCTCTTCTGTAACAGATGAAGCCTGTATGTGTCAGACTATCATCATTCATAGCCACAAGAAAGGATGTCGTTCCCTCATCATAAGAAATTGTGCCACGAGAAAGAATGTTGTATTCCCTCATCACAGAATGACTTAACATCACATGGCCAAGACATAAGTATGTCGTTACCTCAACAAGCTGATCTCATGGCCACTACATATTATCACATTTCCATGCGTTAATATATCAAGGCCTCAACATGCTATGACATTCGCACAAATTAATATGTGGTGGCCATGACATAGCATCACGTTACAACGTATTAATATGTCATGACTACAACAAAAATAAGTGAACCGTAAAGGTCCCTTCCCGGTCACCGTATATCAATCAAGTGACACGCTGTTGATGGCCTACATGTATCCACTATTTTACAGCAATTTATTCATAATATTTTACACCAAGTTGGATGTTATCTAAACCTAGCACTTAATAAAACAGTTTGCTAGAACTAAGTAGTAGAGTTAACCACTCTAACATAAATTACAAATGATAAGTTCCATGATTCTGAAATCAAATGCAAAAGCTGTTAACTTGTGAAAAATATGCAACCCTTCGACACAACTTTAATCTATAAGCTAATGTATTGAACGTAATAAAATCATATATCCTGACATACTTATTACAACCTTGAACTCCTTCTAATCTACCGGTAATAACAATTTATTAAGAACTTCAAATGTATCAAGAAAAAACATTTATTATGCCAGGCAGGTTAAAACATCAATGAAAAGAAAGACAGAATATAAATTTGAATTCAAGAAATAATAAATGATCAACAGAATACAAAGTAAGGTACAAAGTCTAAATCATACCTGGCAAATGAGACACAGCAGCAGTTGTGTGGGAAGTTATGGTTACAGAATACTGTCTCCAGAATAGGAGTCTTTTGCCTAGCCACCTTATATACACAGATAAGACAAAGAGTCATTAATTCTATGGCCAAGTCAAGATCTGGTCTGATTGAGTTGAACCCATTGGGTTAACGCTACAAATTCCAGGTCTCCCAGGAAAGACACCCATACCAGGGGTGTAGATTATTTCCTATGTTTTTAAGTCCTTAGAACACTGTATCCAATAATAATAGAAATTAGACCTTTTTACCCATCATACCATAACCTTCAAAATTATACCAAACATGACAATGGAAATTCAATGACATCAACACTGTATGTTGCACATATATGTTCAGTGAGCTACATTGATCTGAGCCTAGAGGGAGGGCGAGAATGAGAGGGAAGGGGGTAAGGTAGAGGTGAAATTCAGGGTATCAGTGCTACATGGGGGGAAGCAAGGAACAATAGCCTGGGAACAAACATCAAATGGTGTTTTGTTGTTTAATGATGACGGTAAAGGACATCAGCTACATTACTTGCCAATCTCCGTTTAATCAAGGACTATTATAATGTTGATACTTACCTGTTTCACTTTCATCTGTGCTCATTTCAATACACTACCTGTTTGTTACTTACTGTGTCATCTGTGTCATCAGTCTACTTCTGTTACAAGTATAAACTGTAATTGCCTGAGACGTATGTTACAAACTTTGCTTGTTTGATATTATCCAATTTTTTTAGAATAATCCAGCTAAATAAATCTATTTTTTGGATTTACTTAACTGTAAGTTTAAAAGGTTTTATTTCCTAATACACTTATCCCAGTTTTACCTTTTACATACAGAAGCAGCTATGAGGAATCCCGTGCTTCCATCACCAAATAAAGCGGAGCCAAAGAAGTACTTAAAGGATTACATGAGATACATCTCTGCAGCCCTGTTTGGCCCCAGGAACAATGCCCTCTTAATTGGTTTCATGTTTGTGTTTGTATTGTTTAATGACTTGTAAAAAATAAATTTTTTATTAACTGTTAATAAATTTATATAAATCATTCTACAACTGTGTGTTCTTTCTTAGCAGAAATGTTGGTTTCAATTTTTTATTACATATGTAGATACACATGCATAATTAGGGTAACTGGGGGCTATTTCAGTCTATTAATGAACTGTTTCTGATATTTGCGAATAGTAGTAAATGTGAGGAATGTCTAAAATGTCTAAATCAAAACTATGTTTATGCTACATAAATTAGATGCCCACAGATGTAAGATTCTGATCATTAATGTCTGCTAGTTGCATATGGCAGCATGTAGAATTTCTGGTCTAGCGAGTGTGAGCATAAGCTCTTTTTGTTTTTGCTGAGCAGTTGAAGTGTGACATACAACTGAGTTTGATATGTGGTGTTTACAAGATTAAATTATTTTGAAGACATATGATTAATCAATTATTATAAACTAGAGGAGTAAAGTTTGTTCAAAAACTTTATGTTGGCTTGAGAAAGCCTCGTCTAAAAAGTAAGAAATAAAGAGTTTTAGTAAATAAAGTTTAGTAGTTTTTAAATCTTAAAAGTTTAAGAATAGATAGACAGATAGACACATTTTAGCAACAATTAGCATGATGTTAGCAACAGTTAGCATAACGCTAGCAACAGTTAGCATGATGCTAACACATTTTAGCATTATGCTAGCATTGCCAAGTGCTTTGAGAGACTGGTTCTAGCCCACCTTAAATCCTGTCTCCCTGCTACCTTGGACCCACATCAGTTTGCTTATTGCTGCAACAGATCAATGGAGGATGCAATTGGTACAGCACTGCACTCTGCCCTAACCCACCTGGTCAGTCACAACACACGTTAAAATGCTGTTCCTGGACTTCAACTCTGCATTCAACGCTGTAATTCACTCCATGCTGATCTCCAAGCTCATCCATCTTGGAATCAGCACATCCCTCTGTAATTGGACCCTGGACTTTCTGACTAACAGACCCCAGTCTGTTAAGTTAGATAACTGGTGGTAGGTCTGATCAGAGATGACGATGAGTCAGCCTACAGGCATGAGGTACAGCACTTGGCTGTGTGGTGTGCTGCCAACAATCTGGTTATAAACACCAGAAGACCAAGAAGTTCATTGTGGACTTCAGACGGACCAAGAACCATGCACATACCCCCATCTACATCAACGGAGCTGTAGCGGAGCGTGTGTCGAGCTTCAAGTTCCTTGGCATCCATATCTCTGATGACCTCACATGGTCCATTAACACCTTCTCTCTAGTCAAAAAGGCACAGCAGGGCCTTTACTTCTTACGGAGCCTCAAGAAAGTTCACCTGTGCCCAAGGATACTTGTGGACTTCTACCACTGTACCATTGAGAACATACTCACTAACTCCATCTCAGTGTGGTACAGCAACTGCTCCGCGTCAGGCCGCTAAACACTCCAACATCATCAAGGATTCCTCCCACCCTAAACATGGACTTTTCACCCTCCTCCCATCTGGCAGGTACCAGTAGGCTCAGGAAGAGCTTCTTCCCTGAGCCTGTGACCCTGCTGAACTCCACACCACCAATCTAACTACACCTGCACTGGTTCCAGTACTTATGAACTCATTTGTCTGTTACTATTACTAATACTAATCTTATTTTGCACATATGTACATTGTTTTATGGTCATTACTACATTGTTTACATTGTTTAATGGTTACTATTACTACTACTACTACTGTTATTTTGTACATTGTTTAACGGTCAGGCTCTTCTTACATGCACTATTTTGCACATTCTGTACATTGTTCATCATTCATACTACTTGCACTACTCATGCACAACATTTTTGCACATATAACTATCTGTATTTGTATTGCTGCTGTTTTTCCATACCTCACACATATCCTTATATTTGCTCATATTATGCACATTTTCTGTAAATATTGTATATTTTCAAATCCCCTGCACTTATTTGTATATATAAATCACTATATTCCTGCACTTCTGGTTAGATGCTAAATGCATTTCATTAGCTCTGTATTTGTACTCGGCATAAGGACAATAAAGTGGAATCTAATCTAATAATACGTTTAAAAGAAATAATATGTTGGCTCTCTCAAGCCAATATAATTAGTTAATAATACATTTCATGAAGACACAATAATAGATTAAAGGAATCAATAGATGGTAACAAATACAGACAAAACAGGTAAACATTATAACGTTAGAAGCCAGCCTGGTGTAAAAACGGATATTCTCGTCTGATCCAGCGATGCAACCCAAAGTGGGACTGCAGTTGTATAGTTTCCAGCTAGCATTGCAGTTCTTCCACTTTCTGTTTAAATACTTCATAACTCCAGTTCACCAGCCCTCACTACTGCTGATAGTGACAGAATAGTCATGATCAGGTGCTGTCTGTATATCTTTCATCTCGAAGTCTGGCAGGGATGCAGTGGGGCATCTTGGTCAACAATCCCAAACATTAGCTCTAGGTGTTGGTGGATTGTATTGGTTCCATGCAAACAGAGAATGAATAACTCCATTTTAGTTGTCTTAATCCTCCAGCTGTCAAAACAAAGTAATCTTTGTAGAAACGCACACTACACACTTAATGTTCTTGTAGAAATGAAGTGGTCCCTACATATTTTGGTCAACCACTGAGCACGGACCTCAGAATCAACAGGGAAAAAATGAAAGCTTATCTTAAAGCTGTTAGATTGCAACAAATTAGGGCAAAGAGGTACGCAAAGAAGATTTGCTGTCTTGTCACTGATAGATCACTCTCATCTTTGAATTTTAAACATGCCCCTATTTGTTAGCCAAATCTTAATATACTCTACTTCCCACACAGTGTTATACGACCAAAAGTAAGTATGCGGACATTGTTGTACCAAAAGTTTACATGATGGTGCATGTAAACTTTTGGTACAACAATGTCCGCATACTTATATATATATATATAAATTGAGTAGTAAGAACTTGAGTAGTAAGAAACCTTGGGTAGTACTGGCACGTGGCCAGGCCGGGGTCTCAGAATCACATGGGAGAAGCTCAGTCTGAACTCCAGGCAGTCACTGGCCACAGAGAAGGCCTGCATGTCCCGGACCCTCTTGATAAAAATGAATGCCACTAGAAGGGCAGTCTTCAGTGTGAGGGGCTCGAAAGGGGCCCCCTGTAGTCCTTCCAGGACCACATAAACATCCCAAGAGGAGATGAGGTGTGGCCTAGGGGGATTTAATTTGGCGCCTCTTCAATCAGGTCATGCCATCCAAAGGGCCCACCTACAATGGTGTTGTGGCGAGCAAAAATGGCCGTCAGGTGACCTTAAGAGTAGAGGGAGACAGACATCTCTCCAGGCACTCTTGGAGAAAAGACAGCACAACTCTAATCTGGCAACTCTGTGGGTCCTCCCGATGAGAGGAGCACCAGTCTGTGAAGAGATGCCACTTCTATTGATAGTGTCAATCACGCCGATGAAAGACCCACTAGGTCCACCGTGTCGCGTCCAGGGGCCAGACACAGAGATTCCAGAGGTCTGGTCTGCCTGAGTAAGAAGGTCCTGGTTCAGGGGAATGCACCAGGGTAAGGAACATGAGCTCCGAGAACCAGGCCCTGCTTCCCCGACCTTGCACAGAACCTGTGCAAAGAGGCTCACTGGAGGAAATGCATACTTGTGTAGATGCTATGGCCAGTTGTGTGCTCGTGACCGAGGGCAGGTCACGATGCAGGATGTGCTTGATCGCCTCAGTCTGCTTTTTAACCGCTGAGAACTGCTGTGCAAAATCCTTGCGTCACCAAATGAGAGTTTGCATCAAGAAAGTGAACTCTTCAACACACATCTCTGCAGAACTAAGCCACAGGTGTCTTTCCTGAATCATGAGTGTGGACAGGGTGTCGACCCAGGGTGCATGCCGTGACCTTAGTCACCCATAGAGCAAGGTCAGTCATTGTGCGCAGCTCTTGTGTTATAGCTGGGTCGGACCAACCCTCATGCAGGTCCCTCAGAGCCTTGGCCTCATTGTGTACCTCAGAAAAAGAAGGCACTGGGATTGGGTGTGACTTAGCACCGCTTCAGGACCCCAGATACCGATCATCGAGCCACAAGTGCTTGGGAGAGGGTGGAGACTTCCACTCCAATCCAGTGCTCGCTGCTGCTCGACATGGCACCACTGACAGCTCTGCATTCCCCTCTTCTTGAGCTCCATGCTGAGAGAGCACAGCCTCAGGAGAGTCATCCTCAGAGAGGAGCAACACACTTCCACAACCACAATGTTCTCATAGTCATCTCTTCACAATGAGAACATTAACCATCCACAAAAGGCACCTGAGCATTCTTGAGCCCGAGACACTCAAAGCACCAATCATGACTATCCGAGGGAGCAATGTACCGGCCACATTCAGTACCATGGAAGGACATCTTTAAAAAGACTATTGTGGGAGCGGTGAAGGAAATACGCTCTTTAAGCTTGTGTAGCTGACCTGCTGAAGTGCCATGGGAAGTTTAGCTGAGGATGGGACAAGGCAAACTACTGCTGACTGCACCATAATTCCGCAGCAGGAATAAGAGAATATCCAGCTTTTAGATATAGCTTTAGAATATAGCTTTTAGAAGGCATTGGGACCGCATTCACGACTCCGAAGGGCAAAATCTGAGTCAGTGTTGCAAGCCAGCCAGCTTATATACCCAGATATCTGGGGTGAAGACTGGCACCCAAAGTCCACTGTCCAATTTTCATTGGCCTATTTTATAAAAGATCGGAGGTGATTGGGCCTCCCAAGAACAAATCCCTAGTGTCATCATCAGACTGCACAGAAAGCAAACTTTCCCTCCAAATTGCTATCAGCATTTCTGACACCAATAGGACAGTTTATGACGCCATTCCCAATCTTCAAATGGAATTCCATGGGAAAGAGTAACACCATATGACCCAAGAGAGACTAAGAACATTCCAATAAGAACATTCCAATTCTAAGACTGATCTTTCTCTTGTATTCATGCATTTGGATGAATGAACTTAATGTATTTCAAACCCTGTCGTATTTAGTATATAAAAGATTGTGTATAATATATATTTTTGTAAGTCACTTTGGATAAAAGTGTCTGCTAAATGACTAAAAGTAAATGTAAATTTAGTATATAACAGATCATCTTCTAATTTTACAATTTCACAATCTGACGATGTATGATTGTGTAATCTGGATTAATATTTGCAAATGTGCCATGTGGCGATAAACCTGCAAATATGGTGTTGAGTGAGACAAATAACTTTCTCCGGCTTAACAACTATTTGTTTTGGCCTCACTGGGCATGAATTTTATGAATTTAAAAATGACTGCCATCTCAGTCTGGGTTCTCCCTTTCACTCTTCTTCTACCATTTTCTCACTGATTTTTGACCCCTGGAAACCCTCCACCACAGGAGGGGGGTAGATTCTGACTCAATCCCTTTAAGACAGACTCTGGACTTCAGCTAACTTCGTTGTTCTCCAGAACTCCACAACTACATAGATCCTATATCTGAACCCCTCAGGGTTCTCTATGTGCATTCATACTCATGTTCTGCACTAAAGCTCAATGCAAGCATCCAATTTCTATATACATAGAATAGCCGTGTTAAGTTGTGCCTTTTAATTAAGGTGATTACATTAAAGGTTAATTCAAAAATTTATAGCAGATTTAAATCTGTACGGACTTAAGATCCTCGCTCTTTTCCATCTCTCTGTCTCCCTCCATGCGTTCTTTGTGTTTGTGTATGTGTTTAATGTGTATTAATGTGTATATTTATGTTTAGATAGATATTATACGTTTCCCCTATAGTGTAGTTTAACACCAATATTTATTCTAGCCTACACATAGTCCTATGGATTTATTATTCAAATCCCTTAAGGGATTATTAGGCTGCATTAATTAGGTAAACCAAAACCCGGGACACTTCCTATAGGTACAGATGTAATGGCTCCACACTAAATCTTTCTGTCTTTTATTTCCCCAAGGTCCTGTAGTCAGCTGGATCCAAATTTTGAGACCAGATGATGGGGGACAGGATGATACGACCCCTGAGATAGATCATCGGGATTTGATGGACTTCTTTAGTAAACTTACCATTATATATCTACATACCTCTAGCCTAGTTAGTTTCTATACTTTGTTCCCTGCATAATCACAGCAGTGTGCTGTCATAGCTGCAATTAGGACAAACTCTGTCCTCTCTCCTCCAGGCAAGCTCACGCTACTCCCTCCAATCCCTGGTTGTCTGAGGTCCTACATGAACACCGGACAGAACTCAGGGCGGCTGAGAGAAAAGGCACATAGCCAGAGAGCCATTTGACCTCAGTAAGTATCAGACATTACTGTCCTCCTTCTCCACCAGTATTCACTCTGCCAAGACTACATTTTACACCACCAATGTCAGCAACACATTTGATGCTCTCAAGCTCTTCAGAACTTTCAACTCCTTCCTCTGCCTTCCTCTGCCTTCCTCTGCCCTCCTCCACCTCCTCCTACACCCTGCTTATCAGTGGATAACTTTGCAGACTTTTTCACAAACAAAATAACATCCATAAGCAGCCAGTGCACACCACCACCAACTCCAACACCTGACCCACCTACACCCAAAACTCTACTCACCTCCTTTTCTAGGCTAAGTGAAGCAGAGGTGTCCAAACTTCTATCATGTCACCCCACCACCTGCCAACTCGACCCAATCTCATACAGGCCATATCAAGCTCACTCACACCATAACTCACACGTCATCAACTTATCCCTTCTTACTGGCAGTTTTCCCTCCACATTTAAGCAAGCCCTGGTTACTCCTCTGCTTAAAAAGCCCACACTCAACACTTCCATTACCAGCAACTACAGACCTGTATCACTGCTCCCGTTCATAGCAAAAAATCTTGAACATGCTGTTCTCTATCAGACGACATCTTTCCTCTTACAGAATAATTGGCGCAACAACAGGTAGTCTGGCTTCAAGAACAACCACTCCACCGAGACTGTGCTGCTGTCCATAACCCGAAGCCTTGAGGACACCTAAAGTGGAGTCCAAATCCTCCATACTATTGCTCCTTGATCTGTCTGCAGCCTTTGACACGGTCAACCACCAGATCTTTCTTAACACCCTGTCCTCGCTGGGTATTCAAGGGCACTCCAATGGTTTCAGTCTTACCTTTCCGACAGATCCTTTAGGGTATTGTGGAGAGGTGAGCTGTCCAAATGCTCTGTTGGCCTTCCAACACAGGCACTCAAACCACTACAGCTGATTCAGAATACAGCAGCATTCGACTGGTCTCAAGGAACCTAAAAGGGCCCATGTCACACCTCTCCTCATTGCCCTTCACTAGCTACCAGTTGCTGTGCGCATCAAGTTCAAATCTCTACTCCTTGAATATAAAATCACCACTGGCTCTGCACCAACCTACCTTCACAACCTCATTCACATCTACACCCCTTCCAGATCCCTACGGTCAGAAAAAGAACATCGCCTGATAATGCCCTCCTCAAAGGGCATGCAATCACTTGCTCGCAGGTTCATCTTCACTATCCCTTGCTGGTGGAATAATCTCCCAAACTCTGTTTGGTGAGCTACATCTCTCACTACATTCAAAAAACAGCTAAAAACCTGCCTCTTCCACGAATACCTGACACAAGTATAAAAAAAAACTACTTAGCCATGGCCTAAGAAACTCCTCTCTCCCAACAGGTACAGCTAATATTATCGCTTTGTGTTTTCCCCACCTTGTAAGTCACTTTGGATAAAAGTGTCTGCTAAATGCCTAAATGTAACTTTGTAACATTATGCTTCTCTTTTTAACATTACACATTATGCTTGTAACATTACACTATTTCTGTTGGTAACATAGTGCCTGACATATTGTCAGATGTAATTAGACCCGACAGTTTTTTTACCAATAAATATTTATAAATCATTATAATCAACTCTCCATCCATATCCAAAAAGGTACAAATTGCAGCTTTAATGTGCCAGAGTAGAACTGTCCCTCCCGGCTGAGCCTAGTTTCTCCCAAAGTTTTTTCTATACACCATTGGAATTTTGGTTCCTTGCCACTGTCGCCCTGTTGATTTGTAAATTGTTAATATTGCTTCGAGCGATATGATATAATTATAATCCGAAAGACTCAAATTGTCTCCCATTATCTTTTCAGGTATTTTTATTGTATATATTTTATGTAAACATTTTACTTTATGTTGTGTGAATTTTGATGGTATTATGGCAAATCCCTTATACCCCTGTCCCATAAGATGTTATCTTTTTAAATGCCATCTCTATGTTAGCTGGAACAGCATATCTTGCTCTATGATTTTGATTCAGATGTCACTAGTCCCTTGGCTGATTTCACTAAAAAGGGAGCTCCAGACTCGGTCCAGTGGACAGAGCAGTGCCAATGGGCTTTTTACCCTGGTTAAGGCTGCATTGTGTGGCGGGCTATTGTTACACTCTCCTGCCTGGTATGCAAAATAACAAACCTCCAGAATGCTGAAGACCATGCCCAGATACCAACAGAGACAGTCATCCCAACACCAGACGACCATGGCACCCAGACAGCATCTCAGCAGATGGCTGACCACATAGAACAGGCCAAGACACAAATGGCTAAACTGAGGTATGACAGGAACAAAGAGCTCCCATGCACCTGACCATCAGGTCAGGTTACTGTTGGAACAGACCAGCATTAATATACACCCTCTACTCCTCTAGCAAAGACCCAGACTCCTCTTGCCCTCAAGTAATGAAAGGCATACTGCTGAATGACATGATGTTAACGAACATCACACTGGATCTATGGAGGATCAACCAATGACAGACCAAATGTTCCCTTTACCGTCAAGTGTAAACATTTCCCTTTGGATATTTGCTTGTCAAACTGCCTAGGGAATTTGTGCTCTGAACCTGAAGTGGAATGACCAATTCTGAACCTGCTACTTCCTGGTTCTCGTGGACCTTACAACCCCCTGGATGGCCTGTCAAGTATGAGAACTTCTTGTCAAGCCAGACCATACCGGAATTTGCACCCTGGTACATAAACTAGAGACAGTACCTGCATATACCAAAGGGGTCACTGTTCAGCTCAACAGATGGCATGGCCAAAACCTCAACCACACACCTTCAAGGGAATATGAGGAGCTTGGTCTCACTTTGGAAGCCACACCCCCTAATGGATGTGCCATCCTGTGCCGCATACATCCTGTACAAATACAAGAACATTTACCAAAAGACCATGACACAGAGCCCAAAGTTAACTGTATAGACCCACTGACAGAACCACGTCACATCAAGCCCCAATCCAGCTGCATCCAGGCTATATAGAGCATTCCCACCAATGCCTCAAACTACAAAGTTTCCTGGGCATGTGCAACCACATGCGACTGTTCCCCAAAAAGTAACATTGCATGCCTTCTGAAAGAACTTCCGATTCATTTAGACACACACTCAGGACAGTACCAAGACTGAATGCAAACAGCAGCTTTGCTTATCCCCATTACCCTGATCCAAGGGGTTCCATCCTGATCCAAAGCTGAATCCACCAACCACTGCCTCAGTGCTGGTCTGTTCCAACAGTAAGGCTAGAACAAAAGGGGTATTGCTTATGCCAGCTGAACAAAGCTCACATTAAAGCTGAATTACTCAGATGCACTGCACTGCATGAGCCATCCAGCAAGTCTCCAATTACAACGGAAACCAAAGATGAACCATACAAAGAACATCGGTATGCCCAAAGCAGATGTTTTGTGGATAAACTTTTAAAGTTTAGGCTACTGCAATATCTCAAGTTGGGCCACCAGTCATCACAGTACAAGTGACAACTTTTCTGATTAACCTTCAAATCGCATTAGCTCACAAGAACTCCATCAGAGAACTCCTGACTTGCACAGACTAAATTAGAACTCAGTTTCCCAAGCCAGGTCCCTGGCTTGAAATTAAAGTAGTTCAGAACAGCGACCCTCAAGCCACCCTAAGCATTGCAGAGTCAACCAACAAACAAACTCTCATCAAAACAGCACCCAAATCACATCTACTTATATTGGCTCCACTAACAACATAGCTTTACTACAATCCTCTGACACTGCAAGCAAGGCAATGCAAAATCACCTGTCACACCCCATCACCTGCCCTATAATGACATCCAACCTCACTGATGCACCAAGCCTATAACATCTCAGTGACACCAAGCACATGCTGCACCTAAAAGGCAAAATACTCTAGTTTGTCCCTGACGACCCCACCGTGCAAGAGCCTGTTCCCCAGTGCCAATGGGGGGTCAGGCATAAAGGCCAAGCATGCAGCAAGATGAGGATCACTGATTTGTTGCCAGTCCCAACTGGCAAACTCCAAACCGAGAGCACTACCGCAACACAGAGCAGGCACTCTACCACAGTCAACCTTTAAATAGACAGTGTGTGACCTGTCCACAAGGGGGGGTCTATACTATCATGTACCAGCTCACCAAGTAGTTACAGTGCTTTTCAGCACCCAACGATGCAGATCACCGAATTAAAGCATATTTTCGAATGAACCACATTCTCTCCAAGTTTGGGCTGCCACTGAGAGTCCAGCCTAGACTGTGGAGCCCACTTCATGATTATGCAGAACATTTGGAACCCCCTGGGCATACAAGCCCAACTCTGCCAAGTGGAATGAACCAACCAAACAGTATTCAGTATGCTGGAGTCCCAGTTAGTCGACATCACTCCCCATGACACAGACCTACAGGCACCTGCTGGGATGCCAACCACACCCAACTCACCTGCTGTCCTATCTGGGACTGCTGGTGACATTCTGCTGTGCATCTCTACAGAGATAGGATAAGCCCTAATGGATGTGATACAAGAACCAGTGGAAAGTGCGTAGAAGAGACCAAGATGAGACAATGCGTAACTGTGTCGAGACCATCCTCTGCTTGTATGACGGAATGCTGAGAACAGTTACAAACCACATGATGCAATCGTCCACTGAAGTTTACACCTGAACACCTGAAGGAATTCCATGGTAAGGAGTAACACCACATGGCCCAAGAGAGACTAATGACATTCCAATACAACAAATGAAGAGCTTTCTCTTTATGTGGTCACATTAAAATGCATTTTTTAAATAATAAAATAGTCAGAGAAAAATCATAAACATGCAAATGCCTGCAAAACAATCACATCAGATGGTGCATCATATTTGCCCAAGGAACAACTCCAGTCATTCTCTACTAAAGATAAGGATAAACTGTCAAAAGTTAAATAATCTAAACTAACAACATGTATGCTTGGTCCTATACCTACTGGGTTGCTAGAAGAGATGCTTCTTGAAATTTTTGATTAAATGAAATGAAACTAAATTAAATTTTATTAATACATAGCACAGAAAACCTCTATTTCTTCTGATATAAACCTATTATATCAGACCTCTTATTATAAAATGACAGCTTGATCCCAGGGATCTAGTAATTTACAGACCCATCTCAAATTTACCTTTTATTTCAAAAATACTCAAAAAAGGTGATGTCCTCACAGATATGTTCTTTCCTGGAAAGAAATGGTATCTGTGCAAATGTTCAGGATTTAGACCACATAGTACAGAGACTCTTGGCATTTGCACATGCAACTACTCTGTCTTTATAAACACATTCATGTCACAGATATCCAAATTATCAAAAACAGGAATGGGAACATAAAAATTAATCACTAGTGATCGCCAACACAGAGCAGCGCATTATTTTTATTCCGTTACATGGACATTTGTACCCTAAATAGTGACCTTACTGCCACCAATTATTAGCATATATTATTATACCATTACTATATTATAGATTATTATATTATTATATACTGTTACAACAAAATTTTCATTTAAGCCAAACTGATTTACGTGACGTAAATCAGTTAAATTTAGATTAAAAACCCATCTCTTTAATCTAACCTACACATAGACCCGTGGATTTATTATTTAAATTCCTTAAGAGATTGTTAGGCTGCATTAACTAGGTAAACCGTAACTAAGGACATTTCCCATATGAACAGATGTACTGGCTTCACACTAAGTCTGTCTGTCTTTCATTTCCCCAAGGTCTTGTCTGCTAGATGGTGGGGAGACGGGATGGGACGATCCTTGAGACAGACCAACTCAGCTCCAGTTCAACCTGACACTAGTCCCGTTTCCAGGTCAGGTAATTGATCATCCTTATACCAATTCAGGAAGATTACATCCATAATCTGGATCACCCAAAATCAGTGGGAATATCATGTACTTCTTTATTCAACTTCCTATTATGTACTTACCTACCTCCAGCTTAGTTAGATTCTACATTTTAGTTCCTTTAGACCAGACAGTTTTTAAATCAATACAAAATTATAAATCAGTATTATCACCTCTACATTTTTATACAAGAAAGTTACAGAGGAGTTCTGGCCCTCCCAGATGACCCTGGTTTCTCCATCTATACATTATTGGAGTTTTGGTTCGTTGCCACAGTTGCCCTATTGGCTTGGAGAGAAAATTGGCTTTTTTCTAGAAAAGAAAGCACAGGGAAACGTTTTAGGTGGAGTGCTTTGAAGTTGCGAGAGGACTGCCCCTACTCCAGTGTTTGAAGCGTCCACCTCCACAATGAACGGTTGGTCTGGGTCAGGGTGCCGGAGAATGGGCGCAGTGGTAAAGCGGGTCTTTAATTCATCGAAAACAGCCAGCGCTTCGGGGGTCCAGGGTAGACGTGACTTTTAGTTCTATGTGAGGGCTGTTAAAGGTGCTGCCACAGAACAGAATCCTTTGATAAACCTTTGATAAAAGTTGGCGAATCCTAAAAAGCGTTGCAGTTCCTTGATCATTTGAGGGCGTGGCCACTCCATAACTGCTCTCACCTTCCTTTCATCCATGGCCACCCCTTCTTGACTAATTATATAACCCAAAAAGGAGGTGCTAGTTCAGTGAAATTCACATTTTTCTTCCTTGGTGTACAACTGGTTCTGAATTAGACATTTTAACACTGCCCTTACATGCTCGATATGTTCATCTTACGTATCTGAATAAATGAGAATGTCATCAATATAAATGATCACCCATCTGTCAAGCATGTCTCTGAAAGCGTCATTCATGTAGGACTGAAATACTGAGGGACTGTTTGCTAGTCCAATAGGCATGACTAAATATTCATAGTGTCCACTGTTAGTAGAAAATGCAATTTTCCATTTATCCCCTTCTTGTATACAGATCAGGTTATAGGCACTACGAAGATCCAGCTTCATGTAGTATTTTGCATGATGTAACTGCTCTAGGGCCGAAGGAACTAAGAGGAGAGGATAACAAAATTTCACAGTTATGTTGTTGAGACCTCGGTAATCTATGCAGGGTCGTAAGCCACTGTCCTTCTTCAAGAAGAAAAACCCCACGGCTACTGATGAGTTGGAAGGTCTAATGAACCCTTTTCCTGACTCCTCCTGGATATAATCTCTCATGGCTTCAGATTCAGGCTGTGATAACGGGAAGATTTTACCTTTCGGTAATGCGGCTCCTGGGATGAGGTCGATGGCACAGTCTGTGGCTCGGTGTGGAGGGAGTTGAGAAGCTCCCTTCTTACTGAAGGCCTCTCATAAGTCGTTATATTCGGATGGCAGACTTGTTTGATGCTCAAGTTGTTCTTTCTGGGGCACTGGAGAAGAGACTTGTGGAGTAATCTTGGTTAGACAATGGTTTATGCAATGAGGTGAACATTTAACAATTTGTCCCTCCTTCCAGGAGATCACTGGGTTATGAGATTGTAACCAAGGGACTCCAAGGATCAAAGGATATTTAGGTGAGGTTATGACATAGAAGCGGAGTTGCTCGGAATGAATGGCACCAACCTGAAGGTTTAGTTTGTTGAAGGTTTAGCAGGCAGCTGAGGAATCCAAAAACCAGGTAAACAGTCCAAAAATCAGGGCAGGCAGCAAACAATCCAATAATCCAATAATCCAATAATCCAATAATCCAATAATCCAATAATCCAATAATCCAATAATCCAATAATCCAATAAACAGTCCAAACGGTAACAAGTAATCCAACAAACAATAGAAAACACTCAGAAATGTCGCCGGGGCAAAACAAGACTTCGCAATGAGTGTCTGAAAATATGGGGTTTATAAACTCTAGAGTTAATGAGGTTCATGTGACGAACAGGAAGTAATCAGGTGACTGGAAGTGGTCAAACCCAGGTATGAGGCATTATGGGAATTGTAGTTTACCATAGCGTTAGTACTCAGGAGACGGCTCCCGCTGGTGGTGCGGAGGAGGTGGAGCAGGGACCTCCTCCATAACAATATGGTTCAGTCTGATGAATATCAGATCTTTCTGTACTAAATCAAATAGTTTGCAATAATTTGAAAGAAGCCTTGCTAAATCCAGATGAATACATAACCTTTGAGGGTTTACTCTTTTAAAGTAAGAAACATGACGTTCACTCAAAAGACAAAGAGAAAGTGTTGCTGCAATTTATAGTAATACTAATAGTAATAGTAAATAATTGTAGTGCAAGAGGTTTGGTTTCAAATATTTTTAAGTGATGGTGCTTCATATAGCATTTGGTGTTTTTTAACATTAGATAACATTATCTAGGACGTTTTTACAAGCTACTGTTTACAGGCCACCAGGGCATCACAGAATTTGCTTTCACCAATAAAGACTGCTTTGTTAATAATCTTGCTGAATTGTTTCAACTCATTCCAGATGGCTTAGAAGAACCTGATATTTCAAGAACATTATTGACTTTTTCTTTTCTAGAAATTTAGACACAGTTGCTCTTATGCACCTAAAGAAGATGAACTGCCTGACGCTGTGGTATCATGAGTACACAAACCCTAAAGAGAGCAGCCTGCAACTGCAGTCCTGCTACGTAGAGCATAGTTGCATTAATGCATAAAATGTCAAGCAACTTTCTGTTATTAAATTCAGAAAAAAAACGTATGCATAATTACTTAGAATATCCATCAAGAGATAAACAGTATTATATCTTAATCTTTAGATAGGAACTCGGGTGTCCTATTAGGTGACCACATTAATTCAATATGCCTGAGAAGTAATCCCTTACTAAGCCTGGTTTCTCCCAAGGTTTTGTTGTGCATTTCTGTCACCGGACAAAGTTTGGGTTTTCTGCCACTGTCACCCCTGGATTCCTTAGTTGGGGTTTAAAAAACATTAAATATTCAGTTACAGTCTCAGTTTGACAGCAATTAAAACTATTGCATGAGAACAAAAACTAAACTGGATAATGACACCACTTTTCCCTGTGTTTCTTAACTAATTGGATTTTGCAGTTGAGCAAAATAGCAAAATGTTTACCAGTAAATGATCAGCATATATAATGTGTATCTCTGGGTTAATTATTAAGGTTTATAAGGTTTATATTAAGGTAAATATAAGGTTTTAAGATTTTATAAGACTGTTCTAGAATATCATAGAGACGGGGTTCTCTTTGGGTGGTCTCTTTTGACTCAGACTGTCCTGTAGTCTTCAAGCTACACCTCACAACCATTTATGGTGGCCTACCCAGTGAAATGAAATGAGTAAGTCGTGTCTTAGCATTAGAACATTGTAGAGACATGGGGGGGCTAACTTGCTAGCATCATGCTACTTCACACTAAGCCATACTAGCATCATGATAATTCATGTTAGCATTATGCTAAACCATGCTAGCATGATGCTGCAACATCGTTAATAACATTGCTGAAATATTCTTGCCTGCGTTTTGCCACAGCAGGCACCACTCACATTTTTCTAAAGCCTTCTGACTTTTAGGCCCCCTGTTGTCCACAACAATATTTGAAGCCCCTCAAAAAAATATTTTACACCAAACACTAAGAAATCTTTTGATTTTTTTGTTATTTTAGCTTATTTACGTAGTTTTCTGTCATCTTTAAGTACTTTTAAGTTATCTTGAGGCCCCTCTGTAATTTTAGCCATTTGCATGTCTTTACATAACTGGTCGCTGTCATTGACAAAATTGTCAAACTTTACTAAACAACTCAGTGACAGTCAAGAGGCTTTTAGTTAAAAAATTCCCTTCTTTAAAAAACAATTAGGGATAATGCCTTTCTAGTTTTGCTTTTCCAAAAATCAATTACATGATTTAAAGTACGCAAATCATTGAATTTGAAATATGAGATGATATTCCACTGTGTTACAGTGGGTGAGATGTCTCTCCAGGCAGTCCTGTCATGTGCAGTTTAGGTTTCCTCTGCCATACGCTGTCCATTCTGTTCCCACCATGCACCAGTTGAAGCAGAATAATAACTAGAATTAAGCTCTTGCTGATGATTCTGATGTGCTTCACTACGTCAGCCAAACTCAATGCACTCTCCACCATAATCTTCTACAGCATCTGATGCCACCTTAATTTCACATTTGTCACTGTTTAGCTCAACATGTAAAAACATGTCACATTACTGCCACACACCGCTGAAGATATTTTCGGAATACTTTGACTCAATGGTTCATCTCTAGTACTAATGTCATGGAAAAATAAACAAATGTTCCTTAAATACGGGAACATAATGTTTTTAATTTGTTTTGATTATGCTAAACAATGTGAAAGTAATTTTACAGTATGTTTATTTTATCTTAATTATTTTTAATTATTTAATTATTGTTTTAATTTATGAGTTGGAATTACATCTTTGAGACATAACACAAAAATTATATCACAAAGTATTGTTAAACTAAAAATGGCAATATGTTTGTTTGAGGGCTAACTTAAGTTTTTAAATATTACATTTTTTACAGATATTTTTTAACTAGTAAAGTTTGAGGACAAACTTTATGTTGGCTTGAAAAAGCCTGGCCTGAAAAGTGTATAATGCATTAAAATACTTTAGGTCTGACATGAAGGTGACTAGATTAACATGTTTTAGTATATTGTCAATGTTTAACATAATCTAGCATGATTATAACATGTTATGTTATCTAACATGTTATAACATCAGTTATCATGTAGTTAGCACATTTGAACATGGTACTAGCATGTTTTAGCATCAATTAGCATGATGTTAATATTTAAATATGATGTTAGCATCAATTAGCATCAATTTAGCATGATGCTAGCATGTTTAGTATCAATTAGCATGATGCTAGCATATTTTAGCATGATGCTAGCATGTTTTAGCATCAATTAGTATGATGCTAGAATATTTCAGTATGATACCCGCATGTTTCAGTGTAGTTGGCAAGTGACTCTAGTCTTTCTGGCAAGTAAGTATTTGGGTGTAGCTTGAAAGCTGTAGGAGGAGTAGCAGTCAGAAAATCGGGGTCTCCGAAGAATAATAATAACTAGAAGCGGTTAGCTGAAGCTGGTTTGTCATTAACAAAAAACAGGTTATGTGCTGTAGTTCTCCTGTAGCTCAGTGGTAGAGCATTGTGTTAGCAGCACAAGAGGTCGTGGGTTCGATTCCCAGGGAGTACATGTACTAAGAAAAAATGTATAACTTGAATGCATTGTAAGTCGCTTTGGATAAAAGCGTCTGCCAAATGTGTAATGTGGTGTAACAATTTAACTTTCCTTCCCTTAAGTCCTATTGTTATCTCAGGGTTCTTTCAGGTTCATTTTGTTTCCTCTACATCAGTAAAGCATGGTCAAAGCACAAAACTCTCATTGTTTAATGCATGTATTAACAGACATCCAAACAATCAAAACACAAAAAAACAAATCAATTATTACTGCTATTTGTAAATGTCTTTTTGTCATTCTATTTTGTGGAAGTGCTACAGTGGTCAAGGTCAAAACACATCCCTCAGATGTAATACACTGTTATTGATGTGGTCAGCCAAGGCATAAATCAGTCTTTTGTCCCAATTCACCACCTAAAACTAGACACTATGGAAAGAGTGGTCATATTGATCAATTTTGGACCTGGACTTCCACAGGGGTATTCTTTTGATCTATTGATCCAATCCATAAGGCGATTGAATATGAGGGGTCTATTATTCTGCAATGTGTGGACGATCTTTTGCGAACATTTAACTGCAATACAGACTGTTCTGAGCATACTGAAAAATAAAATTTTAGGTTCTCGCATGTCCATGGTGGGTTGAAGAGACAAGTGTGACCCATCAGTGGAGTATGCGTCACCACTCTCACTCTTCATAGCGACCTCACTAGACCTGTATAATGTATCTTAACTGTAAATCCCTTTACAGTTAGGTTTGATGAGATATTTCACAGAAAATGGATAAAATTGATAGACTTTAACAAACTTTAAAGTGTTTATGAGGATCATCTTATGTTGTCTGCTGTGTTGTCTTATGTTGTCTGCTGCTTAGTTGGATGTCCTTTGTTGATGGTGCAATGACCTGACCTTCTTGACTAAATAAGATCATACAGCAATATCAGTTTTGACATGATCTGTTAAGCTGACATTAAGAAACTGTTCTTTTGAATAACTGAGTAACTGCAGTATTTAAAAAAAGCTAAAAATGTAACATTTCTTAAAACTTTCTTAAAACCAAGAATTACAATTATTTTGACCTCTTCAAAAAGTTGGGAAAACAAGCTAATTTTTGATGCTGTGTGCATTCTTCAAACATGTAACCCTTTCAATGTAAGAAAAATATTTTTTAATTGTTTACTGATAACTATAAACTGGCATTTGGTTCCAAACTAGTCAAACCAGATTATCTTTAAAATTGCAATCATGTTACATTCTGGCATAGTTTTTAAATTTGGCTGACTATCTAAAATTAAGAAAGTCGATTATTTCACTGATTATTTTGTGACAAAAAAATTTTTTTTTGCTTTTTGTTGAAAAAAAGCTTATTTTGTATGCTATTTGTGGAAAGTACTGCATGTACCTCTAGCCTATAGATCTACATCTTTGGGTAGAAATGAGTGGAGGACGCATAAAAAACAAGCATCATTAGACAGTTCATGGCAGAAGGCTCTTCTCCGTGGGTCACTGTTAATATGACTGCCAAGTGTGCAGTAAACAGATGTCTTCTATCATTCACACGTCACACATCATTAGATACAGATGCATGTCACTATTGTAGCATTGTCCAATTGTGCTTGACACCGGAAACACTCCATCTTCAAGCTAATTATACCATATTACTTTTCTTGTCAAACAAAAGAAAGAGATGAGGCGGAAACATTTTTGTGGGGTACTTTGTTTGTTAGTTTATGCATTGATTAAGATGCATTGTGATGGACTAGGAGTGTTAAATGTACATTGAAAGACACAATTTGCAGTCAAAGCAGTCAACGGTGAGGAAATGTTGACAGCTGATCTGCCATGAGCTTGGATGCTGGGGTAAAGATACCCAGTATAAATTTAAAATGGTCATAAGAAACTCCCTTTAGAAGAGCCATTTATGCACTTATGTTAAGGATGCAGGCTTATTTTATACTATAGGCAACACAAAAAAAGCTCGCATCTCGCATTCTTTACCATACATGACTTTGATTGACTTGTGTGTGAATATTATGCCTTCAGTTAATGTTAATGCTGATCAAAATACAGAATTGAAGAATTGGCTGCCTTTTATCACACCCTATAGGATGCTCATTTGAAATCTGATCCGAAATGACACCAAGTGGAATTTTCAATTAGCAATTCTAATAATTTTAACAGTCACCCAACAAAGACATTGTATGAATTCATGTTGGTTTATTTGGCACAAGTTTTTGTTATGTTGCTCTGGCAAATATGGCAGTCATCTTGGACTTACGCTAACACCTAGGGGTAATGAGCATGCAAATGCAAAAGTTATTAGTTACAGTAATAAAATGTGTTGTTGAATCAGCAACATTTAATGTCTATATTAGGTAAAAATGGCAAAAAGCTGTCTCTAGACCTTGTCAATCAGTATTGTTTTAAGGAATGTAGGCTAATCAATGCTTGTAACGGATTTCATAGGTGTATACTACAGTCAAAAACAGTGGACCTTGGACTGACTCTAACAATGACAGAAAGAGATGTATTGAAGTTGCAAATAAACTAAGGATCAGTACATCTTTAGTCTCTAGTTTAAGAAATAGATGCTGACAGCTTCATTAAATTCTACCTGCTTAACACAACTTTTATGTACAAAAATAAAGAGAAAACACAGGCTTTATGAAAAAAATGTAGTAAGTAGTAAAAAATTGTAAAGACACTTTTGAAACAGAAACAAACATTTCCAATGGACACATAAACACAGATATTGGGTAACAGATAATTAAAAAAGAGTGTGATGGATCCTAAATCCATTGACTTTTTGTGAAATCAGCTAGACCATGGGTGTCAAACTCATTTAGGTTGGGGAAAAGGTACCCTTGAGAAGGCCAAACCTTAGTGTGCTGACATTTACATAATATTAATCATGCAGAATTACATAATTACATAACTTATAATACAGCTTGAAAAACACACAGGTCTCAAGTGAAAAGTTAAAGTGCATTTAACTAATTTAGTAAGTCCCCTGAAATTGAACATTAAAGGCAGGGTAGGCAATTTTTCCAATAACATTTTTTGTTATGCTGGTTGAAAGTCTCTTCTTATCCCAACAGCTAAGCGAAGTGGTCTAAATATATTTATAAATAAATATTTCTTCTGTGATGTTGCAGGACTGTAAAATGTTTGTCTAATCAGTCCGAATGCAATAAATGTTCTACATACCTGTCAACTATTTTGCATACCTTTACGCACCCTGCTTGCACAGACAGTCTTCTGTCATTAGCTTGTTGATGTGTTTTGGATGAGTCATGGCTTTGGAGAGCACTTTAAAGGGAGAGCTGGATCTTATGCTTTCTTATGCATATACTATCTATGCAAATACATTTTGAATTTGATGGCAGCAACATCTCTCAAAAAAGTTGGGACAGGGGCATGTTTACCACTGTGTCTGTGAATGTCCGGGAACAGAAGAGACCAGTTGCTGGAGTTTTGGAGGGGAATGTTATCCCATTTTTCATTTTATCATGTACCAAAAGTTTTCAACTGATGAGCGATCTAGACTGCAGGCCAGGCAGGTCAGTTTAGCACCCGGACTCTTCTATCACGAAGCCATGCTATTGTAATGGATGCAGTATGCAGTTTAGCATTGTCTTGCTGAAATATGCAAAGCCTTCCCTAAAAAGATATCTGGATGGGATCATATGTTGTTCTAAAACTTGTATATACCTCTTAGCATTGATGGTGCCTTTCCAGATGTGTAAACTGAACATGCCATAGGCACTAATGCAAAACCATACCATCAGAGAGGCTTTTAAACTGTGCTCTGATAACAAGATGGGTGGTCCCTCTCCTCTTCAGTCTGAAGGACGCAGTGTCCATGATTTCCAAACAGAATTTTAAATTTTGACTCGTCCCTACCCTCACTGAGAGTAACACTACAGAGACTGTATCCTGTCTGAATGGGAGGTGCATATATTGAAAAATCTCTTATTAGCTTACCTGAGGGAAGTATTAATAGAAAAGAAAACTCCTGTGAAGTGCCCTATCAACTAAGAGGGCTGAACAAACAGAGCCTAGGCTGAGCATATGTTTGCAGAGGGGAAGACAGAGAGGTTTACCAACAGGGAAACTGAGCAGTGGAAAATACAAATACTCATTGGTGACAAAGAACACTTGCAGGTCCCCTACCCCCTTGGTGGAGGTGAGCACCACTAGAAAGGCTGTCTTCAGCGACAAGGTTCTGAGATAACAGTGTCATGACTTTGTCACATTTGCTGCAATGGCAGCAAAATTAAATGGCAGCAAAAAAATGGCAGCAAAAAAAAATATACAGTTTTAAGTTGATGGCGATAAGACTATCAAGTTGCTACTGCAGCAAGGACAACACAGACCAATCTTGCACATTTCTGGATTCTCCCCCTGGTTCACAAAGAGATGTCATCTAAGAGTGTATATTTCTTCCCCGGAATACCATCTGAGCAACAGAGCACGTTCCTGACATGAACTGTGCTAACAAAAGGTGCCAGACTAGTAGATGGCAGCACTGCAGAACCAAGCTTATCCATTTAACTTCAACGTGGGCAAAGACATTATTTAATTCCTCCACCAGTAAGTTCCCAGTGCTGCGGGTGGTTGGGTCATTACTACTTTTCTAGTTTGTGAGGTGCTAGATGTCTTGCCATTTTTGAAGTGGCCTTAAATTTTCTGTCTGTAGGCTGCTTTTGCCTCCTTGATACCTCTCTTCAGGCTTGTCCTGGCTGCACTGTACATTACCAGACCTGAAGACGGAGTCACAGTCTCTTGACACTTGATGTCTTGTGTCATCCTTGTGTCATCTGTGGTTGTTCAGATAATTTATTCCTCTGGAACAATCTGGTTGCCATACAGTTGTACAATTGATCTGGTTCCAATTCAGGCACGCTATTCCCATCATCATCGCTTGCTTCATGTTCATCATTAGAACATTCAGTGTGCTCACTTTCTTTTCTGGTAGAAAGATCTTTTTCTTGTTTGACTCACACAGACTGATTTTTTCAAGTCTGTGACATGCTCTTTTGTATTTTCTGTTATGGTACATTCTCCAATTCTCTGAGGTGCTTTTGGGTCAACACCTTGTAAAATCCATGCATTAACTCTACTGTTCTTTGATTCTCTATCCATATGGAGCAAAGATGTTTTTTCCTCCTCTAACACTGTTGATAAGGGTCTAGATTAAATTTCTGTCTCTTCCAGTGGAATGAAATTGACTGGGACTAGAAAGTTAAGGTAGATCATCTTAATGTGTCAGATGTGAATAAAAAATCGATTTTTTGTGCCATTGTAAACAGTCTTAGATCTTTTGTTATACTTCTGTGTCTGTTTTCTCATTTTTGAGGGCGCTTCCAAACGTGCCTTCCAAACATCTTCAGGTAACCATGGATATCTTCCAGACATAAAGTAAAATGGCACAAACCCTGTTGTTTCATAGGTAGTACAATTAGGAAAACATGTAAGTCTGAATCATTTGTGGCCACCTTTTCATTGCTCAAGAAGGCAAAGAGTGGATCCTGTTTCCGAGAGTTATCTTAAATCTTTCAATCTGCCCATTGCCCACAGGATAGCAATTATCAGCACAAGACAACAGCAACAACTTGGCGATCAATTTGCCCTCGAAATTTAAACTTGACTTTGAATTTGACTAGAACATTAATGCCCTCTCCATGTGTTCCTTTTGCAGACATCTATACATACAAGAACATATGGTACATTTGTTCTGATAGACTCTAACGGAGCTCTGGCTTCAGATTCCTGTCTTTCCAACCACACATCATTTACAGTGCGAGACATGCTTTTTAACATCTGGGTCTGTTCCATACCAGAAAAACCTCTGGCATACAAGATGAAGGGTTCTGCTTTGCCCTTAATGGCCTGCATAATCATGAGTTCCTCATTAGAACAACAGTTCTAATGAGTGTGGAAGTACAAGTTGGTACTTGACTTTATTGACTATTGAGTGATGTGACCAATACACACAATTCCTTTTTGTATGAAGTAGATGTCTCTTGAGTATCTTGGTTCAAGTTCAAAATCAAGTGGAGTTTATTGTCATTCCAACCATGTACAAGTACATAGTGAAACAAAACAATGTTTCTCCAGGATCTAGGTGCTACATAAACACAGAACAACACAGAACTACAAGGCTACATAATTTATACATAATTTATACATAAACTGCACAAGTGCAAACATGCAGACAGCACAAGACAGTACAATGACTTCTGGGGCAGACAATGGACGTAGTATGTCCCCAGTGCAGCGCCGACCAGCACACAGTTCTGTTCCAGAGTGATGCTGGTGAAATAAAGATATAAGTGTTAACATAAGTGTAAATAACGGCTCTGTGCAGTATAAGTATTTAGCAGCCAAAAGTGGTATTTCTATTGGTATTTCTAGTGGTCTTGGTATTTCTAAATTAATGTCAAAGGTAAAGTGTACTTTGATGTCACTCCAACCATTCAACAAATAGTGTAAAGCAGAATGAGAATGCATTTCTCAGAGCCCAATGCGCAAGGTAAGTAAAGGCACAAGTAAGACAACAACATAAAGCTGGTATGAGCAGGTCAATAACAGGATGACGTAATATACACCACTGACAGACAAGATAACATATCGGAATGTAAGGCAATCTTAGCTAAATATATAAATTGTGCACAATTGTAGTTTACACAGTATTACTCAATGTAACACTGATGTCAACAGGCACCGTTGGTGGGAAAAGAAGGGTAATTCAGGCACTGAATTATTGCTAAGTTGTTCAAGTTGTATGGCACAACATTTGGGGGTCATCAGGCTGAACAGCAGCAGGCTTAAGACACAGCCTTGAGGGACCTCAGTGTTCAAGATGATGGTCTTACATGTTTTATTTTCTTAACCTATAACTCAGTTTAGGGAAGGACACAGCTCTTGTGCAAAGATGTTGCACAGATAACTAGGGTTTACAGTTGCAGCATTCACTGCCATGTCTCTGGCATTGCCTCACACAGGCCATTTCAAAGTTGGGTACGTCCTGTATGTTGTGATTCTCAGCCTATTGGGTTATTGATATTTCTTACAGGTTGATAATATGTCAGCTATTCAGTAGAATGGCATGAATGCATGTAAAAGGGATTGAGGTGCTGTGTAGAAATGTGTCTCCTTTTACAGAAATCTAAGGCAGTTGGCATGAACACAGGCTTATTAGGCACAGTCATGTAACACTTTATAAGCGGGTTCTAAGCACCATCAGCATCAAAAAGCAAGGGGCATCATCAGCATGTATCATAAACAAGGGAGGCCTCACACATAAAAAGATTAAAAAAACAACTGGTTTACAGTCATAATGTTTGTCTCTTGTGGAAAATAACAGGCAATATTTGGGTAAGTTATCAATTACTTAGATTATTCTGTGTAGTGCATTGACACACTATTGCAACACACCTATTATAATCCAGGTGATATCTCAAAAGATAAATTAACCTCAGCAGAACCATCATATTATACATATACCATAAATATTTTAATGCTTTTTGTACAGTATTTAAATCAAATAAAACATTGAAGAAGGTCTTAGACAGGCAGAGGGAAAAACAGGACACAAATAATAGAGAGACAGTGTAATTGTACTCTAAGGCACCAATTACTAACCATCAGAAAGCTAAAGGCAGTTGACACTCTACAATAAAGCAAATAATTTCCAGTTGAAGAAGCAGAAAATGCTAATATGAGGCTTGAATATAGGGTTGAAGATCTCTGTAAAAGGACATGGCTAATAAGGTTTAATGATCCGTGTCAGGAAGCCACAGTACTGCAAGAAAACACAGCTGCTTTCATTTTGTAAACTACCTAATATACACCTCCATCCAGAGGGCAGAAATCTTTGGCTTTGGGGCCACTTGGGATGGTCATCTAGGATTGCCCAGACAACCCAGAAATGCATAATTATAATACCTGCCATCTCTCTGTTTGCATGTGTGCATAAATGTAAATAAATAGAGGTACACTACTGGAACACCTCACATTTTTGCTTTCCTTATTTATAAAAGGCTAAATGGTTTAGCATGATTAACACCCACGACACTAATATTCTGTTTGTTCTCTAGGGTGGACAGAGAAAAATTGAGACGAGAGAGAGAGAGAATTGGCCCTGAGCCATTGGATCATTGGTTCATACAAGCATGTGCACCCATGTGAATAAACATATCACAGTGCTATAATGCTGCATTTATCTTACCACATTAAAATATACACCTAAAATATAAAAGAACACCTCAAATTGATTTAAATCCTGTTAATAACAATCCACATGAACATGGAATAAATCAAGATTTAAATTTGTTTCTGAAAACATAGTAGAAATTATATCTTAAAGGGGGATTTATATTATGTTAAATGTATTTGCATTGTTCTGTACAGTGTTTTTTGGAAAATAGACAAGAAAAGACAAAAATAAATTGTTTCAGAAAATAAATACAAGCCATATGTGAGATTATATTATGCTTATTTCAGCCAACAATGTGTCAGCATAATGTGATGAAACAATATTGTTTTCAGTGAATGCTGAAATTTGCTACATATCAGATTAAAATAAATACATAGCAATTAGCTAAGTTTAGAAGTCAATATTGTCCAAAGTTCACAATCTGAATGTTGTACAAATGCACTTAAGATATCAACAGATGCAGCCTGACAAAGGAAACTTTACTTTCAACATAGATAAAAATACAGACAACATAGATAAAAATACAATAATACAATATTTAGGCTATAGGGCAGATAAATAAAATATACACTCTTAAGAAAAATATTTCTAAATAGTACTAAAAAAGGGTTCTTTAGCCTGTAATGATAGGGTAACCATTTATGGTGCTAAATAGAACTCCAAAGGTCCCATAAAGAACCTCACCTTTAAAAGTGCTATACAGAACCTCAGTGGTTCTATAAAGAAACTTTAATTCATCAGAAGTCAGGAGGGTTATATGTATTTATCTACATTTTCCATTTGCAGCATTTTAAGATGTTTTACAGTTTAAAAAAAGTACATGTAGTAAATACTGTTATTTACTACTTTCTTTTACAACAAATGTCATACAATATTAAATGTGTTCATTTATTAAATCACACTGTCACTAGTTTAGTTTTAATTAATAGAATCACATAAATATAAACATTAAAATATGCAAATTTAACTAATCATTACTCAAACGTCAGCCTAACATTAGAAATGAAAATGGGAAAATTAAAAAGTAACTGAACATATGCAACATATGCAAATGACAATGAATGCAGATTAGTGACACATTCTTTACAGTGCAAAATGACGTTTAATTCGTTGAGGTTTAAAATCATAAAAATACAAAAAAATTAAAAATAATATTACAAAATGTTGATTTTACGTTACTAACTGTAAAAATAAGTAGTACTGTAATCAAACCACTGAATTTGCTGCAACATTAAGAAAGGGAGGTGTGTGTGTGTGTGTGTGTGTGGGGGGGGGGTGGTTGGGGAGATGATATTTGAGTTTTTGGGTTTTGGAGTTTTTGTGTGGAGATGATATTTGAGTTTTTGGCCCCACACCTCAGATAGGTGTATGGTCTGCCAATGTCTTGAGATACAAAATTGCAGTTTGTGATCATAGCAGATTCCCATTGTGTTCTGGTTGACACAGGCTGTGGCTGTGGTTATCATTACGTGGCACAAGGCTGATCATCTTGTTGACCCAGAGCTGGGATGGAGTCGGGTCTGTTGGTCTTAGGGGTCCTCAAGAGAGGCCACTAAAATATTATGAAAGAATTACAATTATAAAATTTAGCACGATTCTGGTTGAGATAACTAATGCAATATAAACATGTTTAGGCAGTTGTTTATGACATGTTTATGCCTAACTAAATATTCATACATAATGAAGATTGAAGATTAATGAAGATTGAGCATCTTGAGCGTCACTTCCTGTTTGAGCGTGTGGTTGATTTCGGAGCTCCTCCAAACTTTTCTTGTTTTACTGTTCATTCTAGTTATGTTTTATATATATTTTACTCTAGTAATATCTTAAATACTTAACTGTTGTGTTAAACTATACAAATAACATAAACCTGTAAACTATACGTAACTTCTTGCTCACTATAGCATTTAGCCCACTAGACCGTTAGCATTTCCTAGCAGCTCCAGAAGCAGCTTGTACCTACCTATCTACCCTTATCACTAAAGGATTACTGTCAAGCTGTTCTAATAGCGGATCTATCCGGTGTGTGTGGCTCTGTGTGTGCAGAGCGGGAAGCGGTGGAGAAGTTTGCCTGGGCCCGTTCATGTGAGTCCCGGTCCGCCATGATGAACATCACCCCAGCCCCGGCATGATGCAGGCACCTGATGACTTCCTCCCCCGTGCCGCAACCGGACTCCGAGATCTCTGTCTCTCAGCCCGTAAACGGTAATAAAACTTTTCCCCCTCTTGTTATGGTAACCTGCACCTCATGCCACATGCATAGCTTAGCTTCTTCCGTCAGCGAGGGCCAGGGCTACACATGTGATAAATGTAAGGCTGTAGTAAGGCTGACAGAGAAGGTTGCAGAATTAGAATCACGCATCCGAACACTTCTTTAGACTAGTACGGGTGTAAATTTAACAGACGCTAATTCGGATGCGCCTAGCATAACATGCTATGATCATGGCTCGGTTCCGACAACAGGCCCAATGCGGCAGGGCAACTGGGTGACAGTCAGGCGGCATAGTCGTAACGAAAAGTGGCACCACTCTCCCGCTCCTGGTATACTGTCTAACCGGTTCTCCCCACTCAGCAACGCGCCTGCTGAGACGCCGGTATCAAGCGCCCTGGTTATTGGTGATTCTATTTTACGGAACATGGAAATAGAGGCACCAGCCACCATTGTTGAATGTATACCAGGAGCCAGAGTGTCTGACATTAGATCAAAATTGAAAGTGCTGGCCAGTGCTAAATGTAAATTCTCTTTTTATAAATAATAAGAGATTATTATTCACGTCGGCAACAAACGACATGATACTCTGCCAATCGGAGATCACCAAAGACAACATTAAGGAGGTGTGTGAACTTGCAAATACTTTGTCAGACAATGTAACATGCTCTGGCCCCTTACCCGCTTACAGAGGTAGTGAGATTTACAGCAGATTACTGTCCCTGCATGCCTGGATGTCTAAGTGGTGCCCGCAGAATAATATAGGCTTTATAAACAACTGGAATTATTTCTGGAGGAGACCTGACCTGTTAAAGAGAGATGGCCTCCATCCCTCCCGTGGAGGAGCTGCTGTCCTCTCTAGAAATTTGACCAATAGTCTTGAAATAACTAGTATTTGACTATCCAGGGCCCAGGCCAGGAAGCAGGACGATTGGCTTATCCATCCACCTGCAAGCCGCCTTGACATGTCACATAGGTCACATAATTCACAGCACATAGAGTTTGTACCCCCTAAAACGCACAAACCTGATTAATATAAATCTAGGAAACAACCTACAAATTGATAATATGAAAATGCTAAAATTCGGCCTGCTTAACATCAGGTCGCTTTCAAATAAAGAACTTATGGTCAACAAAATTATTACAGACCACAGTTTGGATGCGCTGTGCCTGTCAGAAACCTGGCTTAAAACAGACAACTTCATAAGCTTGAATGAATCTTCACCACAAGATTATTACTATAAGCATGCACCTCATTTGAAGGGTAGAGGTGGCGGTGTTGCTACAATCTATAGCAAAAAAAAATTGATGTTAATCATAAATCTAAGCACAACTTTAAATCGTTTGAAATATTGGTGTTAAATATGTCACATATAGACAGTCGCAACAAACAATTGCCTTTTGTCATGGCTACCATTTACAGACCACCAGGCCATCATATAGACTTTCTTAAAGAATTTGCAGATTTCCTGTCAGAACTGGTAGTCACCGTAGATAGGGCCTTAATCGTTGGTGACTTTAACATCCATGTCGATAAACCAAATGATGCGTTACATACAGCTTTTATGGATATCCTGGACTCGCTTGGCATTAGTCAAAAGGTGTCGGGACCCGCTCATATATATAATCACACTTTGGACCTAATCCTGTCATTTGGACTCAATATAAACAACATAGAAATATTACCTCAGAACAATGCTATTTCAGATCACTGCCCCATCTTCTGCACTGTAATGTTAGATGAGCCCTCTCGTCCAACACCACGACAAAGACCAAGCAGAACAATTACATCTACAACCCCAAATCAGAAAAAGTTGGGACAGTATGGAAAACACAAATAAAAAGTAGTGATTTCTAAAATTAAATTTACTCCTCATGATTTTTATTGTTTTTTTCTTCAAAAAAACTAAATTCCTATTTTGGTTCTTGCAACACATTTCAAAAAAAGTTGGAACAGGAGCAATTTAGGGCTAGTAATCAGGTAAATTGGTTAAATAATGATGTGATTTGAAACAGGTGATGTCAACAGGTGATTGTAATTATGATTTGGTGCAAAAGCAGCATCCAAGAAAGGTCTAGTCCTTTATAAGCAAAGATGGGCTGAGGATTGCCAGTTTGCCAATAAATATGTGAGAAAATTATTGAAATGTTTAAAAACAATGTTCCTCAAAGAAAGATAGGAAGACATTTGCTTATTTCACCTTCAAACAGTGCATAACATAATTAAAAGATTCAAGGAATGTGGAGGAATTTCAGTGCGTAAAGTCAAGGGCTAAGCTGAACAACCGTGCTCTCTGATCCTTCAGGCGGCACTGCATCAAGAATCGTCATTCATCTATATGCAATATCACCACATGGGCTCAGGACTACTTTGGCAAACCTTTGTCAAGTACCACAATACGTAGTTACATCCACAAATGCCAGTTAAAACGGTACTGTGCCAAAAGGAAGCCCTATGTTAACAGTGTCCAGACGCCCTGTTGACTTCTCTGGGCTCGGAGGCATCTGGGATGGACCATCACACAGTGGAAACGTGTACTGTGGTCAGATGAATCAGTATTTCAGGTATTTTTTTGGAGAAATGGACGGACCAAAGAAGAAAAGGATCATCCAGACTGTTACCAGCAACAAGTCCAAAAGCCAGGGTCTGTCATGGTATGGGGTTGTGTCAGTGCCCTTGGTAAAGGTAACTTGCACTTCTGTGATGGCACCATTAATGCTGAAAAGTACATAGAGATTTTGGAGCACAATATGCTTCCTTCAAGAAGACATCTTTTCCAGGGACGTCCATGCATATATCAACAAGATAATGCAAAACCACATTCTGCACACATTACAAAGTCCTGGCTGTGGAGGAAATACAGGTACTTGACTGGCCTGCCTACAGTCCCGACCTGTCTCCAATAGAAAATGTGTGGCAAAATGCGACAACGAAGACCCTGTACTGTTGCCCACCTTAAGACTAGTTTGCAGCAAGAATGGGACAACATTACACCTGAAACACTTCTTCACTTAGTGTCTTCAGTCCCTAAACGTCTTTTAAGTGTTGTGAAAAGGAGTGGCAACATTACAAAAATGGTAAATGCTTTACTCTTCCAACTTTTTTTGAAATGTGTTGCAAGAACCAAAATAGGAATTTTGTTTTTTTTGAGGAAAAAACAATAAAAATCATGAGGAACAAATTAAATGATGTGCTATTGTATTGTCTGCAATGAAATACAAGTCAAAGTAAATTTAGAAATCACTACTTTTTTTTTATTTGTGTTTTCCATACTGTCCCAACTTTTTCTGATTTGGGGTTGTACTACCAAAGGTAGTTTTATTAGCAATCTTCCAGATCTGTCTCAAATGCATCATGTAATAAACAACATTGAAGATCTCGATGCTGTGACAGAAACCTTAAACAGCTTTTTTTAGGTACCCTAGAAGTTGTCGCACCAATTAGACTTAAGAAGGTGAAGGAGAGAGCACCAGCACCATGGTATAATAACGACTTATCAGCTCTTAAAAAGGCAGCTAGAAAAATGTAGATGGAGGAACACTCACAACAGCCTAACCAAGGAGGTGGTGACCACCATGGGAACTGTGAAAAATCAACCGCCACCATCACCTATTACATTAATGCTACTGTTAATCTATACTCATATTTTTATCATGATTCTGTCTATACCAGCAGTTTGATGTTATAGCTGCTCTCAGTCTCATTTAACATCGGCATCCTCACCTAAACATCCCTTATTGTATTATGCCAACCATCAGGCTAACATAAAATGAATATAAAATCACCAGACCCAAATTAAAACTAGTCACTACTTTAAATCAATACTGAAATCATAACAGCACTGATTACGACGCTGCAAACATATAAAACTTTAAATCAAAATACTGACTGCGATGCTGTAAACCTATAAACCCTTACACCAAAGTACTGATTGCGTCTGTAATGCGTCAGAGGAGAAATGACCCTCCCGGTGAGCCTGCGTTCTCCCAAGGTTTTTTTCTCCACATTCATCATTGTAGTTTGTGTTCTTTGCCACTGTTGCCATGTTGGAGTGCTCACTGGGAGACTGCAGATAGTAGATATTTGATACTCCATAGTTAATATCTGACTTAATACTTAGTTATTGATAATTGACATACCGTTGTTACTGTATCATTGTATATATTTCCTTGTTTTTTCTTCTTCCTCCATGTAAAGCAGCTTTGAGACAATGCCACATTGTAAAAGTGCTATACAAATAAAGTTTAATTGAATTGAATTGAACTAAATATTCAAATTTACATACAACCATGGGCCAATTGCAGACCTGAACATCTGTCCAATTTTAGAGCTTGTTTCATATTTGCCTACAACAGACAGACAAAAATAGTACGCAATGGAGTCATGTACAGTATCTCACAGAAGTGAGTACACCCCTCACATTTTTGTAAATATTTTATGATATCTTTTCATGTGACAACACTGAAGAAATTACACTTTGCTACAATGTAAAGTATTGAGTGTACAGCTTGTATAACAGTGTAAATTTGCTGTCGCCTTTTATCGCCGAGTTATTTTAAGGTGACAGCAAATTTACACTGTTATACAAGCTGTTATACACTCAAAATATTTACAAAAATGTGAGGGGTGTACTCACTTCTGTGAGATATACTTTTACGTGTATATTTGCCATTAAAACACACATAACTTCACTTTTCAAAATGCTTTACAAACATGACATACATAAACTATTATACACTAAGGGATGATGTCAGACTATTGTCTGATACATTTTTCTTATCCTATGATCGCTCGTTCACACCTTTTGAGCGCAAGGAGCTGTTCTTACGCGAATTAATACAGGATGGTTGTCAAACCTATATCAACTTAAAACAGCACATCTTAACATATTTAAACTTTTTGATCCTTAGTACTGCGATAAAAACCTTTTTCCCGCAATATTCCCACAAGCAGGATTACCCCACATATGAAACTACGAAATATCAATGACAACCTAAATATGTGTTGTACCACATTTCTGCTTAGGGAACACATAGATTAAAATATTTTAGATAAACAGTTTAACAGATTTCCGTAAAATGCACTGGACAATCATGAAATATATAATTATTATTGGTTTAAAGCTTACTTGTTTGTGTCCTTAAACTGCAGGCAGCTCAGGATGATGGTTGAGTCAGGGCTTTGGCTCATGAGCGGTAAAATAACTGATAATCTTTAACTCATTTAAAAATAAAAGGACGAGGCTAAAGAACCCTTTCCAGATACAAAGAACCTTTTCACCACACAGTAAAATCAGCAGTGTAAAAATTTCAGTGTTGAATGTTATTAAATTAATAACATACTGTGTTAATGAGTATGCCTTCTTAGTGTAGTTACAGAGTTCTACATTACAGTGTAATTTTATTTTTACACTGGAAGTGAAATAAGTAAACTTCAATTGCTTTTCTCAGTAGGGAAATACAGGTGTTTATATTGTAGTCAGACATAAATGGCATTGAACATGTTTAGAAATAACTAATTGCATGTTTTGTCAGGATTGAGGATGTTCGTTAAAGTTAGGTTCAGAGATGAACAGAAACACAACTTTTCTGATTTGAAACTTTGCGATTTCCTGAATGGAGGTAAATTTACTTAAATTAGTATTGTGCTGACAATTTAGTTGTTTGTTAGTTTAAGTCCCTCTGAACTGGAGCTTGAATTGTTCACAGCCTTTGTGAAATTCACTATTCCTGCCTCCAATCAAGCCGAGTCCAGGCTGTACGATGATTGTTTTGAAGGCATTATGTGTGATATTACTTTGTGTAAAATGGTATGCAAAACTGTAAATATAGGAATGTCAGCCATTCACGCATTAACGTTTGTGTTAGCTTGTCGCTATGGGGAACCAGAGTCTGAACGTGTAAAATCAGGCCTATATATATATATATATATATATATATATATATATATATATATATATTTGTATACACATACTATAAACATGTATACACGTTGTAGTGTATTTGGAACAGTAGATGATTAACCCAAAGGGAAAAATCACGCACGATTTAATATTATTAATCGTACGTGTTTTATAGATTTTACCTGATGTAGTAGAATTAATATTCGCGACAGACTGAATTACTCCTCCACTGGGTATTCAGCGGATCACGCATCAACTCTAAAATTTTTTTACTTTTCTGGCCTTGAAAAGATAACATTCTTACTGTAATACAGTACTACTTCAGAGCAGGTAACGAAATCAAGGCAGTTTAAGTGACGTTAATATGTGAGCAATAAACACAGAAACAATTCTCTATAATAAAACGGGGATTTATTGACTACGCTGCAGGGAACATATACGACTACACTAAACAAATAAACATACACTAAACAAACGAGTACATAAAACATAAACAGTGGGAAAAGAGGAGGAGTAAAGAATGGCAGGATTAAATCGGCTAACAACTTTTGTATGAACCATTAGTTAAATCACCTTTAAAGGGGTAAAACTTAAACGCAGCGAATCAGATACTTGCATTGAACGCAGATGTGCTGAAGCAAGAGTCCGGGTGTGCGCGAGGGATGTTGCAGGTCCTGATGCGTTCAAAGTGAGTGGCAATTCGTTTTGCCCTTTAGCTGAATCTAAAATAATAAGTATATGAGGCCAGATACATTCATACTTTATACTACATTGGTCAGCACATCCAGAGAGGATCATTTAGAATGTAAACATTACCAGGTTTGACACACGTTAATATGCAATTTACCTTGAGAGTATGCATACAGGTAGAATACTTGTCTGACTATATATATATATATATATATATATATATATATATATATATACCAAGGCAATAGATGATGGGGGTTAATATGGGGAGACACATACAATCAAGAACATGACATATATATATAGATACACTTTGGATAGCTCTTTTGGTGGCTGAGTTGAGACAAAAGTTCTCCCTGATGTGTATTGAAAGTCCTTCAGTCTCTTCAGTCACCTGGTTTTTCTCACTTTCGTGAACAGAGCTATCTTCCCCCCTTTTGGGCATTCCTCTGTCAGGGGTAAGAGGGAAACAAAAGGCCAGAGGTGTTCTGGTTAGCCATAAAACCATTGGTGGTATGTGGAGGTACAGACTCCCTGGTGCCGTTGGGTAATAATTGATCTCAGCCCCCCACTCGGAGTCCTATTCTTCTTGGATTTTACGATCCAACTGTAACCTTTGGTCAGACCAGATGCTACAATGTGCAGCAGCAAGTTAGCCTGGTGCGTCCCTGCACACTATGGGAGTTTTGCAGGTGTACCAGACTGACCTGCCTAAGGACCTGAACCAAGGTGGGGGATTAGAACAAGACGTGGTTTAAGAAGCTCAGCATCAGGTGGTCCATCCACCTCTTCTTCTTTTAAGTCTTCTGTCTACTGGCAGCAGCAGAGTGCCAGCGGTTGGGCAGAACACGCAGGCTTCGCAGCCCTCAGATCGAAGGAAGTTCGATCTGAGGATTGTGCTTTTCTCAAAGGCTGCAAAGAACACTTGACGCCAGCAGTACTATACTATATCTGTCCCATCTTCTCTCTTTCATGTACTGATACCTCCTGCCAGTTCTCTAAATCAGGAGATTGGACAGGTAGAGAGGATGATACCTGTCTCAGACTTTCTGGCAGTGTGGAAACTTCTGCCCAGTTTATCCGCTGTTGACTACAACGGACAGAGGGTACAGAATTCAGTTTGCCTCCCGTCCTCCTCGCTTCAATAGCGTCTTGCAGACTATAGAACTAGGAGAGCAGCACCTAGTGTTGGCCAAAGAGCCTTTCTGACTCTATTGCAGAAAGGTTTCTATAATTCTAGATTTGCTTCACTTGAATCAATCTCTGAAAAAATAAAGATTCAAAGTCTTAACGCCCAAGCAGATCGTGTCAAATTCAGCCCGAGGGCTGGTTTGTCACATTGGATCTGAAGGATGCATACTTTCACATTGGCCTACTGCATATGAGACTGTTTCAGTTGTAGCTAAAGAAAAATTGGGTTTCATCTCAAAATCCATCTGTTAAGGATGGTAAGGGTTACGCGCCGAGGGCTTCCTATGTCGATCAGACCCTGGTTTCTCACCTTGGGTCCCACTCTTGGCTAAGGAAAAATGGGTTTCACCCCATAATCAAACTGCTAGGATGGTAAGGGTTATGTGCTGAGGGCTTCGTACCCTATCTATGTGGCTCAGACCCCGGGTTCTCACCTTGGGTCCCACTCTTGGCTAAGGAAAAATCGGTTTCACCCCATAATCCAACTGCTAGGATGGTAAGGGTTATGCACCAAGGGCCCTGTATCCTTTCTATGTGGCTCAGACCCCAGTATCTCACCTTGGGTCCCACTCCTTGTTAACGAAAATTGGGTTTCATCCCAAAACCCATCCACTACGGGTGGTAAGGGTTACGCGCCAAGGGCTTTATACCCTTTCTATGTGGCTCAAACCCTGTTATCCCACCTTGGGTCCCACTCCTGGTTAAGGAAAAATGGGTTTCATTCCAAAATACATCCATTAAGGATGGTAAGGGTTATGCGCCAAGGACTGCGTACCCTTTCTATGTGGCTCAGACCCCGGTTTCTTACCCTGGGTCCCACTCTAGGAGTGTTATGCCATAGCAGGATTCTTACGATGGACGCCTCCCTCACGGGCTCGGGTGCAGTTCTCGAAGGCCGCCCAGTCCGTGGTCAGTGGGAGGACCATCATCTCTCCTGGCACATAAACTGTCTGAAAATGAGGGCGGTGCTTCTGGCATTGAAACACCTCTTCTCACACCTCACGTCCTAGTCTGTACGGACAACACCACAGTGGTCTCATACCTGAATCATCAAGGTGGACTGCGTTTGTGCCCTGATATCCTATTAGGGCAGGGGCTGTACCATTATGTATGGCAGAGCAGATTAAGATCTTATTGATTAAGATGCTTCATTACTCATATGACTCATTTCATAAGCATAGTCATTGACATTATATACATTTTTAATAATCACACTAAATAAATGCTTAGAGTGTTTCAGTCCTCTACATAAGTGGTTTTCAATCATGGTCCTGGTACACCATTAGAAAGAGCTCCATGAACTCAATTGAATGTGTCAGGTAAAGGAGACATACAAAATGTGCAGGGCAGTGAGTCCCCAGGACCAAGGCGAGAAAAAGAACTGGTCTACATATGTTGCATAAGGTTTGAAGGACTGGCAAATATAAATAATCCTACTATTTGGCACCAATGGTTTAGAGACAGATTCCATCAGTGCATAAAAAATTGAGGATAATCACAATTATTTTACCATATTAAAATATGCATAAATGCTTAAAACTGAATTTCTTGACCACACATCAATCACTATGACATGACTGAGGTGCTCTTGAGCAAGGCATCTGAACTCCCTGGGCGCTGCAGTGATGGCTGCCCACTGTCTCCGGTATGTGTCCATTAATCACTTGGGTTAAACTTTACACATTCTATGACCTGTGTGATCAGAACGATCGGATCTCAATGTGTCTTGGGTGCATTCACACTTATACTGTCCACATGTGATCGGATCACCCAAGACACATTAATGCCAGGTGTGAACATAGCCACTTTGTGGCCACACAGTCATAACAGAATGGTTCCTTTGTGGCATATCATTGTTGTTAATTTTACTATCTAACTGTTTGCAGTTGGTCCAAAAATCCCGCAGTCTAAACCAGGTGGGGATGCAATCATCAGGGAATACAACAAAACCAAAAGCTTGGTAAAACTTATCCAGACTGACAGCACCAGACATAAGATGATTAAGATTCTTACTGCAGATATGACTGAAAAGCACAGGTAACACTTATTCTATATTTAATATACACAATACACAAATATTCTATATCCAGGATTCCAATGGTTATGGACAAAAAAAATCCAGGCCTGAAGAGAAAAAGACCTGCTTACATTCATATTTCAAAGTTTTTCTTTCAATTTTGGAAGCACATCTCCACCCAAACGTATAAGAGAAATGTATGCCCAAGGAATTGTTGCTCTGTTTCCATATCTTCGTGATCCCTACACATATGTAAGTGAAAATAATGTTTGCTAAAACTGAGTTATGGGATAGTTGGTCACCTTTGAATTACATTTTTGGATAACTTTTTTTGGCTTTTGAAGGAACATTACTATGTCCTTTAAAGTGGGCAAGGGTACTTGACTTGGAAAATAAAGGACATTCAGAGGAACAGTGCACCATCAGAGAAATGTAAGCATTCCTCCCTTATAGTGGTGGCCCAACTACGGAAAGAGAGGCTTTGTTCAGCAAAGAGGTTATCCTGACACTGTGAAGCTATACAATCCGACCCAACACTACCTCATGTTTATTGTGTAAAACGCATGTTGGTTAAACACTCTGCAGTACTTTAATATAACAGACAATTTTTCTGTAGACATAATGCATGATGTTTTAGAATGAGTTGCACAGTTTGAATTAAAACTTGTTTTGCATTATGTACAAGCCAATGTTTTGACAGCAAAAGAGTTAGATAGCAGATTGCATTCCTTTAATTATGGGTATATGGAGAGAAGAAATCGTCCTCCTGCTGTAAAACTGGATGATGTGAGCAATGATTTGGGCATAAATGCAATACTGTGTTTTTGTCTACTCAGGACTGTGACACTGATACTCTGTGACATTTTACCCAGAGATGATAAATACTAGCAGCTACTGCTACTTTTACTACAAATAGTAAACTATATTTTCTCCTATTTTAACTGAAGCCCTTACTGTTTATTTAAAACACTTAATTGCTGAGCATCACAGGCTGTTCAAGTGTTTATTTCCAGACAAGAATTTACTGCCTAAACATCATTTACTCATTCAATATCCTCGATGCATATGAAATATTGGGCCTATTGTTCACATGTGGTCCATGCAATGTGAATCTAAGCATAATTTCTTCAAGACACAACAAAAAAGTTTTAAGAACATCACTCAGACACTTGCAAAAAAACATCAGAATTGCATAGCATATAACTGGGAAACCTTCAACCTAACAGAAAAGTGCTTGGACCAGGAAAAATGGTTTCTCTCTGTGATTTAAGTGAAAGCTTTCAGATTGCATCCAAGTTGAACATTCCTCCACAAACCAATATTCTCTCAGTGAAATGGGAACTAAAGTATAATGGAACTGAATATCGTTCTACCTTAATCATTTGTGGTGAAGTACACCCTGATTTGCCAGTGTTTTATAAAATCAATGACATTGTTGTTAGAAATTAATGTGCGTTACTAGTTGCATCAAAGCTCAAAACTATTTGTTTTGATGAACTATTTGTTTTTATATATTTTTGAGATGGAAAAATGCAGTTTAACAAATAATGGAAATGTGGTTGTCAAGGGACAAATTGCTAACAAAAATGACCCAGATTCTTGGCATTCATCAAGAGTGAGACATGGAAAGTAAAGGCCCAAGCACTGAGCCCTGTGACACTCTGAACTTGTGATCGGTATGACACCTTTTCACTCACAACAACAAACTGGAATTGGTCAGATAGATATGATTTAAATCATGCCAGTGCAGTTCCATTTATGCCAACGTAATTTTCTAACCTATATAGTAGAATGCTGTGGTCAATAGTGTCAAAGGCTGCATTAAGGTCGAGTAATACTAGAAGAGAAATGCAGCCACGATCGGCCAACAAGACCAGATAATTTATCATTCTAATGAGAGCAGTCTCTGTACTATAATGTGGTCTGAATCCTGACTAAAAATTCTCGCATATACCATTTCAGGAAGGAACATATCTGTGAAGACACCACCTTTTCCAGTATTTTTTAAATAAAAGGTAAATGTGTGGGTCTGTAATTTACTAGGTCCCACAAATCGTAATTACAACATTGGTAATTGAGAGTTGCTGGCTGCCAGATTTTCTTTGGGTGAGTGGCATCACTGGTTGGAGGGGTCAGTGCAGCCCTTTTTAATCTGGATGGATCACAAGAATCTAGAATAGATTCATTCAGCCAGGAGGTGCAGCTCACGGCAGGTCTGTTTGGCACTCTTCTTTGGTCAGTTTAACTTCACCCTCTCATACATGCCAGGGTCCAAGAATGTTAAACCTGACACCCTCTAATGTGTTTGAGGCCCCTGGGAAAAATGTGCCGGCCGAGGCCATTTTTCAAAAGGGAGGTGGTAGGGTTTCTTTCCTGGGGGATCAAGCACCTTGTTGAGGAGGGCGGTCGAGGGGTTGCCAGAGGGGTGCCGGTTAGAATGAACCTTGATTTCCTTCAGTGGGGTCATTCCTCTAGGTGGGTCTGCCATCCAGGAATTCGGAAGTCACAGGCTGCCATCCACCAGTGATTTTGGTGACCTTCCATGAGGTTGGATGTCAGACAGTTTATGTTGGCCAGTTTATGTTAATGGGCAGTTAGCTGCCCATTGGTCTGCTCCACCCCAATCCCTCCCGTTCTTGGTCATACATTGCCCTTGATTTTGTTACTGGGCTTCCTCCTTCAAATGGCAATCTTGTTATTCTAACGGTCATGGACTTTCATTTCTTCACATCAGCTTCATGGCCTGCCGCTCAATAGGGGCCAGCAAATTTATCTCCTGATTCTAGAAAGAGTTCTGTTGACAGATTGGGGCCTCTACGAGTCTGTCTTCAAGTTTTCATCCTCAGACAATGTGAATGGGCCAACCAAGATCTTGAGCAAGCTCCCTGCTGTCTGACCTCTCATAATCTGGTTTCCTGGTGCCAGCAGCTCTTATGGGTCAAATACGCCCATTCCCTACCTGCATCTGCATCAGGTCTGTCTCCTTTTGGGTGTTCTCTTGGTTAACAACCTGTCTGCACTCCCTGTACTTATCCCTCCTATGTGTGTGGTCAATAAGTATGGTTCTCCACCAAGCATCTGCCTTCTCAGAAGCTGGCTCCCAGATTTATTTGGCCATACCAGATCACCAAGGTGTTGAGTCCAGTGATGGTCAAGCTTAAGCTTCCTACCTCTCTTGGTCAGATTCACTCTGTTTTTCATACTTCCAGGGTTAAGACTTTCCTCTCCTCTTAACCCACTTGCTACCACCCCTGCCTCCCTCCCCCATCTTGTGGATGGCTCTCCTGTTTACACCATCAGGAAAATTCTGGACGCTCATGGGCAGGGGTTTCCAGTTCTTAGTGGACTGGGAGGGCTATGATCCGAAAGGAACAGACACATCTTGTGTCTGTCATTGAACGAGGACTTTTGTTGTTGACCAAGTGAGCCCCCTTCTACGGTGCCTGGGGGCGCTTCTGGGGGAGGTTCCTGGTCTGATTGACCTGGGTTTTTGTTTGTCTTGTGACTTGGCCATATGTTTTCTTGTGTTGGAGCACATGGCCTTTGTTGTGACAGCTGCATGCTCCACTGTCATTGTGCCGTTTACCCCGCTCCCTTGTTACCTTGTTAGCTACACCTCTGTGTTACCTCTTTTTTCATGCCCTTCACCTGCTGTTCCTTTGTTATATTTATAGTTACCTCTTTCCTCTGTCTTGTGTCAGATCATTTTCCTTATCTAGCTTCTTGACTGCTCTTGTCCAGTCTTGTGTAGTCCTTGTGTAGTCTGTTAAAATTCTTTAATAAATTGTTGAACCTGCAACTAAATCCCTGTCTGATTGCTGACAGAGGACCTCATCAAGAAGTACCTTATGAGTTGAAGTACCTTATGAATGTTGACATATTTTATTTTTCAGAGCAAAAGTTTAAATTTGTGTATTCTGTAGGGTCATACTTTATATTCAGTGGCTTTAAATACAGTGTACTTATGTTATAATCATTTTGATATATCACTTGTTTGGTAATTGGTTTGGTTTGTTTGGTTGTTTTGGTAACAAACAAAGGAGTGGCCAAAACATGAAAATAATGAAGAAAACGTGCCTGGTATCTATTAACTTGACTTTGTTTGTTAAAGAGGTTTATGTTAGTGATGACAAGGGGCGTTGGAAATGCTTTTTAGTCTGTGTTAATTTAATTTATCATGGCTTGTCAGGAGTCCCAGAATGTTTTCATAATGTGGTTTAATTATAAACAGCTCTGGCCCATGCTGAAATATGATGGCAAAGAACAACAAAGTGGATATGATGAACCATGCACAGAGTTTGAACAAAGCATCCTAGAACATCAGCAAGAGTTGTGTGTGTGTTTATTCCAGACCTAACCTGCTGATATGAATCTGAATTATTTTTATCATAAACTGGAAAAATGCTGTCATCACTTGTTAAAACAAATCAGAATGCATGCACATTTTTATTTATGTACGTATGAAATAAAACTTCAGTAATGTAACTATTAAATCTAGAAGTGACACTCTATGACACTCTTGTGCAATACACCAGCACAAGACAGCAGACACAAGGGCAATAAATAGGAGAGGCAAACAAGGAGGATAACGAGGGCAGACAGGTGAGGGGTATGAACTAGTAGTTGGATAATTAACAAGGAAACAAGAGGGCGGGGTCAGGATTTAAGACAGAATATCACATGGCACTAAGTAAACAAACAATGGCCATTTGCTTCCACACAAAGACAAGCAGCACGCAGATCACAAAAGACACAGAGCATTAGTCTTGATCCTGACTCAAGAGATACAAGAACCATAACTAGGGAGGAAATTAACGGAGTCAGAGGGACAGAGTGACGAGGTAGCCAGAGGAGTGGAGTCCCGAGGCGATGAAGGGTCGACGACTGACCAAGGCAGGCTAAGAGTGAGCAGAGGGGCTGACAGGTTCCAGTGACAAGCAGGCTCTTGCACCTGGTCGAATATACTTTGAGGCTCTGGCTCTGGGGTGAGGAATGACTGGGTTCTGGGTTGGCAGCAACCACTATACGTTTGTTAAAAAATGCCACTATAAGTTTGTTTATCGGTTGATTATTCTGTAACGTGCCACGGGCTGACAGGAACACGGGAGAAGGAGTAGAACCGACAAAGATCTGAACGGAAAGGGGAACTAAATAATGCAGATGACGAGGAACAAACAGGTGATGGGAAATAACTAATGACTAAACAAGAACAGGAAAATTACCAAATAAGGTAAAACAGGAACTAAACCAAAACAAAGACCAGGAAAACCAAAAGAACAAAACATAAGGGCCATAACTGTGACAATAAGAAGGTGCTATAAAATTTATACAAGTAAGGCTGAGTATGGTGGGGCAGTTCTCTTCTGTCTAAACATTGTAAACATACTGGTATACATTGTCCTATACTCTTTAAGTCACAACCAAACTGTCCTAAACTGTAGATATTTGAATATATTCCTATTGTATGTTGGCTACCACACTATGTATCTTAATTGTAAGTGTGTAGATAGTTATGTTTGAGTTGATGTTCTGTTTGTATTCATGAATTAGGATGAATCACAACTTAATGTATTTTAAACTGTCATATTTAATATCTAACAGATCATCTTCTAATTTCCAATCAGACTATTTATGTTGTGTAACCATAACAGGTATGATAGTCTTTTTATAATAACCTGGATTAATATTTGCAAATGTGCCATGCGGCCATATAACATGTAAATAAGGTGTTGAATGAGACAAAGAACCTTTCCGCCTGCTAAACACCTATTTGTTGATTTTGGCCTCACTGGGCGTGACCTGTGTGAAGTTAAAAATGACCGCCAACAGTCACTTCTCCTTCTTAGGCTCTTAAGCTCTAAGCTTTTAGTCTCTTCTTGCTCTTGGTCTCTTCTGCTCTTCAATCAAGGATCTTCTGCCCTGGCACCCCTCCCTCACAAAGGGGGGGCAGCCTCTGGCTCAATCTCTGAGACAGACTCTGGACATCACTTTAGGTAACTTTGTTGATCTTCTGAACTAATGAACTACCTCGCATATCTGAACCACTCAGGACTCTCTCTACGTGCATTCGGATTTGCACTCTGCACTAGAGCTCAGTGCAAGTATTTGATTTCTATATATTGAATACCTGCGTTAAGTTGTGCCCCTTTTCCAACATGATTCGACAGATGGTTCATTTAGAAATGCTTAGCTGATTTAACTCTTTATGGGTTTAATATCCTCACTCTCTCTCTCTTTCTCTCCTTGTGTTTGGTTATGTGTTTAATGTGTGTATGTTTATGTCTAGTTATAAGTTCTATGTTTCCCCTGTAGTGTAGTTTAATAAACACCTTGAGTTGCTGACAGATCATACTCAAGTCCTGTTAAAGCAGAGAAGCATTGTTTTAGGCAGACAAATAATGTTTCTTAGATCCAATAAGATTATGTACTCACTTGTACTCACTTAAAACTATATTAATCAATATTATCAATATTAATCCCCTTTACATTTGTTACATGAGTAAGCAATTGTCTGACAATTGTCTGTCTACCGGTTGGGTGTGCATGTGTTGAGGGGGTTGTCATTGTGTACGTTGGCTCAAACGGGAGGCCCACTGTCTTTGACTTTGAAAACTCTTGTGATAGACTATAATTTGCTATCTCAAGTTAGGGGTGTCACAAACTACCAGTATTGACATTAACTGTGATATTATTAACCATGATTTCTTATATTGTGTTAATACAACACATATAATAATGTCATAAATAATTCACTTGGCCACTTAGTTTCTTTAAGTAATTAGCTTTTGAAATGCAGACAAAACTATCACGTTATGATCATATTTTTGATCTTTGATCTAGTAAGCACTCTAGCTGCTGGATTTTGAACAAGCTGGAGCTTGTCACTCAGAAATGAACTACAGTAATATATTGCTGCAATTTTGAAATATTTCTATGGTAAAAGAATACTTTGCAACAAACATTGGAAAAACATTTGCAACAAACAATTAGACAAGTTTAATTCTACTCTTTTTTTAGATGTATCAGTTCAATATTCAGTATCTCATCTTATCTGAATACAGTGAAGACAATTTCTAGCCATCCAGTCTTCAATATCTTTAATACAGTCTGTTACCTTAGAAATATTGATTATTATAGCCAGGTTCTATAGAACGTAAAGCTGGGTATCATCAGCATAACAAAAAATCTCTCAGGTTACTTACATAACCATGGTACCCTGAGAGTACGGGATGAGCCATTGTGTCGCTGACATACTGGGGTTTACTCTCTTTCTCAAAAATTCTGAAGCCTAGTTAAATCATGCTTTTGCATTTGCAATAGCCAATAGCACTCAAGCATGGGAAAGTCAGCTGTTATATAAGCCTGTGCTGAGCGCTGTTACGTTTAAATCTTTCAACTGAGTGAAAGCAACACGTAATATGATTTAGATAATTTTTACACAGCTTATGCAATGTCTTTTTCCCTACTCTCGAGGAAGCATGGTTACCTGACAAAGCCTGCAAATAGACAAATTCAGGTGTAATATAAAATACAGAAATAAAAATAAATGAGAATGAAAGTGGAAAATACATTAATTTGATAATTATATATCCCTTATAATTGAATATCTCTTATGCTGGTAAAAAAAATAGCATACATGACCCAGGGTTGTACGTGTGAGTCCATATGTTCAAGACCTACTCATGTGTTTAACTTTACTAAAGATAATATAAGATCATTTAAATGATCCATTTATCCTGCTGATTACAGGGGCGGTTCAAGTCTAGTTCACCCACCCTCAGTCAATTGTTATAACATTTGGCCGAACAACTCTCGTTGTGCTCAACAGAAGAAAGAATTTTTTTTTTTGTTACATGAGTATGTGATGAGAGTTTTCATTTTTAGATCTATTGTTGGTTTATTAATATAAAGTAAAATTCTCTGTATTTATCCACACAAGAAGTTACATATTTAGGCCAAACCTCTTAACACACAGGATGAGCGGGGCACAAATAATTCATAGCACTCCCTTTGGGATGGAGTGTCCAGTATCGTGTCACTTGACCAACTGTTACCACGTGCAATTTATTGCAGAATTACACAACAGAACTAAAGCATCTCTTCAACAAATTTACAGACATGTTAAACAAATTAATTAGAAATGCTTCTTTCTTATTTTGGCCATTAAAAAAGCAAAGCATTATTCCCCAACACAGATAATTCTGTAAGTTGTAATATAAAGTCACACATATGACAGCAATCCATGCTGCTGATAACATTCCGATGAGCACTGGCAGGGGGTTTGTTTGAAATTGATTGTAATGTTGAATTATTTAGGTAAGTCCTCATTTAAATGAGTTTCTTTGGTTACATTCAGAAATGCTTGCATGGCAAAACTAAGTAAGATTATCCCTCACAGGCCCCTGTGGACAGACCAATATCTCTTAGCCTTCAGACAGAGAAAGAGACCAGTATATGACACAGCAGACAGATTCCAAGTGAGGTAAGACTGTGAGGTGAGAGGCCATATGATATCACTAAATGCCACATGCACATTAAGTTTCTATGCTTTGTGGGGACTTCTAATAGAAATAATGACTTTCATAATGTACAAGCTAAATATATTTTATCCCCTAACCATCACCTTACCCCTAATGCCTAGCCCTCACAGAAAATTCTTTTACATTTTCAAAACAGAATCATTTAGTATGTTTAATAATCAATTTGCCTTGTGGAGACCTCTGGCTGGTCCCCACATTGTAGGTGTGTGTGTGACTTTTGCCATCCTTGTGGGGACCAAATGTTAAGCATTTGTTAAGGTAAAAAAACAAGAACACAAACAAAATTAAACGAAACTATATATATATATATATATATATATATATATATATATATATATATATATATCATATATCATATATCATATATAACATATATCATATGTTCATGTCAAACACTTAAAAAGCAGATGTACAGAGGGTGTAGACACAGCACCGGCTATGAGTCCATGGTCACAGAAACCAAAACCTTGTTTCATGTGCTGAGACCTGGCCTGTCACTAAATGACATGTTGAAATTTTTATTCTCTGATTACAAGTGCTTGAGAAGACAACATCTGAATGGAGGATCTTGACAATGTTATCTTTTTGACATGTGAAAGAGACAGTGACCCTGTAACGGTTGTGTTATTTCAGTGTCTTGTGTTACCCTACAGCTGAAGATGATTGAGGCTGACAGCATTTCATCATATGCATTTACAAACTGTCAGACCTTATGAACGCAAAGCATTACTCTGGCATTAAGATGTGGATCAGAAAATTGCTCGCCTGAGCTTCCCCTGGGTGATTCGGCAGCTGAAGTGTTACAAGTGTTAAACAGCAAATTGGGGTGGGATTGGCATGCTTCATTGTGGATATGAGGGGATCAGTGGCAGCACCTCCACCAGGTCCTAAAACCCTGCTTGTTTGCTTTGGTGGAGCTTCCAGATAAGATGAATGATATCTCATTAGGGGCTCAAAATGAGGATGAAATTTCTGCTACTCTCAGATCCACCCACTGGCTGAGGAGGGTAGGATAAAACAGACACTAAGTTGGCAGTGCTTTCTTCGTAGCCAAGGGCATCAGATTGAACCCTCCACCATGTCCTGAGCCCTTGAAGACTCAGGCGTGACTCTAAGCCGGGTCCTGTCCCAGTGTCTTTTTTCCTAGAAGTGCATAATAAACTCACAAATTCCTGGGCAGCACTATTCACTACCCGCACTCGCTTCCTAGGCTCCTCATTCCTTACTACTGTAATGATGGGTCAAACACACAAGGATCCATTTGCAGTGTTTTAATCGTTAACCAGGCAGACAGGGTTAGGCAACAGTAAATAGGAACAACTGAGACAAGGCAGAAGAGTAAATGTAATACAAGCGTGGGTCGAGGCAGACAGCAAACAATCATAAACATGGGACAGTCCGATAATCAGGGCAGGCAGCAAACAATCCAAAACCAAGTAACAATCCAATAGACAGGTGAGGTTCAGGTGTACAGGAAGTGATCAAACCCATGTATGGGGTATTATGGGAAATGTATTCCGAAATGGCACTAATATTCTGGAGACGGCTCCCGCTGGTGGTGCGGAGGAGGTAGAGCAGGGACCCCCTCCGTAAAGTGGAGTAGCAAAGGACTGTCACGATTCCCCACATGGAACACGCTATTGCAAAATATGATGTGCTTCTCCTTTGTTAAATGAATGAGCTGCATGAAATCTGCTGTCATCTGCAGTTAAATGAATTTTACAAAGACCAGCATTAATTGACCATATAATAGAATGGGATGAAATAATAATAGAGACTATAAGCTCAGATAAAGTTATTTTAATTTGTCTTTAATGTTTCTGCTGAACCAGATAAAACTGCTTCAAAAAGTAAAAATACTTAAGATTAATGTTATTTAAACAGAGTACTTGTAGCTCTTTTTTCATTTAAAACTTTTCTGCAGAATTTCTAAAAATTCAGCACAGAAATAGCAAAAATAGCAAAAAATTCACCATTTGCAAACATTATTGATGTGGCTACTATATGTATGTATTTATGTAAATTATGAGCACATAAACATATTGTTTGGGGCAGATTGCTGTTTGAATGATGTGTATTGCCATTTTAATGCTCAGCTATGGAGACAGATCGCCGGCCATCAGTAAGGATTTCTGTGATCATTTAACAATGATTGTAAATAGTTGCATCAATATCTAATTTGTAAATAGTTCTGAATTTTGCTTATTCTAATCTATAAAGCTTGCTCTCTACCTCTGGTCATTTGTTTACAAAGTGGTGTTTTGGAGCACGCAGTGGCCATTTTTGGAAAAAATATACTACTCATAAAAGCTTACAAGAACCTTAGGTTTTGTGATATCCCCAAATCATAAATGAAAAAAAAAAATAGCTTTGTTAGACTTGTTAGACTTAGAAGCTTTGGATATAATGACAAGTAATTATTATGTGCATTTATTTCTTGAAATATGATACATTTGATGCAGTGTCATCTTCTTCAAAACTTTCAGGGTTATCATGGCGGCATGACTTTGGGAAGTGCTCTGAAGGAAGGGTGGGATCTTATGCTTTCAAATCTTGCTTGCATGTATTCTATTGCTAGCCTCTGCAAAATTGTCTTCCCTACCTTTAATAGCGCTGCAAATACAACAGTCTAATTACAATCATATAGACAAGTATTTTTACAGTTAGCAACATTAATGTACCACTTCCAATGTAAAATGTAAAAGTGCAGTAATACCATGTATTCTGTGTTTGATAGTTATCCGGTTTTTAAATCTTTAATTTTTCCTCTTTTTCCTTATTTCTGTACTGTTTATATATACCAGCTCCCTCTAGCACCACCAGCTGTCCAAAGTTTCACATATATTTATGCTAATTACTTCTGAACCATAAGGGCAAAACAAAATGTAATAGCTCAAGACAACTCAATGATGTAATTTTCTATTATAAACATTTTTCTGGCATTTTTTTCAACTTCACTTTCAGATGTGTCTAATTTTCACAAAAATCAAATAAGATTATCTTTAGACCATGATGGAACACCAAACTATAGGCTAACAAAGCCTATATCCATAAGTCTATATCTATAACCGAGGCTATATCTGTGCAATGCTGTAGCATATGCAGGCCAAACTTTGTATGACAACCTACTGTTGGTCTGATTTTCATCAAAATTAGCTTTGCTTAGGCTGCAATACTTTGGCATATTTAGAGTAAATATTATGCCAACACTGAATATGCTAAATTGTGAAACAATTTTTGATTTCTTGAATGATGTTTCAATCTAAATCACTCAATGCATTCCGAAGACAGTGGAACTCATTTACAAAATTAGCAAATGGCAGAAGACTGGCTGTTCGGATGGCTTCCACACAAAACTTGACATTTATCAAAACAGACGTAAGTGGTGGCTATGATCAAATCAAATCTCACATCTGTTCCAGCTTGGGTACATAGGTTTTGAAGTTTGTTAAAATCTGTGTTTTACCCACTTGATACCCTACTTGAATGAGAAATAGAAATACAGCTTGTGTTTTCATTTAGTTTAAACAGATATTTTTGCATGATTTTTCTTTTTCCCACACAAAAAGTAGTATACATAAGTATATACTACAGTGAACTAACTGTAGCAAACTGAATTTACAAACTTTTGGTCAGTTTTACCTGTGAAGGCATGTGAGCCCTTTTCTGTTATGGAATTACCAGCATTCAAGAGAAATATGTAAATCTTGCAACCTCAGTGAACAGTCATGACAAGACAAACATTACTCCTTAAAAACAGGATGCATTTTAAAACATTAAAAGGAGCAATAGTACAAAAATTAAAAACTGTTGATTGTGTTGCTACTGCAACAGACTGCTGCTCACCCATGCAGCAACTTTATTTTCCCACCTACAACTTGTCTGTATAAACAAAATGAATTTATAAATTGTGTGTTTGGCAGCCTTGGCACCTGGATGTATGAAAAGTTCATGCACATTCAATGACTGCTGCAGCTTTTGAGGATATACATTTACGCTACCAAATTATGGGAAAGATTACCAGGATGACTACAGATCACTATTTAAATGTATTGAAGGCCTTTCGAGTGTATGAATAAAAGGAGAAACAAGACGACACAGAATGCACAGGAGGAGGGAGAATCCGTCCTTAAAAACACATTTGATAAGTGTTGTGCATGCAAACACATACATGTCTAACATCTAACAAACACACTAACAAACATACACTAACAAATGTCCCCCAAAGGGGCCATTAGCATAATGCAGTAATCACTTGAGCTAATGGGAACAAACACTTAGAGAGTGCTAGAGCTGGTATTGAGATTTGTTAGGTTCAGGGGTCTATACCATGAAGCCGGTTTAGGTAACTTTCCAGGCATTTTCCAGATTAATTTAAGTCAACACTGGGTTCCCTTTAGAGTTAAACATGACACTGCTTTGTGGCCTGATGCTATGGGGAACACACTTTCAAGAGAGAGTAAGCAGATAGTAAAAAAAAATAAAAAGATGGGTTGTAAGAAGTTTAAAAAGTGTGTACCACACTGCCCATGCTACATCTCGGCAGGTGACACACACAATATGTGTGTATTTTGTTTGATTAAACAAAATGTTGATAAAACAAACTTCAGGAAAGCACAGAGTGACCATTCTCGACTGTACATAGACGGGTCCTCTGTGGAGATCGTTAAGAGCACCAAATTTCTTGGTGTTCACCTGGTCCCTCAACACCATCTCCATCACAAAAAAAGCCCAGCAACACCTCTACTTCCTACAAAGACGGAGAAAAGCATACCTTCCACCCTTCATTCTGATCACATTCTACAGAGGGACCATTGAGAGCATCCTGAGAAGCTGCATCACTGTCTGGTTCGGTAATTGCTCGGACCGCAAAACCCTATAGAAGATGGTGAGGACAACTGAGAAAATTACTGGAGTCTCTCTTTTTTACTCTATTGTGGACATCTACAACACACGCTGCATTCACAAAGCAAACAGCATTGTGGATAACCCCACACACCTCTCACACACACTCTTTACCCTTCTGCCATCTGGAAAAGGTACCGGAGCATGCAGGACCTCACAACCAGACTGTGTAACAGTTTGTTCCCCCAAGCCATCAGACTCCTGAACTCACATGAACTGAACTGACACACACACTGCACAACAATCACATACACACTCTATATAACACAATGCACACACACGTATATTCAACCTTTTGCACATTCTGTATTTTGCACATCTCTGTACCATATTGCATTTTTGCATGTTACAGCTGCTAATACTGCTGCTAATACAGTCATATGTTTACAACCATATACACTCACTCACACTCTGCAAATATGTATATTGGTCTGCGCTGCTCTCTGTTAAATTGTACTCTAGTGCAGTGTTTCTGTAGTAAACTGTCTGTTCTGTAGGGTTGTTTTGTCTATATACTGGTTGTTTTGTACAAGTTTCTTTGCGCTTGTACAGGTTGTTTTGCACTTAGCTCTACTGCCTGTATTCATCTGCACTTTGTAACGTTCTTGTGATGTTTGAAGTGTTTTTTGTGATGTTTGCACTGTGATTGAACCTAGTCCTTTGTTGTCAATGTAGTCTATGTCTTATGTGGCACCATGGTCCTGAAGGAATGTTGTTTCATTCCACTATGTACTGCACCTGCTATATATGGTTGAATGACAATAACAAACTTCTGCCTTCTGACCATTTATGCCAACATAATTTTCAAGCGTATTTTAAGGGATTCTGTCTTCAGTAGTGTCAAAGGCAGCACTTAGGTCGAGCAGCACTAGAAGAGAGATGCAACCACAGTCAGCTAATGAGAGCAAATAATTTGTCACTCTGATGAGAGTAGTTTCTGTACTATGATATGGTCTGAATCCGAACTGAAAATTCTCACAGATACCGATTCTTTCCAGGAAATATTTGTGAAGACACCACAGTTTTCAATATTTTTTAAATCAAAGAAAATTTAAGATGGGTCTGTAGTTTCACAGTTCCCTGGGATCAAGTTGTTTAAATAAGAGGTCCGAAAACATCTTGAAAGGTTTTGACACATATCCCACCACCAGTGATCAATTAATAATACTAAGTAGAGGATCTATAATTTAAGGGAGCATCTCTATCAACAGCCTGGTAGGTATAGGACCTAAAATACACGTTGTTGATTTAGACAATTTATTTTTTTTGACAGTTCATCCTTATCTATAGTGGAAAATGACTGGAATTTCTCCATGCGAAAATTATGATGCGCCATCTAATGTGATTGTGTTGCAGGCATTTGCATGTTTGTATAATTTTCTCATAAAGTATCTACTTTGTTATTAAAGAAATTCATGAATATTCATACCACAGCATAGGCCTGCTGTCCTTTATCTTCTATAGGCATAGAGGAGCAGCTTTGTCTAAGACGTTAGAAAAGAGGGAGTTAACATTTTCTGTTGCGCTATCAAGGTTTCTGTTATGCTAAAAGAAATTGAAAGAGTTCAGGGATATTGTTAATAAAACAATCTTTAGCAAGGAGCTGATTTTGCAACCATGGGTAAATGTATTAAACAGGGCACCAGAAAATGATCTGAAATGTATTTACTCTGGTGTAGAATATTAATATTATCAACATTTACACCATAGGACTTTATTAAATCTGAAGTATGATTACGAGTAAAATATGAATAAATGTATGTTTAGAGCATGATTCCTGACACATGTTGTCAAACCCTGACTGAGTTTAAAATGTCTTTGTAAGCCAACCCAAATGCATATTATCTACATGGATGTTAAAATCACCAACAATTAAGACTTGATCTGTGACCAACTGTCTGCTAGCTGTCACATATCACAGATGTCACATAATTTCACATAGAATCATCTAAACATTGTAATATAGAGACTACTACTGATAAAAAGTCAGCAAATTCTTTGATAGCCTGTGTGGTACCCTGGTGGCCTGTATACAGTAGCCAGTAGAAATGACAAACTCAATTCATCATTTACACCAGATAAAGTTATACTGAGCATCATTTCTTTAAAAGAATTGTATCTGAAATCAGATCTCTTGGTAACTTTAAAAACATTCATATAAAGTGCAGCAACGTCTCGACTTTGCCTTTTGGAAAAGGTTTATGCTTATAACAGTAATTTTGGGGGATAGACTCATTTAATGTAATGTAATCGTCTCATTTTAGCCATGTTTCTGTCAAACAGAGCACATCTAGGTTATGATCTGTGATCATATGATTAACAAAAAGTGCTTTTTTAATTTTTGTTAAAAAGAGATCTAATATTCTGCAAACCAAGCCTTATTAAAAGCCTTATTAATTGTTTATCTTTATTGTGTAGCTTTTTTATTAGTTTAACATTGATTAAATTGGCATTAAATTGTTTACGGGTTTTTTGTATTTACTGGTCCGGGGGACAGAGACAGTCTCTATATTAGGGAGGGGAACAGAACATTACAGAGTCTAACATCGCACTGGCAAGTTCACACACCTCTTTAATATTATCTTTACTAATCTCCAACTGACCGAGACAAACATAATTTGTGTCAATATATATAATGATCTTACTAAATATATTTTTAGATTTAGCCAGCATGTTTAAATTTGCTTTGATGTCGGGCTCTGTACCCTTTCTATGTGGCTCAGACCCTGGTTTCTCACTCTGGGTCCCACTTTAGGGGTGCAATGTTATCGCAGGATTCTTACGAAGGACTCACTTTTTTAATAACTTCTTTGGAGTCTAAATTGCTAAACATAATCTGTTTGTGTATTGACTATATCATACTGAATTAATCAGATACCGATAGCTTTTGATTGTTATTCACTACAGACGACTCAGTTCAGTTAGAACCTCTCTAGCAGGTTCTCCCCACTCAGTGACGAGTGGGGAGAACCTGAGACACCACTGAGAACCTGAGACACCACTTCTCAACCACTGAGACACCTGTTGAAAGTTATCCCTAGTTATCGAAGATTCTATTATACGGAATGTGAAAATAGAGGCACCAGCCACGGTAGTCAGATGTTTATCTGGCTCCCAACACCAAAGCAAATTTAAACATGCTGGATAAAACTAAATGTAAATGTGGTAAGATTGTTATACACGTTGGCACAAATGATGTTTCTCTCCGTTAGCCAGAGATCACTAAAGATAATATGAAAGAGGTGTGTGAATTTGGTAGTACAATGTCAGACACAGTAATATTCTCTGGCCCCCTCCCTGCTTATCATGGTGATGAAGTACATAGCAGACTATCATCACTAAATGGCTGCATGCTAAATGGTGTTCACAGAATAATACAGGTTACATAGATAATTGGAAAAGTTTTTGGGGCAGACCTGACCTGTTAAAAAGAGATGGCCTCCAACCCTCTAGGGCTGGTGTTGCTTATTTATCTAGAAATTTGGCACAGTCTTATTAATTCTACTAATACTTGACAAACTGTGGCCCAGGTCAGGAAGCAAGCAGACTGGCTTAACCAACTGTCTGCTAGCTGTCACATATCACAGATGTCACATAATTTCACATAGAATCATGTCTCTGTCCCCCGGATTGGTAAATGCATAAAACAACCAAATGGCAATTTAATCAATGTTAACAAATACAAAAGATACATAATACAGACAAACAGTTAATAAGTCTTGGTTTGCTGAAAATTAGATCTCTCTATAAAAAAGCGCTTTTTGTTAATTATATGATCACAGCTCATAACCTACATGTTCTCTGCTTGACAGAAACATGGCTAAAACAAGACAATTACATTTTATTCAATGAGTCTATCCCCCAAAATTACTTTTTATAAGCATGAGCCTCTTCCAAAAGGCAAAGGGGGAGGTGTTGCTGCACTTTATAGGAAAACCTAAATTACCCTTAAAAGTTACCTTGAGATCTGACTTCAGATACAACTCTTTTGAAGTAATGGTGCTCAATATAACATGTGGCGTAAATAATAAGCAGATTTTGTCATTTCTGCTGGCTGCGTGTCGTCAGCATAGCAATGGTAAGAGAACCCATGTGCATGTATGATGGGGCCCAGTGATGTTGTGTATATCGAGAAGAGGAGGGGTCCAAGAACAGAACCTTGGGGAACCCCAGTGATCAGCTGATGAACTTTGGATACTTCCCCTCTCCAGGAAACCCTGAAAGACCTACCAGTAAGGTAGGTTTCAAACCAATGAAGTGGAGTACCTGTGATGCCCAGTGACGTGAGGGTGGAGGATCTGGTGATTGACGGTGTCAAAGGCAGCGGATAGATCAAGTAGAATGAGGACTGATGATTTTGAGTTAGCCTTATCCGTAGGGACTCAGTGACCGACAGTAGAACATTTTAACCTCTATCGGTGTCTCACAACACACGTCAGAACTCACTTATTGTCGTAATCATACCTTAGATTTAATACTGTCCTATGGTATAAATGTTGATGACATTAATATTCTGTAGCAGAGCAAAAACATTTCTGCTCATTATTTGGTATCCTGTATAATACATTTACCTATGGTTGCAAAATCAGCTCCTTGCTTCAAATGCAGTAGAACAATAACTTTTGCCACTAAAGATTGTTTCATCATCAATCTACCTGAACTGTCTCAATTCCTTAGCGTAACAGATAACTTTGAAAACCTTGATAGCACAACGGAAAATGTTAACTCCCTCTTTTCTAACACCTTAGACAAAGTTGCTCCTCTACAGTTAAAAAAGATAAAGGACAGTAGCCCAACACTGTGGTATAATGAGCATACTCACGCCCCCTTAAAAGAGCAGCCCAAAAAAATGGAACATAATTGGAGGCAAACAAAACTGGAGGTATTCCATACAACATGGAAGGAGAGTGTTTCAAATTACAGAAAGACCTTGAAAAGCTCCAGATTTGCCTACTTTTCAAATCTTCTAGAAGAAAATAAACACAACCCTAGGTATTTATTTGACACAGTGGCTAAATTAACCAAAGATAAAGCATCATATGCTTCTGACAGTTCATATCATATATCACTGTTACGGAGGAGGTCCCTGCCCTGTTTACTGGATTGTTACACGTTTTTGGATTGTTTGCTGCATGCCCTGATTATCGGACTGCCTCACATTTATGATTGTTTGCCCCCTGCCTCGACCCACACCTGTACCACGTTTGCCTGCAACACAATCACATTGGATGGTGCATCATAACGTGCCCAAGGAATGGCTCCAGTCATTCTCTGCTATAAATAGGGGTGAACTGTCAAAAATAATTAAATCATTTAAATTAGCATGTATACTAGATCCTATACCTACCAGGTTGCTGAAAAAGACGCTTCCTGAAATTATAGATCCTCTACATAGTATTATTAATTCATCATTGGTGTTAGGATATGTCCTAAAACCTTAAAAACTGGCTGTTATCTGACCCCTTATTAAAAAACCACAACTTGATCCCAGAGAACTAGAAAATTACAGACCTATCTCAAATTTACCTTTTATTTCAAAAATACTGGAAATGAGTGTCTTCACAGATATGTTCCTTCCTGGAAAGAAATATTATATGTGAGAATTTTCAGTCAGGATTCAGACCATGTCATAGTACAGTGACTGCTCTCACCAAAGTGACAAATGGTCTGCTCTTGTCGTCCAAACGTGTCTGCATCTCTCTTTTAGTGTTACTTAACCTTAGGGCAGCATTTGACACTGTTGACCATAGCATTTTACTAAACAGGCTTGAAAATTACTTTGGCATAAGTGGAACTGCACTGGCATGGTTTAAATCAATGCCTCCAATTACGTAGCATTTTCCGGGCTGCTCTTTTTAGGGCGTGGGTATACTCATTATAGCACGGCGTTGGGCTACTGTCCTTTATCATTTTAAACCATAGAGGAGCAACTTTGTCTAGGGTGTTAGAAAAGATTTTTCTTGGCAAATTGCAAATTATAATTTTTTTTTTCCATTGTTATTGTAACGCAGGGACGGATATTCTCTTGACTCGAAGGTTCTAGCACTTTCAACAACTTTCTTGAAAAGTATGCACAAGGGCACATTTTAGATGGAGAACCATGGCATTGTCGTTGTGAGAGGACAGCACCAACCCCAGTATTAGAAGTGTCTACCTCCACTATGAAGGGGAGATTAGGATCAGGGTGCTTGACGATGGGTGCAGTAGTCAAGTGGTTCTTTAAATCTTGAAAGGCCTGTTCTGCTTGCGGAGTCCAAACCAATCTGGAGGATTGTTGCTTGGTAAGAGTTGTTAAGGGAGACAGTTAGCGAAACCCAGAAATCGCTGTAGTTGTTTTATAGTACAGGGCTGTGGCCACTCTGAAACAGCCTGAACCTTTTTGTCATCCATGGAAACACCTTCTTGGCTAATCACATAGCCCAAAAACGAGGTACTGGTTTGGTGAAACTCACACTTTTCTTCTTTGGCGTAGAGTTGAAGTACACATGTTCAAGTACAGCTCTGACATGTTTAATGTGTTCCTCGAAAGACTCCACCCTCTTTAATGTGAATGAGATTATAAGCACTGCATAGGTCCAATTTGGTGTAAAAGCTGTTCTAAGGCTGCTGGTACAAGTTGAAGCGGGTAACGAAACTTAACGGTAACCTCATTCAGCCCACAGTAATCGATGGAAGGACGCAGTCCACCATCTGTTTTCTTCACAAAGAAGAATCCACCTGTAACAGGAGAATTAGAAGGTCTGATTTAAGCTGTCATGGCTTCGGATTCCAGTTGTAAGAGAGAAAATATTCTGCCCTTAGGGATCATTGCTCCAGGAATGAGATCTATTGCACAGTCTATGGATCAATGAGGGGGTAATTGTGACGCACCTTTCTTGCAGAAGGCCTCCTGCAGATCTGAATATTCTGACGGAATGTTTAACTCTGAGACAAGGGTCTTCTGGACAGGCAGGGATTGTTTGGAATGATGAAGTACCTTGGGCAAAAAGGACTCGTGACATGTTGTACCCCATTGAAGAATTAGGCCATCCCGCCAAGAAATTACAAGATGTTCTCGGAGCCATGGAAGACCAAGGATAATTGCATGGTTAGGTGATGGTAAAACGTAAAATTGCATCATTTCTGTATGGAGAATTCTTATTCCTCCATTCTTACTTCCTCCGTTCTCTGTAGAATGTGGCTGTCTCCAATAAGGCGTCCATCTAGCGCCTCAACTGCTACGGAGGAATCACAAGGATTGAGCTTTAGCTGATGCTGTTGTGAGAATTTATAGGATACAAAGTTTCCTGTGACTCCTGAATCAACTAGTGCAGAAGTGGTAATAGTTTGTTTGGAAATTGTTATCTCGACAGACAGTTTGAAATTTGATTTTGTATGGGAACTCTGAATAGACTCACTCACCAATGTTTGCTGTTTTCTAGGTTTTACTGGGCAAGCAGACTTCATATGACTAGTCTGGTCACAGTACATCCACAAATGTCGCTGCCTCCGACGCTGGCGCTCCTCAGATGTCAGGTGAGTATATTCTAACTGCATTGATTCTTCATGGGTTACCACTGTTGGCACAGGACTGGGTCCTGGAAAGGTGGAACGATGAGAGCGAAGGAGATTCCGGAGTTGCATGAATCTCTTGAAAGTGGGAAAGGTGGAGTTATCCTTCTTCCAGACAGCAGTCGCCCAGTCCAGTGCCTTACCGGTCAGCAGGGAGCAAATGAAAGCGATGTGGCTAGATTCAGTCGGGTACAAAGAGGGTTATTGTTCTACGAACAGAGAGCACTGTAACAAAAAGCCTTTACATTGAGACGGATCCCTGCCAGACTTTTCAGGAAATGCTAATCGTGGACTCACGTAAGTTGCTGGTGTAGAAGCGACGTGAGGTGTTGCTGGTGGCGCCACCATTGCTTCTTTTACGGGTAACTGCAAACCCAGGAGGGCCTTAAGGGCTTTGGTTAGTTTTCATTGTTATGCTGATGATAGTCAGCTGTATGTTTCTTCTAGGTCCAACAAGACGTATATATTCACCAAATTAACAGAATGCATAGTCGATATAAAAACTTGGAGGGCTAGCAACTTTCTCCTACTAAATTCAGACAAAACAGAAGTTTTACTTATTGGACCAAAGTCTTCCACACAGAACAACCCAGAACACTGTTTCACTCTTGATGGATTCTCTATAAAGCTTGCGTCATTAGCTAAGAATGTGTAAGCAGCAATCACTTTTTACAAAATCTGCTGATCAGATGCTACTGAAGCATTGTTTCATGTGAGTTATTTTCTGGCTAAAAACAACAAACCATTAACAGATGGCGAATTATTCAACGACGCAATGGCCATTACTACAGAGACTATTTTCAAGGATTTCAAAAACAAAGATGACATAAAAGCCACACTCCATGCTGTACCTCTCAGTTCAGCATCAGTGACAAGGAAGGTCGAGTCACTGTCAGAGGACGTGGATTGACAGGTGTTAAAGGACTGGCAATGCGTGGTGTGCACTCTAGTTTTATAGAACTGTGCCATTATGACCATGGTTTTCCCAACTTTAATAAATTGTGTAATTGTGTAATTCATCAGCAGGCCTTGGCAAGGAAAGTCTGTACTTTTCTCACGTAATATCACTGGTGGTCAAACTGATAAACTCGATACGAGCAAAAGCACTTCAGCATCGCTTATTCAAGGCGTTACTGAATGAGCTCGATGTCGAGTACTGAGACTCACTACTTCATTCTGATATGTGGTGGTTGAGCTGTGGGAAAGTGCTGCAGCGGTTTGTTGACTTACTGCCTGAGATAAAGACTTTTCTGTCTGCAAGAAACGAGGAGCACAATGAACTGTCAGATGATGCGTGGCTGCTGGACCTGGGGTTTCTGACAGACTTTACCACAAAACTGAATACACTCAAGAACGAGCTCCACGGAAAAGACCGACATCTGCCCCACATGATCAGTGCAGTGAATGCTTATAAGTCTAAGCATTGTGTTTGGATTACACATCTAAAAAGCAGGAGGCTAACACACTTTTCCCAACCTGGAAAAAATGTCACAGAGCATTAAAGACAAGGATGTTTTCACCCTAAGAAATACTGTGCTCATCTGGACAAATTTGCAACTGAGTTCAATCTGCGTTTTGGTAAGTTAAACGAAATGGAATGTATTGCTGCATTTGTCTCCCATTCATGCTCATTGATATAGAACAGGTTGCAGCCAAATTCCAGCAAGCATTTTCTTTGTCAAGTGGAGTTGACATGGAGATGGTTGATGTACAAAATGACATGAAGCTAAAAGCCTGATCAAGGGTGAGTGAATCAGTGACTTTTGGGGGCTTGTCAACAGAAAGAAGTTTCCTCTCCTCACTGCATGTGAACTAAAAGTGAGTGTCTACTTTGGGGACACAATGCTACTTTTGAGGGATTATCAGGATTTGATGGACTTCGTTAGAAAACTTACCATTATATACATACCTCCAGCCTAGTTACTTTTTATATTTTGTTCCCTGCATAGTCACAGCAGTGTACTGTTATAGCTGCAATTAGTAACATTATGCCTCTGTTTTTAACATTATGCATTACACTTGTACCATTACGCTATTTCTGTTGGTAACATTTCTCAGTGTCTAACATATTGTCAGATGTCAGGTAATTAGACCTGACAGTTTCTTAAATAAATAAATCATAATAAATAAATAAATATTTATAAATCATTATAATCAACTCTCCGTTTGTATCCAAAGAAAGTTACAAATTGCAGCTTTAACGTGCCAGAGGAGAACTGGCGCTCCCGGTTGAGCCTGGTTTCTCCCAAGAAAGGGCCTGCTGGACAAGAAGCTGTGTCACATGTTCAGTGAGATAAGGCCTGATTTTCCTGATATTGTGTAGCGCAAATCTACATGATCGCATTGCCTTATTGATGTGATAAGATACCAGAGATCAGAGGTGGTCAAAGACTATGCCAAGGTTTCTGTTTGCCAAGATGTTCTTATTGGTATTATGGTTGTAGAAACTAGTTGGACAGTGAAATTGTGCAGAGTTGTGGGGTGGGCTGAAGACTGTAGTGTCTGGCATGGCCTAATATTTGAATCATGTAGGGATCATAAAATACCCCCTTTACTTAAGACTTCCAAACCCAGCGTGGGGTGAAAGATCCCAGGCTCCAGAGAGGCAAACTTCTCCTTCAGATAGCTATCAGCACCTCTGACACGAACAAGACCGTTTATGACACCCTGCCCAAGCTTCAAAGGAATTCCATGGGCAGAAGTTACACCACATGGCCCAAGAAAGACTAAAAAACATTCCAAAACACCAAAGGAAGGACACTCTTTAAGTTTAACTACACTGTCCTGATCTGTAGATATTTGTAAATATTCCCATTGTATGTTGGCTACCATACGATGTATCTTAACTGTAACTCTTATTTTTGTATTGATGTTCTGTTTGTATTCATGCACTAGGATTAATCACAACTTAATGTATTTCAAACTCTGTCATATTTAATATCTAACAGATCATCTTCTAATTTCCCATCAGACTATATATGTTGTGTAAGCATAACAGGCATGATAGTCTTTCTACAATAACCTAGATTAATATTTGCAAATGTGCCATCCGACCACAAAACATGCAAATAAGGTGTTGAGTGAGACAAAGAAACATTTTCTCAACACCTATTGATTGTTTTGATTTCATTGGGCGTGCCTGGTGTGAAGTTAAAAGGACCGCCAATTCTCTTAGTATTAAGCTCTTGCTCTTAGCTCTTGGTATCTTTGGCCCTGCCAAGAGACCAAGGACCTTGGACCAAGGACCAAGATCCTTGTGGGGGAGGGAGGGTAACCTCTGGCTCGACCCCTTTAAGAAAGACTCTGGATATCACTTAAGCTAACTTTGTTGATCTCCAGAACTCAACAAAGTTCATTGCATATTTAAACTAGTCTCTCTCCACACGCATTCGGATTCACACTCTGCACTAGAGCTCAAGTATCAGATTTCTATGTACATAGAATAGCTGCGTTAAGTTGTGCTCCTTTTCCAAGGTGATTCAGCTGATGGTTCATTCAGAAAAGCTTCGTTGATTTAACTCTTTATGGGCTTAACATCCACTCTACTCTCTCTCTCTCTCTCTCTCTCTCTCTCTCTCTCTCTCTCCTCTCTCTCTCCTTGCTTTCCTTACATTTGGTTATGTGTTTAATGTGTGTATGTTTACGTCTAGTTATATGTTCTATGTTTCCCCTGTAGCATAGTTTAATAAACACGCATATGTATTCACCTTTGATTGTTGCTGCGCTTAAGCCTTACAAATTAGGTCCCTTAAACTGTGTCCGATCTTGCTACATGCTCTAAAATCCTGTTAAACAGAGAAACGTTGTTTTCAAGGCCTACAATATACAATATCTGCTTGTAAATGTAATTTTGTAGACTTGGCTTGTTGGCTCGCAAGGCAAAATGTTCAATGCTCTCGTCCTTTGTAAGTCGTTTTGGATAAAAGCGTCTCCTAAATGATTAAATGTAAATGTACTGGCTGGGCAAATCCATAAGCTGACTATTGTCATCACTCCTGCTGATCAGGTACTACAAAATATGTATGTTTAATGACAATTAATTATACATATTTTTTTTAGCTAAATGAACTATTCAATCAACGAAATAGTGTTTCAAACAAAACTGTTTTGTTGATTTGACATTCCATTCGCTATATTATTTTAATGGTGAAGAGTAGATTTATTAACATTAATTAAGTGAACTTTAATATTTATAAACTTCACTTTGAGTGAAGCATTTTGTCTGTGTGAGCTAGCAGTAGCTGTAGTATACTTGCTGTGTTTATTTGGTGCTGGACTTGTAGCTGTTTGCTAGAAGGAAGTTTGGAACTACTCTGCACTTCCTAAGGTAAGCTCTGTTAATTTGCTGTTAGTGTGTAGCCACTTGGGTATAGTTTCAGTTAACACCTTCAGACCTTTTTGAGTCTTGAACCTGTTAATTGTGTAGATGGGGTCAGCTGCAATCAGTGAGCCAAATATTAATTAGCAATTAAACTGGAGCGGCAGCCCTCATGTGAAGCCCTCCTCGTATGAAGACAAATGAGTGTAAAGACCTACGACTCAACTGTGCGACTCCACCAAGCAGGGACACTGACAGGACCCTCCGCAGCCACCGGACCAAGCTCAGAGCCATGGAGAGAAAATGGCACAAGTCAAAAGACCCTGCAGACCTCAACAACTATCAATTTTTCCTTTCTTCCTTTTCCAAAAATGTCTCCACTGCCAAAGCTGCTTACTTTCAAAATAGGATCAGCAACACCTCTAACAGCCATCAACTATTCTCTACTATTCTCTACTGATCTCTTCTTAGCCCACCCCCACCTCCCCCCACTACATCTCTGATTGCCAATGACTTTGTCTGTGAAAAAATTGGCAAAGTCGCTACCATCAGCAACCAATTCTCTGCACCACATACCCCTATCCCCCCATTACCTCCATACCATCCAACACTCTCCTCTTTCTCTCCTCTCTCTGATGCTTTGTAAGTCGCTTTGGATAAAAGTTCAAGTTTAAGTTTATATATTGCTATTCACAGTGGCACACTGTTACAAAGCAGCTGTACAAATGAAAATATCCAAGAGTATAAGTAAAAACTGAAATTGAAAATGAAAGAGGAGGAGAGAAAACTAGGAAGAGAAAAGAAAGAATATTCAAAATTGATAAAATTAACAAACAACGAATATAACACAATGTACAGAGCAAATGTTCTAAGCTAATATCAGCAGTCTCCCCATAAGCAAGCCAACAGGGCAACAGTGGCAAGGAACCAAAACTCCAGTGATACATAAATGGAGAAAAATAAACCTTGGGAGAAACCAGGCTTAGAAACCAGGTTTTCTGTCCTGGGGACTGAACCCCAGGACAGAAAACCAAAACAGAGAATAATTAGCGTAGCTGCTGTTCATAACATTAAGAGCATACGATTTTGTTTACTTTGAGGTAGAATGAGAAGCATTATGAGAATGCTTGGCTAAATAGATGTGTCTTTAAACTAGATTTGAACTGCGAGAGAGTAACTGAGCCTCAAACAGTATTGGGCATGTATAATGTGAATACCAGAGGGCCTAAAATAGATCCTTGAGGCAGACCATATTTTACTGGCATTAATTCTGATGATTCCCCATTTAAATGAACAAAATGGTAACGGTCAGACAAGTAGGAGCAGAACCACTGAAGAGCTTGGCCTTAAATGCCAACGTAATTTTGTAGTCGATCTAACAAGATGACATGGTCTATTGTGTCAAATGCTGCACTAAAATCGAGTGAAACTAACAATGAGATGCAGCCCTTGTCTGCAGCTAGAAGAAAATCATTTGTAATTTTGACCAGGGCAGTTTCTGGGCTATGATGTGGTCTAAATCCTGACTGGAACTTTTCAAAGATATTGTTACTGTGTAAGAAGGTGCACAGTTGCATGGATACGACCTTTTCTAATATTTTAGACATGAATGGAATATTTGAAATGGGTCTGTAGTTTGTCAGTTCATTTGAATCTAGTTGAGGTTTCTTTATGAGAGGCTTAAAAACTGCTAACTTGAGAGGACTCAGGACATGACCTAGAGATAGAGAGGAGTTTACAATATTGAGAAGAAGCTCCTCAGTTGCTGGTAATAGCTCTATCAATAGTTTAGTCGGTATGGGGTCTAATAAACACGTTGTTGGTTTGGAAGTAATAATAAGCTTATGTAGATCGTCCTGGCCTATAGCTGTAAAGCTTTGGAGTTGTTCTAGAGGGGCAGTGTTTAAGAAAGGTGAAATTTCAGGTGAAGTTGCAGGTTGTGTATTCTGAATTTTATGTCGTATGGTTTCAACTTTCTCTGTGAAAGAGTTCATGAAGTCGTTACTACTAAAGTTTGATGACACAATGTCTTCAGGTAGTATTTTTATATTAGTTAATCTGGCAACTGTATTGAATAAAAACCTAGGGTTCTTTTTATGTTTTTCTATTTGTTAGGTGAAAAGCCTTTGCTGCTTTTAGAGCCTTTTTATAACGGGACATACTATCCTTCCACGCTAATCTAAATACTTCCACATTTGTTTTCCTCCATTTTGGCTCAAGGTTGTGGGTTTCTCTCTTTAGAGTGAGAGTCGTACTGTTATACCATGGGGCAATATTTTTTTCTCTAATTTTTTTTATTTGAAGGGTGCGATGGTATCCAAAGTAGTGGAGAATATACAGTCCATGCAGATTTTCTAGATCTTTCCAATTTCTCTAGATCTTTAGCATTTATTGGTGTGCCGAGTTGGTTAGACATATTGGGCAAAAAAATAGACCTGTGACCTAAACCAGATGTGATTAAACCAGAAATTAACAACACGGACTAAATGAATCGCTCCTTCATGCTTGCTACTGTGTACAGACCTCCTGGGCACTACACTGAGTTTCTGAATGAATTTTTTGTTGTTAGTGACAGTTGACAAAGCTCTGATTGTTGGAGTTTTTAATATTCATGTAGATGATGCAAATGATGCTGCAGGAACTGCATTCAGGGACCTGCTAAACTTTTTCGGAATCCTACTCATCACTTTAATCACACACTAGACCTAATTATATCACATGGACTGAACCCTACAGATATAGAAGTCACACCACAAAGTGATGAGATCACTGATCATCATTTTATTTCATGGGCAATACAAATCGCTGATTTAATAAATAGGGCCTCATTGATTCTTTACTCATAGAGGAGGGAATTTGCACTGCCGTCAGCCGATGCAGGACTCCTCCACTAAGGCTCCCCCCACTAAGGATTAGCAGGATTAATGACTACAGAATATGAGAATGACCTACTACAACATCATGTGACTACACACATACTACTCACAATATACACACACATACAACTTACCACTTGAGGTTGAAGCATCAGTTTCTTAATTCCAACACACCTCAGGGAAAGGGCTAATGATAGTTAAGGCATAAATTACTAAAACTAAGTATGATAATTGCATGTCTTGCCCATTGAAACAAAGTGTCCTGAGCCTAAAGAGGATACTCAACTAACTGTGCCAGCCTACAGTAAGTTGAGTTTCCAGTTGATCTTTGCTGAATGTAGTATTGATAAGAGAGAGAACCAGTTGCAGAGGGTCTTTGATGAAAGGAAAGACAAGGCCATAGGCTAGCACAAGATTAGAGGTTTGCTGAAGACTTCTATTTCAGAATCCTGATACTGATGACAGTCCTCAAAAACTAAAGGATAGAGGCAAGACCTTGTGTTCTTGGACACTGCTCTTTAAACTGTGAGGAGATGTCACACACTGAAGAGGTGTGTGATCCAATCAGAGGTTATCATCTCAGAGCAAAGGTTAACTCTCTTTGTCTTCCAACATGCTGTTTTGCATAACCTAATGCATAACCTTTATGTTTGCATAACATATAAAAATAAAAGTTAATGAACCAAAGTTATCAAAATATAATGAACATGAATGTTCAAGGAAATCAAAAATACAACTCATAGACACCAAAATATGACAGCAAAATATGTCATTAGATTCTAAGCCTAAAGAAAGGTCATGTAGGCAAGACTGAAGTCTTGTTGCCTGTCTCAGGGACCAGGTTACATATGTAACCTGAGACGTTGCCTTTCAATGGAACTAGCCACTGCATCGTGGCTTGATGCTATGGGGAACATTAATGCCCACTACGCCAAAGTGAGGGAAACAGCCCCAGATGCTGTTGGCCAAACATTGGCATAGAGAAAATCAGGAGAAGAAACAAAAAAGAGACTCAGGAGGACTTGAACACATGGGGTTGAATTCAGGTTTAAACTGTAAAATCTAATGAATAGTTGCAGAGATGACCAACCTGCCACAGCACAAACATACCTTAGAGGTGCCCTCTCTAAATTGTCTTAGACGATGTTACACTCCTAGTACAATGGGATCTAATGCCCAGTGGTGACACTAAATCACAGGCCTCATAAGCCAGGGTAATAACATCTGATAACCAGTGAGATAAGCACTGTTTTGTGACCGCATTACCTCAGTTGTGATCCACCAGACCATACTAGCATACTTAAAACCCTAACTGGAAACAATAAGTGAATCCTTTCCTGTTCCAGCAACTCATACCGCAAAGAACCGAAGGCCTAAAGCACCACCAACTGATCCTCAAAGCACCTTGAGGATATAGTCTGGTCTAGGGTGCAAAATGGCTAACAAAGCCAGGGACAGAATTCAAACAAGCAGAGTCTACAGAAAGAGCCTGTAGATCCCCTACCCCCTTGAGCGATGGCAGGGCTAATAATAGAGCCATGCTGAGAATCAGAAACTTAGCCAAGACTAACTCTAGAGGCTGAGATATACCCCTTATATAAGCATTAGATAAGCCCCTTAGAGCCTTAGATAAACCCCTTAAAACTACAATAAGGTCCCAAGAGGGGACCCATGTGTGACAGGAAAGCCTCAGCTGCCTAGTACCATGCAGAAAATGAAACACCAAACAGTGTCTCCCAATAAAGGCTCCATCCACAGATTCATTATTCAGCCCCAATGGAACTGGGTGAGTGAAGCTGAACCAGAGGGGGCAGTGGATTGACTGTCTAGAACAAATCCGCTTCTGCTGGGATCCACCACTTGTGGATAGAGTCTCCACTCCCTGAGCCTTAGCGCCGTCCAGACAGGATATCTGTCCACAGACCTGCAAACCCTGGAATGAACATCACTCTGTTGGAGGGCAGTCAGGTTTCCATCCAGAGCAGGATTTGAAAGTAAAAGTCAGATTTGTAAAATATGCTAACCCAGACCCGAAATTTAACCCATTACTGGTGCCATCACACACACACACACACACTGCAAGTTGTTAACATATCCAGAGCAGTCGGTAGCACTGTTGCACCCAGGGAGCAATCAGGGGTAGGTGCCTTGGTCAAGGGGCTACCTGCCGGCACTGGAATCGAACCAGCAACTTTCTGATTGAAGCCCGACTCACTAACCAGTAGGCCACAACTGCCCCAAGAGGATCTGTTGCACCAGCCTGAACAGCAAACACAGCCCTCCCTGGTGATTTATATAAGAAACCACTGTGGTGTTACCCATACAGACTGGAATGTGTTGACCACTGAGATATAGAAGTGCTTCAATGCCAGAAGCACCGCCCTCATTTCCAGGCAATTTATGTGAGAGAAGAGGGCTCTCCCACAGACCATGGACTGGGTGGCCATCAAAAACCATACACCAGCCCATGAGAGAGGTGTCCGTCATAAGAATCCTGCAGCTGCATTGCGCCCCTAGAGTGGGACCCAAGGAAGAAACCGGGGTCTGATCCACAGAGAACGTATACAGTGCATTTGACACATAACCCTTGGCATCCTTAGGTGGTTTATGGAATGAAAACTGATTTTCTTTAGCCAGAACTGAAATGGTTTCATATTTAGTAGAACCAAAGGAATCATGCTGGCTGCTGCTGCCTTGAGACCTACCAGCCACTGAATCTGGAGAACTGTTAGACTGTGGCCTAGCCTAATGTTGCTCACAGCAGCAAGGACTGACTTCACATATGCAGGAGACAATTGTGCCCACATCGTAGTGGAGTCCCAATGTTTTTCTAGAAAAGTAGTCCTCTGTACTGAAGAAATATACTGAGATTTGCTCCCCAAAACCCCTTGAGGGGGTAGAAGCATTCTCTGGGGGCTCTGAGGGGGGTTTGGCACAAGATGTTGATGTGCACACAAACTCTGCCTCGTGGGGCTGTCCTCCAGTATAGTGCTGCTGGTGTCAGGTGTTTGTCATCTTTGCAGCCTTTGAGGAATATGGTCCTCAGATAGAACTTTCTCTTGGGCAGCGAGGCCTACCGATGTGTCCAGTTCTAATCCCCCACTATGGTCCAGGTCTTTAAGCAGGTTAGCTTGGTACGCCTGCCAAACTGCCATAGTGTGCAAGGATGCCCCAGCCTGATCTGCCACAGAATGACCCAGCTTTTGCCTAGCCACCTTATATACACAGATAAGACAAAGAGTCATACATTTTGTGGTCAGTTCAGTATTTGGTTGGTCAGTTTCTCGTGACCTGAAAGACCCCTGTCGAGATAATCAGTACCCAGATGTCTTGAGAGAGGCACACCCATAACAGAAGTGTAGGTTTTCTATTAAGTTTTCTCCCTCTAATATACTTTATCCCATAATTATAGAAATTAGACCTTTTTACATCGCACCATGACCTTTACAATGATATCAAACATGAGAATGAAAACTCAATAACATCACACTGTATGTTGCACATATATGTTCAATGAGCTCTATTGATCTGAGTCTAAAATGAGAGGGAAAGCAGAGGTGAAATTCGGGTCATCAGTGTCCCACGAGGGGAAGCAAGGAACCATAGCCTGGGAACAAGTATCAACTGGTGTTTTGTTGTTTTATGATATCTGTAAATCTGGGTTTCTGTAAACAAACTCAGTGCTTTTCCCTAGACCTGCTGCCTTACACTTCCACTGATCAGCCACAACATTAAAACCACTGACAGGTGAAGTGAATTACATTTATTATATCATTACAATGGCACCTTTCAAGGAGTGGGATATATTAGGCAACAAGTGAATGGTCAGTTCTTGAATTTCATGTTTTAGGAGAAGGAAAAGTGAACAAGCAACTTTGGCAAGGGCCAAATACTGATGGCTAGCGACAGGATCAGAGCATCTCTAAAATGGCTTGCAATGGATGCATTGGTTAGCATGTACCTAAAGGGTCACAGGTACCGATGACTCATTTACTTCCTGGATGTCACTTCCTGTTTGAGCGTGTGGTTGATTTCGGAGCTCCTCCAAACTTTTCTTGTTTTACCATTCATTCTAGTTATATTTTATATATATTTCACTCTAGTTATATCTTAAATACTTAATCTGTTGTGTTAAATGATACAAACTACATAAACCTATAAACTATATGTAACTTCTTGCTCATTATTTCATTTAGTCCACTAGACCGTTAGCATTTCCTAGCAGCTCCAGAAGCAGCTTGTACCTACCTATCTACCCTAATCACTAAAGGATTACTGTCAAGCTGTTCTAATGGCAGATCTATCCGGTGTGTGTGGCTCTGTGTGTGCAGAGCGGGAAGCGGTGGAGAAGTTTGCCTGGGCCCGTTCACGTCCGTGATGAACATCACCCCAGCCCCGGCGCGATGCAGGCACCCGATGACTTCCTCACCCGTGCCGCAACCGGACTCCGAGATCTCCGTCTCTCAGCCTGTAAATGGTAATAAAACTTTCCCCCTCTTGTTATCGTAACCTGCACATCATGCCACATGCATAGCTTAGCTTCTTCCATCAGTGAGGAGGGCTACACATGTGATAAATGTAAGGTTGTAGTAAGGCTGACAGAGAAGGTTGCAGAATTAGAATCACGCATCCGAACACTTCTTATCCATCCGCCTGCAAGCTGCCTTGACATGTCACATAGGTCACATAATTCACAGCACATAGAGTTTGTACCCCCTAAAACACACAAACCTGATTAATATAAATCTAGGAAACAACCTACAAATTGATAATATGAAAATGCTAAAATTCGGCCTGCTTAACATCAGGTCGCTTTCAAATAAAGAACTTATGGTCAATGAAATTATTACAGACCACAGTTTGGATGCGCTGTGCCTGACAGAAACCTGGCTTAAAACAGACAACTTCATAAGCTTGAATGAATCTTCACCACAAGATTATTACTATAAGCATGCACCTCGTTTGAAGGGTAGAGGTGGCAGTGTTGCTACAATCTATAGCAAAATAGTTGATGTCAATCATAAATCTAAGCACAACTTTAAATCATTTGAAATATTGGTGTTAAATATGTCAGACAGTCACAACAAACAATTGCCTTTTGTCATGGCTACCATTTACAGACCACCAGGTCATCATATAGACTTTCTTAAAGAATTTGCAGATTTCCTGTCAGAACTGGTAGTCACCGTAGATAGGGCCTTAATTGTTGGTGACTTTAACATCCATGTCGATAACCCAAATGATGCGTTACGTACAGCTTTTAGGGATATACTGGACTCGCTTGGTGTTAGTCAAAAGGTGTCGGGACCCACGCATAAATGTAATCACACTTTGGACCTAATCCTGTCATTTGGACTCAATATAAACAACATAGAAATATTACCTCAGAATGATGCTATTTCAGATCACTGCCCCATCTTCTACACTGTAATGTTAGATGAGGCCTCTCATCCGACACCACGACACAGACAAAGCAGAACAATCACATCTACTACCAAAGATAGTTTTATTAGCAATCTTCCAGAACTGTCTCAAATGCAACATGTAATAAACAGCATTGAATATCTCAATGCTGTGACAGAAACCTTAAACAAAGCTTTTTCAGGTACCCTAGAAGTTTTTGCACCAATTAGGCTTAGGAAGGTGAAGGAGAGAGCACCAGCACCATGGTATAATAACGACTTATCAGCTCTTAAAAAGGCAGCTAGAAAAATGGAGTGTAGATGGAGGAATACAAACTTAGAGGTATGGTGTGATGCATGGAAAGAGACTGTCCACAAATACAAACAGTCTCTAAAAATGTCAAAATCTAACTACCCAAGTTATTTCATTGGACGAGCTCTTGAAAATATTGACCTCATCAAAATCGTTTACCTGTATATTAGATCCCATTTCCACAAAACTACTGAAAGAAGTTTTCCTGCTGTGTCGGAACCAGTGCTCAATATTATAAATTCCTTAGGATTATAGGATTATTATAAAATCCATTAGAATTAGGTTATGTCCCAGCAGGCTTTAAAACAGCAGTAATGAGGCCAGTCATTAAGAAGCAAAATCTCGACCAGGGAGAGCTGACCAACTTCAGACCAATTTCAAATCTCCCCTTTTTATTGAAAATACGTGAAAAAGTGCAAAAAGTATTCTTAGCAAAAAGTAGCATATATGACAAATTTCAATCAGGATTTAGGCCCCACCATAGCATAGAAACAGCCTTGCTCAGAGTTACAAATGACCTCCTTTTAGCATCTGACCGCGGTGAAACCTCCGTTCTTATATTACTGGTCCTCAGTGCAGCTTTTGATACCATAGATCATAAAATTCTTCTTGATAGACTGCAAAACTGTGTTGGCATTAGTCGTCAAGCACTAGCCTGGTTTAAATCCTATGTAGTGTCTGGCATGGCCCAATATTTGGATCATGTATGGATCATAAAATTCCCCCTTTTACTTAAGACATACAAACCTAGGCTCCAGAGAGTCTGGAGGCAAACCTCCCCTCCAGATTGCTATCAGCAACCTCTGATACCAGGACAGTTTATGACACCCTGCACAAGCTGCAAAAGAATTCAATGGGCACCACATGGAGTTCCAGTAATCCCAGGTGGCCCAAGAAAGAACACTTCTATCCAAAGGAAGAACTCTTTCTAACTTACAACTAAACAGTCCTAAACTGTATATAGTTGTATACATTCCCATGGTATGCTTGCTACAAAACTATGTATTTTTACTGTAACTCTGTAGATAGGTATGCAAGTTTGGATTGATGTTTTGTTTGCATTCATGCATTAGGATGAATCACAACTTAATGTAGTTCAAACTCTGTCATATTTAATATCTAACAGATTGTCCTGTAATTTCCCATCAGACTATGTATGCTGTGTAACCATAACAGGCATGATAGTCTTTCTACAATAATGTTGATTAATATTCGCAAATGTGCTATCCAGCCATAACACATGCAAATAAGGTGTTGAGTGAGACAAAGAAACTTTGCCTGCTTAACACCTATTGGTTGTTTAAGTTTCACTGGGCGTGACCGAGCTGAACTTAAAAACGACCGCTAACACCTTAGCTTCAGTTTTGTCTTGTCGCCCTAGTCTTAGTCATCGTCTGGATGGATCATAAAATATGATATGTATGGATCATAAAATACCCCTTTTTACTTAAGACAAACCTAGTGTGGGGGGTTGAAAGACCCTAGGCTCCAGAGAGTGTCCTACTCCTCCAGATTGTTATCAGCAACCTCTGACCGAGCTGAACTTAAAAATGACCACCAACACCTTAGCCTTGGTCTTCGTCTTCTTGCAAGGATCGTCGGCCCTGGCACCCCTCCCTGTGGGGGGAGGGGGGGTCCAGCCTCTGGCTCAGTCCATCTGAGACAGACTCTGGACATCACTTCAGCTAACTTTGTCGAACTCCATCACTTCTGAACCACTCAGGACTCTCTCTCCATGCGCATTTGGATTCGCGCTCTGCACTAGAGCTCAATGCAAGTATTTATATTCTATACACATACAACCACAAATCAGAAAAAGTTGGGACAGTATGGAAAACACAAATAAAAAAAAGTAGTCATTTCTAAATTTAGTTTGACTTGTATTTTATTGCAGACAATACAACAGCACATTATTTAATGTGTTCCTCATGATTTTTATTGTTTTTTCTTAAAAAAAAAAAACAAAATTCCTATTTTGGTTCTTGCAACACATTTCAAAAAAAGTTGGAACAGTAAAGCATTTACCACTTTGTAATGTTGCCATTCCTTTTCACAACACTTAAAAGACGTTTAGGGACTGAAGACACTAAGTAAAGAAGTGTTTCAGGTGTAATTTTGTCCCATTCTTGCTGCAAACAAGTCTTAAGGTGGGCAACAGTCTTCGTTGTCGCATTTTGCGCTTCAAAATGCGCCACACATTCTCTATTGGAGACAGGTCGTCCCTGGAAAAGATGTCTTCTTGAAGGCAGCATATTGTGCTCCAAAATCTCTATGTACTTTTCAGCATTAATGGTGCCATCACAGAAGTGCAAGTTACCTTTACCAAGGGCACTGACACAACCCCATACCATGACAGACCCTGGCTTTTGGACTTGTTGCTGGTAACAATCTGGATGATCCTTTTCTTCTTTGGTCCGGAGCACACAGCGTCCATTTCTCCCAAAAATACCTGAAATACTGATTCATCTGACCACAGTACACGTTTCCACTGTGTGATGGTCCATCCCAGATGCTTCAGAGCCCAGAGAAGTCGACGGCGCTTCTGGACACTGTTAACATAGGGCTTCCTTTTGGCACAGTACAGTTTTAACTGGCATTTGTGGTATTGACAAAGGTTTGCCAAAGTAGTCCTGAGCCCATGTGGTGATATTGCTTATAGATGAATGACGATTCTTGATGCAGTGCCGCCTGAAGGATCAGAGAGCACGGTTGTTCAGCTTAGGCTTGCACCCTTGTCCTTTACGCACTGAAATTTCTCCACATTCCTTGAATCTTTTGATTATGTTACGCACTGTTGAAGGTGAAATAAGCAAATGTCTTCCTATCTTTCTTTGAGGAACATTGTTTTTAAACATTTCAATAATTTTCTCACGTATTTGTTGGCAAACTGGCGATCCTCGGCCCATCTTTGCTCCTAAAGGACTAGACCTTTCTTGGATGCTGCTTTTGTACCAAATCATAATTACAATCACCTGTTGACATCACCTGTTTCAAATCACATCATTTAACCAATTTACCTGATTACTAGCCCTAAATTGCTCCTGTTCCAACTTTTTTTGAAATGTGTTGTAAGAACCAAAATAGGAATTTAGTTTTTTTGAAGAAAAAAACAATAAAAATCATGAGGAACACATTAAATAATGTGCTGTTGTATTGTCTGCAATGAAATACAAGTCAAAGTAAATTTAGAAATGACTACTTTCTTTTTTTATTTGTGTTTTCCATACTGTCCCAACTTTTTCTGATTTTGGTTTGTAGAATAGCTGCGCTAAGTTGTGCCCCTTTATTAAGGTGATTCTACTGGTGGTTCATTCAGAGTGCTTAGCTGATTTGACTTGCACAGGCTAAACATCCCTCTCTCTCTCTCTCTCTCTCTCTCTCTCTCTCTCTCTCTCTCTCTCTCTCTCCTTTCTTTTGGTTATGTGTTTAATGTGTGTAGGTTTATGTCTAGTTATATGTTACATGTTCCCTTATATGTTACATGTTCCCCTGTAGTGTAGTTTAATAAACACCCATGTGTATCCATCCTTGATTGTTGATGCATTTAATGCTCACATATAAGGTCACTTAAACTGTGTTCAATCTTTCTATCTGCTCTAAAGTCCTGTTAAAGCAGAGAAGCGTTGTTTTCAAGGCCAGACAAATAATGTTTCTTAGATTCAATAAGACCACGTATGCACTCGCTGGACGAATGCAAAAGCTGATTATTGGAATCATCCCTGTTGATCAGGTACTACCAAAATATGTATATTTAATGACGATTAATTATATGTATTCTCCTTTCTTTCGTTCCACGAATGAAATGGTGTTTTAAACAACACTGTTTCATTGATTTGACATTCGATTTGCTACATTATTGTGGTGCTGGTTCATGCTTATAATCTGGAGTCCCTAATTCTGCTGATCTTTGCTACATGCTCTACACGAGTGTTAAATCAATGTATTACATTGATTAAGAATTCCCCAAATCATTGATCCTGATTAATTATTAATAATTTTATATATGCATTTGTATATATGTATATATATATGTATGTATATGTATATATGTTTCCTTTACACAGGGAATGGTGGAGTATATATTAACATTAATTTTGAGTAAACTTGTTCATATATGACATATCTATCATTGAACAAGCCTCACTATTCATTTCCCTTAAACACATTTTCGCTACACCTATTTAACTGACCGTTACCACTTTGCCTATGTTAACGAGGAAAAGTCCTGTTACTCTCAGGTCAAATATGGCGTGCCACAGGGTTCAGTTCTTGGTCCTATTGTTTTCTCATTATATATGCTTTCGCTTGGAGATATTATTAAGAAATACAACATCAGTTTTCACTGCTACACTGACATTTCCTTAGAACCTGGCAAAACCCATCGCTTTTCTAAGCTAACAGACTGTATTAACGACATCAGAAAATGGATGGCTAACAACTTCCTCCTGCTTAACTTGAATAAGACAGAGGTCTTGATTATTGAACCCAATAGCTCTAAACTAGATTTGACAGACTACAACATCCTTGTTGAAGGTGAGCAAATCACACTACTAAAGGCTACAGTGGCTCAAATTGTTGAAAACCTAAAGGAACAGTTCACCCCAGAATTACATTTGTTTTACTCACCCTCATACTATCCTAGGGCTGTATGACTTACTTTCTTCAGCCAAACACAGTCAGAGTTATATTAAATAATATCCTGACGCCTCCCAGCTTTGCAGTTGCATTGAATAGAGAGTTTAAACCTCCATTTATCATAAAAAAATCCATTTGATTTTAGTTTGTTAATTAATGTTGTTTGAAGCAAAACAATATGTTTGTGAAAAAAAATGATTGGATAAAATTATATTCCAAGCATTCATAGGGTTTGATATGTTGCATTTAAATCTTTTTTATATTTTGATCTTTTTAATCTTATATTTGACCTTGTTACCTTTGACTTATTATTCCTGTGATTGTGTTGGCTTGAAAAGCTAACATAATAAAAAAGCTTCACAGAGACATAGGAGTTGACTCTTTTGAATCACACACACGGCTATTAATTTTATCCTGTTAACTGTCTAGCTACACCATAGCAACCATTTACTTTACTCTAGCAACCATGTAATGAAATAAGCCATATCTCAGCATTAAAACACTGTTAGATATGTGAGATATGTGGGTGGGCTTTGTTGATACAGGCCGTCAGTGGGCTTTAGGTATTGCCCTGGCAACTTCCTGGCCACACCCTAGCAACCTCATAACATCATGAATAAGCCATATTTTAGTATATCAATCATGGTAAATCATGCTAAATCATGCTAATGTCATGCTACATCAAACTAGCAGTATGCTAACTTATGATAACATAATTGTAAGTTATGCTAGCATCATGCTAAATCATACTAGAATCATGCTACTTCATGCTAAAATATACTAGCATTATGTTAAATCATGCTAGTATTATGTGAGTTTATGCTAGTATCATGTTAAATCATGTTAGCATTATGCTAATTGATGCTAAAATGTGTTAACGTCATGGTAAAATGTGTTAACATCATGTTAAAACTTAAACATGTTACATGTTAAAAACTTGTTACCATAGTGTTAGGGAATGTCATACCTAAAGTATTTCAAACCATTATACACCTTTAGGGCCGGGATTTGTTAAGCCAATATAAAGTTTTTTTCTTTACTATCTAATTAGATTACTATCTAATTCTAATCTAATGACTTTAGGACAGTCTCCCCAAAAGAGTTTAAGTGCTGACCATTGCCTGATGAAGCCATTTTGTTCTGAAAATCTGAAGTTTTTCCCTTCATTTTATGTATATATTTATTTTGTTTACATATGTCCTGTATTTGTATACTGTTTATATCTTAATATAGAGTCTAAAAATATGATTGTAAATAAACTTTCCTAAACTTTACAACAAAGCTGGTTGTACTGTATATATTTATAATGATCTACTGCAGTTCTAATCAGGGTTTGGGTGTCTGCCTGTGTGTGTGTGTGTGTGTGTGTGTTGGTTTTCATTCATGTCGCCTCTTCCAATGCTGAGTTGAGTTTTTAGTGTTGGTGTGTCTTTGTGTTGTTATGAAGCAGGTAATCTGAGTGCAGCTCTAGGGAATCAATGCTCATCTCTTTAGCAGGCAGCAGCTGATCATGCGGTGAGCAGATTGGTTGATATCTGTAAAAGGTGGATTTGGCCTACTTCTGTCTTCAATAGATAAAAGGCTCTAGTATTTATAGATCAACCTGAATAATGAAATTGTTCATTATGTCTTTTTTGCTTGTTTAATTCCTTTTCTATACAACTGTCAAGAAATTGTTGAGCCTTTTGTTAACCATACCAAGGCTATTAGCTCTGCTAATAGGTATAAAAGTGCCAGAAAGGTAAAGAAAAAAAAGACCACACACATCAGCACACTGTGGGAGTTAGTCAGATGGCAGAAAACCTCAGGTAGGGCTTTTAAGTGGCTGTCTGAAAAAGCTGACAATCATTACTTTGGAGAGTGACAGATGGCAATACTAAAGTCTTCTACACAGGAATTAGAATGTTTTGGAGTATGTGTGATTGTCAACAACCTCAGCAAAAAGCCTTTATCTTATTTCAAAAACTGTCAGTTTAGGCACCTGACTGGACCTACTTTTGACACCATCTCAATGCAATGCCTAGCATGAGACAGTCATGGATCACATACTGCTTCATTGTGATGTAATTTGGCACAATAGGCGGTAATGATTAAGCTCAGGAAGCTGCCTTTATTGAGAATAATCCATCAGAGTGATCTGATGAGTGCTGATAAATGATGAATCTAGAGCTACATGATAAGCAGCCTATTAAATGTCACGGATATGTGATCCATATAAGGTGATATTACATGCTGTCACCTAGATCAACCCTCATACATCAGAACAAACTTCATTACAGCATCATTTACCTAAATAATAAAAGTGCAGAAAATAGTTGACAAGATAAAAGTAGTTATAAAAGGATCAGACCTCACTGAAAAGTGCTGATGCCTAAACTCTAAATATAAAAAGAAAGAACAGGTAAAAGTTGATAGTTTTTTTAATGGAACAATTAACAGTCTATCAAAAAAGTGTCAGTGGTCATCAAACTGGGTTGTGACCCATTTTCTAATGTTGAGATAAAGCACATTTTTTTACCTAAATCAGTAGGTAAAAGATATGTGATTCCTATAGCTCAATTGGTAGAGCATTGCATTAGCACCACAAAGGTGTTTGCATTGGATAAAAGTGTCTGCCAAATGCATACATGTTATGGTATTATTGTGACACATGCAGCAGATTTGTTTTGTTTTGTTTCTATAAATAAATATAACTGATTCACATTTATCATAAGTAGATGGTAAACAAACTCAGACAAAAAATAACCTTAGATTGATATACAGCTAAAGAAAAACACAAAGAAATCTGTAAAGACTACACAAAGATGAAAAATTCACAAGACATTGAATCAGTGTGGAAATCCCAAAATATATGCGGTTTGAGCAAGCAGGATTAAAAAAGCTATTGTGCTTGTCAATAAGCTTGTGACAGGTTGGTGCTATCATATTGACTGTTGCATATTAATACCTCATATCCTATTATTCTATCATTTAATTGTTTGGAATGTAAATTATGTGGCCAATGCCCTGGTGACAGATGAATTGAATTCCAATTAATCAGCTGATTCATCCGTTTCCCTCATTCAGATTAAATATCTCCAAATTCCTCTTCCAAAGGTATTAGAAGAAATCAATGCATCAGAAGTCATTTTCATTAATCTAGGGTACTAGAGATCTTTATGTCCTGAAAGGTTTGAGTGCATATCTGTGTGCATGTATACAGGTTGCGGGTAAACGTGAGGGAGAAATGTTTTTAAAAATGTCTTTTACAAATTTGTTTCCAAGTAGTGATACACTAAGTGTAAATGCACTGTGTTTATTAATATGCCAGATGTGAGGCTATAGAGAGAGGGAAATGTAATATTATTATCTGCTATGTATTCCACACTGTCAGCTGTAATATTCTGTCAAACAGATTTACAGGTTTGTTTATGAAAGGCAGAGGTAGTTTTCATGGTGGGCTGGTAAACTTGTGCAGTTAAATAGTTGTCCAACTAAGTTTATGTACAAATAATTTTTAAGAACAAAATAGCAACAATTTAAGACCAGGCTTTTTGTGTGACAGGGTGGGTATATTTTACGTAATCACTTTTACGTAATTCACCACCCAGGCTTCTTCATTCTTGTTCAAACCACCAACCACAGTTTGCTTTCAAAAAAATCTTGCTTCGATATTCGAATATTGATATTGAGGCTACACTACTCTTTTCTGCAGAGTTGTTTTATAGTTGAGTTGATTTTGTTTCATATTAGGTCAATTTTGCAACATCAACACTGTTTTAACACTGTTTACTACACACTTCTGTGGTCTGGTCTGTAAGAGAAGGTCTGTGAATTTTGCAAGAGTATTGTCATCCCAAATGGAACACGTACAAGTTTTTTTTTTTTTTTTTTTTTTAGAAGGGTAATGACAATTCAATTACATGTGTTGTTGCTAGCTGTAATATATTAATTCCATCTGCAACGAAAGAAAACATACATTGCTTTATGCTTTTTATGCATACGTTGTCCAGTATTTATATTATACTACATAACAGTTATTTCCAAAGTGATTCCTTTAAAGGCACTTTCATAATTATTTACCTAAAGCTGCTTTGAAACGATTTGTATTATTTTAAGCAATATATAAATAAAGGTGACTTGACTAGTGTTCTGTATTCTGTTTCGTCATGCCTTTAAATTTGATGGTTGCTTTATCTCATGTGTCATGCTCTCATTGGTTATTTGTTTGTATATATACCCTATGTCAGGGTCCTGGCTTCATGTCTCCTAGATTCTCTTGCCAGGATCCTGACATCCCCGTGTTTTGTGTCAGAGCATGTTGTCTGGATCCTGACTCAGTCCAAACCTTGGTTCTTGTTTCTTGGAGTCAGGATCTAGACTCATGCTCTGTGTCTTTGTCATCTGTGGAAGCACATGGCCATTGTTTGTTTACTCTGTGCCATGTGCTCTCCAGTTGTGTTCTTGAACCCGCCCTCTTGTTCCCTCGTAATTCTCCCTTCATTTGTTACTCCTATTTGTTGTCCTCCCACTTGTCTGTCCTTGTTATCTGCCTTGGTTTTGTCTATTTAATACCCTTATGTTTGCTGTCTTGTGCTGGTCCATTTTTGTTTGCCTGTTTCCTGTCAAGTTATTTAAGTTTTGTCCATGGTGCTGGGTTTCTGTTTCTCTCCTTCGAGGAAGTTTCTGTTAATAAAGTTTGTTTTTTGTATCAAGCTTGCTTGCATTTGGGTTCTCCCTCCCCGTGTGTCAGGGTCCTGGCTTCCTGTTCTGAGTCTTTCTAGATTATCTTGTCAGGATCCTGACATCCCCCTGTGTTCTGTGTCAGAGCATGTTGTTTAGATCCTGACTCCTTCTAGTCTTGGTTCTTGATCTGAACTCATGCTCTGGGTCTTGTGGAAGCACATGGCCTCTGTTTTGTTTACATTCGCCATGTGCTCTCCGGTCGCGCGTCTTGGCCCCGCCTCCTTGTTCTCGTCTTGTTTGCGCTCATTTCGCGCACCTGTTCGTCCTTGTCTTTGTTATATTTAATGCCCCTGTGTTTTCTGTCTTGTGCCGGTTCGTTAGTTCTGACGTGGTTTCTCGCACTAGTTTTCTCGTCGTGTCGAGTTTCCGAGTCCTTGTCCTGCCGTGTTTTTGTTCACTGTGGTTTTTTTCTCGGTTTTTAGTTTCGCTTCGCTCCGTTTTTTTTGGAGGCGTTCTTAGTTGAAGTTTTGCCAGTTCTGTTCTCGTTTTTGCCCCTCGTGGGTTGTTGTTTTGATTATGTATTTAAATAAAAACATTTTTTTTTAAAGAGTTATTTTCCCCTGATCGTGACACCGCGCCCCTGATACCTACATGTTCAAACCTGTCTGCTTTAAACACTTCTGTATTGTTGTTAATACCACATGCATCTAATTATACAGTTGCTAAACATTTCTTATTTTTTATAAGTAATAAAATAAAGGGAATGTAATTGAAAATTTTAGGATAATTAGTGCTTGGTGAACATAGGACAGAAAATTGCATGTGCAGAAAATGTTCCCAGAAATTTATAATCTTACCAGTTTCAACATTTATTGTATGAAAAAGAAAGATACAATAGTTTCATATGCATCTTTTTGTTTATGGATTTGACATCTCACTATATGACATCTCACTTAAGAAAATGTTCAGAAATCTATGATGATGAATGAAAATCTATGTAGATTAAGTTTTCAATTAATCTACATAGCCCCTTATTATACTTAGCACACTTCAAATTAAGAGGCCATACAGAGTTACTATTTGTTATATGTCAGTACCTTGTTTTATATTTTAGAATATCTAGTAATGTGTAATTTTATTTTTTAATGAATTGACAGTTTCTTATAAAACTGTACAATTTACCAAACAGTCAATCCAGTGATTTTTTTACAAGCTCTGGCTGACAGGAAAAGACTGCTGGGTAATAAATTCACAGGCTAGGGGAAAAAAAAATGGATTTTGTGTCATACACAAAAAGGAATTAAAAAAATCTTTGTGTTGTAATATTGTCAAGACAAGTTTTTGGTCCTGAAAAAAAAATAAAATATAAAAATATTTTCATAACTATCTTAATATAATTATGTACTAAAATGTTATGTAAAGCTGGTTTAAGCAATTCACACCAGCAAAAGCTTTATTTAAATAATTAAACTGAAGGAACTTGGCTGAGCAGCTTTTTCACAACCTTATTTAGGAGGAGTATCTCAATGTTCATTATTAATTAGGTGTTGTCTATATTTTCATTGTAAGAGGAAATGATAAGATGTAATGGCACTCTCCCTGCTGTTGCTATTTTATCACAAACAAAATGAAATTAAAGTGGCATATTTGACAATGTATGGTAACCCATACTTGAAATGTGACCTCTGCATTTAACCCACTCAGTGAAAAGTGAACACACACTGCAAGTCGTGAACACACACACCTGGAGCAGTGGGCAACTATTATTGCAGCCCAGAAAGCAACTCGGTGAAAGGTGCCTTGCTCAAGGGCGCCTCAGTTGTTTCCTGCCAGCCATGGGAATCAAACCTGCACCCTTTGGTTTACTAGTCAGACTAAGCATTATGTCATGACTACCCCTATAGACAAACGTGAACTCACAGTAAACAAATAACCTCTCATAATATGCAGCTGCCATAATAAAATCCTAAAACAGGATTCAGGCCTATGTGCAAACATATTATAGACAAAAAAATTCTTGCTGAGCAATATTAAACTGTAAAAATACTTTTAAACAACTGCACAGCATTAAACTTTCACTACTGTGGAAAATCAGTTTAGTTCATTAGGGAACCAATAGAAAGCTTTATATTGACAATCATAGGTGAGGCTTTAGCTGTAATGAAGTATTTGTGTACATTATATAATTCTTTTAATTTGTTAGTTTCACAAACCATTGCAATGTACACAACATCAATAATCATTAATAATATGCTAATGTTGTACACTTAAAAATCAATTATTTTTTATAATAAACAAAAAAGTACATTTTTGTTGTAAATAGATTTATATATAATATCTGCAATAAAGCTACTAACATTTGTTCACTTTTTATTAGTTCTCATGTTCTTGTGTTTGTGTATTTAGTTATGCCAATGAACTACATAAGGAGCATAAGTATAATTAGACATTGCTACTATTAATGCTGTTATAATGAAATATAATGTTATATTTCATTTTGAATGGAATGTAAAGAACCAAACTAATTATTATAAATCATCAATAAGCCATAAGTTTTTGGATTTTATTAAGTTTTAATGTTAACATGAGCTAACAATGAACAATATATATTTACAGCAGTATTTTAATAATACTAGTTATTGCGAATAGAATTGTTCATTGTGTGTTCATATTAGTTCATTGTACAATAAATAATGTTAAGAGATAACTTTTGACTTAAAAATGTACCAATAAATGTTAAACTTAACATTAACTAAAATTAATAAATGCTGTTTATTTCAAATTGTGAAGTCATGTTAACTAAGGTAAGTAACTAATGTATAGTTATAAAAAAAATAGCTCTGGAAAAAAATCCTGACTGTAAATAAACAAATCAATCCTGACATGCACTTTTCTACAATACTGATCTATGCTGTTTCTCCAGGGTGAAATAATATCAATTCTGGCATGAATAATACATTTTTAAATGATTTTCTGTACAGGAAGCTTATTGCCAACCATCTGTTTTAGATATTAATCAGATCACCACAATGAGGCCTACAATTTTAATGTTAAAAATAATTTCAGGCCTCAGAACAGAGATGAAAAGCATCACATTGACCGCTGCCTATTGTCAGCCCACAGTGGAGCTGCATCATATTAAAGCTGCATGTGATGTTTATGTTTATGGACAGAGTTGTCAATATAAATGTGTTACTTATGACCTTTCATGAGACTTCCCAAAGAACTTTTTGTCCTCTATATTTTAATTATTCTTATCCTAATCCAAGGTGTGAATGCTGCAGATCTTTAAAATGCATTTTACCCACAGATGATGTCAGAAAAATTCCTTGCAGGAACACACAGATTATCAAAATATTAAGATGACAGATGATTTTTATTATGATTATTTAAAATAAATAAATGATTATGATGATTGTGAGGACAATATTGTCCAATATAATAAAGAAGACAGCAAAACTGTACAAGTACCTATCTAAAATTCAGGATCCCTTAAAATAGGATTGGCTTCCTGTTGGGCAGATTGACTCTGCTGCTTTCCCTGCTGCATCATCGCAAATCGGCTCTCTCTGGATCTATGAGAATATGTACAGCTGCTGTTTTAGAGCTGCTCACAGCATCACACAATGCAGGACTGCATGTTTTTAACCACACATGTGATTAAACCAAATGTTTAATTAACAAGAACTAACATTTAACAATACAGCATTTATTAATGGATTCTTGAAATCAAAAGCTGTCAGCATTAACTAATGTACAATGAACTAACATGAACAATCAATGAACAATTGTATTTGTATTAACTTACATCAATAAAGATTACTAAATGCTGCAAATATATAGAGAGAGATAAAGATGATCATTTCTGATTTTCTTGAAAAATTCAATGATTGTTATGACCAATGTAATGCATTCACGCTGTGTTGTATTAAATGTGTTGATTGCTTTAACTCATTTTGAAATACATAGCACATTATGATCAGCCTTGCATAATATTTTTGTATATGATTGCACCAATTCATGAATGCCTGATTGGGTCAGAATTATAATGTCTGAGAATTAAAATGTCTGCTGCTCGGTCATGATTAGTAGTTGTTCAATGTGGCCAGAGAGGCATTTCTTTCATTTAATTTACTTAAGACATAATCATACATAATTATTACATAATTATCAAACATATTTTTTAAGAAAATATCCATATATAATTGAGTTTGAAATGAATTAAATTAGAAACTAAAAACTGTTGCTTGAAATATCCTAATTTAAAGTGCAATGTTTGTTTACACTCTGCCTTATATGTGATTTTATATATGATATATGATTTTATGATATATCTACCTACTTGCAAATTTGTCACAAATGTCCACAGACAAATCTGGCCAAACCTCTTCATAGGGAGTTCTAAAAAAACATTTCTCCTTAGTGGGGTAGGGTTAGGGGCAGTCTGTGTTAATTTATTCATTAATTTATTTTATTTACTTATAATGTATTGTTTGTATTGTATGTATTGACACTTTGATAATATGTTTTTATTTTATATAGACCTTAATTGGACAGAATTTCTGTTGATTATGGTGCAGGAGCTACAAGCTCATACCTCCGTCCCACTGCCAGAACTTACATTTACAAACCCCACAAACGAACTAGGAAAAGCAGAGTTACAGATCAGTCCAGATATTAATAGAAACTTATAGACAAGAACATTCCTCTAAAAAGTGCATTCAGAAACATGACAAATTGCAAATCAACATTGCATGTCTTTTGTGATGTGTTACAAAATATGCAAGCCGGTTTTGTCTGTACTCAGTATACAGTGACAGTCTGTTTAAATCTGTTTCATTTCATTACAAAGGTTAAAATCAGGCTTGTGATGGTAGCAGGGTTAGATACCATAGCTAAATGATACTCTAAAAACAAAATGTCAAAATTTAAAGAGACATTTCAAATAACAGTTTACATAAAATTAAATGTTAGGATTAACAGAACCCCAGGGCCATTAAATATATTCTTGCTTTTATATCATAAATATTAAAGACATTGGACAATAATATAAGACAATGACAGAAGAATAATGTAGAGATTAAACTGTTTTTTCTATTAAGTGTTTAGTTAATAAATGCTCCCTAAAAAGCTCCTTAAGATATTATTTAATGTCATGTTTTCCCTTTCCATGTGTTTATTCAACAAGAATTTACTCATCTGTTCCTTTTTGTCCATTTTTTACCTATGTCAACAAACAATCGTGTATATATATATATATATATATATATATATATATATATATATATATATATATATATATATATATATATATATACATATATATATATATATATATATATATATATATATATATATATATATATATATATATATATATATATATATATATATATATATATATATATATGGGTGCCATACTTCTAGGAAACATACTGATAAAATGTAGAACCAATTAGTACCATGCAATTTTGAAATGAGACACAAATATTTATATATTAAGATAGTTCCTTATTTCATTCATACAAATATGTGTGTGTGTGTGTGTGTGTGTGTGTGTGTGTGTGTGAATGAAATAGGGAACTAATTACTGAAGATCCAAACTTCCAAAACAGCATATCATACTTCAACTGCACATAATATAATACATAGGATCTTAAACTAAGAATTACTTTCCAAATTTAAATTCAGTTGTTAGTCTTTTGTATGTGTTTTTCTACATGATAATTTTTAATTTATCCCAATTTCTTTGTTCTCTTCTATGAATCTGGAAAAGGGATGTCCAGTTCCCACTTCTAGGTTAGTCTTCTCGAGTCCAGTCATAGGAGGGCTGCTGCTAGTGTGAGACCTCTCCATTCCTTCTGACATTCCCCCTACAGTGGGGATGCCACCCCCTCCCAGGCTAATGGAAATTGAAGAAATGCCTCCATTCTGAATGACAGAGATCTCATTGTTTTTCAGTGCCAGACCATTGTTAATAGCTGCAGCATACTGATTCCAGAAGCCTGGGTCTACGTTGATTGCTCGTGCTGTAAGATCCTTCTGAAATATCTCAGTGAATTTCAAAGCATCTCCCCCTAGAAGAGCCATTGGGTTATCTACTGAGAGTCGTCTTCCCCGGCGGGCTGGTGCGTTGTTCCACATGTGGGTTCCCATGTGGACCTAAAAAAATAAGAACCATAATCGATCAGTTTATAGACATCACAAGCACGTAATTTTTGCATTATATTTGATTTCTATTCAGAAATATATTATAGATTTCTATTTGCTTCAACAAACAAACACATACAAATTTAAATGCATATATACATATTAATTAACATATACTCAAAAAACATTTATTTTGACCACACCTTAAGATTTCCCTTTGTGGTGAAGGCTCTACCACAGATAGAACAGCCAAAGGGTTTTTCTCCTGTATGAGTGCGCTCATGGATTTGAAGAGCACTGGCTGATGAAAAATTCTTCCCACAGGAGTGGCAGTTGTGCTGTTTGGGGGTCCGTCGAGGAGGGGCCGGTACCAACATTGGAGTGAGGTTGGGGCTTTTTGTTTTCTGAGGAGGACCTAAGGACAGTGGCTTACTATGCCCATTCATCTCAAGTTTGACTATGCTTGATTCTGAACTCATACTGGAAGTGTTTAAAGCTAGAAAAACACATAAATGTAATTTAAAACACAAATATAACTGTATAAGTAGAAAAAAAATGGATTCTCACCTTTGACAAAAGGCCTGGTGGGCTGTGTGGCAGTAAGATTTAATGCACCCGTGTTGTCTGATCCAGGAGGAGGAGTGCCTGATTTTTCAGACTTCACTGTTGCATTCACTGCATTAGGATTCTGAATCTCATCTTTGCTGCAACTGTTTACCTGACTTGGGGACTTGGAGAGGTAACTCTTGGACTGGCTACAAGCAGGAGACAGAGATTCCATAGAGCCTGATGATTCAGACTGTGCTGGACTTTCAACACTGTGATCTAAGTCTGCCACAGTGCATGATGAGTCGTTGTTAAATACATCTCCATTTTCCCCAACAGCTCCACTCCCATTTTCTGGGGGCTTTAGACCAAAGGAGTAGGTCATGTTAACTGCTGTATCAGTCAGCTTATTGTCATTGTCTACGGCAGTAATGCTAGAGATAAGAGAGGTTGGGAGTAAGTTGCTTGGAGACATTTCTGTGTATGATTGGAGTGGTCTGAGTGGGTCCATATATGCCTCTGTAAGACCTACTTCATCTTCCATTGCTTGCTCTATCTCATCAATTAGCTCATCATCATAATTGCTCATGGTATCTAAGCTTTTCTCATCGAAGAAAAGATCTGTATCTGTTTCCTGAAATCCCTCAGGCAGAGGTGTGTTAGGAATCTGCCCCCCCATATGCATGCGGATATGTTGCTGCAGAACTACGGCATTAGTGAACTTCTTGTGGCATATAGGACAAGAGTGCTGTACCCGGAGAGGAGGCTTAGACCTGTGAACCCCAAAGTGTGTTTTCAAATTACCCTTGGTTGTAAAAGCACGGCCACATATTTTACATTTAAAAGGTCTTTCTCCTGTGTGAATGCGATAATGCATCTTCAGGGCACTCTGACAACTAAGCACACGATGACAGATAACACACTGGTTGGGGTCTGTCATTTTCTTATCAATGTTTTCCACCAGTTGCTGTAGTTTTGACGTCTCTGATGTTTGCATAGAGTCCAGGAGACCACCAAAAGGAAATTTGGCCTTAAACTGATCAGAGAGCATTTGTATGGAAGAATGCGTGGCAGAGGGTACAGTATTCACTGAATCTGTAATCTGTGTTCTGGTGGTAGTTGCGACTGTGACTTGGGGTATAGAAATATTGGACATGCTGGTTCCTCCTGGCCTAGTGGTGCATATCGGTGGTAGATGAATGGTTTTAGGTTTGAGAACTAGAGGTGTGCCACTCACCACACTTGGTTGTGGTGAACTAGAGACATATGTCATGCTAGTCTCTGCATTGAGATGATTAGGAGACAAAGATGTACACTCGCTTGATGGAGGGGATGACCTTTGAGGTGATCTGCTTAAAGGGATGAGACTAGCTGATTCCCCATAGCTTCCTATAATGCTGGGTATAGTTGGTGGAATTTGCAGTGCTACTGAGGTTGGGACTGTAGACAAAACAGGCTTACTGTCCAGCCATGTGGTAACAGGCTTTTCTGGAGGCAATGACATGCCATAAGGAATACCTGAGCTGGTTGGTACATTGTCCAGATACTCAGGAACTGGATAAGGGTTCATTTGAATATGAGGATACTTCTCTTTGTGTCTCTGAAAATGAACCTTCAAGTTTCCTTTTGTGGAGAAGCGGTTTCCACAAATGTTGCATTTGAAAGGCCTTTCACCAGTATGGGAACGAAGATGGATTTGCAGGGCACTGTCACTTCCAAACACCTTGGCACAAAATCTGCACTTGTGTTTGAAGAAGGGGTCTTCTGCACTGGGTTTGGTTTCGAACACAGAGACATTTGGGGGCTTTCCTTTGCGATTCTTCATCAGGGTGGAAAGAGGATCAATAGCATTTGCTGTTGCTGCAATACTGGCCAGTGGATTAGGGAAGATAACACTGCTGGATGAGCTATGAGGTAAGAGGGCAAGGCTGGAAGGGGATGTTAGCATTCTTCTGTGATTCAGTGTTAAAGGACTAGTTGTGGCTCTTGGAAGTGAAATGCCACATGTAATCCCATCCCCAGTTCCTGTGCTACTGCTGATGCAACTACTGTTGCTGCTGCTGATACTACTAGATGTGGAACGTGGAGGCAATTGGGAAGAAACCACATTACAGCTGGTTGCTGGATGTGAGGAATTTGCTGTGATATTGTTGCTCATCCATGAACTGGTCAAGGGACCTGTCTGTGAAACACTGGAGCACACTCCTCCCAAAGATAATGAAGTTGAGACCTGTCCATCTGTATTAGAGGTCAACTTGATAGGAACCTGATGCACAGGAGGTGTAATGAAGCCACACACCTGTAGCTGGCCAGGCACTGTTGATATACTGGAGGATGAAGTTACTTGTAAACCAGCATTCATGCTGTGGTTGTGATGGTTAAGTGCTGCCTGCCAGGGGGCCTGTCTGTTTATTAGCGCCACCTGGCCCCGAATCTGCTCTATTATTTGAAGCTGGTGAATTTGTTGTTGCTGCAAGGCTACTAGCTGGTCCAGGATCATTGGTATGGCCATAGTTGACATCCCACTGGCTAGTGTTCCTCGTGTGCTTTGAGAAAACTGTGCCACAGCCACACGGGTTCCATGTAATGTTTCTAGTTTAACATTAGTGCTGGGTATAGTGTATTCTGCCCCAGAGGACTGGTTGTGGTCCTCAAGTTGAGGTAGACAAATGTCATGCTCTGCGGATATATCTTGATCTTCAGAGTCTATAGGTTCCTCAGGAGACAGTTCCACTTCCATGGGCTCATCCTCTTTGTCCAACACAGCACCCTGCTCCAGCATCATCTCTGTTCCTTCATCACCTTCTGTAGGCATGTGGCTTCCCTCACCTGCATCTTCACTATCACCTGGCTCACTGGTGCAGCTGGGCACAGGTGATGGCTCTGCAAAGTACTCCTGTAAAGGGTCTGAAGTCACTTTATTGTCACTGATTATTAGCACCAGTGGATTCTTGGTACAGCTCTTTAGATGTTCACAGAAATCAGACCACTTAAAGAACTCAGCACAACATTTTTCACAAACATAGGTCTCTTCACTCCCACTGCGGCTCTCATTTCCACTGTCTGAGTCATCCACTCCTTCACCTAAGACTGAGAGGAAATTAAAGTTCTAAAATTAAAATGTATTTATTTCATTTTTGGCAAGTTATCAGTTTTTAAAAAAATATGCAAACACTTTATATCATTGCCACTGGCTTGCTCACTGGGGGATTGACAAACATGAATTTGCCAAACTGATTGCCAGTAATTTTTCTTTCATGCCTCAGTTACCACTAGTTACTTCAACAGGGAAATACTTGGTGAAAAAGTTATTTTTTTATAATATGAAAATATTTCTACTTATGTAAAGCAGCTTTGCTACAATGCACATTGTAAAAAGCAGTAAAAAACAAAACTTTGGATATTGCCACTTCAAGGAATTCTATACAAGCCATTTATTTCCAGTGTTTTCATACAGTCCATCACCACTTTGTTGAGTATAAGTCAGGTTTTTGATGGTCTCACTAGGATTCCTCTGAGAAACAATAATAATTCTATTAAACAAATCTTAATAAAAAAATGTTTATTTAAAGGCTGTAGCAGTGGCAACTAGAATTCAATATTTATACATGGCATATAGCATGTGTTACCTAAAGATGTCTACTAAATGGAAAAATTGGCACTATCTGATAAGACTAAATCAACCTTATTAGTTAGCTTACATCAATGAATGTATTTTAATGGTATAGACTGCAGGTAACAAATGCACATTTTCACTGTTAACAGCACTGTTTATAGGTCAACATAGTTTACTTTATAAAAATGTAGGTAGTGCTACTGAGGAATTTTGGAGGTGTTTCATTTTCAAGAGAGTGGTATCATCTACACTGAATAAATTAAAATAATAAATAAAATTCCAAATAGGTAAAAATGTTTCTCAAAATATTTGACTAAGTCAACCAGTTTAATTAGGTGACACAAATGAAAGCACTGTAAGTGTAAAATCACATGAACTGTGGATAGCAACTGCACATTTGTACAGTTTACAGCGCATTATTCAAGAAGTTATTTCATGTGAAGACAGTTTGTTTTCTTAAGGAAAGATGAATTTAGCGTGATGAACATGGCAAACTTTAAATAAAGAAACAAAATTGGGTGGATTTAAACATAATCAATTATGAACATTTTCAAAACATTTTGGAAAGATAGAAGGATAACTTTTTGGATTATAAAATAAATTGCAAACTGTGTAAGATGAACAGGACATGAGAAAGAGTCTAACAGGCCCTTTTTGGCTGGGCAAAATGCTGATGAAAAAAATGAAAAAAATTATTTTTTGTAATTGAAAGCATGATTTGAAGTATAATTTTAGTATAATTTTAAAGCATGAATTAAGAAATTGTACAGTAATTAATAATTTCGAAAAAACGTTACAATAAAAACAGTGATTGGACCTGAATACCAAAAAAAAGAGTTTCAGATATAAAGCTGTTTCACTTTCACTGAACTCATCATGACTTCGTCTGTGAACTTGGCTCGCGAGAACAATTTATATTATTATACTCCATAGAGTATATATAGTACTATACAGAGTTTCACACACAATATGCATTTATAATACGTATGTATCGTACAGCATAATTAGTAACATGTAAAACTATCAACTATTAATGAGCACACGCGGTTTGTTCTATCGTTGTTAATAATAATTAATGTGGGAATTATCAAAGTCGGTAAAAATAGTTTTCTGTCACTATAACGGTTGAAATGTCACACATTAAATGACATTAAAATAGAAAATGAAGATGTATAGCTGTCTTTTGTATATATATAATAAACACGTTCATAATTTCATTTTTCATAAAAATACACAATAAAACACTGCAATTTAATACGGAAATTAAAAAACGCAGAGTTTCACAATTCATCGTGTCAGTTTACCGCCGTTTATATTTATATTACGACAAGTGCCACATTTAACAAACAATCTAAACCATTAATGTGTAGCGATGAGTGATACTTTTATAATGCTTGTTACACTGAAGTATTTAACACAAACATTTTTGTTGGTACTCTGATAAAATATGATCAAAAAGTGTCAATATAAGGCTAAACTTGTGTTTATCCTAAATTGGACAAGGGAAAAATAAATGCCAAACAATATTAATAAATCACAAGACATATGTTGCAATATGCGAATTTTTACTAAATCGAATAGTTTTGTAACGCATCTTTCGTGTTATGGAGCTGATTATAGCCGATTTAAATAAATCAACACAGGGTGCTGGAAAACAGCGAAACACTAACCGTGATCAGGTAGCAGCTCCAGCAGTGAGTCCTCGTCCGATCTGAGCTGCTGCGGTTTCGCTTGCTTTCGACGGGACATTCTTCTGCTAGAGATCTTCCTTCTTAACATGCATCAACAAAGACCCAGCAAAAAAAATCTGCTCAAAAACGCGAGCTACAAAATAACGGAAATTATCTGCTGTTGTGTAGACGTGTCATTATGATTGTAAATGATGCATTGGATTGGGCCGAACTCCAGTGGACACACTGATATGGAAATGAGGGACGGACCCCGCAATTAACTACTTCACCCTCAACTATCTTCATTCAACCAAATCACCTCTGACGCCCAGAGGTGGTCAGACGCTTTCCTGTCGTTGTAGGGTTGGTCCTCAGGTGTTGATTTTAGCATGCTTGTACAAACTTAACTTCAAATGCATATTCCACACAGTCATTGTGAGAAAAGTAAACGATTAGAGTCCTCCAGTTCACTCAGAATGAACTTTCATCTTTCATAATTCTGCGTGAGTTTGTAATAAATATTTCTTCCAGTAGCCGAGTGCACTTTACATAATCCTTGCCGTCAACAGAAAGGGAAGACATGCTTTCTTTAATGTTATACATTCTCCCAATATAAGCAAATAGGAGCTTTACGGATTTTACGAAGTTTACAAATTCAGTTCTTTTTAGAGACTATGAAACGGATAGAGCGTCATTACGACACAACCCATTTTAAAAGTGTTTAAATTGTGAAAGTCCATCAAATTAACAAATGTTGTAAATTGTTAGTTTTCACGAGTCTGGAGGTCGGTCTTCGTCTTGTCCTGTATAAAGGCACCTTCACCCAACTATAACAATCAGCTTCAGCCGCGTAATGAGTCCACGTCCAGAGATAGAAAAGATGATTTTACTGCCATTATAACTTATATCTGTCACGTTTGCGTTTACATACAGTATATAAGGAAGCGGCAGAAGTTTGATGGCTGTCGGTGAAAGCTTACAAAGAGGTGTGTGTCCGTGTGTGAGACCGCGTGCCGTGTATGAGGGAGTTGCTAAAGGTTTCAGCTTGTGCCCATTGCGCGTAGCGACCGCTAGGATGTACCAGGACACACAAGTTCTCTTCAGTCCGTCATCTGATAGCACATAAACCTTTACTGAGACGCCGAACTGCTTGGTAATGGACACATGCATATATAAAACATGAGCAAAGTAAGTTTTCAATGCAAAACAAATTTAAACCCAATGCTTGTCATTGGTAGGCCTATTCAGTCTTCGGCGTTGCTTATTTGGCAACAGTATGACGGCATACAAACAGAAAGAAAGACCACAGTGTTTTCACATTCCGGATTACACTTTACATTGCATTTTAAATGTTTCTCTGGCCACAGATGTGTAAATGCATTTTATATTTTAATATATTTACCTTCTCTGTTGGACCCTAAATAACAGTATAATTTGAATGCATAATTGTTACAATGTGTCTGATGCATGCATTACGACGTATCGGTCCTGTCTCAACGCTGCAGAATGACAGCTGCTTTGACAGCACTGTCATTCCAACTTGACACTCCATTTCCTCCTTTAAAAGTTATGTACAAAAATCTTAGTTATTAAATGCTATTAACAGATGCAGAAGACAAAATCAGCAATTGATAAATGAAGGAGTATAGCGCAGCTCCTGTAACGATCGGCGTGTCCTGCCATAGAGAGATAAGGAGATTCACTATTTACTGCAATATCATTTCTTTTGACCTATCTGCTTTCAACAGACTTATGATGAATAGCTGGAGCTGCTGAAGTCCTTTATCACAAGAGTAACCCCCTTGATATAATATTGATTATTTATAACTAACAGAAATCAAAACGTTTACTTGGCCATCATCATCAATATCATCACAAATGGCTGAAATGAGTAGCTGCTTGTCATAAAGAAAGATTGTACCATCATCTCTTTTACCATTTGTAGCTATCTGAGCAATGTTGAAGAAACGTTTTTTATGAAATTGTGTATGATAAACAACAAAAACGTAATTGCATGTATATAATTGCAATAGATATAATATAAAAAATATTATTGTTTCATTTATTCATATTTGACAGAGAGACGATTAAACATCGTGTTATTGGAGAAAATTGAAAAATATTCTGCGGAGTTCAGAAAGGGAAGGGCTCGAGATGGGGTACTGATCTCAGCTCAGCGGTTTAGATGCAAAGCAAATGTGCTCTAACGAATAAACTTTAGGCTCTGCGAAATGGTTGCAAAGGGAAGGTTGTAAAACATTGATAATGATGTTTTTATTATGCTTGCTGATTTTCAGCGCTGGATGAGATTAGCCAAGGAGTCAATCGCAGAATTTAACCGCAACGTGATGCTGTCCAGGTAAAAATTTGTTTAGGCACATAACAGACATTTTCTTTCTGAAGATTATATAGTTGTTGTTATTTTTATCCTTAATGCTTTTTCTTTTACATATTTCTTTGTAAAATAGTTCTATAATGTACCTGTAATAAGTGTAATAAGGTTTTGATGCAGTGCATCGTCCCATTGAGATCTTCTGCACTATATACGTGATTAAAATACAGTGGCTTCATTAAATGTCACGTTTTTTACCGATCTGCATTATTTATGAAAAATGGTACTAAACCTAAAGTAAAGAAATCTTTACACAATCTTAATTTATACATGAATGTGATTTTCATTTCATCAGGTTTTGCTGTCTTTTGGGTACAAATTTGTCTCCAATATATAGTTAAGTAACCCTCCAACACACACATCTGCACATACACCAACAGCTCTTGTTCTCTTATGTGCTGTCACGTATATAATGAAGAACAACATGCGTAGGTATCAAGTCTTGTACAGGCACTCAACCTCTGTTTAGTCTGCATTATCATTAATTCCATCACACTGTTAATCACTGTATAATAACAATTACAAATTTAAATGTAAATATTTTAAAGATCACCGACTGACTATTACAGCTTTTTTAATTTAGTGATTATTATGATAATAATAATTTATTTAAATATTTTAAGCATAAAGGATGACCAAAAATATTTTAAATGTGTATTGGATGAATAAAATATGATCTGATTAAACTTAAATTCACCAACAGAAACTGGAAATGTATCTTACTTCAAGTGTGATTATGAATATGTTAGAGCAGGTATTTGTGTGTGTACTGGTATATCTGGTTTACAAGGACACAAATGTGTATAATGACGTGTATAACAATGTAAACATACACACACTTCCTGTGTCCTCATAAACCAAATGGCTTAAAAAACACACTAAATGGTGTTTTTATTTTAATTAAAAAATGGCAAGAGATTTCTGTGAGGGTTAGGTTTAGGGTTGGGGATAGGGGAAGGTATTAGAAATTATGATTAGCTCTGTATAAAAATCATTACGTCTATGGAGAGTCCTTGTAAACCACATATACATGTGTGTGTGTTTGTGTAAGAGTGAGAGTATGTCATGTATATGAATGATCCTGACAGAGATCAAAAAACTGAATGTTGTATCATGGTAAAGATTTAATTTAGTGTCAGTGGAAAGAGGAAACAATGTTGAATGTGGTGCTGCATTCTCACACATGGGCATATCTCAAAACAATGTAGCTTTGTGAGATCTGCTAGGATCATCTGTTCAAATCCATTGTAACTGTGATCACTATTCACTGGATAATAAAATATTGGAAACAAGACAGTGATTAGGTTTGTGTAAATGAATCTATTGATACATATGAAGAATTTTGTCTCTTTTATAATTCTTTCTTCAAAATTTCCTGGTGTCTATGTGTAGGAAGGTTTGTTAGTTATGTACTTTGTGTTCAGTAGATATACATAGGTCAATTAGTCAGATTTGAATTTTGTCCCATTTCATTGGTTTTATATTTAATGTAACCCATACACAAATGTAATATATGTACATATATCTAATGTTCATATATGCCATATATGAAACCTATTAGACACTGGGACAATTCCCTATATTGACATATAAATCTACCGCATATATGTAATAATTATTTTATACACACACAGAGATTACATTTACATACATTGCATATTATTTACGTGTGACATATATAACTGGTATATTAATTATACATCTTATCATTAACAAATAAGTCACACATATGTATTTATAACATATATGGCAATATCACTCTCCAGATAGGAACATATATGTCATATATTACATATATTATATGTAAATAAATTTGACAAATCAAAAGGTAAAGACGTTTTTTAATATAACCTGGTTCTAGAGTTGTGAGTGAAAATGTTAATTTGCTATATATAACACCACCTAGCATCAGACAGATGTATGTATGCATCTTTATGTGTGTCTGATTAGTGGGTGGGATTTGGCACTATTTCACCAATTCACTGTCACCAAGGTGTTTTTCATACACAGTTTCTATTTAAGGGCAGAAATACAAGAAAATTAAGAAAATGTAAACAAATAAAATAGGGGTTTAGTCCCTTTGAAGCTTTGATCCCTAAATGCTACAGACTACTCCAAACCCCAATCCTACCCATAAAAGAGATGACACACTCAGTAAAACAACTTCACACATCTGTTTAAAACCACAAAAACACAAAAAATGTTTTCATAAAAAAAAATCTAATCATTGTGCTATAACATAGCAACCATTCATTGCAACCAAAGCACTTTGTCACCCATAACACAACTGCCAAGACTAAACACTTGTACTTACAAGTCATTACTTTTTCATTAAAATATTTATTTTTACATAAACCAGAAAGATTTATTTTTACATCTTATTACCATTTCTGTATAAAGGTAGTTTTATGATTCATTTTGTGTTATTTTAAAAATGTTTATAGAATTACCCCATGTGCATGTGTCATTTGTGTTACATTGATTGTGTTTTGTATTTGTGTGTATCTGTGCACATCTATATACACATACTGGCAGCAGTTTATAAAAAGGTCACCTTGCAACTGTCAAGCATTGTACCACCTGCATTTTTAATTATCTGTATATTAAACCAGGTTGTAGTACAGTGGTGACTTTTCTAGCATAATGGTGCGGCCTTACTGTTATTAGAAATTTAACTTAGGTAAATACAAGTGACCTAACATTTTCAGAGTTTCGTGGTTCCATAAATTAATTTTTATGAATTGAAACAAACAGCAGTGTTAGGCATAAACTTCAACATATTACTATTTAGTCCTTCTTGTCACTGCGTTCTCAAAATTCCACCCAAGTTGACAATACCCAGAATTTCAAAATCAAGCATGGGTAGCAGATCCTTTTCATACTTGGCACTCAAACTCTGGAACAGTCTTCCCAGTGTTGTTCGGGAGGCAGATACACTATGTCAGTTTAAATCTAGATTAAAGGCCCATCTCTTTAATCTAGCCTACACACTGGATTTATTTCTCAAATCCCAAAACGGATTGTTAGGGTGCATTAACTAGGTAAATTGGAACCGGGGACACTTCAGAACAGATGTACTGTCTCCATACTAAGTCTGTCTGTTGTTCATTTCCCTAAGGTTCTGTAGTCAGCAGTATCTGGACTTTATCCAGACCAGATGGTGGGGAGACAGGATGAGACAACCCTTGAGACAGACTGACCAGCTCCAGTTCGTCCTGACACTAGTCCCATTTCCAGGTCAGCTAGATGACCATCCTTTTGCCAATTTAAGAAGATTACAGCCATAACCTAGATCACCCAAAAGCAGTGGAAATATGATGGACCTTCCTATTCTGTTTATCTGTTTACCTTCAGCTCAGTTAGCTTTTTTACAAAAACATTTGTAAATTTTACATTTTTGTTCCCTGCCTAGTCACAGCAGTGTGATGTCATAGCTGCAATTAGTAACATTATGCCTCTGTTGCCATCTCTGTTTGTAACATGCATCAGTGCCTGACATTCAGACTGAAAGTTATTTTAAATCAATATAAAATAATAAATTAGTTTTGTAAGTCGTTTTTAACCAAAAAAGTTACAAAAGTTACAAACTTCAATTATATATAGATATCCATCTATATATAATTGAAGTTTTGGTTCCTTGCCACTGTCACCCTGTTGGCTTGCTTACTGGGAGACTGCTGACATTTAACTTGACTCAGGGTTTTGTTAATTGCTAATATTGCTTTTAGCATAATGATCCAGCTATAGTCCTAAAGTCCTAAACTCTGCTATTTCACTATTTGTTTTTCTCCCTTCTTTTTCATTATGCAGTCAGTGTTCAGATATTTTATGGTATTATTAGAAATTGCTTATACTCCTGTCCTATACAATTTTATCTTCTTTCTAAGTGCTTTGTTTAAAGATAATCTTCATGTAAGCTGGATCGCCATATCTTGCTTAATATGATACCTGGTATCGATTATGTCAATTGACTAAATGTAGCATAGCCTCAAAAGTATGTACTGTTTTGGTAGGCAATCTGATTACATTACCCCCTCATAAACCACTGACATAGATATGTGCCTTTACACACAATAACTGGCATTTCTAATGCACGTCCATTTATTCAAATAGTCCAAATATGTTATCATCAATTCAGTCAAAATCTAGATTCATAAACCAATTACAATCTTTATAACCCAATTAGTTTTACTAATATACATCTTATAATGAACAAAAAAATGCAATAATATCATCTATTCTGTATTGTGTGTTGTGCATGTTCGATAAAAGTTTTCATTTTCGTTATATGTAAAGCTGGTTTTAACCAATGCAACATTGTTAAAAGGGCTATATAATAAAATTTAGTTGAATAGTTTACCCCCTTTCATTAAAAATGGCTGACTTAGCATGTTTGATGAGACTGATTTTCACATGGGAAATGTTTGTGTACACAATATATAGGTATTTTAGCCATAACAGGCTAAAAACTTAAACTTGGAAATTGCGTTTATTGCCACACCCACAGATTTCATTGGCTTTTATCTGCCAACTAGTTTGACCAATCTAAATTCTTTTTCTTCAGATGTGTAGCGAGTAGCAGGTGGGATTTCTGACCATCCCAGCAAGTGTGGTCTCTGCGACATAAGGTTTTTGACGCACAGACAGATTTAGGGCAGAGAAATATTACTAACTAGATTTTCAGAAGAAAATGTGAGTGGTATTTAAACAATGTTAACATATTTTAAGTAGATGCTAACATGATTAAACATGATGCTAACATCATGTGATCTAAATGGTTGATAAGATGTGGTCAGGAAGTTGCCAGGGCAATACCTTAAGCCGACTGACAGCCCATGTCATATAACAAGGCTGTTTCTGTGCTATGGTGGGGCCTAAATCCTGATTGAAATTTGTCATATATGCTATTTTTTGCTAAGAATGTCTGGAGTTGTCCAGACACTACTTTTTCCAGTATTTTTGATAATAGGGGAGACTTGAAATTGTCAATCAAGATTTTGCTTCTTAATGATTGGCCTAATAACTGCCGTTTTAAAGGCTGCTGGAACATAGCCTAATTCTAATTCTAATGAATTTATAGTATTGAGCACTGGTTCCGACACAGCAGGAAAAACTTCTTTCAGTAGTTTTGTGGGAATGGGATCTAATATACAGGTTAACGATTTTGATGAGTTTAATATTTTTAAGAGCTCGTCCAAACAGTCTCTTTCCATGCATCACACCATACCTCTAAGTTTGTATTCCTACATCTATGCTCCATTTTTCTAGCTGCCTTTTTAAGAGCTGATAAGTCGTTATTATACCGTGGTGCTGGCACTCTTGCCTTCATCTTCTTTAGTCTTATTGGTGCGACAACTTCTAGGGTACCTGAAAAAGCTTTGTTTAAGGTTTCTGTCACAGCATCAAGATCTTCATTGTTGTTTATTACATGATGCATTTGAGATAGATCTGGAAGATTGCTAATAAAACTATCTTTAGTAGAAGATGTGATTGTTCTACTTAATCTTTGTTGTGGTGGACGAGAGGGTTTATCTAACATTGCAGTGTAGAAGACAGGGCAGTGATCTGAAATATCATCGTTCTGAGGTAATTTCTATGTTGTTTATACTGAGTCCAAATGACAATATTAGGTCTATATTAGGCCTATATTAGGATCAATATTAGGACAATATTAAGTGTGATTACATTTATGCGTGGGTCCCGACACCTTTTGACTAATGCCAAGCGAGTCCAGGATACCAATAAAAGCTGTACTTAACGCATCATTTGGGTTATCCACGTGGATGGAATCACCAATGATTAAGGCCCTATCTACAGTGACTACCAGTTCTGACAAGAAATCTGCAAATTCTTTAAGAAAGTCTATATGATGGCCTGGTGGTCTGTAAATGGTAGCCATGACAAAAGGCAGTTGTTTGTTGTGACTGTCTATAAGTGACATATTTAACACCAATATTTCAAATGATTTAAAATTGTGCTTAGATTTATGATTGACATCAAATATTTTGCTATAGATTGTAGCAACACCGCCATCTCTACCCTTCAAATGAGGCGCATGCTTATAGTAATAATCTTGTGGTGAAGATTCATTCAAGCTTATGAAGTCGTCTGTTTTAAGCCAGGTTTCTGTCAGGCGCAGTGCATCCAGATTGTGGTCTGTAATAATTTCATTGACCATAAGTACTTTATTTGAAAGCGACCTGATGTTAAGCAGGCCAAATATTAGCATTTTCATACTATCAATTTGTAGGTTGTTTCCTAATTTTATATTAATCAGATTTATGTGTTTTGATTTAAAGCATGTTTGTTTGTTCTGGGAACAGACACAGTCTCGATATGTTGATATTTAGGGGATACAAACTCTATGTGCTGTGAATTATGTGACTTATATGACATATCCTGGCTGACGGAAGAAGCTAAGCTATGCATTAAAGACTACTTGCCAGTCTGAGTCAAAAGAGGCCACCCAGGGACCACCCATAAACAAAGCCAGGGGCATATCCAAACAGGCAGGGTCTACTGATGGAGTCTGCAGATCCCTTTACCTTTTGAGCAATGTAAGAGATAAAAGTGGCGCCCCCTTAAGAGTCAGGAACTTATCTAAAGTTAATATAAAGCTGACTCTAGGGGCACAGATGGAGCCAAAGGACCCCAAGACAATAGTAAGGTTCCAAGAAGGGACCCACAGTCGACTGGCAGCATGCAGCAAATGAGACACTAAAGGATGTCTCCCAATACAGGCTCCATTGACAGGTTAGTGGCCAATAGATACAGCGGCCATGTAAACCTTGAGGGTAGCCGGGCCCAACGCTGCAGAGAAGCACTCTTGGAGAAGCTACAGCGCTGAACCAACAGGCCAGTGCACCTGGTCAACATGACATAAGCAGCTGCTACTTCAGGGCATACGATTTCCTAGTAGATGAAGCTCTGAAACTCAGAATAGTATCTACAACCTAGGTTGAGAGATCAGAACTTAAGAGCTGGCTCCCCTCAGGGCCAAGACCCATAGTTTCTAAATCATGGCTGGGGGTAAAAGAATGGCATCCAGCCTCAGAGGAGCTGGATAAGTGAAGCTGAACCAGAGGGCAAACTTCTTTTGGGGTTGAGTCTAAGCGCTAAGAAGCAGCTAGTATTCAGAAAACAAAAGAGAAAAAAAAATGCCTGTTGCCTGTTAAACTTCATATTGGGTTGAGCCGATCACTGAAAGGACATTTTTTCCTGTGTATCTGTTATGTTTCCTGCATAAGCTATTTTGAGGTGTTAGTCATTGACTACAAGTAAGTCTGTTTGCATTTGCATTATTCTTGTGTTTATTGAGATCGGTTTTGAGTTATTTATAAATGCGTCACACGCACGTCTGGACATGCCCGCAGACGTTTCTGTTAGTTTAGCTTAATGATGCTGTTCCATTATGTGATTATTTATTTTTTTATTGAGCTGTATATCACTGTTTTGGTTTTCAGTGGTACCTTTTATCACGTGAATTTGATATTTAGGACTGTTTATGCCAAACAAGCATCAGAATTACGTTCTGATGTGCGCGATTAAATTCATATATGGAGTGTTAGATGATCGCTTATGGCTTATAATCAAGGGCGGGGCCAGGGGTTGGCCGCGGTTACCACGGACATAATCATGGCAGACCCGCGGGTAATTGCATTTTTAAAAGACCAAAATAACTCCTCAAATACTGATCTAAGAGAACCTCGATCATGTCTACGATAATGTTTTGAACTGCTACCTTCACCGGCACTGATATCCATCGCGAAAGTTTGCAAAAATCCACCTTTCCTAAAAAGTAGGAGATGAGGAGTAAGTTACAGTGCAGACTCGGTTCCTGGATCAACTTCGAGTGTTAGCGCACAACACCGTATCAGGTGAGTTATAAAATCAGAGAAGTGATTGTTTGATTCGTTTAAAGATTGTGAAAGTGTCAATTTAGCGCGGTTTTATCAATATCCTGTGTAAACAGAAGTTAGGAAGTAGTTAGCTTTTCTTTAGCTGGCTTAGATGCTTAGAACTAATTGTCACGTTATCTAGGAGTTTTGGGAAATTCATTAAGTTAAAGTAATTAAGTATTTTTATCATAAAACATGTTTAATACAATTCAGGCATTACAGTGTAAACGCTAGGACCAAGACTGATTTTATAGATGACAGAAATTACAGAAGCATCTATCCTAAACACTTTCTTAAGCATGTTTAAAAAAATGTTTTGCTTCAGGGTATTCATGTTAGAGAGTAAGATGTGCGAAAAATTAAGAAAAAAGGCAGCAGATATAGCCTCTTCAGAATGAGAAGCAAGAAGCAGCCAAATGTAGGCACAGGAGAATATTAGTCAGGATGAAAGAACAGAAATGACCCAGAGAGTGAAGAAGACTCTTCAGAAAGCACAAACCCAAGATAAGTGTTAGGTATATCCCCACTCACACACTTAACTGCTCTACTGTATGTCTAGGAGCAAATTAACCATGCTGACCCAGTTGGACCTCCAGGTAATCTATATATCACGCATACATGCATTCGTTCATTCATTCATTCATTCAAAGTGTCAATGTATTACTTTTTCAGAGTGAATAAAGAACCTGTGGCAAATGTTTTGAATAATGGAAAAAAAACTGTAAAATCCAACAACTTTCTTTATCCTTTTTTTTTTTTAATAAGTATTTGAAGGTTAGATGAGTGTCATGTTTGTTTGTATAATGATATTTTCTGTGCCAACTCAGAGTAACTGCTAGCCCCTGCCCGGCAACCCCTATGAAAAATCCCTGGCTCCGCCACTGCTAATGTACAAAGAGATACAATCCAAAGACAGAAATAAGGTATATTTCATGGATAAATGTTACTGACAAGGATTTAGTACGCTTTGGCTGCCTTTATGTACCAGTGGATATTTATTATTGTATATGTTTACCCAGCAATCATGCCCCTTTGGGGCCTATGCAGGCAGCCCCTGTGGGCCCCAATACCATCGTGAAATGTGGGGCACATGTGGGACCCAATTGGAACAGCCCCTGTGGGCACACTGGCCAAAGTGTGGGGAAATGTTCAGGAGGTCCCTGTCCTGCGAAATGAGGTCACCACCCTTCTCTGGAAGAGGGGTGATAGAAATCGTTCCTCCAGCTGAGATGAACAGGGACCCTACGTAATCGTGCACAAGAAAGGGGGCAGGCTGTAACCAATCCTGGTTCACATCCATAGACCTGAAGGACGTGTACCCTTCGGTCTAACCCTATCACCCTGCATCTTTACCAAGGTCGCAAAGGTGGCCCCTTGCTCCCTTTCGGGAACAGGGTGTGCGCATCCTGAACTATCTTGCCGACCGGCTTATTCTAGCTCACTCACGATTTGTTGTGTGAGCACAGGGACCTGGTGAAACGGCACCTAGACCGATTGGGGCTTCAGGTAAACTGGGAAAATGGGAATCGGACCTATTAGTTCAAAAAGTAGGTTTTTAACTCAACATGGTGGACAAGAATGACAGTTGACCATGAAAAACCTGGTACTGTAGACATAGGTTGAGGAACCTAAAAAGATTTCATGATAATAACATGAATTAAATATTTTGTTATAACTTTGTAAGTATCCTCAGACAATAAGACCATGTACCATGCCAAGTTTTGTAAAGATACTGCATTTTATGACAAAAATGGCTGTCAGGTCATACCTGTGAAAATATAATAATCGTTTTCCATATAATAATCTATAATCGTTAAATGGCCTAGGAGGAGATTGGAGAAAAAGACTTTTAAAAAAAAAATTCAAAATACTGGAAAAACTTTATAGATTTTAATGAAATTAAATGGAGATATATGGTTTGTAAGTATTCAAGATTTTGGGGGAAACAGAGGTTTTTTTTTTTTTTTGACCCAAATGTAAATGAGCTTATTACAGCCCCACCTAGTGTCCAATGGGCATGTGCAGCCAAGATCCACCAAGTCTGGTCTCTCTGCGACTTACGGCCTTTGATGCCCAGACAGTTTTAGGGCACTGTCTTTAGTACTTGGACCCCTAACGATAGAGTGTAAATGGCATGTCAACGTACCAACAGTAATGAGTCGTGTATATATATTGTCAGTTGGAAGAATCTACTTGGTGAAACAGAGATGCACAATATGTTACAAAAATTAGTTTATTCTTTTTGGATAACCACCTTGTCAGGCTGCTGTCATTATTAACATGTTTTTGAGAAATGTTTATTAACATCCAAGTGATTATTAAATTAATACACATTAACAAGCTAAAAAATAATGTCTTTTTATTGCTGTTTACAGCCTTGGCAAATAAACATTTTGCATTTATTCAAATCTCAGTTAAATAATAAATACAGATCCAAAGAGATGTGAAAATTCAATCCAATAATGCATCTCATCAATCTGTGCTAACTGTAAATCAGAATATGCAGTCTGAGTGTTAATGTGATTGTAAGTGTAAATATTGGGAGCAACTATTATTGTAGAGTTAAAGAGGGAGAGATGAGAACAAAGAAAAAGCATGGCATTCAGGATGACAGGCAGTTGGGGGATTGGGTTGTTAGTTTATGTAAGAGGCAGGCTGAGTCGACTGGAAAATTTTGATCACTTTAATTTAGTAAATCCAGCATGGTCTCCCTCCCTGTCTAGTGCTTTTATCAACTTCTGTGCGCCTGTATTGATTTTTTTATTTTCTACTCTGAATAGAAGACAGAAAGCCTGTGAATGAGAAACATTCCTTAGATTGCTGCTATTCTCCACTTTATTGCATCCTGTCATTTGTAGTTTCAGCTGATGTCCACTACAGCAGCGCCGCTCAGGGCAATACATCAACTTCCTAACAATAAACAGAAAGAGAGAGAGACATGTACAATGGTAAGATCTCGTTTGTTGTTCTATTCCCACTTAATTTTGTATCTCAATTTGTTGCTAATTTACAAAAAAAAGTAGTTATTTTAAAGAACTGCATTTTTGCAACTATTTTCAATTAAAACAACTATTTTTAGCATACACTCTAAACCAGGGGCCTGTTTAGTTGGCTAACTAGGTAAATTTTAAATTAGTTTGTTCTAGGTACCATGAAAGTTATCAGCATTTACCAGTGTTTATTTCCTTAGTAATTTAAAGCTCCACTGCTAACCTGTGTAGGCAAGTGTTTCATTTATTTCTGTCATGCAACTAGCTGTCCACCGCAAACTCGCACCTTTTACATCCACATTAATCATTTAATTCATCATAAATTATAATCATAAATTCAGGATAAAACTAAGTTAACAGGCACCAATAGCACCTAATTGTACTGGTTTGACGATCCGTAATAAATCCTAAGTTGGGTTGTCACTTCGCTTTCAGTAGCAAAGTGTCCTGATAGCAAAAACATTATGAGCATTATTATCCCAAAACATGTAAAAGTTCCGAACACACATTAAAATAGTCTTTAGAAAGCAGGGAGAGAAAGATGTGCACTAGAGGAGAGACGGGTTACTGTCTGTATGATAAAAGATGTCTCCAAAACACTAATTAAAATTGACTACCTCCAAAAACAGCGCAACGTTATCTATAGCTAATTCATTTAGAACCAGTATCTCAGTGTGAGCTTTACCTGTAATCGATTGTGCTTTAGTGCTCAAAAATGATCTTTCTTTTTAAATTTCTACACTTTTTCTCTTCACTTATTTCCTTCAAAATAGGATGCTATTCTAATCAAATTAGTTAATGTATTTGTTCCTGAAACACTCACCATACCACTATAAGACATTTGAGAAATGCGGTGTGCCTCATATTTACAATCATTTGTACAAGACAAAGCATTTCCTCCCCTGAGCAATTAGAGTAAAGCTTCACATGGCTGAATATTCACTCTTTTTAAATTAATTAAACTATTTAGGGGTACTCTGCTTGTAGTTGGTTTATGTATAAAGGGTTGACTGAACCGATAAAAACCACAACACATTTGGACCATTTGAATAACTGGATGTGCATTAGAAAGACTGTCATTATGTGCGAAGGCTCGTACCCCTCTCACAGGTCTATGAGAGGGTAGTGTATTCAGGCTGCCTACTAAAACGGTATGTACGACTATGTGACGTGTAGTCAATTAATGAGAGAGATAATAGGAATCATATTAAGCAAGATATGCCATTCAAGCTTGCATGAGGATGGCACATAGAAAGATAACATCTTATGGGACGGGGTATAAGGGATTTGCAATAGTACCATAAAACACACACAATACACAAGAACAAAATACATTTACAAAATGTACATTTTGACAAAACATCGTAGACATCAACATATACATCATAGACAAAATATACAAAACAAACGCCTGAAAATTACACAATGAAAGAGAATGAACGAAAATTGGAGACAGAAATAACAAAGTAGTGGAGTCTTTTTATATATTAATTTTTTTATAATAATCTAATTTTGCTAGAAGCAATATTAACAATTTGCAAAACCTTAAGCCAAGTTAAATGTCAACAGTTTCCAAATAAGCAAGCTACTAGTGCAACAGTGGCAAGGAACCAAAACACCAATGAGAAAAAAAACTCGGGAGAAACCAAGCGATAAAGCTGCAATTTGTAACTTTCTTGGGCATAAATAGGAGAGTTGATAATTATTTATAATTATTTTCTTTAAAAACTGTCAGGTCTGATTTTTTTTTGGCAATATTTTGTAGGGGATTTACATTTAAGACCCGTAGACCAGTTATGATGAATGAAGACAAGGAAGCAGAGATGATGTCAATTTGGAAGAAAATTTACTGAAGAAAAATCAATTATTTTGCCAGCAGAAGTTGGCTTCACCACTCAAGGAGTTCAAAGGCCAACCTGCTGTTACATTAAAATCAGTAGTATTTATGCTAACAGAGTCAATCTACATTGTATCTTACACAAATATTTAATTCTGATTGGTCAGGATATAGATAGTATGGAGATTACTACAGACTAGCACTTAAAATCCAAAAACATTTCTATATCAGCACACTTAGGACATATAATTTTTTTTGTTACATAGATTGTCTCATATGACAGCAGCAAGTCCAGAAACAGCCATAGGTCACCACCTTTGTGTTTCTTCATGCTTCTCCTGATCCATCCTTTAACCACACACACACACACACACACACACACACAACACACACACACACACAGCTCCTCAAGGCCGAGGTGTCCAGGTTCCTCATTCAGACAGGATAATGTTCTCAAAACATGATGATAAGACCTTCTTTCATATCGTCAGAAGTTAATCAATCCTCTGCCAATAGTTCAAAAGCTGTGGATTACAATACATGCTTTTATTCCAATTTAATTGATTCACTATGGCCCCAGCATGTGTCATACCAACAAGGACACCTGCCTTTATTGTTTCTTACTGAAAGACCATCTCACAAAGAACATATCCTAAGAATTCCTGGAACTAAGAAACTGTTCTAGTAATTCTAGTAACACTCTTAAGTTTCCATTTTTAAACTATAATAGAATTGCGTCAGGTTAGATAATAATTGGCTCTTAATAATTTTTAAACCAATACCTTATTGGAAGATAAATGCTGCTTAGTTATTGGTTATTAATATGTAAAAATGTATATGATGGCCGCAGGGTGGATCTAAGGATACCACCCTCTTCAGTCCCGTTTTAGACCAATGTGAGGTCCAATACCCCACGTCTAGTGAGGTCGCTATGGAGAGTGGGAGTGGTGACGCATGCTCCCCTGGCGGGTCACGCTTGCCTCTTCACTCCGCCATGGACATGCCACAACCTAAAAATTCTGGTCTTCATGGAAGGGGCTCTCTCACCGCCCACTCACAGAGGGCGCTGATGTCATCCTTCATCAGCTGGTGATGCAAGCTGGTAGTCAGCCTCAGCAACTGCTTCTCTTCCTCAGTTGAGTTCACTGTCCTAAATAGGAAAAACAACAGTGAACAACCATCCATATGCTCAAGCAGAACACAGTTACCCCTAATAGGCACTAGGGATGTGGCCCAGTTTTGAATGAAAGGTTCTAACAAACCACTGTTGTATTTCCCTGCCCTTTCAACCTGAACGGTGTCTTTCCAAGTGTAATGATGAGTGAGACTCACAAGGGTCTATTTGCAGCATTTATTAGTGTTTAGACAGGCAGGGGTTGAGAAACAGCAAACAGGGTTATCAGAGGCAAGACAGAGGCAAAACGTTAAACAGGCAAGGGTTGTGGAAGGCAGCAAACAATCAAATATCCAAGGTACAGTCCAGTAATAGAGGCAGGCAGCAAACAATCCAAAAGAGGGTAAACAATCCAAAAATCAAAAACAAGTAATCTAGTAATGCAAAGGATAACACTCAGTAATGTCACCAGGGCAAAACAAGACTTCACGAATACTGAGTCAAACTGGAGCTTATATACTGTGGCTTAGTGAGAGTCAGGTAAAGGAGGGAGTAATCAATCCCAGGTATGGAGCATTATGGGAAATGTATCAAAAGTCATGAATCAAAAGTTAATACTCTGGAGACCTGGGTTCCCTCTGGTGGCACGGAGATGGAGCAGGGACCTCCTCCGTAACACCAAGGATTGTAGGCCTACGTATATCCTGGCCAGGACATAGCAAGAGCTTCTACCAGTGGTAACCCTTTTACTGCTATTAAGATCAAAATTAGCTTTATCCTTTTTGTCTATACAACCCAGCCTATGACAGACTACAGTATGTCCTGCCTGCATCCCATCACACCAAATTCACTTTAGTGGGTTTCAGGATATTTCATCTCATTAAGAATTTGTCACTAATAATGAAATTGTCTAGAGCTGTGGTTGGATATAGAGGCAATTTAACCGCTTTCCCTCCAAGGATAACATGGGTAGGCCCTGTATCCACCACTTCTCTTCTAGGGCATTTGCTAGGATTAGCAGAAGGTTTTGGGTTAATCACATATTTGTTTTCTGTTGCTACTGGGGATGTGCACGCAGTTTGGTTCGCCTAAGCTATTGTGATGGGAATCCAACTAAACAAACTGAAGTTCCCCTCAAATACATCTAACCCATCTTTGCGTACCCTCTGACCCTTTTGCATAATAAGGGTGCTCTCTGAAAATTTTGGGGAGTGCCCGAGCCGAGGTCGCAGTATCGTTGCCACCCATACTATAACAAACATATTTTCCATTTGTTTTTGTGATTGATTGATTGATTTGCACTACATATCTATTCGTCTTGTCTACTCGAGGTAGGTTCTTGATTGTGCCTTTTTTCAATGGGTTTCACCTGAGACCAGTGTCTCCATACAGTACCTAATACTCCTCTGTCTAGAAGTACAGAAGTATGTGTAGTCAGCAGTACCTGGTAAGGCTTGTTAAATTTGGGCCCTAAGGGAGAGATGATCTCTCTCTGTAACAACGCTGTCCCCTATCTCAGGCAGAACAGGCATGTCATTTTGCTCTCAATTATCCTTTTCTGCCTGTCTGATATACACACTAACTCTTTTAAAGGCCCAGATGGTCCCTCGTGCTGCAGGAAGACATACAGAATATTCTGTACCTTTTGTTTGTATTCAGTGTATGCAGTGCAATAGTCTATGCTGAAGGCAGTCTAGGTTCAAACTAAATTTTTGACTTGCTACTTGCTAGTTGGTACTGTTAGATCAAGAATCAAGAGATGAGGAGTCCAAGGTGGAGATGAGAAGGTTTGTATTAAAGACACTTACTGTTCAAGTGTCAGCTTAGAAAGAGCCCAAGTACACAAATCACAACTACATATATCTCTCTGCCTGCTCAAGCATTCGGCATACTTCCCAGTTCCTGAGTGCACCATGTTTTGTTTATCATTTCTTAACAGAAACATAGGAGGTAGTTCAGTCTTGCATAAAGCTTTGATTATATGTTACACAGCACAGCATGAAAAGAATGGAAATTTATAATACTACTTATGTCCCCACATTATCAAGCTTTCAACAAGTGACTGATTTGTCCCACAAAGCTCTGTTTGGGTTAAATAATTTGAAATCCTCTAACCCAGCAAGTAAGCTGTTCTTTTCACCACCAGAGAGTCTAATCCACTCTCTCACATCATGGCCAGCCCCCATCTCTGTGTTGTTGGTATAAATCTCAGAAGCTCTGATAGGAGTGTCTAACACAGCCCATCTAGGACGGGCCTCGCTTTGCTCTGTGGGGGTCAAAGTGACCTTTCTGACGCTAGTCTCAGAGACTCCTCCCATTTTGCTTATCCATGAATATGCATACATAGCTAAGAACTTGTACTTTTCTGTCTCTTTATGAATCTGTAGCCAGTTGAGTTGTTGTTTTTCAATCAGAATCAAAACCCTGATTAACCATTTTTTAATAAGCCCAGAGATCTTTTTCGAGGTAAATGCTTCAGAGCAAAAATTGTTTACAACGTTTGCTCTCTACCAACTGTCTGAAACATCTAAATCGGGGTACCCCTATCTGGATGGAAGCACAAAAGCATTTGGTTCACGATTTACACAGTTACCTGCACAGTGTCTTTCCACCCGAGTAGAGTGAAGCATCCAAATACATTAACTACCTAGTGTCTTTCCATACTCTTAAAAAAAAAAAGGATAAAGCAGCTATATACACACATTTTCACATGTATATATTTTACACCAGTCTATACAGCCCTGGTGTCTTTTCGCCCAGGTACAGTTTTGTTTACTTCTAATTACACTTCATTTTCCGGGCTGCTTTTTTAGGGTGTTGATGTGCTCGTTATAACCACAGCATTGGGCTGCTGTCCTTTATCTTTCACTGTAAAGTAACAACTTTGTTTAAGGTGTTAGAGAAGAGGGAGTTAACATATTTATATGTATACTCTCTCACACATATCATCAGCTCATCATTGACATCATCCCCACTGCATTTAAGCAAGCCCAGGTTACTCCTCTGCTTAAAAAGCCTACACTCAATACTTCTGTTACTGACAACTACAGACCTGTCTCACTCCTCCTTATAGCAAAAGCATCATCTTTCCTCTCGCAGAACAACACAATGTGCAGTCTGACTTCAAGTGGAACCACTCCACTGAGACTGTGCTGCTGTCTGTCACTGAAGTCTTGAGACAGCAAAGGCAGAGTCCAGATCCTCTGTGCTAATGCTACTAGATCTGTCTGTGGCCTTCGACACAGTCAATCACCAGATCTTGCTTACCACTCCTCACTGGGGATCCAAGGAACTGCACTCCAGTGGTTTCAGTCCTACCTCTCTGATAGATCCTTCAGGGTGTCATAGAGAGGTGAGCTGTCCAAATCCCATCATATGGTCATGGTCATCATATTATGGGGTCCTTCAATGATCAGTCCTTGGACCACTGCTGCTCTCTGTTTACACTATATCATTAGGTCCTATTATACAGTTACGCTACTTCTCATATCACTGCTATGACGATGACACCCAGATCATCTTCTCGTTCTACCCAATGATCACCCAATAAGCAAGCATATAAGCCTGTCTGGAAGACATTTCGGTTTGGATGAGAAAATATCATCTACAACTCAACCTAGCCAAGACTAAACTTTTTGTCTTTCCAGGTCACCCTACTGCCCTGCACAATTTCACAGTCCAGCTAGGCTCTACAACCTTAACACCAACAAGAATAGCCAGAAACCTTGGTGTGGTCTTTGATGACCAGCTGACATTCTCTGACCACATTGCCTAGACAACACGCTCATGTAAATTTGCCTTATACGACATTAGGAAAATCAGGTCGAAAACAGTTCCTTATCCAGGCCCTTGTCATTTCTAGGCTGGACTACTGCAATGCTCTGTTGGCCAGCCTTCCAGCACAGGCACTCAAACCACTACAACTTAGTTTTTGTAGACATCTACCTAGAGAAACCCCACGCTGCAGGCTTCCAAGAGCTGCTTGCCTCATTTGACCTCTCTTGCCTCAAGACTTCAGGAACAAATCTGGTAACCAGCTCAACATCATTTTTACACACAGCTGCACAGATAAGATTACTGTTTTCTCTCTTTATACAATACTTCCAATCACTTCATTTCATTCAATATCCATCTCCCCACATGCAACACACCTACACCTCAGTCACTGTCAGTTTCATTCAGGCAAAACCTACACTCCCTCTCTTCAAACTCCCTTTCCCATGCTATTTTATCCTCTCTTCCCTCCTTTACACACTTCTCTTCCTTGGATGTAAACACTGCAACACTTAAACCACTACAACTAATTTAGAATGCAGCAACTCGACTTGTCTTTAAAGAGCCCATGTCACACCTCTCCTCATTTCCCTTCACTGGCTATCATTTGCCGCACACATCAAATTCAAGTCTTTACTTGTCGAAACTACACTACTGGCTCTGCATCAACTTATCTTCACAAACTCATACACATCTACACCCCTTCCAGATCCCTATGGTCAGTGAATGAACGTTGCCTTGTAATACCGTCTTCAAAGCGCACAATCAGTTGCTTGATGCAACTGCATCAGTTGCTCAATGCATGCTGTAGATAATAGAAACTTTGTTTCCCATTTTTCACCATAAATTTACTCCTTTGCCATGGCAACACCGTTTGAGATCACAAATCCCTTCACAATTTTGAATATTCAATGTCTTGCCATGAAGTTTGGTGAAAATCACATGAAATCCCTAGGAGAAGTATTTAAAAGTTCACGGTATGTGCTTTTCAGAAAATCCAAAATGGCTGACTTCCTGTTGGGCAGAGCTAAGGAGTGTCATTGTGAAAGTTGTTTAGGTTAACATGACCAATACATGCATCAAGTTTCGTACAGGTGCATGCATGAATGTATGATAAATGTGCTAAATTTTGAACATAGTTTTTGAACATACTACTAAAGGACCTATAGGCTCCAAAACCCTTAAAAAAAAAATGAAAATAATTATAGTAATCTTAAGGAAAACAACAGGCTTCTTCCACACTTTCAGTGCTTGGTCCCTAATAATAAAATACTTGTATTGTTAATAACCATAATGTTAATAACCATAATTATTGATATCATGTTACCACCCCACATGATATCATAATTTGCCAGTATATATTTGATACTCAAACATAATTGGTGGTGGTATTGTACTCATTTAAAATTTTGCTTTAAAAACAACAATGGTTACAATCTCTGCCTCGCTACACCCATATTTTGAGTGTGACTCATTGGCCAAAAATGAGAACACAAAATTAACAGTTTTACTGAGAATACATTTTACTGATACCATTTTTTTATTAATTTATTGCAAAAAATTACAACATATGCCATGATAATATTGGTATTGTGAATTATTTTGGAGGTGTTAATTTTGTAGTAAAAATCTAATATGACAGCCCTAATAAAGAGTAATGTTTACATTGTAAAATTTTGCAAAGCTCTTTTCTCCAATGATTCTGGGACAGTTTTGGACAAACACAATTAATTTTTAATTTGATCTTATTTACTTGCCTTGATATACAGTTGCACAATTGCTATCCCAATATATTGTATTAATTCTGATTAAATTTGTTTGTTTATTGTGTTGTTGTTTTTTGCTCTTTGTTAATTGCAATGTATGATAGGCCTATGACTTTTTGAAAGCTGGAGCGTGATGGATTGTTTGTGGATTGTCAGAATGTGCAAGGTGTAAATACAGAATGGAAGAGTATGAAAATGTGAGCTTTACATGTTTGTTTTTTTTTATTAATAAACTGACCTTTTGTCTTTATTTGAACACTTGTGGACATTTTGTGTCACACTTCAAGTCAGACAGCTATCAGTTTGCACAGTACTGCTTGAAGAGCACAGCTATTGATACATTTAAAAATATTTCCTTTTCGACCTGGCCACTAGTGTGAGGTAGGTGAAGTGATATAGAGAAAGGGACAGCAACACACAAACACACCAAAAGCCACAGGACATGTTTTTGCCCTTTTTATTTGATGGTCCATGTCTCATTGAAAGTTGCTTTTTAGCATGTCATGCAGTAAGCATGTGCCTATACATCTGTCTGTGCTGTTTTCAAATGTTTATCACTGTCTATGCTAGACAGTCCACCATGAGCTGTAGCATGTCACTAGAAGGTGGCTGCTTGTGTGTTGTGTCATAAGTCTTTGTAGAGACAGAACATGTTTTTTGTTTGTAAATAACCCCTTACTATAGTTGGCATTTTGCTAAGATGAATGGGATGCTTACCAGACTGTGGCTTACATTTGTTCCAGAAGGAACTTTAGAAGTATATCAACATTAGAAATGAATTTTAACTAAGTGCCTGAGTGTGTCAGTGCAGGACCATATGTTTAATTTGGCAAATTTCAACATGGATGAATTGAGAAGCAGTCAAATGATGCAGACAAAGAAGCGTCTCAGTTACACAAGTAATCCAGTTGCCTGGGAAGGAAATAAGATGCTGCATCATGATGTTTACAACAACCTCTAAACACCCTTGCTTAAAATACCAGAATTTTAGGGGTCTGTGCCTCATGTCGGGGACGTTAAATTTAGCCCTGCACCTAAGGCAGAAGGGTCCATCCAGATAGAAGTCTCCCAGGGAGCATTATATAATATATTAGGTTCCAGAACCAATCTCCTGCCAGCAAACCCCAAGCTTGAAACTCAAGGTTTGAACTAAAGAATAAAGGGTTCATAAGGGAACATAAAGAACGGGTAGGAAGGCATCTGCACATAACCCTTCTGACTCACAGAGGGTAAAAGCCTCTTCTCTTGAGCCACCATTCAAATAGCCATGGAGACGAGGATCAATTGTGTACACATACAGGGGAAAGACCCATACTCAGGGCTTATTTTTAATCAGGATCTCTATAAAGGATCAGTATAATCCTTTAATCAGGATGCTCTATAAAGCCTGCTTCATCAGCCAAGAATCTGGTTGTCCTTTTTGATAGCAATTTGTCATTTAAAAACTACATTTCCACATTTTTTATCTTAAAAATATACCAAAACTACGACACGATGTCAGATACTGAAAAATTAATTCAGACACTGAAAAATTAACTCATCAACTCATCACACTGCTGTGAGTAGGCAGGGAGCAAAATATAGAAACTAAGTAGGCTGGAGGTATGCATGTAGACAATAGTATGTTTAATAAAGAAGTCCATAAAATCCTGATGGTCTGTCTCAGGAGTCGTACCATCCTATCCCCCACCATCTGGTCTGGATAAAGTCTGGATCCAGCTGACTGGTTATTTTATATAACCAAAATTATATATTTATTTTATGTAACCATTCAGCTGGATATATATAAAACATTATTTTCTCCATCTATGTACATCATTGGAGTTTTGGTTCCTTGCTACTGTCGCCCTGTTGGCTTGCTTGCTGGGAGACTGCTGACATCTAACTTAGCTTATGGTTTTGTAAATTGTTAATATTGCTTTTACCAAAATTATATAGTTACAGTCCTAAAGACTCTTCTATTTTGTTATTCCTTTGTCTCCAATTATCTTTCATTCTCCTTCATCGTGTAATTGTCAGGTATTTTTATTGTTTATAGTTTGGGTATGTATGTATTTTACTTTTGTGTGCTGTGTGTATTTTATGGTATTATTGCAAATCCCTTTTACCCCTGTCCTATAAGATGTTATCTTTCTATATGCCATCTCTATGTAAGCTGGAATGGCATATCTTAATATGTTTTTGTAGTTTTATCGGTTCAGTCAATCCTTTATTCATAAACCTACTATAAACCTAGTATGCCTAATTAGTTTTATTAATATACATCTTGTGTTCTGCGTTGAACATGTCTGACATTTGTTCTGTTTTATTTTTTATTATATGTAAAGCTGTTTTGAAGCAATGTAACGTTGTAAAAAGCATTATATTATAAGTTAAAAACTTAAAAATGTTTTATGAGTTAACTCATTTCTCTACTGGAATCACTCCCTCCCAATGTGTGCTGGGTTACTAACCTCCAATGTTCCCTTGGTCAGGTAAACCCTCTATGGTGCCAGAGGTAGATGTTTGGATCAGGCAGAGTGAGCGAGTGTGGGACAGTGCTCACGAGACTGCAATGGGCCATCAGGGCTCAACATAACAAAGCTGATCATCAGAGGCATTTTAACTCCAGTTATCAGCCTGTTCCGAGGGTCTGGTTGTCCACACAGGACGTTAAGTTGTAGCTACCTTGCAGGAATCTCAGCCCCAGGTATGTTGGTCCATTCAGAATTGTATGCTAGATCAATACTGTAACATGCCGCCTAGAGCTTCCTGCTTACTACTGTAACTTTAATGAATAGGGCTGGTAGCCATTCAACCCCCACCTGAGGGACCCCTCTTCTAAATACTAGCCTGGACTTTCATGCCACACCCACACTTCCTGTAGACTCCATATTTAAACCAAATACCAAACACACTGCAAAGTATTACTTTGTAGAAAGAACGGACCCCTGAATGTCAAGCCTGAAATTCATAGTAAACCTGCAAACATTTTGAATTTGTAAACACAGAGATGAATAAAACCTACAATGGGGCACACTTGCACTTTTTTTAAAATAAAAAACTGTAAGAGTTCCACTTTCAGCTTCAAAATTACAAAAACTAATTTTTTGAACTAGCTTTTTTTAGTCATTTTGATGACTCTAAGAAACTGGTGTCAAGTTGCTTCTCCAAGGTTCACTTCAGTGAATATTCTCGGTATGGGTTTATAGAGCTGATTCTTTTGTGCTACAATAAAAGTGTGTCCATCCATTTTGAAATAAATACCAGCTGTAAAGCTTCTCAGTTTCTCAGTCAAAAAATAGACCATGTAGCTAAACATAAAATGTGATACCATCCATGCATTTACAACATACCTAAACAAATACATAATGCATATGTTCTATTAAATTATTAAATGTGTGGTTGTTCGAAACAACCCTTTTATTTAGCACCTACAAGCTTTTTCCACACTGTAAACCCTAATAAGTTGAGACTACACAAATGATTTGATGAGAGTGATTGATGAGAGTAATTGGGAAATTGACAACTTAGTTTGTTGTTAATGTTGTCTTTTAATAGAAGTAATTTAAAATTTTAAGTACAGATAATTTAAAAAGTGAATTGATTAATCTCAGACTTTCCAGTTTATATATTGTTGTTTACTTTTATTAAATAATGTATAAATCATTAAAACATTTCAGCTCATCAGCAGCCTTATTAGGGTTACACTTGTAGTGTCTGGCATGACCTAATATTTGGATCATGTATGGATCATAAAATACCCCCTTTTAATTACGACTTCCAAACCTAGTGTGGGGGTGAAAGACCCTAGGCTCCAGAGAGTCTAGAGGCAAACTTCTCCTCCAGATGGCTGTCAGCACCTTTGACACCAACAGGACAGTTTTTGACGCCCTGCACAAGCTTCAAAAGAATTCCATGGGCACCAGATGGAATTCCAGTAACACCACATGGCCCAAGACCACTCTCTTTAACTTACAATTAAACTATCCTAAACTGTAGATATTTTTATATATTCCCATTGTATGCAGGTTACAAAACAATGTATCTTAACTGTAACCTTGTAGATAGTTTGAATTGATGTTCTGTTTGTATTCATGCATTAGGATGAATCACAACTTGGTGTATTTGCCATATTTCATATCTAAGAGATCGTCTTTTAATTTCCCATCAGACTATGCATGTTGTTTAACCATAACAGGCATGATAATCTTTCTACCATAATCTGGATCAATATTTGCAAATGTGCCATCTGGCCAAAAAGCATGCAAATAAGGTGTTGAGTGAGACAAAGAAACTTTTGCCTGCTTAACACCTACTGGTTGTTTTTGTTTCACTGAGTGTGGCCGATGTGAACTTTAAAATGACTGCCAACAGTCTAGCTTGCATATTTGTCTTCTTGCTCTTGGTCTCTTCCACTCTTCAATCAAGGATCTTCGGCCCTTCGGTCTTCCCTTGGGGAGGACTCTGGACATCACTTCAGCTAACTTAGTTTATCTCTGGAACTCAACAAACTCCATTACGTTTGAACCACTCAGGACTCTCTTTCCATGTGCATTTGGATTTGCGCTCTGCACTAGAGCTCAATGCAAGTATCCATTTTCTATACACATAGAATAACTGTGCTAAGTTTTGTACCTTTATTATTTATTCAAAATGCTTAGCTAATTTAACTTGTACGGGCTTAACATCTCTCTCTGTCCTTGCTCTCCTTCTTTAATGTGTTTAATGTGTGTATGTTTATGCCTAGCTATATGTTACATGTTCCCCTGTAGTGTAGTTTAATAAACACCCATATGTTTTCATCCTTGATTGTTGCTGTGTTTAATGCTCACAGATAAAACACAGTTTAAGTGACCTTATCTTTCTACATGCTCTAAAGTCTTGTTAAAGCAGAGAAGCATTGTTTTCAAAGCCAGACAAATAATGTTTCTTAGATTCAATAAGACCGTGTATGCACTTGCTGGACGAATGCAAAAGCTGATTATTGGAATCATCCCTGCTAATCAGGTACTACAAAATATGTATATTTAATGGGGAGTGGTACCCTTAAGGGGTACCTTTCTGTACTTCTTGTTAGAGGGACAAAATTGTACCCTATTATTTTGTTCCATGAGGTACAAAATTGCCCCTTACAGGGTACAATTGCACACCCTACAGTGAGGTACAAATTTACACCTTATTAAAAGGATCCTCAGGGTGATAATGCCTTTTTAATCCTTTGGGTGCAAAATACATTACAAATGGCTTAAAGATATGCATTTTTAATCATAAGCCTTCAAATTCATTACATTACATCTCACAATAACAGGTGCGAGTCAAGAAACTTGTGTAACCCTGTACCTTGAGACATGGAACAAGTGACTTGACGCCATGGGGGGTGCACTTCTTATGCTACTGACTTGAGTGGTGGACATAGACCCTGTTCCGGTGACTTATGCGGTGGAGGACAGAATGTCTGAAGCACCACAGGGTGACTGGCAGAAGTGGGCACCTTGGGTATATAGTCTGGTCTATATGTGTGCAAATGGCTTTAACAAGGCCAGGGGCACAATCTAAACAGGCAGGGTCTAAAGAAAGAGCCTGTAGATCTCCTATCCTCTAATAACAGAGCCACCTTAAGAGTCTTGAATAAGAGAAACTTAAATAAGGTTGACTACAGGCTCAAATGGAGCTTTTGATAAGCCCCTTTAAACTACAAGAAAATCCCAAAAGGGAATCCACGTGCAACAGAAAAGCCTCGGCCATCTGGCACCAAAGAATGTCTCCCAATAGAGGATCCATCAGCAGGTTCATAGCCAACAAAAACAGCTACAACATAAACCTTTGGGTTGTTTGTTGTACAAACAGTTTTAAAAAGTTTGGGTTGAGGCTAACCCTGCAGAAAATTGCTCTTGAAGAAACTCCAGCACTGAACCAATAGGGCAGTGAACTGGGTCAACATTGTGCTGCTCACACTGTGACACAAAAAGCCATTTCCAGGCACACAGTTTCTTAGCAGAAGGAGATCTGAAACTTAGAATGGTCCCCACAAACTCATTTAAGAGACCAAAATTTAAGAGCTGGCTCCTCTTGGGGGCCACACCCACAGTTTTAAAAGGCTGCCCCAGAGATGACAGTTGACCCTATGGGGAATGCAATACCAACTGCGCCATGCCAAGAGGAGTGGCCACATGGTCCGTGTTGAATCACAACCACAATGGGCATAATTCAAACACACTACTCATGGATTGCTGGTGACAAAAATACCTCTCTTCGGGCCACTTCCTAAACACAAGGCCCTGTAAATGTTCACACTAGACACAGACTAGTGTGGGCTCAAACTAGCCACCGCTGTCTGCAACTACTGGCCCTTAATGGAGCTCTGGGGGAGTGGGAGGGATCTTCTAGCATGAGGACCCACTCTATGCTCAACCCATGCCTCAGGAAGACAAAGCTCTCGTGGGGGAGGAACTCCTATAGTGAAGTTACAATTCTAACACTACCTGGAAGATCAGGCTGATCGTTAGCTGCCATCATCCATCACATTTCCAATTTCCTTTACCAGCCAGATGGTGGACAGGCTGAAGACCGTGTATTACCCCTCTTCACCACAGAGGGAGAGTGCCACTCTGCCAATCTGTGGGAGCCAGAATTACAAAAATGCTGAACTCCATCTAATAAACAAACCCCATATAGATCACCAAGAGGGCAGAAACACCCTAAGAGGGGATCTGAACCCAGGGCCCTAAGTGCTCAGCATTGACCAGCTGGCACAGCACCACAAGAAATTCTGCCCTTGAGGCACTTTTCCGGTCAGGAGAGCTTCAAGACCTGCTATCCAAGGGGAGCCTTACAAGCAGGCTCCAGACTACTCCCTTTCAGGACCAAGTGGTGAGCTTGCAAGGGCTCACTGCTGGGGAGGAACACCCAGCCCTGATTGAGCTGTGTCCAGTGCATGCAATGCACATTTATCTGGAGCGCACAGAGAGCCTTAGATGCTCTTACCAGCTCTTTGTCTGTTTTGGAGGTCAGCAGAAGGGGAAGGCTGTCTTTAACAGAGGTTAGCCCATTGGATTGTGGAGACCATCTCCATGGTCTACCAATCACTTTGACGACAAAGCCTCTTGGGTATCAGGGCACACTCCACAAGAGGTGTTGTGTCTTCCTGGGCTTTGGCTAGGGGCACCTCACTAACGTACATATGTAGAGCTGCGGGCTGGGCTACACCTGACAACTTCGCAAGGTTTTATAACCTTTGCGTGGACCCGGTTGTGCCCCATGTACTAAAGGGTGATTTTGTTCTAGCACCTTCGGTGTTGACAAGGCCTGGTACTCATGTGCATGGCCATGCATCGTAGGTAAGCCCATATACCAGAGCTCAGTGCTCCATATGAGTAGATTCCTCACTCCTGGGTAACCCTGTATGATGTATAGTCCACAGGTTAGGTTTCCTCATTGGTAAACTCTGTGTTTTACCCTTGATAGAGTATCTCTACCTCACTGCAAAGTCTAGGCACCCTCTCTTGAGATAGGGGCCTTATCAGTATTTTTCTATAAGTGTACTATTTATCCAATATGTCCATATGTTGTATTTCTCACATAGCACTGATTACTAATAGGATGTGGTCTCCGTAGTGTTCCCCTCATCAACAGAAGAGAGGACGCTATCCCAGCATCAGCTTAACGTCTGGCCACTGCCTAGGTCTTATTGGTAATTACCCACTCCAGTCTATGCCGGGAGGTGCCTGCCTGCGTCTGCTCTGCTTAGCTCGTCCATTTTCATGGACCTTTTATATAAGAGATCAGGGGCGACTGGGCTCCCAAGATCAAACCCCTAGTGTCATCATTGACGTTGGTAGTTTTTGAAAGGACCCTACCCAGATCTTGTCTGCCCATGCCGGTTTAGGCCTGCAACCCAAGCTAAGGCTCATACTCAGAATATCCTGAACGGCCACCCCTATACCTCTACTAATGTCTTAGTACTTTCTTACCATCACTCTTCTCACCTTGATCCATCTTTTGTTGCTTATCTAATTACTGGGCTTTCTCCAGGTTTTCGGGTAGGAGTTCTGTATCCTTTATTTATTATGTAGCTAAAAACCTGCAGTCAACTGAACTGATGCAGTTTCTGTTCTGTTAGACAAAGAAGTTAATAATGGTTACGTCAGTAGCCCCTTCAACTCCCCTCTTTTTGCTCCTTTTTGTGTTAATTTCCTTGGCAAAGCCACATGCAAATATTCAGGGAAAAGTCCTCTCCCCATTCTAACACCATAACAAACCTCAATAAAAGCATTCCTTTAGAGCCATTTTCCCTACTCTAGATTTTGACTGTTAGTGCTATCAAATTAAATAAAACTGGCAGGCCCAGGTGCTTGGCTAGTGAAAGCTGATGCTTAACAAAAAACAATCATATTTACGTCTCTGACTGGGCACTTCTAAACAGTTAAACAGAAATTTAATTGTTTTCTTCACAGTAGGACTCGCATTCAGTTTTAGAGAGTAGTGCCCACATCTTTAATTGTTTGTCCAAAGCTCTGTGTGAAGTTGAAGGTCTATAAGCTTCTTTTCATTTTGCATTTGCCTGATGACTTACTGCTCATTGACTTATCAAAATTCTCAACACGTCATCAACATCAATGGAATTGTTTTGGTATTCCAATTGACATGTCAAAATGCAAACTTCTCTCACTAATGAAAAACTCTCTACAATTAGGCCTTAGCACCTGAAAATAGCTTTTTCTAATGTGTAATTACAAATCTCAAAATTAAAAATCTAGTATTAATGATTCTTGTACCTATGCTTCTATGATTCTCATCTCAGAATACATCCCAACACTCATAATCACTCCCCCATTATTGATATTACCAAATGGTGCTCTTATAACAAAGGACTGGTTAAATTCATCTAGCTGTCGTCATTCTCAGTATTTGAATCTTATATAAGATATGTTTACCAAACCATCCTAAAGGCTCAGCAGGCTCTGTTATGATCAGGTTATGATCAAAGTATGTTCTCTACACAACCATTGGTGGTGGTGACACATTTAATTCTACTGGATGTTTTTTCTATTTAATGGCATACACAGTCTTTCTCACTCTATGGTCTAACATGGCCCTCTTTTGCAGCCTGTGTGGCTTTTCTCAATCTGTGGCCTAGCGTAATGTTCTATGTCCTTTCTTTATTTATTACTGACAGCATCTTCATCTTAAATAAACACCAATGAATTTTAAACAATTATCAGTTAATTTTACATAAAGTTTAATATTATATGTATATTCTTAGGCAACTATCACCGGAAGTTTGCATATCTCTATACTCAATATCTATTTCACAGCCAATGTGGCATTGTATACATTGTATACATAAATATACATTGTATATTTATTCTGTTGTGTATTTTATGTCAGACATACCCACGCAGTCTTCTTTGCGCCTTGGCCTATTGTGGCCCTCTTTCACGGTCTATGCGGCTTTTCTCACACATGGCATAACGTGGCCTTTTGTTTTCGCAGATATCCTATCGCTGTAGCCAGTGTTCTATGGGGATCATCTTGGTCCAGCAAACATATCATTATGTGGTGCGACAAAAAGCAGCAGTCTCTGTAATTAATAAAGGAAGGTCTTGCTTGTTTTGCCAATTATGTCTGTGTGGAAATGCATTCGGCAGTCCGTTGCTCACAATTTTATTATTAAATCTGAGCATATTCATGGACATTCTAAGGCCTGACGTGGTCTTCTTTCACGGCCTATGCGGCCTTACTTGCAGAATGGGCTAACGTGGCATTTATCACGGCCTGGGCAGCTTTAATTAAACAATGATCTAATGTGACCTCCTTTCTCAGCCTACGCAGCCTTTCTCTCATCATGGCCTATGTGGCTTTTCACGCAACACTTTAACATCATGGCTTGTGAGGCCCTCTTGCTCTGTTTAATCTTTTTAACGCACAAGTTAATGTTTAAATCTTAATTAATTAATTAATTTCTAACCATTTTTATTTACCGTTTAGTTTTAAACAGACTTTTGACAATATCTTAAATTAAAGGTGGCCTATTTTATATGTGCATATACAAAACAAAATAAAGATAATGCTATCATAATCATGGTTTTTGTGTTAACCACTCTCGCTGTATCTGATCAGCCAAAAACCTTTTAGGGTGCATCTATGGACTTTCATGAAAACATCTTTTTACGTACATTTTTTCAAATGGAAACCAGAAAACTTGTACACAATCTTAAATTTTTATTTTAAAGTGTTTACTTTTAGAATATATAGCTGAAGATAAATCTGTATAAGGTGGCAAATACTAATTTTGATATTGAATAAATTAAAAAATAGAGATATGCTGATACCATAATCATAGTTTTAAATATGCAGATTGTTTAGCTTTGTTTCAATTTAAACCCCTATGTTCATATGCCTGACATAGGGGGATAAGAAAGTCCTGTGTGTGTTTGAGTGTACAGACGCTGTGTCTAGATGTTCATAGCATCATACCTCAGATAAACCCTCAGTCCTTTTGGTGACTCCTTGTGTTGTAAACTTTGCAATACAATAAATGTTGCATCACTTTAGACAGTTTCTTAGTTAAATCTAAAATATAGCTTTAGGATTTGGCCATTTGCTACACTCTCTACTTACGGTACAGGTATTTATAAAGACAACACCGTATCACAGGTGTAGAACTTCGCTGACTGAAATATTCACACTTCAAATAATTATTTTTTTTCAAACAATTCATTAATTGAAGCAGTGGTTTAACACAGAACATACAAAGTAAATCGATCCATCTAAAACACATGAGATTTGGTTTGGGTAATGCATCTGTCTTACCTTTTCATGTTGATGCAAATCTCCTTTCATTCTACTCCAATGAAAGACCTAAGATGAAGGCAAAAGAGAATATATATGTTTGACAGTACTCAAGAATCAAGAGCCCCTGAGATAAAGACTGAAAACATGAAAAAGCATTTGTCTGAATAAGATGACTAAATCTTGTGATAACGATCCATGCTACCTTTAAATCAGGAACTTTCTAAGAGCTGAAAACATAACAAACATGTCTTAGTAGCTCTGGAAGAGTGTGTTCTAAACATTGACAATCCATTCACAATACTTCAGAAGATCAAAATGTTATTTTCTGCATAAGTTGCAAATTTTCCTGTATGCTATAGTCACTTTCTTAGTCATTTGTAAAGCCTGAATAAGGGTTAGGGTTAACTACATATAGGAGTTCTTAGAAACCCATAAATGTAATTACATTTTGCTGCTTACCTGTATTTTAGAGGGCTTACATGAACCACCTCACAATCTATCAATAACTACTCTGAGTCAAAAACATACCCTGTTGATTCAGTTCTTGGTTTTAATGGAAAATGTTGTTTGATCTACCTGGAACGTTACACCAAACAGTTTTTAAACATCATTTTAAATATCACAGTGACACACATAAACACTTTTTAATGTATATTCTTACAAATACATAACACAAATGGAAGCACACTTACTGTTAGGCTGGAAAGACTTTTTCCACTGTACTACTTCAGTTTCTCTGAACCGTTGTTGAGATGTCACCAGATGATACACAGAACTCTAACACGTAGCCTATGACAAGTTTTGAAGCACCCTTTGTTGAATGACTCAGAGTTAAACTGTGAAAAGTGAATGTGTCTATAAGAGGTGGACACCCAGAAACCTGCTAAACACAAAAACTTCCAAGAGACATCCAAAAAGACATCCAAAGACAGCCGATAACATAAACACATACCCAACCCAGCGTGACACAGTCGATGTTAAATAAGATGCAATAGATTGTTTGGCTAAATGTTTTCCAAAATGAGGTTATCATTGTTTCAATTTAAAACGATGCAAAACAACCCATATTTTAAAACAGGATTATGATGGTTGTATCGTTATTTTTATATTTTAAAATGAAATGAAATAGAAGTACACAGAGTAAAGAGTTTATGTTGTTCTGAATGTAAAGTTTACAACACAAGGAGTCACCAAAAGGATTGAGGGTTTATCTGAGGTATGATGCTATGAACATCTAGACACAGCGTCTGTACACTCAAACACACACAGGACTTTCTTATCCCCCTATGTCAGGCATATGAACATAGGTGTTTAAATTGAAACAAAGCTAAACAATCTGCATATTTAAAACTATGATTATGGTATCGGTATATCTGTATTTTTTAATTTATTCAAAATTAAAATTAGTATTTGCAACCTTATACAGATTTATCTTCAGATATATATTCTAAAAGTAAACACTTTAAAAGAAAAAAATTAAGATTGTGTACAAGTTTTCTGGTTTCCATTTGAAAAAATGTACGTAAAAAGATGTTTTCATTAAAAAGTCCATAGATGCACCCTAAAAGGTTTTTGGCTGATCACATACAGCGAGAGTGGTTAACAGAAAAACCATGATTACGATAGCATTATCTTTATTTTGTTTTGTATGTGCACATAAAATAGGCCACCTTTAATTTAAGATATTGTCAAAAGTCTGTTTAAAACTAAACGGTAAATAAAAATGGTTAGAAATTAAAGCTTTGTAATAAAAATAAGAAGAATTATGTATAAGAAAGGAAAACTTAGGAGGTAACAATACAAACACATTTGAACCACACAACACTCCCCCCAGTCTGGAAAAACAAGTTTTGGTATGCCCTTTAATCAGAAGCTAGATGAAGACACATTGAGATAAAATGGAAACCCAAAGATCATACGCTTTCATTTTGTGTCTGAAGTGTAAACGCTACAAATGGAACACAGCTCTTACTACAACACACACACACCGTAAACGGTTATTTACCCTTTACAAAACTTTTCACACATTGTGGAAAGAGTTGTGAAAATGTGAGGAGAGGGTCAGAGAATTGATGTGGACAGAACCAAAGGTTGGAGCAAATCTTACTCTCGTAAACACCACTGACATAGACAAACTAGACTTAAAAACAGACAAACCCCAAAACAGGGCAATAAATTTTAGAGGGGGGCCAGATCCTCACCAGGATAGACAGAGCCAGAGTAGGGAGGGGGCACTTCCTCAGGAGCTTGATGCACAGAGGTTAAAAGTACATTTTGCACATAAACATGATTGACGTAAAACTAGACTAAAATTGGACTCTCTCCCAAAATAGGGTAATAAATTAACGAGTTTTGATTGACAGTTGACACACAGTCCATTGTAATAACTACTGACTGTCCTTCATTTCTGTGTCAAATTTCATAACTTTCCTGTGTATGGTTCTGTGGGCTGCCATACACTCAAGAGTGGAAGAAGAATAAGAAGAACACAAACAAATACAGTAGAGGTTTGACCTCTAATAAAAAAACAAACAGATACAATAGGGGCTTGAACCCTAACAGGGGTTTGAACCCTAATAAACAAAGTAACATACTAAAAAAATAGCTGATTTTTATTTTTATTTAAAATAATTGCTCTGATTTCCAAATATAAGCCCAAATGACCATCAGTGATGTAACAGGACACATCTATCAAATAATTTTTTTAATGTCATTGTGTGTTTGTAACAAGTAAATATTCATATTGTTTGTGTGCTTTCTGTTTTAATAATGTATCACTTGTCTGTCTTTGCTGTCCATCTCTCAACTCTCAGCAAAAAATGGCTGTGTATAACTGTGACAGCATTCAACAACACTCCTGTGGCCTAGCAAAATGTCTTTGCACCGGCAACAGCAGAAAATTGTCTCAAAATATTTAAAGAATAAAGTCACTAATTACAATGGCGAGCCCTGCAAATATAAACAGTGTTAACCATAGTTGCTATGTATTTCTCACCATTGTCAGCTCATTGAAGAGCTTTTTTTAAGACTTCTCAACACATAACAACATACCCTAAAATTTCTTCCTCTTCTGTGACTTCAATGCCAAATCCTCGCCTGTTTCATGCTTGCTTGTCTGCTAGTGTTGCTGCAGGAAGAAAATGGAAAACAACATCGTTCTTTTAGAAAGTTAGTAATGTAAATGTGTTTATACCTTGAAAATCACTTTGAAAATAAACCCTTTCAAATGCAACTAAACAAAATTTACACGTGTTTTACCATTAACCTACCAGTGTAATTCATTGAGTATCATGACCCCTTTCTTCCCACCTACTTCATGATGATTGCCTGTCTGCTAGTGTGCGGAAGGAAAATGGGAAAGTGTTTATACCTTGCAAATAACATTAGAATAAAATGTGTAGGGCAATTAAGAAAACGTATATATGCATTTAAATGTCTATTTGCCAATTAAACTTTCAATTGTTTAGGTGTTCTCCCTGCCAGTGAGAAGCCTGCTCTCAGCAAATTTACAATGACCAAAAAAAATTACTGGCATGTGTTATATTGACCAATATAAGTATAGATATAACAATATAAGTGCCTTTGTCAAGGCAGAATTTCAGAATGACCAATCATATTCAACAGAGTTATTTTAAATTTAAATTTTCATAACAGAGTTCATAACACTTCAAATCATAATCCTAAAGATTTTTAATAAAAAAAAGAGGTCTGTTGTTTCTTTTTGACTCTTTTCTTTTGGTTTGAGATAATTCTATTCCTAAACCTCATTACTTTCTGCTGGATCATTGGATGCAGACAGTAACAGATAATGAATACACACCATAAAAAAACATGATGGGTCTGATCTTAAAAGGCTGTCCATAAGATACAGAAAATGAGGGTCATTAGGGATTATCAGGGATTCTTCAGACAGAGAGAGTGATATCAGCATAAGAAAAGCACAGTAAGTAGAAGTAAACCTTTCTCACTTAGCCATTTCTAAGACTGCTATGATAATTGTTTTCATCTGAATAAACAAGTAGTGTAATGAATATATATATATTCTATTCACAAGATATTTCTGGTGATATAAGACTAAACAACAGCTTGGATATTGCAAAGATTTTAAATGTGTTTTATGAGACCATTATGTTTCTTAAAGACTGTCATGAGACTGGTTTTACAAGCTATACGTTTCTGTAAATCAATGCAGACTGACTGAAACAATTCAATTATTTGTTTTCAGCCCTCAGAAAGAAAAAAAATGCAGCACCTTTAACTGTATTTCTATTTCAAATAGGTATTATACAAATTAGTATCAAGTAATGTTAAGACATTTAAAAATCAGAAAGCTGCAAAAACCTGCATTTTGACTGGGGGAACCTGAAATTAGTTTTCCATACTATAGCATGGAAAATTCAACTCAGGTTCATTGCTGTTTTTGCATAAGAGATGGAGAAGTGAGTGTAAGGCCTGCAGTAAGCAGAGCTGCCACAGATCTCATCTCTCTCCCTCGCCTGATCTTCCTCACTGTGTGTGCCAGTGCTGCCACTACCACCACTATCATCATCAGCCACGGTAGCTGATGAAGGTCCTGCTGTGGCTGAAAACGTATCTGTTATTTTAACACATTTTGCAGCATCTGTCTAAAGGACCTGTTTCTTTATTTTGCGCAGTTTCTCTGCGCATCCCTTGCATTTCTCCTCCATGTCTCTGACTATTTTGACAGATGCACACTGATGCTGCATGCCCACACAGAGCCAAAAGGGGAGTTGTTTAAATGTAATTGGCCCAGCCCAATGTCAATTAAGGAAAGAACCAATGGGCCGCTCAGATCAAAAATAGTATAAGCTGTATCTGCCCAAAAAGCATGTCGGCTAGCGAGAAATTGCCATGTCTGCCAAATGGCCAGTCCACTTCTGCTGCCATGATGAAACAGTGGATAGGTTTATTATGCAATTGAAAATCAGGATGTGTGTATTCACATGGTGATAATGAAAACATTTGTAACTATTTTAATATTTATTTTGAAACAATATACAGTACAATCTGTAGTTGTAACAAAAGCCCTGGAGCTGTCAAAACTCTGGATATCTTGGTACAGGTACCATTGTCCATTTATATATACTACTGCCTACTGATTTTTCCTTTCCTTTTTTTAATTCTCATAATAAGTACTTATCCCATATAAACATTACATACTGTACCTATAATTTGCAAACCAGCATCTGCCCAGAAGCCAGCTTCTGACCAGAGCCCTTCCAGCACAGTTGCTGGGCCAGTGGGGTGGTCAGCACATGGACAAGGATGCACCTTGCTTGGACCTTCAATTGTTGGCAGATACTTTGCCTAAATTAAGGCAGTAATACATTAGTATATTCACATAACAGCTATAATCAAACTGTGATGAAAATTACAAAACTTTATTTAAATGTTTTTTATTAATTTAGCTCTCTCTTTTATCAAAAGCAACTTATAAAACATGAGCTGGCAACCTCTGGTCGAGTTGAAACGAAATTACCCGTTGTTTGTCAAGGTTTGATGCTTCTGCTTTCCTATCTAAGATTAATATAAGTTAATGCACTTTGGAAATGTTGTTCTGCAATAGTCTTTGGCCTACATGAGCTCTTACCTGAAACTGTCAGGGCTTCTATACAGTTAAGAAAGGATTTATAATTTAATTTTATAATACTTACTCTTTCACAAATATGAACAAGCAAATAAGAAAGTATGGTGAAAGAGAATAATGTAAGGTGGTTACATTACAGTTTTGATAACATATTTAATAAATGTTAACATGACTACCAGGCACATAATACAACAATTAATTTTATTTCATAATTATTTTGCAATATATAATTCATGTTTAATATGTTTATATGACCTTGTCTGGAAAACTTGCTGTTGCTGTGATTTATCTATCTGCGAAGTGCCTGACACTCAGTCAAAAAATATACTTACAAAACCAAAGATGCTTTCTGAGTTTGCTCTCAAAATAGCAGTTGGGGTGTATTATTCAGCTGCTACTGACACAAAACAAAGGAAAAAGGAGAAACCATTAGTAGTCAGACAACGCATACTATATGAATTAACGTACATTTTCATTAATGATTAGATCATGTTCTAAAACAACAACCAGGAAAACAATTAATTGACCTTTTTTATTTATTAAATTATTCTCGCATTTCTCATGTCATGAACACCATCTACTGCTAAGACAACAACCCCATTATGCAGTGGAAATATATTTAGATTAAGCACTTTACATGGCTTTACAATGTATTAGGTGAATGAGATTTAAATAAGATTAAGATTTAAGTTAATAAAGGATACTATGCAGAGGCAAGCAGAAGAACTCAGAATATGAACGCAATGAGCAGTTCCCTTTCGAGGGAACTCAATGGTGCGCCAGGATTGATGCAGCACCTAGTGTTGGCCACTAGTGTAGTGTCCCCTCACATGAGAGATCTGGACTTTTACAGCCAATGTTGTATAATTCCTAAGAAGGACGAGGGCTGCATCCAATTCTGGATTGGCATCACTTAAATCTGTCTCTGAGCAAATTCAAGATCTTGACGCTCAAGCAGATTGTGTGTTAAATTCAGCCAGAGGACTAGTTTGTCACATTATATCTGAAGGACGCATACTTTCACATTGAGATATTGCCAGAACACAGGACGTTTCTCAGGTTTGCTTTTTGGGTCAAAGCTTACCAATATCGAGTACTTTCTTTCAGCCTAGACCTATCGCTAAGCACTTTCATGAAGGACGTGGATGCAGCTCTGTCGTTCTAAATTATATAGATGTCTGGCTAGTCATGGCCAGCTCCCAAGAACTAGCTACACGGCATCAAGATGTTGTGTTAGCCCATATGAGGTGCTTATGGCCAAAACTCAGCCCCAAGAAAAGCATGCTTTCTCCAGTTCAGAGAACTACAAAGAACTGTTACTAGAAGTTATTTAGGACTTATTACGATGCAGGCACAATTGTCTCCTGCACATGTTCAGTCAATCCTTGCAGCTGTGGGCAGTGTTCGGCTAGGTCAGCACCTAACAGTCCTCCAGATTCAGAGGCTGTTAGGACTCATGGCAGCAGCAGCCAGCATGATTTTGTTGGGCCTACTGCATATGAAACTGTTTCAGTTCTGTTTAAAAAACAAATTGTGTTTCATCTTAAAATCCATCCGCTGATGATGGTAAGGAGAGGGCTTCGTACCCTTTCCATGTGGCTCAGACCCCAGTTTCTCCCCCTGGGTCCCACTGTTGGCTAAGGAAAAATGGGTTTCATCCCAAAATCCATCTGCTAAGGATGTTAAGTCCGTGGTCAGCCGGAGGGCCCTCATCTCTCTTGGCATATAAACTGCCTGGAAATTAGGTCTGTGTTTCTGGCACTGAAGCACTTCGTCCTGCACCTCAATGGTTCAGAACATGTTCTAGTCCATATGGACAACACCACTGTGGTCTCATACATAGCCCTCCCTGGTGATTTGCGTTTGTGTTCCCTCTTTAGACTCTCGCAGCAGATCCTTCTTTGGGCAGAGACCAGGCTGCTCTCCATCAGAGCTATGTACATCCCAGGGCATGCAAATCTGGGAGCAGACATTCTGTCAAGGCAGGGGCTGAGGTCCGGGCAATGAAGGCTTTATCCACGAGTAGTGGGTCTATTTTACAGAGGTATGGTCAAGTGGAAGTGAATCTGTTGACCTCCAAGAAGTCGACACACTGTCCCCTGTGGTTTGGCCTAACTCATTCCATTGGGGCTGGCCCTGCCTATGAATGTTTTCTGCCTCCTGCGCCAGAGCTGAGAACATGTAAGTTTACTTCAGAGTAATTAACGGGACTGAAGTGTGGACAGAAACGAAACCCAGTGTTTATGTGAACAAAATAGGTCTGAAAAAGGCAGTCCATTGCCTTTTGCATGTGAAAATGGCTGTTATTTATTTTGTGATTAAAATAGCCTGAGAAAACAAACTGTTACCTCAAACCGTTTGTACGTAGATATTCAAAATTTGATTTGTATTTGTATATATTTTATTATTTTCAATTGTGATTAATATTTGTATTAAAGGCATGTGTTTCAAAAGAAATGTAAATAAAATAGTTTAAAAAATTATTACCTCAGAAAAACTTTACATCAGAAAGGGATAAGTGCATAATCAAATTACAAATAAAATAATTTTAACATTATTTCGACACAGACAGGCAGGATTAAGTAATGCCATAATAACACACTCAACAGTATGCATGCTTAACACACCATAACATGTTTTTCTACACATGGAAGGTGGCAACAAAGTCCTCCAAGTAACCTGGCCGAGATCTGTTGTGCTGAAGAGTCCTAATATTGAGCTGAGGGGCATAAAGACCCTGGGGCCTGAAAAATGATGGCTGATGGTTTACGTCATCTATTATTTTCTGAACTGGGATCGAGCAAGACGAGAGGTCAGCCACCACATTTTCACCACCTACTGTGGTCATGACCTTTTGGAAACAGGAAGGGTAAGCGCAAAGGCTAAATGGCATCCTGGTATACCCGATATATTTCTCTTGTCAAAAAAGCTCTCAAGTTCCTGCTGTGTGCATGGAGGGGCACCTGCAGATAACCTTCTCTCAGGTTCAACTTAGAAAACACTGTGGAGCCATAGAATTGGGTTGTCAGTTCCTCTGTCGTGGGCAGCAGGTACTTATCAGGAATAATTGCTTTATTCACTTACGTCCATGAATAAAGCAACTTACGTCCATAAGTCCACGCAGATGGGAGGGCACCAGATTTTTCTGAATAACAACACAAGGGGATGGAGGGCATGGCCAGGGGAAGCTCACCAAAGAGCTGAGTGTAGGTACTTGCATTGAGCAGGAATATGCTGCCCCAGTATCCAGCAGCAATAGAACACACATCATTTAGGATGACATGATTTAAATGGCACCAGACCTGAAATAAAATAGTGGATAATATATAGCTGGTGAAGACTTATTGATGCATTTTTGTGATCTATTTGGACCTGAAAGGCAGACACTGGCGAAATGATTTCGTTTTCTGCAATTATGGCTTGTCTAGCCCTGGACTAGACATGTTTGGGATCTGGTGGCATGAGAATGAGATCCACAGTTAGCACAGAGTAAGTTCTGTGCGGACATAAGTAGTATTATAAATTTCCATTCTTTTCATGCTGTGTATAGATATATACATTTATATATAAATTTATATATATTCAGTATATATAAATGTTAATTTAGGAAAGTAACACACCAGTCATAAGAGGCTTCGGTAGTGCCACTTATGTTTTGAGCACTCTCTGTCCCTTTGCACCAAGGCAATGTTGGAGAAGTGCTTTTTCCATGCCACACTTACCTCTTTATGGCCGGCTACGATTAGATATGCTTCAAAGGAGCAAAGCCAACAGGAGGAAAGGTGGCGGTAAAAGTAGGGAAAAATCTGCCATACTTGTCTCCAAAATGTACTGTTAAATAAATGCGACCACACCAGAAATGCAGTGAACATGCAAATGTTTATTGTTACACTCTCAACACTTGCTGCTCTAGGCAGGACTATACGATCACCACCCAAACAGAGATGCATTGTGATTACCGAACAGTGAATTGTGAACTTGCATGTCTTTACAGTGAACAACACATTTGTTTACTTAAAATTACTTTCAACATCAGAATCTGCTGTTGCTTGTTGCGTATTGCCATCACAGCTGGTTAGGACAAAACTTATGATTAACATGGAAAAGATGCCTTTTATCATGTGTCACAGTGTTGAGTTGTGCTCGATTGTGGATGGTAAAGATAAACAGAATAGGGTGATCATTTCTGAATGGAATGCAATAGAGCATGCAATACGGATACATAATGTTATGTTAGAGAAATGTTTTTAAACACTAATCAAATGAATATCATACCTTCTGTTTTCTTTTTTTAAAAGAATGTCAAAAACTGCTCTTGAACATTCGCTTGGTCAGTTTGAAAAGCATGAAAAATGATGAAAACTTGCATGAGCTCCTGCACTATAAACTTGAACACAATAAACTTTACGTAAAACAACATTGATAATCTAAAGGGGGTGGTAAGGGGATGGTGGTTTTAAAGAGGCAATACTTTTTGTCATTTTTTCAACAAGGGGGATGCAATCCCCCCACATCCCCCTTCAATTATCTATTACAAAAAGCCCCACTATTAGCAAAACATTATCGATGTGGCTACAGATTAGTGTTGTCACAATACCAAAATTATGACTTTAGTACAATACTGTTTAAACTTAAATCTTTCAATTTATTAATATTAATGCATTAGCAAACATGAACAATGAGCAACTGATTTTACATTTATTAACCTTAGATAATACTAGTTTATACTAATACAATTATTAATTATTGTGCATTAAAGGAAAACTCTACTACAGAATAAAATTCTCTCATAATTTACTCACCCTCATGCCATCATAGATGTTTATGACAGATTTTTTCAGCCGAACACAATCAGAGTTATTTTAAATAATATCCTGGCTCTTCCCAGCTTTATAATAGCATTGATCAGAGTTCAGCATTTTTAAGCTCCATAAAGCATATCCATCTATCATTAAAGTAAGCCAAATGACTCTAATGGGTTAATATATGTCTTAGTAAAATGATACATTTGTGAGGGACAAAGATTGTTTTGAGTGTATTTAGTGATCGATACATCACGTTTGAATATAAAACATATCTGTATCAATAGGTCGCATGTGTCGTGAAACAAGAGACATGCAACATCTCGCCGTTCTGCCATATTTAAATTAAGTGCTCTGATCTTTTTGTTTACATGGATACGCGATGTAGCAAATGATGAAACATTGCTGAAAGAACTCAAAATGTTCATCTTTTTCTCACAAGCATTCGTTTCACTTCAAAAGATATATAAACCCACTGGAGTTACATGGATCATTTTTATGATGGATGTATGTGCTTCAAAACTTTGAACCTGATCAATGCCTGAGGAGAAGCTGGAGAAGCTATTATTTAACAATGAGCAATTGGGTCACTTAAGAGAAACAGCCACCACCATCAAGATCACTGTTTCCTCTCAAGAGTGGCAGTCCAGTGACAAAGTCACGGGCCAGGTGTGGCCATGAATAAGATGGAATAGGCTTGGGCTGGAGCAGACCAGCAAGCGGGTAGTTAGATGTCTTGCAAGCACAGGTTGAGCAAGCCAACACTGCCTGAAATCTGAACCCATGGAGGGCCACCAAAACCACTAGGGGATGGCATTTAGTGATCTTTGAATTCCTAAACATGTCAACCTGATTGCCTTGTCCCATCAGAGGACCTCAGGTCAGAGTGCAACCGGCATGAACAGCCGCCCCATTGGGCACCCCTTTGGCAGCAGGTTGGCTTTTAAAAGGCACCTCATGGCAAAGTGCCAAAGCTTCCCACAGTATAGACACTGAACCAGAGTAAGGCGCTGTTGTTTCTCCTGGGGCACAGATGGAGTCAGCTCAGCTGCAAGGGCTGGGTTGGTTGGAGGAGTCGAAGATGAAGAAACAGTTCAGTGGGAAGAGCCCTCCGTCAGATTCCAGGATGAGTGGGCTGCCTAGCAGTGGCAGCACCTAAAGATCCAATCTCCAACACAAAGCGCCAGGGTGACTTGTGGGTGACTAAGGTCTTAAAGAGAATGGAGAAGTCAGTGAGGGGAGACCTCCCTGAGTAAACCATTCCAGCTGAGAAGCTGCCTTGTCTTCCTGCAATGACTGGCCAAACATTTTATCACCTCATAGCGAAAATCTTTGAAGTGGAAGCAAAAAGGGGCCCAGGCATCTAAGATGTTAACTCTTTGACGTGTGTGATTTTTAACTTTAAAATACATATTTTCTCTATATATAGCCTTTAGTTTGTATGAAAGGCAAACAAACCTTTAAAACATAACGTGAGGTTGTTTTATTCATGTCAATCACACATTGTTTAGGTAATTATAAAGTTTAGTCTATTCCTCTTCCAATTCACCAGCCCACTTACATGCATGAGCATGCATGTTTAAAATCCAGCAGTCTGTCTCCCGGACAAACACAGCAGTGCCCGTGATAACTTATTACTATTTAATGTGATCATTATAGAAGTATTAAAAACACCTATTTTCACTTGCACATATTTAACAATCGAAAAATCATTCATTTAAAAATGCATGTAACAAGTTATATATATGTTATATATACATTTATATTTATATATATATATATATATATATATATATATATATATATATATATATATATACATTTCTGTAAGCATTTTAGCTTTGCAAAGCTTCCAATCACTCTCCATTTTATCAAGCTTCACTTGTTGATGGTGTATTTCTTGCATAGCTATCTTACATAGCAAGTTCTGCCTCATCAGCTCGTTTACTTGAGATCTTGGAAGAGGTCTTTGATTGATTTTCTGATCCCTGCGATGACTCTGAAATGACTGTTTGTTATTGTGCATCCAAAGATGGATCCATACTCATCTTTATTTAGCACTTGTCTCACTCTTTTCTTCACAAGTTCTTCATTGTAATTTTCATCTATTGTCTATGCATTCTGTTAATTTGGTAATTCTATGCGTCTTGTTGGGCCTAGAAGAAATGTACAGCTGAGTATCATCAGCATAACAATAAAAACTAACTCCATGTCTCTTAATAATTGCTTCTAGAGGTAGCATGAGTGAAAAGTAGAGGCCCAAGCACTGAGCCCTGCGGTACTCCATACTTGAACTTGTGATTGGTATGACAACTTTTCACTCACAGCAACAAACTGGAATCGGTCAGATAGATATTAAAACCATGCCAGTGCAGTTCCATTTATGCCAATGTAATTTTCCAATGACCAGGTGCTGTGCCTAACCACGGCCGATGTGAGAAAGACACAGAGTCAACCCGCGGAAGGCTGCTGGTCTAGACAACAAGCTGGCAGATGTTTTCACAGACATCTTCAAGATCTTGCTGAGCAGCACTTGTTCCGACGTGTTTCAAGGGCATCACCATCGTTTCCATGCCAAAGAGGTCTCCAGTGTCCTGACTCAATGACTTCTGTCCAGTTGCACTTACACCAAACATCATAAAATGCTTTGAGAGGCTCGTCATCAAAACGCTGCTGCCCCCCTCACTGGACCCCCTGCAACTCGCTTACTACCCCAACTGCTTAACAGATGACACCATCATTACCACCCTCCATCTTGCCCTCACTCGCCTGGACAATAAAGACACATATTCGAATTCTGTTCTTAGACTTCAGTTCAGCATTCAACACAATCATTCCTCAGCACCTGATTCCTCCACTGAGGTTTCTCAGCACCTCAGTGGAGAAGATCTTCGGGTCTCTTTTCCCTCCATCACGGACACCTCACGCTGCATCCGCAAAGCCACCAGCATTGTGGATGACCCCACACACCCCTCTCACACACTCTTTAACCTCCTGCCTTTAACTCTTTAACCTACCTCACGACCAGACTGTGCAATAGTTTCCCTCCCCCATGCCATCAGACTCCACAATACTCAAATTGGACTGAAGGAACACAGACACATATACACACACAACTGAACATCCTCCATCCTCTTGAAATTTTTTTTTGCACAAAGTTTTTTGCACATGTATGCTGCTACATACTTATTATATAGTACATAGACTGCTACTCTTTTGTTTACACTTACATTTTATTGTCACTAGGTGCACTTTAAACAGAACTGTGTACTGGTTGGCGCTGCACTGGGACTTACTATGCCCATTGTCTGTCCCAGTAGTCATTGTACTGTCTTGTGCTGTGTGCACGTTTGCACTTGTGCACTTTATGTATAAATTATGTATAAATTATGTAGTCCCTTGTAGTTCTGTGTTTATCTTATGTAGCACCTTGGTCCTGGAGAAATGTTTCACAAAACAACACTATGAACCCCATTGACTTCCATTTAAAAAGGTGAGAGGCATCAAAACATCACAGAGATAGAGTGGGTGGCCTCTTTTGACTCAGACAGGCAAGTAGTCTTTAATTATCACCATGGAAACAGTCCAGTCATGCCCTAGCAACCATTTAGAGCACCCTAGCAACCAACATAAATTAACTATAGCTCAGCCCCAGAACATCATAGGGCTATAGGAGTTGGCTCTTTTGATTCACACATATATCCGTTTTTTGGTTTTACTCTGTTAACTGCCTAGCTACACCCTAGCAACCATGTAATAAAATTAATAAGCCATATCTCAGCATTAGAATATTGTAGAGACATGTGGGTGGGCTTATTTGACTCAAGCCTATTTGATTTAGGTATTGCCCTGGCAACTTTCTGACCACATCCTAGCAACCATTTAGATCACCCTACCAACCTCATAACATTAAGGATAAGCCATATTTTAGTATATCTATCATGCTAAATCATGCTAGCATCATGTTAAATCATGCTAGCATCATGTTAAGTCATACTAGCATCATGCTAAGTCATACTAGCATCATGTTAAGTCATGCTAACATCATGCTAAGTCATGTTTTCATCATGCTAAAACATACAAAAATCATGCTAATTATGTTAATATGTTATGTCATATGTTAAAAGATTAACAATATACTAAAACATGTTAAATGTGTTACCATCATGTTAGAGAATGTCAGACCTAAAGTATGTTAAACCATTATGCACTTTTTTGGCTTTGGCTTTGTGAAGCCAACATAAAGTTTGTCCTCAAACTTTTCTGTCTAGTTAATAAACATATTATATGAATAAAACAAATAGATGCATAATACACACTGTGGACATACTATATTCATATTATTAGTATTTATAATTATATAATTAAATTATACTTATTGCACTGACCTGAAAACACAATTAACAACAATTTTTTTACATACATTGTGATCAATAATAATTTGTTGCTTTTATCTACCCAGTTGTTCATTCTGTCCAGTCCAGAACAGAAATGTCCAGAACAGGAGCAGAGCCAGGATATAATCACAGCCACCCCACTGGTCACCCCGCTCGTAATTGCTTTTTTAAAAGATGAAAATAACTTACTAGGAGAACTTCGATCATGTCTACGATAATGTTTGGACCATGACACTCACAGGCACTGATAGACATTGCTGACAATTCAAACATTGCACTGTAAATGCTAGGATCAAGATTGATTTTATAGATAACAGAAATTATAGTAAAATTGAACCTATATATTTTTTTAAGCATGCTAATGTTTAAATGTTTTGCTTCTGTGTATTGAAGTCAGACAGTCAGTGAGATGTGAGAAAAATGAATAGAAAGGCAACAGATATAGCATCCATCTTCAGGAAGAGTAGCAAGAAGCAGCCAAATGACTCTAAGGTACAGGAGAATATTAGGATGAAAGAAGAGAAAGAACAGACTGACCCAGAAAGTGAAGAGAAGACTCTCCAGAAAGCACAAGCCAAAGAAAAGTGTTAGGTATATCCCCACTCACACACTTGACTGCTTTACTGTATATCTGTTTAAATACAATAAGTGATATTAAAATCAATCCAGAATCTTGGAAATCTGAGACTGATTTTTGTTTACTAGCCCTTACGCAGTCAATTCAGGATACAGACTCTAAGAATGAAGAGAAGCAAATGAACCAATTTATATATCACGCATACATTCATTCACAAGTGTTAAAATTATACTTTTCCAGAGTGATTAAAGAACCTGAGGCAAATGTTTTGAATAATGGAAAAAAACAGTAACATCCAACTTTTCTTTATCCTTTTTCTTTATCTTTTTAAAAAGTATTTGAAGGCCAGATGAGTGCCATGTTTGTTTGCATAATGATATTTTCTGTGCCACCCCAGAGTAGTTGCTGGCCCCTGCCTGGCAACCCCTATGAAAAAATCCCTGGCTCCACCACTGGTCCAGAATAGATCCAGGACAGAAGGTGTTTGTGTTTAGTTTGTGGAAACTGGCTGGGTTAAATGTATGTTGCTGGTCATTGTTTAAAACAGAATGACACCGCTGTCTTGCACGTCTGAGCTATATATCACTGAGACAGACTATAAATGTCACATGCAAGTGTGTGCATTTGTGATGTGAAGAAGTATTATGTTTTATTGTCTGAGATTGATTCAACTGTAAATCAGGAAAAGGGATGTAAAGAATAAAACATGATCTTTCAGGAGAGACAAGTGTTTCTGACATCTTTGTCACTGACCTGTCACAGAGCAGCACTGTGTGTGGATGCTTTAAACTCTGCTAGTAAAGTGGAACTAGGGACACTTCCCAAGAACAGATGTACTGGCTCGACATTAAGTCCTGTCTATCTTTTATTTCCCCAAGGTCCTGTAGTCAGCAGGATCCAGACCTAGTCCAGACCAGATGATGGGGAGACCGGATGGAACGACCTCTGAGACAGACCGACCGAACTCCAGTTCAACCTAGTCCTATTTCTGTGTCAGATGATCATCCTCATGCCCATTTAAGAAGATTAAAGCCATAACCTGTATCACAGCAGAGGAAATATGATGAACTTCTATTCCAGCTCAGTTGAATACTATTAAAAATTTTATTCCCTGCCTAGTCACAGCGGTGTGATGTTATAGCTGCAATTAGTAACATTATGCTTCTGTTGGCATCTCTGTAACATTTCTTAGTGCCTGATGTTTGTCACAAAACCAGACCTGACAGTTTTTAAATCAACATAAAATTGTAACATATATTATGAATAAGCTATAAGCTAACATATAAGCTATATGTTTTTAACCAATGAAGTTACAAATTGCAGCTTTAATGTGCCAGAGGAGAACTAATGGCTTAATGCTCTGATATTCATTCTTACATATAAACAACCCTTCTTCTGTTCATCTTGTCTCTAGTAGCAGAATACAATATCCACTTGTAAATGTAGCTTTGTAGATTTGGCTTGCTGGTTCTTAAGGCAAAATGTTTAATGCTCTCGTCTTGTGTAAGTTGCTTTGGATAAAACAAGGACTGATCCTTGAGGGACCCCTGTGACCATGTAATACATTTTGGACAGCTCACCTTTCCAAGACACCCTGAAGGATCTATCGGAAAGGTAGAACTGAAACCACTGGAGTGCAGGTCCTTGGACCCCTGGCGAGGACAGAGTGTTAAGGAGGAGCTGGTGGTTGACCATGTCAAAGGCTGCAGACAAATCAAGTAGCATTAGTACGGAGGATTTTGGCTCCGCTTTAGATGTTCTCAAGGTCTCAGTGGAGTGGTTGCTCTTGAAGCCAGACTGCATGTTGTTGAGCCGGTTGTCTGGTTTAAAACAACACGTTCAAGTGTTTTTGCTATGAACGGGAGGAGTGCGACAGGTCTGTAGTTGTTAGTAATGGAAGTATTGTGTCTGGGCTTTTTAAACAGAGAAGTAACCAGGGCTTGCTTAAATGCGATGGTAAAAGTGCCAGTAAGAAGGGATGAGTTGATGATGTGTGTGAGTGATTGTGTGAGTGAGCTTGATATGATATTGTGTAGAGGAGGGAAGAGAGAATGAGACTGCATGGGTGAGGGGCTTTAGAGAGAGGGAGCAAATGTTAATGGAGGTGTAGGTGTGTTGCATGTGGGGAGATTGACATTGAATGAAATTAAAAAGTGATAAGAAGTATTAAGAGGGGAAACAGTAATCTTGTCTGTGGTGCAGTTCCGTGAGATCTAGTTGGTTGCCAGATTTGTGAGTTCCATACTTTGATCAGATAATTGTTTTTGTTAGTTGTAAACAACTATGATGATGCATTTCCTGTGGTCTGGACACAACAGTGGAATATGGCTAAAGAATAGCTAGGCCAGCTCTATGCCAAACACTCTGTGTTTATGTATCTGTGTGTGTTTTGTGTAGAATCAGGAGAACCTTTTGTATTGTCCAATTACATTTTCCTTAATATAATAAAGCAGTGGTGATTTCAGGATTCAACTGACTAGTAGTTGGATTTTAACATAGTTACAAGCATTTAGGGTTTACAAAGGGTTTACATTTGATGTAATTGTCATCATTTCAGTCATATTTCTATTCAGAAACCAATTATTTTACTGTTTGTATTGCTAACATCTTATGAAAAACATTTTTGATACACATGCTTACTAGCACTATGAATATTACAGTCCAATTACAGAAAATAATTTTTAGTTAGTATCATTAATGTTTATTTTAAATAAAAATTGCCATGATACCACATTTTCTATATATTTCATAATTTATAAATAATAATAAATATGTATTTACCATAAATATGCTTTGCAAAATTGTGAAAAGTGCTTTAGAAAAATAAATTTGAAATTTGTTAGCATCCTGTAATATCCGCTGCAAAGATGATACCTTGCAGGACTGCACACGTTTAATTTATGGTGTTTATTATAATTACAATAAAATTAACCTATGAATAATTGTAATATTTTGTGAAGAATATCATAGGAATAGTAAAATTATATTGAAATTATATTGATCTAATTTTGCTAATTCGGCAAGTTCCAAATCGGCAAGAATCCAAATCACTTAAATCCAAGACAATCTTTGTGTTACATAAAACCATGCTGTGGAATGTTTAGAGTGAAGGCAGCGCTGTTACACATTGTTCAGCTTCATGCAGTCACACCCACCACTGTGACAGCATCAGGGGTTGAGAGCATGAAACAGACTCAAAATAAATAAGACTGGAGCAGTCAATAGATGCATAAAAGACAGCATTGTAGCCTGACCGAGTAAAAATGAATTTGAACAGAAAACCCTCTGCTCATCACAATACAGCCAGTAACTATTATAAACACACTGAGTCACCAGTGAGGTCTGACACCCTGAGCACCTCACACTCAGCCAAAATCTACACCTCCATAGTTTATACTCAATCACCGTTTCATTATGATTGTCAGTGTGAAAGCCTCTCTGGGGCCATTTAACTGCAATATTGAGCATCATCATTCCCCTGGCCTAGGTGAAGATGACACCAACAGGCACATTTGTGCTTCCTCAGTTACTCTTGCTGCTTGTCCTCTATGGACTTTAACGGTTTAAACATTTTTGTGAGTCTCTGTACTCACAAAAACCTTAGTGAGTACATCACTACTGCCTAAGGGCCAAATTGTGCTGGTACTGGTAGAATACTGGTAAAAAAAAATTGTGCAATTGCCTTACTGGTTTTATATAGCTCGGTTGTAAAACAAACCAATGGGGCAGGAAAACTTTGAAAAAAGTTTCTTATTTCTAGATCTCTCCCCATCAAACCTCTCCCATGTTGTTTCCACTCTGATCTGAATACCTTCTTTAAATGAAATTACATCTACTGAAAATTCTTTACATCACTTTTCTCTCATATAATCAATGAAGCTGTCTACACATCACATGTTTAAGCCTAGACGGCTTTGCAGGTTATAATTGTAATGAAGGGGCACACACATGAAGATCCATTTGCAGTGGTTTAATAGAATAAGCAGACAGGCAAGATCAACAACAGTAACTGGTATTTCAGAGGCAAAGCAGAGACGTAGTCGAGGGACAGGCAAGGGTTGAGGGTAGCTAGAATCATATAATCAAAACACAGTCCAGGATCAGGGCAGGTGGCAAACAAACGAGGAAGCAAACAGTTGTATAATCCAAATCAGTCCATAATCAAAACGGGTAATCCAACAGAATATTATATACGCTTGGAATTGTTGCCGGGGCAAAACAAGACTTCGCCAAGAGTAATACAAAGCATGGGGTTTATATACAAGGGGCTGATGAGGTTCAGGTGACCAAACAGGAATTAATCAGGAAACCCAGGTATGGGGCATTATGGGAAATGTAGTTCAACATAGCATTAGTATTCAGAAGACAGCTCCCGCTGGTGGTGCGGAGGAGGTGGAGCAGAGACCTCCTCCGTAACAGAGCCCCCCTCCTATGAGCGGCTCCTGAAGCGAGGAAGGAAGTGGCGATGACGGAGGGAGGAGCCAGGGCCGAGACAGGAGAGACCAGCAGACCGCTGACCAGATGACCCACGTTGGAGCAGACAGAGGAAGAAACCATGGTGGAGGAGAGGCCAATGACTCCATTGGACCTACCGATGGTGGCGGAACAGACAATGACAGAGCCAGAGATGTAGACAGAGAGCCGACAAGCCAGGGTGACGATGAGGATCCAGAGGGCCGAGGTGAAGCTGAGGGCTTTGGCGACCAAGGCAGAGATGGAGCTCCGGAGGTACGCGGTGGAGCCGGAGCGACAGAGGACCGAAGCGAACCTAGAGGGAAGGAGGAGTCCAACGGAGTAGGAGGGATAGAGCGACGAGATGCAGCCAAAGGAGTATAGTCCTGAAGTGATGCTGGTTGACGACTGACCGAGGCGAGACCAGAGGGACGAGGAAGCCAGGTGGAGCTGGTGGACAGACGGGCGACAGTGGAGACGAGGGAGCTGGAAGACCAGGTGGAGCTGAAGGGTCATAAGGCTGAGGAGAAGTCTGGGTGCTGAAGGCTGAAGACGGAGTCGAGGGATCCTCCAGCCTTGGCGTGGGTGAAGCAGGAGACTGGCAGACCCACAGCGAATCCATGACCCCGCTGGCAAGCTGAGGAAGAGCAGAGGGGCAGACAGGCTCCGGCGACATGGAAAATGGAGGACACAAAGCAGTGAGAGGAGGCAGGAGAGGGAGGTTGGGTGGGATTTTTTCTAAATCAGACAGTTCATGTGAAACTACAGGAATCAGAGTCTCTGAGTGAAAGTCAAACAAATCTCCAGATGACCAGCCAGACTCACCCTCAGTGGTGGTGCCGTGGACGGGGTCCTCCAACATCCCCTCATTCTCCACGTTAGCGTCCACCATGGCATTCCTTAATGCCGGCTCGCGCACCTGATCAGACGGAGAGGGCACCGTGACGATCCTCAGCTCTGTCATTACTGTTGGCGATGGCTCAACGGTCGCGGCATGCGTCAGCTCTTCATTCATGGTGGGTTCTGGCACAAAGTCCACGCTGTGGGGTGGTGGTTCACTGGCCTCTGGTTTGGCGGCCATGGCTGGTAAGCCATGAACAGCTCTCGCTAGCTCCTACATCAGCACAGTTAATCGATTCAGCTCTTGGCCCCGAGCTGCTAGTAGAACGGCCTGGCTAATGAGAACCGTGGCCAGATCGGGAACCGCTGCTGGATCGTTGTATGGCGGAGTCTTCTGTAATGAAGGGGCACACACATAAGGATCCATTTGCAGTGGTTTAATAGAATAAACAGACAGGCAAGATCAACAACAGTAACTGGTATTTTAGAGGCAAAGCAGAGACGTAGTCGAGGGACAGGCGAGGGCCGAAGGCAGGTAGCTAGAATCATATAATCAAAACACAGTCCAGGATCAGGGCAGGTGGCAAACAAATGATAAATCCAAAGACAGTCTGAGGTAAGGGTAGGCAGCAAACAGTCGTATAATCTAAATACCAGTCCAGACTCAAAATGGGTAATCCAACAGAATAATATACATGCTTGTAATTGTTGCAGGGCAAAACAAGACTTTGCCAAGAGTAATACAAAGCATGGGGTTTATATACAAGGGGCTAATGAGGTTCAGGTGACCAAACAGGAAGTAATCAGGAAACCCAGGTATGGAGCATTATGGGAAATGTAGTTCAACATAGTGTTAGTATTCAGGAGGTGGAGCAGAGACCTCCTCCATAACAATAATGTAAAGTAGTTTGGTCATATCACTTTGGCACATTCTATTTTTTAGATGTAGATTTAAATATCTTAATGAAATGAAAAATATTTTAATAAAGTGGTACAAGAGTTGTACCTAAAGTGTTGTGACATAATACATAACTAAATAATAAATACATACATAATTTAAGCAAAGAACATAAAGGGAGTGAATTGTAAATTGTCTTTTCTTCCCCTAAACACAACCCCTACCCACCCACCCCATCGGTTTTACTTTGAGATTTTGATAAATTAAGTACTGAGCACTACATGGTTAATGTTTGAGATCATGTAGTAAATGTTCCACGTTTAAGGGGTTTAAGGAAAAAATGTTTAGCTTTATATAGCTTTAAGAAATAATAAACAGAAAAATAAATTTGTACTCCACTTTTTGTACGTATCAGTTTTTCTTTTTTATTTTTAGATGCCTAAAAATAACACAAATATGTACATTTCTGAAATGTATATTGAATTAAAAGAGGTATTCTGTGTGAAGACCCCTTTGTCTTCTCTCTGTTACACTCTCTGTTCATGCTACACAGAAAATAGAGGATGAAACTAAGAAACAAAGGAGCCCAAACAGAAATGATTATTGATTTAATCACATAATCAGCAGCCAGCACCTCAGGCCAGATAGTAAATCCATAAAAGCCTCCCCATGTAACCAGCCCTACAAATTTACCATGAAAGCCATTTGTGCACAAACTCCAAACACAGAAGCCAAGGGTCACCTTCAGTGGTGGAGAAAACATAGAAAACCTGATACTTCAATGTGTTCTGTACTTATCAACCAGCAATTAACATTTGTTTTCAATCAAACACAACAGAAATCTTACACAAAGATCACAGACACAAAAGATATGAAGTTACATGTGAACATACACACAAAGAAATTGCACAATTGATCAGCTTCTGTATTTTACATGAATTGAGCTATGAGTGTGTGAGTGTCTGTTTTTATGTTGTCAGGTAACTTTCAGTTTGGTTCCAGAACTGATCTTAGTATGACAAAGCCTGGACAAACAACAAATTATTTTATTTAAAATTTTTATAAAAAAAAATAAATTATATTTTTATATTATTAAATTATATTTAAAAAAATGTGCAATTGTTTATTTTAGGTGTGGGGTAAGGTTTGTGTTAGTCTATAGTTATATTAAACAACAGAAGTCCAAAGTATTTGTTTTTTAGTATGTGTGTGTGTGTGAGGCCCTGTTTACACCTGGTATTAAGATGCGTTTTGGTCGATTGGATCACAATTGAACAAGAGAGACACATTTTAGTTCACACCTAGTATTTTAATCCATCTCTTTTGTCCAAAGTAATCTGTCCTAATTACTTTGAGAGGAGGGTCTATGGGTGGGTGCCTCTGCTTTCGTCAAAACACAAGTGGGAGGTTTAAGGGGAGGTTGATGCACACTAATATTAAGGGCTTTTTCATTCATTTTTAGAGCAATAGGTTATAAACTCACGCAACTTTCACACGCTTGCAAAAATGAGAGACACATTTGTTTCAGCAATGATAGCCTCAAGACCTCACCGAATACTGTGGGTTCAGGCTAGAACTCAGGACCGGTGGAAAACTTGTTCTTGAGGATCCATTGCTTTGTTTTCTTTTTATGTTTTAAAATAAACTTTGCTTTGACTTGTTTAAATCACGCCTGACAAGTGCACTTCCAGGTCAGTAGGCGGAGAGTAGGCAGTCTTTTGTGGCTGTTTGAACCCATTCTACCACATGTGTCTACACCACGAAAACAATCAAGTCAAATATTTTTTCAACTACTTCTGAACGTGGTTGAAAGTGGACCAAAAGGTGGTTGAAAAATGAACCAAGTTCAAAATGTTTTAGATCCTATTTACACCTGTATTTAGCATCATCCACTTGTGATGCAATCAACCAAAACACATCTTAATACCAGGTGTAAACAGGCCCAGAGAAACAGCATATGTAACCTTGTGCGTGTGTCTCCAGAATAAATGTAAAATGTAAATGTGTCTCCAGCTCCCCCAATCCAAACACTCAGTGAACAGGATGAGGTTGGTTCCTTAAATTTAAATAATGGCCCTGCCTCACCAATTACTGACAAAGCTCTATAAACAACACAAAAATCAAACTTTGAACACTTACACACCACTGATTGTTTTCTGATGGCTGAGTCTGAATGGGTTTTGATCATGTACATCCATTAATCATTAATTTATTATTCTTAATTCATCATAAATCTTTATTTATCTGCGAGTTTAGCTTTTCACTTGTTCAACAACCTCTTGGGATCACAAGACTTAACTCACAGGCTCTGTTATATTAAATACAGATGAAAGTTGGATTTAAAAATTCCTTTTTTTCTTGAGTTTCAATTTAAATTAAAATTGCCAGGTTCCACAGGATGTTGAAATGAAATTTAAATTCAAATTATAGAAACATGCACGGTCGTTGTTGGGTGTTGACATGACAAAATTCCTTCTAATTATACAGCAGAAAATTTAATTATTGCAGAATAAAACATAAGTACAAGCATAAATATAGCTGCAAGCAGCGATTATCGAGGTTCAACTTTTTCATTAGACATAGCATTAGAAATGTCCCATTTTTAATTTTTGCAACTGTCATAGCACCACCTAATGCCTAATCACTGTAAAAGTGTGGATACATCACAAGTGTGGATACATCACAAGATGCATAAGCTCACTTAGTTTCGTGATTGTCTCATGTTTTATTTGGGAAATACAGACTTATTGGTACACTTGTCTATGCCTGATTTCTTAAAACAAATCTGTTACAGCTTTCCAAATGCAAAAGTTCAACTTTTTTTGATAATAATTGATCAAAATAGTCTAAAGAATTACACTGGGTTTATCAGGAAAACATCAAGAGCAGAAATAGACTTGTCAACCAAGAAGGACCTGAGTGCCTGGAATTGAATTCAAGTCTAACCTGTAAAATCTAATAAATGTGTGCGGAGAGGACCAGTCTGCCACAGTACAAACATCACTTAGAGATGTCTCCTTAGAAAGAGCCTTAGATTATGCTATACTTCTGATAGAATGGGCTCTAATGCTCAGAGGTGACACTAAGTCACAGGCTTTATAAGCCAGAATAATAGCATCTGTGATCCAGTGAGATAATCATTGATTTGTGACTGCATTACCTTGGTTGTGGCCACCAAAACAGACTAAGAGCTGGGAGGTCTTACATGCTCCGGCAACTCATATGGCAGAGGATAGAAGGCTTGAAACACCACTGCATGATCAGCCATAGCAGGTACCTTGGGGATATAGTATGGTCTATGGTGCAAAATGGCTTTAACAACCCCAGGGTCAAAATCCAAACAGGCAGGATCTACAGAAAGAGCCTGTAGATCCCTTACCTTTCTGAGTGATGTAAGAGCCAATAGTAGAGCCATCTTAAAAGTCAGGAACTTATCTAAAGCTGATACTAGGGGCTTAAATAGAGCCATACATAAACCCCTTAAAACTATAGTAAGGTTCCAAGAGGGGATCCATGTGTGACAGAAAGGCCTCAGCCGTATGACACCAAGCAGAAAACGAGACACCAAGAGATATCTCCTAATAGAGGCTCCATCAACAGTTTCATGGATAGCCAACACAGCGGCCACATAGACCTTTAGGGTAGCCAGAACTAACCCTGCAGAATGGCGTGTATTAAAATGTCTCGGTATGGTTCATTAATTAACCAGCCAATGAATCAAGTCTGACTGAAAGCATCAGACAAAGAGGCCTGTGCACATATACAGAGAAATAAGGTAACAAAAGAAGGTGCACACAGAACAATAATGATAATATAAAGGTTTTAATAATTGCAATAAATGAGACAGAATAATAATAGTAAAAGATTTTAATAAATGCAATAAATGAGTCCCTCTTGATAGAGGCGAGCGCGGTGAGGAGCGCTGTCTTAATACAGGCTTTTCAGCTCTACCGACTCAAGCGGCTTGAGAGGGGCTCCCCGTAGCCCAGAAGTACTATGGGAAGGTCCCAAGAGGGAAAAGGGGTGGCCTCGGGGGGTTCAGTCTCTGGGCGCCCCTTAGGAACCTGATGACCAGCTCATGCTTTCCTAAATACTTACCTTCTATTGCTAGGTGATGGGCCGAGATAATGGCCACGTACACCTTTAAGGTGTACGTGGCCATTATCTTGGCCCATCACCTAGCAACATCCGTTCCAGCCCTTCCTGCAGAAAGGAAAGCACAGAGCTGATCGGGCACATGCAGGGGTCTTCTCCACGGGAAGACCACCAGTCAGCAAGGGGACAACATCCGTTCGAGCCCTTCCTGCAGAAAGGAAAGCACAGAGCTGATCGGGCACGTGCAGGGGTCTTCTCCACGGGAAGACCACCAGTCAGCAAGGAGCCTCCACTTCCAGGCGCAAGTCCGCCTGGTGGAAGGGGCCCTCACCTGAGTGATGGTATCCACCACGGGGGTAAGTCACTCAGGTCCTCCGCGTCCCATCCAAGGGCCACCGTGGGTGCCAGAAAGTGCCTCATCCCTGAGACAGAAGGTCCTTCCTCAGAGGAATCTGCCAGGGAGGGGTTGTCACGAGGAGCACCAGGTCTAAAAACCAGGTCTGGGTGGGCCAACATGGAGCAACCAGCAAGACCTGCTCCCCGTCCTCCCTGATTTTGCGCAGAGTTTGCGCAAGGAGGCTCACTGGGGAAAACGCGTATTCGCATGGGTCCCGGGGCCAGCTGTGTGCCAACGCATCCGTGACGAGGGGGGCCTCGGACAGGGAGTAAAACAGCGGGCAGGACTCGCAGAAGGCAAACAGATAAACCTGTGCCTCCCCAAATCGACTCCAGATCAGCTGGACTGCCTAGGGATGGAGGCTCCACTCTCCTGGGCTTGGAAGCTGCCATGAGAGCATATCTGCCACATGGTTAAGCTCGCTCAGAATGTGGACAGCGTGAAGCGACCTGAGTTGCCGCTGCCTCCAGAGGAGGAGATGGCGAGCAAGTTGAGACTAGCACGTGCCTGCCCTGCAGCAATGGAAGAAACCGGTGCAGGGTCAAAAGCACTGTCAACAACTCGAGACAACTGATGTGCACAACCTCGAGATCCTGTCCAGGAGCCCGAAGTCACCTGCTCACTGCACACAGCACCCCAGCCTATCTTGGAGGCATCTGTTGTCATAACAACGTTCCTGGACACTTGTTCTAAGGGCACGCCGGCCCGAGAAAGGTAATGTCTGACCAAGGGCTGAAGGTTCGGCGACCGGACGGTGTGACAAACACCCAATGTGTGCCGTGGCCTGCTCTTTTACCAGTTGACCCGAAACCCCAGGTGGCTGAGGTGCCGAAGCACCAGGTCCCTGTGTTTGCACAACTGCTCGAGAGTGGGCCAACATGAGCCAGTCGTCGAGGTAGTTCAGGATGTGAATGCCCACCTCCCGTAATGGGACAAGGGCGGTCTTCGCGATCTTGGTAAAGACGCGGGGTGACAGGGACAGCCCAAAGGGGAGGACCTTGTACTGATACGCCTGACCCTCGACTGTGAACCCAAACGAAAGGCCTGTGTCGAGGCAAGATTGAGACGTGGAGGTATGCATCCTTCAGGTCGATCGCTGCAAACCAATCGTTGGGACGAACGCACGAGAGGATGCGTTTCTGTGTGAGCATCTTGAAGGGTAGCTTGTACAGGGACCGATTCAAGACACGCAGATCCAAGATTGGTCACAGCCCACCTCCTCTTTTGTGCACAATATAGTACGGCTGTAAAACCTGGACTTCATCTCGGCTGGAGGGACAGGCTTTATTGCATCCTTGTCAGGAGGACTGCTCTCTCTGTTCGCAGGACCGAAGCATCGCTTTCTACCACCGGGGTAGAGAGGATGCCTCTGAACCTGGGCAGGTGCCTGGCAAACTGAAACGCGTAGCCGAGTGTCATCATCCTCAGGAGCCAACAAGACGAGCTATGAAGCACTAGCCAGGCCCCCAGACTCAGCGGCATCAGGGGGCGAGAGATGTGCCCAGAGAGATGCCGGCACAGGGCTCAAGCCACAGCAGAGGCCGCAGGGTGCGTAGCTTCCTGCATGCGGGTCTCAGTCCCTCAGGCCAGGAGGTGCATGAGGAGGCAATGCGTCCTTCAAATGCAGCCCCACCTACCCTGGCGAGTAAAAGGACAAGCTCGGGAGGGAGGAAACGATGCGTTTCACACTGTCGGGCAATGTCCAATTGGGGCCAGTTCTCTCAGGGTCGCTTAGCCATCCCTCTGGAGGACTTATCAGGGACCTAAAGAGTGGGCGTCTACTTCCTGTGGCCGGCTCTACGACGGGGATGAGGGACAGCCTCAGCCACGACAGAGCAGCAAGGGGGCGCCCTCAGCGATAAACAGATGGGGGTCAGGCTGTAGAATGGGTGTAGAATGGTGTAGAATGCGCCTGACAACCTCCGTCTGCCTCTGAACTGCCGAAAACTGCTGGGCACAGCCCTCGACAGCATCGCCAAAAAGGCCACCTTGGAAGATGGGGGCATCAAGAAAGCGAACTTTGTCAGTGTCCCACATCTCCACAAGATTTAGCCAGTGATGGCGCTCCTGGACCACCAAGGTAAACATCGTCTGACCGAGGGCCTGCGTTGTGACTGCCTTCACCCAGAGGGCAAGTTCAGTCACCAAGCACAGCTCCTGCATCACCTCGGCTCAGAATTACCCTCGTGAAGCTGCTTAAGTGCCTTGGCCTGGTGAACCTGCAGGATGACCACAGCAAGCAGGGTGGAGGCTGCCTGTCCAGCACACTGTAAGCCTCAGCAGCAAGAGGTCTAGGACAGTTGATGCGGACGACTCATACAAGTGGCAGCATATTACAGGCACAGGCCTGTGCACCGTAACAGCACACTACACCAGAAGAATCTGCACACATCCCGTGGCAACCCCCCATCGAGGGTAGTTAGAGTGTAGGAGGAAAAGGCTGCACAACCTAAACACCCTCATGCACTTCCGGGAACCAACCCGCTGTGAGAGCCCTAGACCAGACGGAAGGTTCTGCTCCAGTCCAAGGCATAGCTGCCCGGGCAAGCACGGCCGTCAGCTCAGAGTTTGACTCAGCAGGAACGACCCAGCCCGAAGGGGGAAGTTCTGCCTCATCCTCAGAGAAGAGCAGCCCACTCTCCAATGCAACAATCAACATCTGGTCCTCATCTGGAGCACCAAAAGTGACAGCGGGCCCCCGAGGGAAACAGCGCTGTCACCTGGCAGCTCTGATCCCAACACTGCAGAGGACTGGGGGGCCCGCAGGGACTGACCCGATGGGAGTCTCCACCATCACTCTGAGATCTCCCAAAGTACTAACCAACTGTGTTGCCTTAGGCATGTAGCCAGAGCAACAGAATGGGTAGCAGCAAAGGGGGGGGGGGCTCAATCTCTGAAGAGAGAGAGCCGTGACCACAGTGTCAAGATGGCCGTACTCTTATAGTAAGAGCACAAGCTGACTACGAACACTGTGCCAGCATGCTTGCCCAGGCATGTGATGCAGAGATCGTGGCCATCAGACGAGGATGGGAAGTGACTGCATCCAGAAACACACAAAGGGAAAACATCTTTAAAAGACGCCCGTCGTCCGTAGGAGCTCTCTTAGAATTGAAATTCACTCTTTAGATATTCACCCTTTTATAACCAGGTCTGCCGAAGGGCTGAGCAGTCCGCCGCCGGAGCGAGTGAAAACCGCTGATTGTGCCGTCACATGCAGCAGACGCTGGGGAACTCCAAAGGCGATAGTCGAGTGAATGCGAGTAGCGCACACTCGGCTCCGAAGCGAAATCTGAATGAAAGTGAGTTGCGGCCAGCTTTATACCCGCTTCCGGGTGGCCGCGCCTCGGCATGCAAATCCTTTGCCCCAATGCTCATTGGCTCTGTCCTCTCGGGCCGATGTTCATTCAAATTTCAGAGCTTCGCTTTTAAACCCCTTATTAACTTAGACCAATTATGCCCTTCTATTGAATTCCTTCATATGATTAATATTTTTTTAAATGATAAGACATGACATAACCTGATTAGATTCTGTCAAAACAATTACCATCAAAACGAATAATACTTTTGCCATAAAGTACCATATTATTCTCAGATATAAATCTGGTCATGAGAATATATTAAGCTATAATATATTAACCCTGTAATATTACAACATCAGCTCTACTAAAATATACCTGCACATGATTTTTCTCCTCTCCAAGACCACATTGACACAACTGTTGTTTAGCATTGCAATGTCACCTGATGGTTGATTCTAAGTACACATTTACCTAGCCATGAATTCCTTAAAACACATCATCTTGTTTTACTGGACTGGACAAGTCAACATTCAAAAATATTTTTTTGTGATAAGTAGCATGTCTAGGTTATTTAGATATTAAGCTAATTTTGAATACTTTGATCAAATTAGATTCTGAGCTTGGATTGTAATTATACATTTACATTTATTTATTTAGCAGATGCTTTTATCCAAAGCAACTTACAACGAGAGAATTTAACATTTTTCCCTAAAAAACAACAAGCCAAGATTACAAAGCTACATTTACAATTTGGAAACACGTTCTGATGCTAGAAACAAGATGAACAGTAGAAGGTTTTTTAAGCTGATCAGAGCATTAGGGAGGAGGGGGTAGCAGAATTTGCCTGTGCACTTTGCAAATTACATGGATGAATTATACTTTTTACCTGTCCATGCGACAAAAATACTAAGAGAAGTATAGTGCTTTTGATCATTCAAGTTTTAAATGTCTTCTTTTTAAGAATTTTGAGTTTCTGTCAAAAGTTAATAATTATTTAATAAGTTTAAGCTGTTTAGGGAATAAATTATTTCTTCGAGAATTTGAAAATATTTGTGTAACAATATTTGAAACCATCTATATATACAATCTGTATATAATCTTTTATAAAATATACATATGCTAGGATGGGTGATAATGTTCTGGAATGTGGGGATATATGCAAGTAGGGGCTCAATAAGCAGTATTATGTAAAGGGGTGAATTCTGTAGAATGTGTAAATTCTTGTGGGCATGAGTTCTTGTAAGTATGTAAGTATGTGTAAGTTGATGGGGATTGATTTCCCTTAAAATTGTTTAGCCTGGAAAATAATCAGTGTTTTTTTTTTTCATTTCAAAAGGCCACCAGGCAGGAAGGACTATCTTATCTACATGATGTGTTCCCAAAATGGGAACAATGACTTGTTGGATGGACTCTGATACAAGTGATGAAAAGACATGTAGAAATGCTTGTGGAAACACAATGATCACCCATTTAATGACTATGTGAACTTTATGGCAACAAAACCAAGCAATTCAAGAACAAAGCCCCCGTGTATCGCTAGAGTACTTCTGAAAGTTTGTGTCAGAAATAGAGGACACTGCAGACACTGTGGTAAAGGCTAAATGAACATGCTGTAAGTGCAATGTCTGCCTCTGCTTCATAAAGGACATGAACTGCCTTTGGGGCTACAATAATTTAATATGGCTATGAACAGTGTTAAATGTTTTACTATGCTTTTAAATGTTTTCATTCAGTTCATCAGGTTTTGTAAAGACAGTTTTAACATATTTTTGTAATAAATGATTTGTCATAAAAATATTATCTGTCTGATTATCATTATTGTGTAATTAATATTGTATAGATATATAAACTACTGTTATGGGGCTACATAAGCAGTACACCCTGCAAATGAACCCTTGAATGTTTTCCACATTTGCTCAGACAGTGAGTAAAATCACAGAAATTCTGCTACCCAACAGGACCAATATTGCAATGTTGCATGTCCCAAAACAATACTAAAATATTGAAAATGTAAAAAAAAAATATATTTCTGCATTTGAGGTCTCTGACAACAACATATAAAAAGGTGAAAACTTTTCTTTGACTGTTGTTTTTATATTTGATTATTCAAGGGGTTAAGGTGAAAGTTGCTCTGTACTGTTAAGTAAAAAGAATTCTGAAATGGAATAAAATAATAATTAATGAAGTAAGCAAATGAAGTACAATTTTCTATAGGTCGTGTTTTTAAACATTGATTATTAGGATATATACAATGACTGAAAATACAGTAATGTAATACAGACATATAATGTTTATAGAAATAACAAATGTGTTTATTTTTATTGAAAACTACATAAAATAGCCTACAGTAAAGCAAAAAATATTTACATTTCATTACACTTCCTTAAATTCAAATTTACATTTCTGCATCCTGTTTGGTAGCACAAACTAGATAAAGTTTAAGGGCAAACAGAGCTTGACAAACATTTTAACATGATTCTACTACGTTTAAACATGATACTAACATATTTTAACAAATCTAACATTAATTAGCATGATTCAAGCATGTTTTACCTTGATGCCAACATGATTCTAGAATAATGTAGCATGATAGATATACAACCCCAAATCAGAAAAAGTTGGGACAGTATGGAAAACACAAATAAAAGTAGTGATTTCTAAATTTACTTTGACTTGTATTTCATTGCAGACAATACAACAGCACATTATTTAATGTGTTCCTCATGATTATTGTTTTTCCTCAAAAAAAAACAAAATTCCTATTTTGGTTCTGCAACACATTTTAAAAAATGTTTGTAATGTTGCCATTCCTTTTCACAACACTTAAAAGACGTTTAGGGACTGAAGACACCAAGACACCATGTGTGCAGAATGTGGTTTTGCATTATCTTGTTGAAATATGCATCGACGTCCCTGGAAAACAGTTTTAACTGGCATTTGTGGATGTAACTACGTATTGTGGTACTTGACAAAGGTTTGCCAAAGTAGTCCTGAGCCCATGTGGTAAGATTGCTTATAGATGAATGACGATTCTTGATGCAGTGCCGCCTGAGGGATCTGAGAGCATGGTTGTTCAGCTTAGGCTTGCGCCCTTGTCCTTTACGCACTGAAATTCCTCCACATTCCTTGAAACTTTTAAGTATGTTATGCACTGTTGAAGGTGAAATAAGCAAATGTCTTCCTATCTTTCTTTGAGGAACATTGTTTTTAAACATTTCAATAATTTCCTCACGTATTTGTTGGCAAACTGGCGATCCTCGGCCCATCTTTGCTCCTAAAGGACTAGACCTTTCTTGGATGCTGCTTTTGTACCAAATCATAATTACAATCACCTGTTGACATCACCTGTTTCAAATCACATCATTATTTTACCAATTTATCCGATTACTAGCCCTAAATTGCTCCTGTTCCAACTTTTTTTGAAATGTGTTGCAAGAACCAAACATAGGAATTTAGTTTTTTTGAAGAAAAAACAATAAAAAAATCATGAGAAACACATTAAATAATGTGCTGTTGTATTGTCTGCAATGAAATACAAGTCAAAGTAAATTTAGAAATCACTACTTTCTTTTTTATTTGTGTTTTCCATACTGTCCCAACTTTTTCTGATTTGGGGTTGTACTAAAATATGGCTTGTGATGTTATGAGGTTGCTAGGATGCTGTATATGGTTGCTAGGGTGCGGACAGGAAATTGGCAGGGCAAAAGCCCACTGACAGCTTGAGTCAAATAAGACCAACCACATGTCTCTACAGTGCTCTTAGGCAGAGATATGGCTTATTCATTCTATTACATGGTTGCTACGGTGTAGCTAAACAGTTAACAGGGTAAAATGAATAGATTGATGCGTGTCTGAATCAAAAACCAACCCATGTTTCTATGATGTTCTGGTGCAGGGATATAGTTAATTCATATTGGTTGCTAGGGTGCTCTAAATGGTTGCTAGGTAATATTTGAAGAATACTTGCCAGTCAAAGTCAAAAAGGCCACCCACTTGTTTCTATGATGTTCAGATGCCTCTCACTTTTTTCAATGGAAGTCAATGTGGTGGTTGCTATGGTACTGTAACTGGTTGCTACGGCGTGGCTTTGAAGTCTATGACAAACGATGCAGGATGAGTTTTGTCCGAGGTTTTGTCTGATTCTTTGCTTTGCAAGTACCACTAAAATTAATAATAATAAATAAGCTTAAATGAAATAACAATATGTTTGCTTTGTCAACCAACTTAACTAAATAGAAATTTGAAGATATTTTGGAACTTTTTGACCATTTTTAACTTAATTCTGAACAGTGCAACACCCTGGTGAATATCACATTTTAATGTCAACAGCTGGACAGACAGACAGGTAGTTTTTATTGACATATTCTAACTCTTTATACTCTGAGAACTATGAAGCGGCTGTTGTTTTCCAAAAGGTTGCACCTCATTGACTGCTGAATTGGGTCCTAATTAGCGTTGAGTTTTCTGAATGTGGCAGAATCATGTCCACTCTTCTTTTATCTAATCTCTGCTCTTTCAAAACAATAATGAGATAATTTACACCTCATTAAATAGCCTGTAATGTCTGCACATGTATTATAATGATTGCTTATCATTTCACTTTGCATTATTATCTCCTCTAATGAAACTGTAACACAACTGTCAAGAGAGTCTTAATTGGTGGTATTGAAAAAGACAGTGGATGGGTAGGTGTGTGATGTTTTATTTGTGTTTGCACCCACCAGATGTATATTATACCTGTGTTTTTTGGGGCTGGGACTAATGGTAGTCATATGGGAAGTACTTTAGCCAAAAGAATTGTTGTTGAACTGATGTGTGTGAGTTTACCATGAAGCATGAAAGGCCTTTCATCCCATAATTTATTTTTGTGCTTTATGAACTAGTGTAAAGCCTCATAACCAATATAGGACACATCCAATCCAATGACGACAATCATGCTTGACTAGGGCAGGGAGATTTAGGTGGTCTTTGCTGGCATAGAGGGCTTAGACTGGGATATTCTTCACTTTCTTTCCCCTGGGATGGCTGTTGACTGTGGCCTGTACACAGTGAAGTGAGCAGCAGAAGGCCGTCTCCAAATTAAAATCACACTTAGCGTGTCTGATCAGTACAATAGAAGAGCAAAAGCTCAAGGCTTACTTCCCATTGACCCCAGTCAACCTCTACATGTGTCAACAGCATTCATGTGTCCACAATAATTTCTTCTTGCTGATTTTTTCTTCTGCTTTCCCAGTGGATATGAGTTCTGCCATATTCCCATGGTTTAAAATTATTCTTGTCCCCTGTGTGTGATCTGTTTGACATAGATCTATACTAAACATCTCTACAGACATGAATGTGATATGAAGGGTTGCCTCACTGTAATATGATAACTGCCTTGTCAGTTGGCCCTGTCATGTCTTCTTTACGAGTGCCTGGGGCCGCTTTACTTATTTATGAGTAATAATCGGCTTTAGGCTGAACACTCTTGACGCTGTGAGCTCCAGGGAAAAGATTAATGGCTCAGACACTCTTCAGCTCTAAAATTGACCGCTTCTCGCTGCATGAAATGAGAGATTTATGTAAGCAGTGTCTGTTTTTGCTTGCATGTTTGTCAGGTCCACAAATCAACACATTAATCATTTAAGCAAAAATGAAGCAATGACATAGCACAAGCAGTGAGTGTCTGTCAACGCTTTTAAGATATTCTCTGTCATTACAAACATATCTATGCATTGATCAGCTTACCCCTTTACAGCCTTAAATATTTGTGTAACCTCATCATTTGTTATAGTTTTCTTTTAATTAAATAATTGTAATCATGTAGATCTATGAAGCCATGTAGTCATCTCAGATATCTAATAATATCATAATTATAGTCATATTTATTTAATTGTAATCGGAATAAATAATTAGACAATCCTCCAAATACTCATTTCAAGATTATTAACGAAAACATCAAACAAAAGCTTTCATCAGCATTTATCTATGTTATGGAGGAGGTCTCTGTTCCACCTCCTCCGTGTCACCAGAGGGAACCTTTGCCAGAATACTGATCTCTGTTTTGGATTTCATTGCCCATAAGGCCACATACCTGTGATTGACCATTTTCTGTGCACCTGTTACTCATTTCCCTGTCAGTATATAAACTGTTAAATAACTGTCATTCTCTGCGAAGTCTTGTTTTGCCCCGGCGACAATTCTGAACGTTTTCAACATCTGTGGATTTACTGTGTCTCTCGATCTTGGACTGTTTATTCTGTTTTTTTCCCTGTTTGCTGCCTGCCCCAATTATTGGACTGTTTTTGATTCTATGATTGTTTGCTGCCTGCCTCAATCCTTGTCTGTCCCACGTTCATGATTCTGTCTTACCTATGATACATCTGTTTACTGGTTTTGAATCTGCCTGTTTGTTTACGTAATAAAAGCTCCAAATGGATCCTCGTGCGTCAGACCCTTCATTACAATCTGTTTTGCACCTTTAATTTGAATGTGTCATGTCACCTTGAGATCATGCTGTATGTTTAAAACATTACTGTGAAAAAGTCTGTAGTAATACACAAAAGAAATGAATGTTCTTCGTTCGTTAATTGAACTCACCTCATCACACAATGCCACATGCCTTGGGGAGGGAAAGAGAGACAAAGCTGTTTTTGTGTGCCTTAATCACTGTTGCTTATAAAAGCAGCCGCTCATCCCAAAAAACACCAAAAAACGTACTGCTTCTAAAATTGCAAAATCTAGTGCTGGCACGGTTGTGGGTTCAATGTATGTGGCAGGAATACAGATGCTTTAGTGATATGGCTAATGTCCAGTAAATCCAAAAAAGGGGCTTCAGTGTTACGAATGAGTCGAGCAAAGACTCTTATTAAAGCCCTGCTCTCTCTTTACTAAAGAGTGAAATTCTGCACTTCCACCTAACTCCCACTGAGAAAACTTTAGGCAAGACTGATAAGGAATTCTGTTTTCTGATGTCCTTTGAATTTACAAAACTTTACGGAATTTACATCTTTTTCTTTATTACAGGAGAATAAGGTTGCAAGTGTATGGTGTAGCAGATGTTTGGGGTTCAAATCTAACAGCCCTTGTCCCAACCTAGCTATTTACTGAATGCTAATCATTTTACCTTCACCTTTTGTTCTCACTCTGTCTTTTCGGCAGTTGTTTTGTACTTCACTGTAGATATGGTAATGTAAATGTTTGTGTGAAGGGTTCAGTTTTAATAATGTGACAACTTGAAGTCCAGACCAATTCAATGACTGAAAACTCTAGGGCAACTAGAGCAACTGATGTAAACCCAATTACTAAGAAATGAATGTATAAATTAATGATAACCCCATCATCTGTCAGGTTTGGGTATGTATGTGTTCAGCACATTGCCACAGATGTTATGGAAGTGGTTTTAAAAAGAAATAATGCATAGTACATTGCCTGAAAGATCCTTTAAACTATGCAAATGAGTTTCACATGGAAAGGGAAGAGTGGGCCCTATGGCATGTGTTCATCCTACACGGTTACAACCACATCACATCACTGGAAATGGAAGGTGCAGAGTTCCAATCTCCACCTTATCAGGAAGGGATAAAAGGACCTCCTCAGTGGATATGCCTTTGTTCTACGTTTTCTGACCTGATGAGGAAAGAGACAATAGCATGACTAAGGTTAAGCTCTTGCGAGTAGACCTTGGAACAACAGACCTTGCATCAGCACGTTTAGGCCTTGCCCAGCCTTTACAGCTTCACCTGAACCACAGCTTAGTTGCAGAGGACTAAAACAGCTGGACACCTTGGACTTCTAGTTCTGCACTAATTTTGCACCCTCCCCACTGCATGCAACTTGCACGACCAGTGGAAAGTAAATATAATTTTTACCAAACCTCTTTCAGAGACCTTGGCACCCCTTAATTGCAATGTAGAATTTGTGTATTGCCACCCAGAAGAAATTACTGGTGTCTTGTTTACTAAAGTTGACTAGTTATTAATATTTCTCTAGTATCACATTTTAACAGCAGCATTTCATTGATCAACTCCGGGTTCATTTACTGTTTCATGTAACGCAATATTCATGCTTATCTGGTCATTTTTAAGAAGTGGCAAGTGTTGTTAGTAGTGTTATATCCTTTATCCCTATCGTCTAGTGTTACCTTTTTTTACCTTTTTCATTTACCTTTTCATATTAAATTTTCTTTCATTACGACTGTGTCTTTCTTGTGTTGGTATCCAGAGGCTCTACAGGTTAACTCCTTCCGATTTACATCATTTTATTTTACTGAATGGTCAATTTGGAACGTTCTTATACTGTTAAGATAAAATTGCTTAGCTGGTGCCCTGAGGTAAAGGGAGGGGTCATCTGACACCCAAAACACGCACACACCCATCACACCTCTAGTGCTCTGTGTGCGGCATATGTAATTGGTGTCCTGTGTTACGATCACTACACCTGAATGCATTGAAAGTTGTTTTGGATAAAAGTGTCAGCCAAATACATAAATATAAAATGTCTTTTTTAAGATTGTAGTTGGACCATTATATTACAAATGATATTAAATAATATTATGATATTAAATGATATTAAGTAAATTATAAAGACCTAATCCTATTGTAAGCAAGCCAAAGGTGAGAGTGGCAAGCAACCAAAACTCTAATAGCCTATAAGTGGAGAAAAACCTTGTGAGAAACCACAACTGGGAGAAGTTCTTCTTAGGCACATTAACACAATTCAATTACATTTTATTTATATAGAGCTTTTTACAATGTTACATTGCTTCAAAGCGGCTTTACATATAATAAAAAAAACACAGAACAAATGTCAGACACGTTCAACACAGAATACCTGGTATTACTGCCAAAGTGGCAGTATCAATATCAGTAGATAACATCTTATGGGACGGGTATAAAACATCTGCAATAGTACCATAAAATACACATAGCACAAAAGTAATACATACATACACAAAACATATATAATAAAAATATCAGAAAATTACACAATTGTTATGGAGGAGGTTCCTGCTCCCCCTCCTTCGCGCCATCAGAGGGAACCGTCTCCAGAGCTTACATTTCTATTACAATTCCCATAATGCCCCATACCTGGGATTGATTACTTCCTGACACACCTGTAGCTCATTAGCTCTTGTATTTAAACCCCATCCATGCTTCATAGCTTTGCGAAGTCTTGTTTTGCCTTGGCAACATTTCTGAACGTTTTTGATTACCCTGTTTGGATTACCTGTTTTTGATATTGGACTGTTTACCTCGTTATTGCTTGTTTGCTGCCTGCCCTGATTATTGGACTGAACTTGGATTATATGTTTGTTTGTTGCCTGCCTACAACCCTTGCCTGTTTAACGTTTACACCTCTGTCTTGCCTCTGTTAACCCTGTTTGTTGTTGATTAACCCTGCCTGTTTGTTATCCTAATAAAACGCTGCAAATGGATCATGAGTCACACTCATCATTACAACAATAAAGTAGAGTGAAGGAGAATTGGATAGAAAGGAATAACAAAATAGATAATAATATGAACAATTTATATATTAACAATATTAACAATTTATAAAATTCTAAGCCAAATTAGATGTCAGCAGTCTCCCAGTAAGCAAGCCAACAGGGAGACAGTAGCAAGGAACCAAAACGCCAATGATGTATGGATAGAGAAAAAATTCAGCCTTAAGTTTCCTCAGGGGCTCAAGGATGAGACATGGAAATAATGCAAGCTGATATTAGAATAGAGGTTGCTCACATATATTGCAAACGTTATACAGTAGAATAGATGTGTGTTATCAGTTCCGGTAAAGCTAACAATTGGGTATAAACATGTTTAGGCAATAAATTAGATAAATTCTTGCCTAAAGAATCTTTAGTTAAAACATAAACTGATCAAGTGTGTCTGAATCCCAAACAAGGCTGGGAAGGCTATTCCAGAGTTTATAGGCCAAGTAGGAAAAAGATCTACCATTCTGTATAATACCATTCAGGATTTTGATTCTGTCATAGAAACCAACTTTTCAAGGGGCACATTTTTCAATACATTAGTTCCTAAAAACATGGTAAATTGTGACTCTTGTGGTCATGCGTTTTAGGGGAAGCAATATTAAAAATTCCTCATTGCCCAAAGGAAAGACAAATCGCAGATAAGATCTCTTTAATATGTCATTTATTTCTCCTGAAGAGCAGTGAGATTAAAATACAGAGCAAATGGAAACCTCTGCTTAAGTCTCCTGTGTCTTAGATATTTCTTCTGAGAAAGACCCTAAAATCCCATAAATGTCTCAGCAAGAGTTTCACAAGAGATCTGAGACAAAGTTAATACTTAAATAAAACAACTGAGATCTTAAATCCATCCAATCTCCTGAGCTATGAAAGAGCAACCTCTGAGAAATAAAGTTTTCCTCTGGTTGGTGGAAAGATCATCATAAACCATCTGAATGAAAACAGCCAACTAAGCTGTATCACTCAGGTCCACTTCAATGTGATGAATCAGTGAACTACATTAACACTTTCCCATGTCCTCTTCTAACCATCTTATCACATCAGGAGAAAACATCTAAGGTTATGTACAGTGCATCCAGAAAGTATTCACAGCGCTTCACTTTTCTACATTTTATGTTACAGCCTTATTGCAAAATGGATTAAATTCATTATTTTCCTCAAAATTCTACAAACTCCATAATGACAACATGAAAGTTTGTTTGAAATTGTAACGAGGAGACAGAGACGGTAGGATCCATTTGCAGTCGTTTATTAGAATAGTTGAACAGGCAGGGTCGGCAACAGTAAACAGGTATATCAGGGGCTAGGCTAATCAGCAACGATAAACAATCCAAGGTCAGGGCAGGCAGCAAACAATCAAAGAAACAATAAACAATCCAAATCGGGGCAGGCAGCAAACAAACAGAGAAACGATAAGCAGTCCAGGTAATAACGGGTGATCCAATCAATAATAGAAAACGCTTGTCAGCCGGCGCAAAACAAGACTTCGCCATGAGTTAATGAAAGGCTGGGGTTTATGTACACTAGTTAATTGGATACAGGTGATCAAACAGGAAGTAATCAATACCAGGCATGAGGCACTATGGGAAATGCAGTCCAAACATGATTTAGTACTCAGGTGACGGCTCCCTCTGGTGGTTTGGGGGAGGCGGTACGGGAGCCTCCACCGTAACAGAAATCTTTGCTAAATTTATTTAAAAAAAAAAATGAAAAAAAAAAATCAAAATGTACATCACAGCCTCTACAAATGTACTACTCACAGCCTTTGCTCAACACTTGTAGCACCTTAGACAGCAATTACAGCTGTCTTAATTACATTTTTGGGGAGTTTCTCTTGCAGGACCTCTCAAGCTCCATTAGGTTGGATGCGTAATCTTTTCTTTTGAAAATCATGTGGCTTATATTTTAAAAACTGCCTTAGAAACATTGCTAAGCTGCATAGCATCTTATCTACTTCTGATGCAGAAAAGCTGGTCCATGCTTTTATGACCTCCAGGTTGGACTATTGTAATGCACTTCTGTAATGCATAGAAGTGCATATTGTAATGCACTTCTATGCACTTCCTTAATAAATAGGATACAGTTAGTACAAAATGCAGCAGCTAGGGTTCTTACCGGGTCCAAGAAATATGATCATATAACTCCAATTTTGTCAGATCTACACTGGTTACCTGTTAAATTTCGTATTATTTATAAAATTCTACTGCTTACCTACAAAGCCTTAAACGGGTTAGCCCCCATGTACTTAACTGATCTTCTCTCACGCTACAAGCCAATGTGTGCCCTACGCTCTCAAAACTGGTCTTCTGGTCATTCCCAGAATTGCAAAGTCCACTAAAGGCAGCAGAGCTTTTTCACACTTGGCTCCTAAACTCTGGAATAGCCTGCCCAATGCTCTTCGGGGTTCAGTTACTCTCTCACAGTTCAAATCTAGTTTAAAGACATGTCTATTTAGCCAAGCATTCTCATAATGCTTCTCATTGTACCTCAAAGTAAACAAAATCTTAAGCTCTTAATGTTATAAACAGCAGCTACACTAATTATTCTCTGTTTGGTTTTCTATCCCAGGGTTCAATCCGGGGGTAGCTATAGATTACACCCGGCCCTCCCAAAGCACCGGGAATATGTGATGGACATCTTTTTTTAAAAAAAATTAGCATTAGCTAAGGACTGCAGCATTAGCGTGCCAAAGGAGAACTGGCCCTCCCTGCTAAGCCTGGTTTCTCCCAAGTTTTTTTCTCCATTTATATATATATGGAGAATTATATATGGAGTTTTGGTTCCTTGCCACTGTTGCCCTGTTGGCTTGCTTATGGGGAGACTGCTGATATTAGCTTACAACATTTGCTCTGTACATTGTGTTATATTTGTTGTTTGTTAATTTTATCAATTTTGAATATTCTTTTTTTTCTCTTCTAGTTTTCTTTCCTCCTCTTTCATTTTCAATCTCAGTTTCACTTATACTCTTGGATATTTTCATTTGTACAGCTGCTTTGTAACAGTGTGCCACTGTGAAAAGCGCTGTATAAATAAATTGAATTTGAACTTAAACTTAAAATAAAACCTATAGTGAAGGAAACATCTTTGACAATTACCTGAGGTGACAGACAACACTGGCTTTCAGTGGAGAGTATTACACCACATTGGCAAGATTTACACCACACTGTTAAAATGATCAAAAGTTTTATAAAAGCCTTTTCATAATACACTCTAAATTCATTGTGAGAATGTAAAAAATATGGGGTATAGTTTCCTTTCAGTCAGTCATGTTCGACGTTACGCCAACGTATGGGATCTCGCTTGAGAGCCCTATCAACTTCAAGTAGTAGAAAAATGCGCCAATGAGCATTGGCCCAAGAGGAAAGAGCCAATGAGCATTTGGGCAAAGGATTTGCATGTTGAGTCACGGCCACCCGGAAGCAGGTATAAAGCCGGCTGCAACTCACTTTCATTCAGATTTTTGCTTCGGAGCCGTGTGAAAAATTCAAAAGGTGACAGTTCACTCGACTATTGCCATTTGATTTCCCCAGCTTCTGCTGCATGTGATGCCGCAATCAGCGGTTCTCGCTCGCTTCTGGTGGCAGTCCACTCGGTGCTTTGGCAGACCTGGTTATAAAAGGGTAAGTATCTAAAGAGTGAATTTCCATTCTAAAAGAGCTCCTACGGACGATGGGCATCTTTTTAAAGATGTTTTCCGTCTGTGTGTTAATGAATGCAGTCACTTCCTGTTCTCATCTAATGGCCATCATTGCTGCATCACATGCCTGGGCAAGCATGCTGAGGCAGTGTTCGTGGTCAGGTTGTGCTCTTAGTGTCAAGATAGCCATGCTCTTATAATGTGGTCACATCTCTCTCTTTTCTCTTTTTTTGCCTGAAGCTGCTTTTCCTCATCCACTCTCACTACCCTCGATAGGGGGGCTGCCAAGGGATGTGTGTAGATCCCTCTGGTGGAGTGTGCAATTACGGTGCACCTGTGCCTGTAAAATGCTGCCACCTGGAGGACTCGCCCGCATCTCCTGTCCAAGGCCTGTAAGACTGCAGCAGTTCTTGCTGCCAAAGCTTACAGCATGCTGGACAGGCAGCCTATGCCCTGCATGCCATGGCCATCCTGCAGATTTACCAGGCCAAGGCACTTAAGCAGAGCCACGAGGGTAGTTCTGAGCCAAGGTGATGCAGGAGCTGCGCATGGTGACTGACCTTGCCTTCTGGGTGAGGACAGTCACAGTGCAGGGGAAGACAGTCACAGTGCAGGGCCTCAGCAAGAAAATGTCCAGCCTGGTGGTCCAGGAGCACCATCTCTGGTTAAATACTATGGAAATGTGGGACACTGACAACGTTTGCTTTCTTGATGCCCTCATCTTCCAAGGTGGCCTTTTGTTGTCAAAAGCTGTCAAAGGCTCTGCCCAGCACTTTTGAGCAGTCCAGAAGCAGATGGAGGCTATCACGCACATCCTCCCCAGGTGTGACTCCACCTCCATGCCTCAGCCCGGCCCCGCAGTCTGTTTATTGGCGAGGGCGTCCCTCTGCTGCACCGGCTCCGTCGTGGACTGAAGCTGTCCCTCATCCCCATCGTAGAGCCAGCCACAGAAAGTTGACACCTGCTCTTCAGGTCCCTGATAAGCCCTCTAGAAGGGTGGCTAAGCGACCCTGAATGAACTGGCCTGGAGTGCAGAAGGATTGTTCTTATCAGTAGGTGGTATACGCACCATTCCTTCCCCTGGAGGAGGGCCGGGTGGAGAATCTTAGGTTTGTTCCACCGCCAGGCCTTTGCCTAGCGGTACCCCCATTCTCAAGAACAGTTTCCTCCCAGTCCAAACTCAACTGTATGTTGCCCGACAGTGAGAAACGCATTGCTGCCTCACTCCCAAGCTCGTCAGTTTATGTTCGCCAAGGCAGGTGAGGCGTTTGCAGGACACACTGCCTCCTCACGTGATTCCCGCCTCCCTGCCGGGGCTAGTAGCTCAGCCTCCTCTCCTGAGGAGGATCCTCCTGGCACCACTCCAGGCACGTCTGTTGCAGACTCAGCTATGCGATTCAGTTTGCCAGGCACCCGCCTAGGTTCAGGCATCCTTTCTACCATAGTGGTAGACAGTGACACCTCCATTCTGCGAGCAGAGATTATGGTCCTCCTGGTTAAGGATGCAATATATGCTGTACCTCCAGCCGAGATGAAGTCAGGGCTTACAGTCTCTCCCTCGTCGTACCCGAAAAGTAGGTGGGCTGCAGCCAATGTTGGATCTGCGTGTTTTGAATCAGACCCTTCACAAGTTACCCTTCAAGATGCTGATGCAGGAATGCACTCTTTTGTGAGTCTGTCCCAATGATTGGTTCGCCGCAATTGACCTGAAGGACACGTATGTCCACACCTCGATTCTGCCTCGACATGAGCTGTCCCTTTGGTTTACATTCGAGGGTCAGGTGTATCAGTAAAAGGTCCTCCCCTTCAGGCTGTCCCTGTCTCCCCATGTCTTTACCAAAGTCACAGAGGCCACCCTTGCCCCGTTATGGGAAGTGAGCATTCGAATCCTCAACTACCTCGATTACTGGCTCAGTTTGGACACTCTCGAGAGCAGTTGTGCAAACACAGGAATCTGGTGCTCCAACACCTAAGCCACCGGGGCCTTTAGGTCAGCTGGGAAATAAGGAAAGCTCTCCCTAACACAGGGCATCTCTTTTCTGAGCCAAAACAGTGGTCCCACTGAAATTTTTCAGAGGCTCCTGGGGCATATGGCATCCATGGCTGCAGTCATACCGCTTGGCCTGATGTTTATGAGACCACTGCAACACTGGCTACACAAGTCTAGAGATGGGCATGGCGCCACGGCACACACTGTGTGATTGTTACACTGTCCTGCCATTGAATCTTCAGCCCTTGGTCATTGTCTTCATTGTCTACATTGTCTTTCTACGGGCTGGGGTGCCCTTAGAACAATTGTCCAGGCACGTTGTTGTAAAAACGGATGCCTCCAAGACAGGCTGGGGCGCTGTGTACAATGGGCAGGCGACTTCGGGCTTCTGGAAAGGACCCTGATGCCTGTGGCATGTTAATTGCCTTGACTTGTTGGCAGTGCTTTAGCCCTGTGCCTGTTTTATCTGTTGCTGCAGGGCAGGCATGGGCTTGTCTGCAAGAGGCAGCTTGGCGACTGTTGCATACATCTACACTCACGTCGCATGTCTCAATTCACCCACCATCTCCTCCTCTGGGATCAGCAGCGACTCAGGTCACTTGTGCCACCTGTCCTCCGGGTGAGCTCAACCGTGCAGCTGATGCACTTTCACAGCACCTATCAGCCCAGGAGAGTGGAGATTCCTTGTCCGAGGCCCCCCTTGGCATGCATTATGTTGGCATTGGATGCGTTGACATTACGACAATCCCTCCCTGGTTGATTCCCCTGATGAAGGACCTTCTTTCTCAGGGATGGGACCCTACCTGACACTCACACCCGATCTTCGGAACCTCCATGTGTGGTCCTTGGATAGGACATGGATAACCTGAGTGATCTATCCCCAGAAGTGGTGAACACTATCGCTCAGATGAGGGCTCCTACTGGCAGGCTACGTTGTGAAGTAGAGCCTCTGCCCTGACTGGTGTTCTTCCCGCATTGCCTGATCACCTCTGTGCTTTCCTTTCTGCAGGAAGGGTTGGAGTGGAGGTTGTCCCCTTCCACCCTGAAGGTGTATGTGGCTGTTATATCTGCCCATCATCTAGCAGTAAAGGGTAAGTATTAGGAAAGCATGAGCTGGTCATCAGCTTCCTGAAGGGAGCCCGGAGACGGAAGCCCCCGAGGTCGCCCCTCTTTCCCTCTTGAGACCTTTCCATAGTCCTTCCGGGCTATGGGGAGCCCCTCTCGAGTCAGTTGAGCTGAAGAGTCTGTTTCTCAAGACAGCACTCCTGATCGCACCTGCCTCCATCAAGAGGGTTGGGGACCTGCAGGCACTGTTAGTCAGCGATTTGTGCCTAGAGTTCGGGCCTGCCTACTCTCACGTTATCCTGAGACCCAGGCCTGGGTATATGCCCAAGGTTCCCACCACACCTGTCAAGGACCAGGTGGTGAACCTGCAAGTGCTGCCCGTGGAGGAGGCAGACCCAGCCCTAACCTTGTTGTGAGCTTTGGAAACTCAGATCAGCTCTTTGTCTGCTTCGGAGGTTGGCAGAAGGGAAAGGTCCTCTCCAAACAGAGGTTGGCCCACTGGATAGTGGAAGATTTGCCTTGGTGTACCATTCCCAAGGCATGCCGTACCCCCTTGGAGTAAGGGCTCACTCAACTAGGAGTGTTGCCTTTATTTGGGTATTGCCGCACAACACACCTCTAGCAAACATTCGCAGAGCTGCAGGCTTGGCAACACCTACACCCTTGTGAGGTTTAATGATCTCAGGGTGGAACCCTGCATTGCGATTCCTCCAGCACCCGCCGGTGGGTAGGCTCAGTGGAGAAGCCTCACGCTAGGCCCAGTAATCATGAGACCACACCTTTTAGCAGGGAGTGGTCTCTCGTGGCTATCCCAAGCGAGAAAGGAGACTTCTCCTGGGGGGCAGGAACAATTGTCGCGACCTCTCTGCATCCAGGCTCCGCATCCTGTGGAGCTGTGACGGTTGCCTGTGCGGAGCACTGGGTAGGTTAAGGAGGCAGGGAAGCATGTCTCACCTGCCCGTACTTGCATTCCTAGCCCCTAACATGGGTTGGCTTGCGGCATTTTCCACAGGGACCCCATACATCAGTACATTGATGTAACGTTGAACGTGACTGACTGAAAGGGAATGTTTTGGTTACGTATGTAACCCCCGTTCCTTGAAGGAAGGAACGGAGACATTGCGTCCCCTTGCTGCAAACCTGATTCACAGCTGATTGGCTGGGACCCATCTCGGCTCTTCAGCACAAACCTGAATGAAAGTGAGTTGCGGCCGGCTTTATACCCACCTCCCGGTGGGCATGACTCGGCACGCAAATCCTTTGCCCAAATGCTTATTGGCTCTTTTCTCCCGGGCCAATGTTCATTGGCACATTTTTCTACAACTCGAAGGTGATAGGGCCCTCAGTACGTTGACATAATGTCTCCGTTCCCTCCTTCAGGAAACAAGGGTTACATATGTAACCAAGACGATCTTTCAATTTCCTTATATATCGATATAAACAATAATATTCGAAATAATCTAAATTTATATACAGAATATAATTATATTGCCTTGATGTGCACATTGTCTATTGATTTAACATATGTGGTAATATGGTGTATTCTAATAGTCTAATAACAGAATCAATCAACCAATCAATCAATCAATCAATCAATCACAAAGCTTCTCTGTAGGCTTCTAATTTTATCAGTGGATGAACTAAATGAAATCTGCAGTTAAATGCAGTCAGATTGAGTTTGACTTTAATTGTGACCTATACAAAGATCTAACTATATTTTTAAGTAATCAGTATAGGAATCCAGGTGATTACAAGGAGTTCACAAACCTTTTAAATTTATTTTATATATATATATGTGTGTGTGTGTGTGTGTGTGTGTGTGTGTGTGTGTGTGTGTGTGAGGTATAAGCCAAACAGAACAGCATTCAAGGCTAATGAGAGCACTTGCAAAGTGAAGATGAACACCTGGACTGTAGAATGCATTTGATTTTTATTGTACTCTTTATCCACCCTAGATTAGCTTTAATAACAAAGGCTTTTAAAAATGTCTCTTTTGAAAGGAATGCTTTAGAGCTTGTCTTTCTCTTTGCTGAATTCAACTCTGTTTCATAAGAGCATGTGCATGCAACATTGATTCACTTGCCTCACTCAAGATAATTTAAAGGCATGTTAATTTATTTACTGTCAATGCCATCTTTAAGTGTCTTTTATGGTTTTGCGGTAGTGGCACACAGAGGTGTTTTATATCTGCTGAATTCTTCTTATATGTTGTCTGTCTGTAATTCATGATAGTTTGCAACTCTTATGCAGGGAATCACACTTGCTCATATGTTAGCATATTCTACACTTAAGCTATTACACAGCTTTTTCTCCATACAATATGACCAGGTGCAGTCAAGCTCCAAAAGGGGCATTACAGTGCTGTGACTAGGCTTGGAAAGTCTTCTAAAGTGAAGTGTGTGAAACGTCCAAAATTTAAGCCATTAATCTTAAAGTGACAAAGTGAAAGTCACATATTTGCCAGATATGGTAACCCATACCCGAAATTTGATCTCTGCATTTAACTCATCACTGGTGAGGAGCAAACACACACTGCAAGTCATGAACACACAAACACACACCCAGAGCAGTGGACAGCACTGCTGTGCCCAAGGAGCAGGGGTTAGGGCACTTCAGTTGCTACTTGCCAGCACTGGAATCAAACCAGCAACTATCTGATTACAAGCCCAACTCAACAAGTAGGCCACAACTGCCCCCACAGAAAATCGTTATAGAGAAGGAGAATATGTTGCCTTGATATGTGTTGCGTCACATCAGGTTTCAGATCATGACATCATGATACAGTGTACAAGTCATATGATTTGACAGATGCAGTGACTAAGAATTGTCATTATATGGAGACATTACATCATTTCTTTCAGCCAAACATAGCTGGCAATCTATGATTATGTTATGGGAGTAGATGGCCTTTGGCAGTAGCCTAGAACATTTGAGGCACATTAAGGTTAACACTACAAGTTTAATGCTTGTGTATCTCTGATTACCTTTAAATGTATTTTTTTGACTGATTAGATCACATTGCATCTTCAAGAACAAACCCTGTTTACAATTGTATTTAGCACTGTCCACTAGTAATAGGATGTCAGGCCTTCTCCGAATGTTTGTTACAGATTAACTGGCAAGGTATTTTTCTCTTTATCCCTTTCTATTTGAATATACTTTATCAGCATTGTGCAAAAAAGTAATTATTCATTGACAAGAAAACAAACTGTTAAAATATTTCAAGAAAAATGCTGGATTGTTTCTAACTTAGTTTCTGTTATATGCAAGTTTTCATTTTCATCCAAGAACCCATAAGATAGCACATTACAATGTGAGATAAAACTGCAGGAACACAGTCCAAAACTGTATGAATCACACTGATCATATTTGTCTCCCTGTAATTATGATGCTAATATCAACACTAAACAATCTGAGATCTGAGAAAATAAGGCCATCCTTTACAAAAGAGATTGGAATATTGTTTGCTATTGTAAGGGCTATAATACTGGACAGCGTAAAGCTAGAAATGATTGTTCGTGTTTACATCTGCATGCTTGTACCATCACCTGAATTTTGCCCTGCCCATTGTGTTCAAATATCATAACTTGATTTATAAAATCCCTCATATAAACATTCTTACAGTGTTGTCCAAAATTACTATTTATGCCAAATCACAAATGCGATAGAACAATTAGTCATGTTTGTATGCAGAAATTAATTGAGACTGAGAAGCAGGAGACTGAATGCCAGAACAAAAGGCAGCTTTTTGTGGGTTCTTTTGTCTGACAGGGATAAATAGATATATGAAACAGTTTCTCTGTGGGGGATCCTGACAAGGCTGTTGTTGTGTTGCGGCGCTCGGACATGGCCTGTTCTTTTTGTGTGTTTACATTTCCGCAGTTCCTACACCTCTTTATGAAAGCTAGAAGTAGCTTTCATAAAGAGACATATGTGGCCTTTTTGCTTATTAAAAAAGAAATGTACACAGCATTAAACATAAATTCATAAAAAATAAATAATTTCAGTTTGTTTTCTGGACTTTATCTACATTGAATTTGTTGGATAATTTTAGTTTTTTTTTTTACCTTATTACCTTATTACAAATTATTACAAATGTAGTGTGCTCATTGTATTTTTTTTTGTATTTATGCTTTCATTCTGTATAAATCTGTGTCTGGAAAATAGTAATACATATTAGTAGTTGTGATGGAGAAGTTTTGTAAGGAGAATAGTTAATTTACCACTTAATTACCATTTAAATACCACAATTTGATATTGCAATTAAAAGTATTCCTTTACAAAACAATTTTTTGATTTTAATTTATTTTGAATGAGAAACATATTTATTCATTATTAAAAAGTCTAAAATATCTGAAGTTAGATAAAATATATGCATAGGTGATGCATGGGTGAGCATTTTGTAATAACACTGTGGTTAACAATGTGCATCTTTTACTATGTAGGTTGTTAATCTTTCAGAGGACAAGGCTGTTTTTAGTCAAATCTCTGTCAGGTCCACAAGAGGTTTCATATCCACAGCAAATCAATTTATATGCTGAGTATGATCCACATAGATCTTTCAGCCTTTTATTAATTCTCACATAAGAGAAAAACAACTTTTTTGGTAAGTGTAATGCCTGATTTACCTGATACTAATATGACAACACAAAAGCTCTAAAAGTCAGTTGAAAACATGTAATTAAAATGTAAAATATACATAATTCAATGTTTCTAGAGAGACCTTTTGAGAATTTGACATGGCCTGCAATGTAATTTTCTATTTATGCAATAACTATTTTCAGATCATTTGCTAATTGTGTTATAATTATAATTCATGCAGGTTTGTGAATTTTGTAATTGCAAGACAATGTTGAATAATTGACCATTTGCTCTTGAAAGTCTTATTATGTGACATAGAATGATTTCAACATTGCTGTGTCCTGTTCTCAGCCTGTGGGTTCTTTCTGCTGTGCAGGAATTATAGTCCCACCACCAGAGGAAGAGATGGAAGAACAGGAAACCACCACCAGAAGCTTTAGAGAAGAAAGAAACTCGAGGACAATATGTTGGCTTGAAAAAGCCATTTTATTAGTGGTGCTTTTGAAGCATCTCTATTACTCTCTTGCATACTACTACTACTTCTTTTTCTGGACAAAACTTCGGTACATAACTTGTCCCGCATGTTTGTCAAAGACTCATGAATGAGGGGTCAAATCATCCAGCTTATTGTGGAGAGGTGTACTATGACTTTATAAGTTATAGTTATACTTATAAGCGATCATGTCGTATTTCAAACCATTATACACTTTTCAGACTGGGCTTTGTCAAGCCAACATAAAGTTGACAACAAACAGTCATCTAATATTAAAAGAGAGACTCTTCCAGTGCCTGGGGGCAGTTACTGATAAAAACCCAGTCAGCCTTGCATGTCTGTTGCATCTGTTTTGTAGACTCATGTTTCTGTGTTGTTCCTGTCTAAATTTCTTTCTGTCTTGTTATCTCTGGTTGGTCTGTTTATATATACCACTAGTGTTTCTTTTGATCTTTGTCTGGTCTTGTTTGTGTAATGGTTTTGCTATGGTCTCTCTCATAAGGTCGTTCTTTGGTTCTGAACAGTTATTTTATTGTGTTGGAGTAATAAACTTACACTGCAGCTGGTTTCATTTTTTATTCCTCCAACCAGTACTACAATTAATAATTTCATTTCTTTAGCTGAACAAGGCTTTTATAATCTTTTTATTATTATCATCTTGATATGATTTAAGCAAACAATTTGTTTTTAAAGCTTCTTAAGATAAATAAATTGTCCCATGATATTTAATCACCAGGCAAGAACCAATGAGATTTTAAGTTATCAGCATTGCAACATATTTTAGATTTTAGCAGTAATATGTGTTCGTTTTGATTTTGGTTTTGATAAAATTTTAATAATTTTTTACACCTTTCATTTTGTATGAGATGACATTTATTAATTTACCGGAGACTTTTGGATTACTTTCATGAATGTTGCATGTGCTTTTTAGTTCCTGTTTACTATTGACATACAGAGATGGAATGTTTTATTTAAAAAATAAATGTTTGTGGATGTAAACATGGCATGAAGGTGAATATATTATTTAAATGATGATGGTTTTCATACCCTCCTGTTTGTTTATGGAGTGTACTAGATAGTAGGTTTTCATGCTTACCAATTGGATCGACCAGAAGCATATTTGCAAGCATGACTTGAACAGGACATTTCAAAGAGATTTGTTTTTATTTCAGATACAATGTTGTAAACTCATAACAATAAGGTTTACACATGCACCCAAAATCCATGTATTACACAGAATAAGAATAGTAAACAGAGGCTTACAAAAGTGAAAATGAGCGTGCAGCTTACTCAACATCCTTGAGGCTTAACAAAAAGGTTTAGCATCGGGGTGGAAAACAGCATCTCTTCAACATGACAACATACTAAAGCAGTGCAATCAGGCCTGACCCCTTTTTTTTTGCATATTCCCGGGGTGGGGATTTTGCATGCAGTGACATCATAATACCCATTTGTAGTCCAAAAATCACCTCTTGTAGTTCTTAAAAGTTGATTTCTGTTATAGAGAATATTTTCCTTTACAATAAACTTTGAACATTGTAACTTTGCAAATCATTTTCATGCTCAAACAGCAACATTACACACACTAACTAACGTTGAAAGGGGAAAACGCATAATGGGACCCCTTTAAATGTTATTCCCTGTTATTAGAACTGTTGGCATCTAATAAGATGAAGACCCCATTTCTGATAAACAGCTTGTTCAAAATGCAGCAGCTAGTGCTTAGTAGATCCAAAAATATTATCATACCAACCCACTTCTATTGTCACTGCTTTGTCTACCTATTAGGTTTCATGTATTTTTTTAAATCTTGTTAATTACTTTAAAAAAATTAAAGGAATAGTTCACTTATCATCATGCCATCCTAGGAGTATGTGACTTTAAGCAGCAACACAATCAGAGTTATATTAAATAACATCCTGGCTCTTCCCAGCTTTGTAATAGCAATGGATACTTCCTGAGATTTTGAAGCTCTAATATACACATCCATCCATCCATCATAAAAGTAATCCATAGAACTCCAGTGGGTTAATGTCTAATGTCTATTAATCAGATCACTAATAAAGAGGAAGTGAAAGAAATTATAAAACAATATGTTTTCAATTTAATGTGAACACAGACAACCAGAATCTGTAATGTAAACTATGTTTCCACACCCAATGTTTATATGAAACCTATACTACACACAAATACACATTATTGTGTCACGGCCTGACTAGGAAAATGGTTCATTTGGTTTTGATGATGCTATCAATTCTAATATTGATAACCAAAAAGGAGAGGCAAAAATCAATCAGCCAATAAAGCAAATCAATAAAAGTGCAACCAGGGGAAAAGTGAAGCCATTAATTTGCAGAGACAGGGAAATGCCACTGCATATATTGATCAAGCTGAGGTTTTGAGAAGGGAATATCACATTTTTACTTATATAAAAAGAGAGTCAGTTCTCTCTTTACCCTTTTACAATAATACAACAATTACATGCAATTGTTTTGGCACCATTGTTGGTGAATATTTCCTGAATCTTTTTTGTTACACTGGTTGAAAATCTCTTCACATCCTAAAAGAAATTACTAAGTGGCCTAAATCTGTGGTTCCCAACCTTTTTGAGTTCAAGGCCCCTTCACCCCCCATTGTCCACAACAATATTTGAAGGATCCACTCCCACTCACAATTTTAACCCAATAAAATATTCTAGAGCTTGACACAACTGGAAAGATGTATATTCATTATAAAAATAACCAAACATACAAAATGTTTCATTTTTAGTTGTTTAAGCTTAAAGCTTGTTAAAGCTTGTTATGTCTTATTTTAAATCATTTTAAGTCACCAATAAATAACCAACACTGGTCTAAATATATGTGTACATGCATACAAACATACATATACATGTGTATATACAGTACCCTCTATAAGTATTAGGACAGTAAAGAAAAATGGCTCTGTCGACAAATCTTTTATGATTAAAAGATGAATATGAGGCAAAAGTACATAATGTCACATTTTGTTTTTTGGCTGTTTCAGCAAATAAATGTTTTACCAGTTTAGAAGGACAGAAAAGCCAATGCTGCAGCCAATGCATTTAGCCATTATTGGTGAAGAAATTATTCATAATATTTCAAAGCTTAGATTTCTAAAAGTTACAATGCTGTCTATGCCCAAAACTTTAACCACTTTATGGAGTAATTTATATTTACCAGCCGGAAAACTCTCTTACCAACATTAGACTTCAGGGCAGGTCATTGTTTCAGACATCATAAATGTGTCTCAATCTCTCTGTGAAACTGCACAAGACACATTAAGATGTTGTTTAACATTTGCATTTCTGATGCCATAATGTCATCAGATAATGTCATAAATCTCTCATAAATCTAGTCAAAACTGTTTTTTTGGATGAAACCAGCTTTAGTTAATGCTTATCATTAGATAATAGCTATTTAGATTCTCATATCCTAACTGCAGTTAGCTAATGTGGGCAGCTCTTCACTAACAAAACTGTCATGTTTTTAACACTTGTTAGATAGATTACTGTGGTTAATTTCAGCTGCAAAACAACTCATTCTGTTTATGGCTCCATGTAACACTGATTTCCACTTTATTAAGACATGATAGGGAAGTATAAAACACAAGTTAAACCTATGGGATTTTCTTCTAATTTATTTTATTTAAACAGGCAAATAAACATAACCACCCACACGTCCATCAGACTGGTCTGTCATCATACGGATGTATTCTACTGATATACAGTTGAGGACAAAATTATTAGCCCCCCTATGAAATTTTAGGTTTCCTCAAGATATTCCCAAGTACCTATTTAACAGAGCATGGAATTTTTAACACAGCATTTCTGAACATACTATTTTTCACTAGAAGGACCAAAATATTTATATTTGCACACCAAAACATTGTTATGGAAGAAAAAGCTAAAATGACCAGGGACATTATTATTAGCCCCCTATAAGAAATGACCATTTATTAAGTCATCGCACAAGCCACCTTTGTGCAGTGATGTGCTTTACCTTCACAGGTGATGTGTGTAAAGGTGATCAGGTGAAACAGGTGATCTCACTCAATAATTAAGTTAAATTAAGGTATAAAAGCCTCAGTATGGGTCATTGAGCTGTCATTTGAGAAAGCAACATGCCAAAAACAAAGGAAATCAGTTTGGACTTGAGACAAAGAATTATTGATGCACATAAAACAGGAGAAGGATATACAAAGCTATCCAAGCGTTTCCAAGTCTCAAGAACCGGAGTGAGAGGTATAATCAGGAAATTCAAAGAAAGCCACACAGTGCAGAACAAGCCTGGCAGAGGTAGAAAGCGAAAGATTTCAAAGACACTGGAAAGAAAACTAGTGAGAGATGTGTCTAAAGACCCCAGAACAACTGCCAAGACACTGGCGAATGACTTGGCCACATCAAGAATCATAGTCTCTAAGAAGACCATCACTAGAGCTCTGCACAGGAATGAACTGCGAGGTTGCAGACCAAGAAAAACTCCACTTTTGAAGAAAAGACACCTTCAAGCCAGACTTAAGTATGCTCAGGACAACCTGGAGAAAGATTATTCATACTGGAAGCGTGTCTTATGGTCTGATGAGACTAAACTAGAGCTCTTTGGCCACAGAGACACTGCTTACATTTGGAGAAAAAAAGGAGAGGCATTCAACCCAAAGAACACCGTCCCCACAGTGAAACACGGTGGTGGGAGTATTATGCTGTGGGGATGCTTCAGTGCATCTGGAACTGGAAATCTTGTCAAGGTGGAAGGGATCATGAATAAAGAAAAATATGTGGATATTTTGAAAGAAAACCTTAAGCAGTCAGCAGTGAAACTAGGTCTGAGTCGAATGGCCTGCACAAAGCCCTAACTTAAATCCAATAGAAAATATGTGGGGCGACCTAAAGAAAAATGTCCATGCCAGAAAACCATTGAATCTAGAGGAACTTGAGAGATTTTCCAAAGAAGAATGGGCCAGGATTCCTCAAATGAAGTGTCAGAGACTTGTTGACGATTACAACAAACGACTGCAGGCAGTTATCCAGCAAAAAGGATACACAATTGACTATTAGAATGTGGGGGGCTAATAATTTTGACCCTGGTAGTTTTTGTGTTTTGTGTAATATTTTCAGTTCTGTGTGGAATATAAAATAATGTAAGCTTCCAAAATAAAATTAGGATGTCTAAAAAAAGCTGTGTTAATTTTTTTTTGCTCTGGTTAAAAGCACTTTTGAAATACTTTTAAAACAATGACTATTTTGTAGGCTGGCTAATAATTTTGTCCTCAACTGTATTTCCTTTTGAGAAGAGAATTTCTGTTTCATTGCTTTCAGCAGGATGGCTTAGGAGTGAACTCATGACTAGGTGGAACTTGCCATTCCTGTAAACAGTGGTGAAGAAGCTGGCTAGTGGGGCTAGGGTTAGGGGCACAAATCTAACATATATGAAGCATATATGCCATGCTAATTATGATATAAACAGCATATATAGTATCTCACAGAAGTGAATACACCCCTCACATTTTTGTAAATATTTTATGATATCTTTTCATGTGACAACACTGAAGAAATTACACTTTGCTACAATGTAAAGTATTGAGTGTACAGCTTGTATAACAGTGTAAATTTGCTGTCCCCTCAAAATAACTCAACACACAGCCTTTAACGTCTACCGCTGACCACAAAAGTGAGTACACCCCTAAGTGAAAATGTCCAAATTGGGCCCAAATTGTCAATATTTTGTGTGGCCACCATTATTTTCCACTCTCTGAAGCATGGAGTTCACCAGAGATTCACAGGTTGCCACTGGAGTCCTCTTCCACTCCTCCATGACGACATCACAGAGCTGGTGGAGTGCCCAGGGTTCCCACTATTTGGGCTACACCCAACCACCTAACACCTTTCCGAGGTTAACTGGGTCCACAACCTCTGCGTGGACCCAGTTATGACCTGTGTACTGTAGGGAGATACTGTATACCTCTGTCCTATTTGCTGTCCAACACAGAGGACATCTTGAGGGTCATTTTTTGGCACCCCTGGTGGACAACTTGGTGGAGGAGTTGTCTACTAGGCCTAGTACTTGTGTGCATGGCCCTCATCATAGGTAAGCCTGTATACCAACGCTAGGTACTCCATATGTGTGGATTTCTCATGCCTGGGTAACCTTGTATGATGTATAGTCAAGGTTAGACAGAGGTTAGGTTTCCCCTTGATAAACCCGGTGTCTTCCCCTCGGTAGATTACCTCTACCTAACTGCTGAGTATAGATGCCCTCTCTTGAGATAGGCACCTTCTCAGTAATTTTCCATATGTGTACTACCTGTCCGGTATGTCCATATGTTGTTTCTACAACATGACACGTATTACTAATAGGATGCAGTCTCCATAGTGTTCAGATGAGAGGATGCTTCCCAGCTTCTACTCAGCGGTTGGCCACCGCTTAGGTCTTATTGGTAAGTACCCTCTCCTGTCTATGCCGGAGGGTGCCTTACACATAAGCTGGAAGGTTATGACATAGCTGGACACTCCTAAGAGGCATGCTACAGCTTGCCCTCATCTTCTCCGTTTGGCTCGTAGCACAGTTCAGCTCCTGTGGTGCTTTGTATAATGACCCCTAGTTTCAACATCGACACAGCGTTGAGTAACCATCAGAAAGGGAACGTCTTGGTTGTGAATGTAACCCTTGTTCCCTGATAGAGGGATCGAGTTGTTGTGTCCCTCATGCCACAGCACTGAACTGCACCACTGGGGGTCATAACCATCTGTGACTCCTCAGCACAATATCTGAGTGAGTGTTGCACGGCAGCCCGCTTACATACCCAGATATCTGGGTAGAGCACTGGCACGCAAATTCCACTCTCCAATTTTCATATTTTCATAAAATATTAATGTCAATTCATTGTTCTATTATCCACCATTACCAGTGTGAGGGAAACAAATTTTATTACAAATGGGAAATATTAATAATTAGATCAATAAATGGTTTGGAGAAATCTTAGTCAATGTAATAATCTAACATTGATGTAATACTCTTATAGAGTATGTAGCAAGGATCAAAAGGATTAAGGACTCCGGATTATGAGCATGAACTTCCACAACATCATCATGTGTGATACAAACAAGACTTCATTAACTAGACTAAACACATACTAACATGCACACATACAGTTTAGAATAGGAAGAGGTTAAGGCAGATTTGAAATTTAGCACAAAATCTGGCAAAAGCTTGGAGATCTGTTGTAGACTTCTAGCTCAGCATTCTCATCCTAATAAAAGTCCTCAATAAACTCGGGAAAAGAGGAAGCTGAAGCAATTTTAGCGTTATGGATGTAACATTTGCAGCCTTTGAAAACTTGAAATATAAATGCTTAGAGAATGTATTTATTAACAATATACTAAACCATCTGTTTAAATGTTCCTAAACCCCTAAAGACAGTCCAGGCATCAGAAAAAATAACTTAATACATGTTTTCTGTTTTAGATGAGGGAAATATACTTGTGGTATGTATATGACAAAAAAGTAATCAAAAAAATCTTAATTTTTGTGTTCACATTTATGAGGATAAAATAATATGTAATAAGTTACAAGTGTGACATTTTTGTGAAAGCTGCAATTATCGGATTATGTAAAATCATTTAAGAAATGCTAGGAGTTTAAATCACAGGTTTCACTCATAGTCAGGTGGATTTGAGATGCTACATTTTGCACAACTGTGAGTATGATTGTTACAAGAAGCTGCAAACTGTGCAAAGATGTGTCAAAATTATTGCATTAGGTTATATTGTAAAAATTATAGCAGTATTGTTTTTCATTGTCAGATTGATCTCAGTATTACACTAGCCTATAGTCATTAATTTCATAATTATGTTCAGTATTTAGATAACAGTACCCCATAATGATAAAGTGAAAACAGTACCTTTGGCAGCAATTACAGCCTTGAGTGTTTTGGGGCATGACACAACAAGCTTTGGAGCTTGGTTTGGGGGGATTTTCTTCCATTCTTCTTTGCAAATCCTTTCAAGCTCAGTCAGGTTGGACGGGGACTTTCGGTGGACAGCCATTTTCAGGTCCCTCCAGAGATGTTTGATAGGGTTCAGGTTGTCTGTGTGCTTGTCTGTGTGGTGTTTTTGTCATGTTGGAATATAAGCCTTTGGCCCAGTCTAAAGTCCTGAGTGCTGTGAAACATTCTTTGATTTAAGAATGCATGTACACTACCAGTCAAAAGTTTGGAAACACTTTTTCTTTGTTCATATTTTTTTTATTTATGAATAATAGTAAACTTATCAAAACTATGAAATAACACAAATGCAACTTTAGGAATTATGTCGTGACTAAAGAAAATAAAAAATAAGGTAAAATAGGATATATTCTAGCATATTCAATATAGTCACCCTTTGTCTAGAATTTACAAAATTGACATTTTCCATCACCCAGTTTCTTAAGGAATCATCCTGATAAGATTTTAAAAGAGTTTAAGGAGTTCCCCTCCATCCTGTGCTCCTATTGGCTGCTTTTTTCTTCATTATTTGGTGCAAATCATTTTTTTTTTAATTGTAGTTTTCTAACAACAAAAATTAAATTGAAATGAATATGCTGGCAATTATATTTTTATTTTCACATTTTTAACATTTAATCAAATGTCTTCAGATTAAAAAAAATAAATAAATAAAAAACATTTCAGTCAAGTGTTTTCAAACTTATGCTGCCACCACCATGCTTTACTGTTGTGATGGTATTGGGCATGTGATGAGTGGTACCTGGTTTCCTTCAGTCTTGGTTTTATCAGACCAGAAAATCTTGTTCCTCACAGCCTGAGAGTCCTTCAGCTGCTTTTCTGCAAACTTCAAGCAGGCTTTCATGTGTTTTGCACTGAAGAGAGGCTTCCGTCTAGCCACTCGGCCATAAAGTCCAGGTTCTGGGTCATCTCTTTTAAGCCGGGCTCACACTGTGCGATTTTTGCCACCTAAAATCCTTAAAGATTTCTATAATCCTAGGCTAAAATCTGTTGTCCTTGATCGCTGGTTTAACGTACAGCTGATTAATTGCCATTATGATCTGTTTTTTCCTCCAAGTAAATTCTGGCAGTGTTAGAAGATTTCAAAATTTTCCTGCAGTGTGATTTCTGCAGGAGATATAGTGCTGGAAATACAAATCTCAGGTGAGATACCTCATGTTAAAACATGAGCGCTTGCCATACCACAGATAAGATAAAAATTCTGATATATTTTGTATGACTTTTATTTTCTTATCTTTTAGTTTAATTCTTTTAATAAAAATTAATAGTTTTGTTTGCTAGCTACCATTTTAGCGAGAGAGCACCGGTTTCGGATTGATGACACAAAACAAATCTTCTTGTGTAGGTCCGTTTTGTCACATCTTGACTGTCATACAGCCTGACATTATGACAACTGAGATCCTACTGTGTGACATAGTAATCATAGTAATCAGTAACATGTAATCGCAAATTATAATAGATGCGTATTTGACGTGTCCAGAGTACTTCCCCAAGAAGCTGAATACTTACCGGAAGGCCGTGGGAAGAAACCCCCCAAACGGCAAATTGAATACAAGCAGTATATTACAATGCTCGACCAGAAGGGCTCTCGCAGCATCCGACGGGAGCTCGGAAAGCTCACGGCGCCGGACGGACAAGCCCTGTCAGCAGTCAGGTAGTGTCGATATAAACAAAAGCAATAGTACTAGCAATAAAAGAATCCTGCAAATTACAAAACTGGCTGATTCTTTACTTAGTTCTCGAATGGTAATAAACAAATACATGGAAATGCTGAAATTGAAAAAAAAATGAAAATTGAAAAAGCGGTGCAGAAATTAAACAAGGAAACAAAACGGGCGCACCCACGTAACGGATGGGAGACGGAATAAGCACAAAGCAAAGCTCGACCGGAAGGGCTCTCGCAAGATCCGACGAGAGCTTGGAAAGCTCAGGGTGCCGGACAGGTAAGCCCTGTCAGCGGTCAGGTAATGAAACTGGTAGTACTAGCAATAAAAGGATTCTGCATATGACGAAATTGCTTGATTCTTTACTCAGGTGTCAACGATATTAAAGGAATACAGGGAAAATCTGAAGCAAATTGAAAAAGCGGGAAAGAAACGAAATACGGATGTAACGGATGGGAAGCAGAATAAGGGCAAAATGAAATGCAGCATCCAACGGGAGCTTTAGCTGAGATGTTTGCAGCATCAGACGGGTAAACCCAGCCAGCGGATGGGTAGTTTCGAAATAAACAAAGACAAATGGATCCTGCGTGTTTTGATTCTGCATTCTTTACTCAGGTCTTAACGGTGTTAGACAAATACACAGAAAATCTGAAATGGAATTTGAAAGCGGTGTAAGAATAATATAAAGAAATGAGGAGGGCTGGCTTGCGTAACAGACGGGAAGCGGAATAAGGGCAAAGCTAAACGTGACCACTCAACCGGGAGGGTTTTCGGTATATATAAACGATATATATATATATATATATATATATATATATATATATATATATATATTTTTATATTATATTATGCACCCCTGCACAATTATTAGTTGGATTACATGACTGTGCTCCTCCTGAACTTTGTTAAATAAACTTAAATAAAAATTCCTCCGACTGCTCAGGTTGCCTGGGCGACCAGCTCTCGGAAGAGTCCAAGTTTTGTGACACTTGCCCAATCAATTTAATTTTATTTCACTTTGTGATTATAGGGTACTGAGTGTGAATTGATGAGGAAAATGGATTTAAACGATTGTAATACCAGGCTGGAACATAACAAAACCGAAAAAAGTGAAGGGAGACTGAAAACTTTCTGAATTTGCTGTATATATTACTGCATTCTATTCAAATGCAGTAAGAATGACAACAGTGTAGTAATCTGTAAATCCCCATGGTGTTTGCATACTATTTATTTCATTATTAATTAATAGTGTTATTTATAATGTGTTATTAGGATGAAACAATTTCTAAAAATGTTGTGATATATTGCTGTGATCCATTTCAGGCTTACCATATAAGTAAATAATCTATAAGCAACATCATGGTAAACAAATGTGTGCCAGTAATACACATTTCATATGAAGTGCCTGTAATGGTCATGTCCGTAACCCATTAGCATGGCTGCTTAGAGCAAAGAAATGAGATGAATTATTGATAATGATTAGCATGGACATAAGTTGGAGCCCATCTCACGCTGCTCCTCCGCCAAATCATGCTGCGAACCCCACGAGTGCAGCCCTTGCTCTGCCTCAGCAGAAACTGGACTCGACCTGCGAGGTGCAGTTGTCCGGCTCCCATCTGAATTAAAGAGAGCAAGGCGGGAGAGGAGCATATTAAGTGGAAGCGATTCACACGGAGGGCAGTCCGTCCGATTTCGCATGCCCTGCTCCCAAACAAAATACACACATATAATTTTGCTTTCTTTGTTTCTAGCTGCTCTTAGCGCTCATATCTTCTAGCGCTCATATCTTCTTTTTTTCCCCTCACACTCAGACCTGACTAACATGCAGACAAACGGACATCCTGAAGACAAGAAGCTGATGACGTATTTTGCAGGTGCCTTTTAAAGGGTTTGTGGTGCCAATGCTTTCTCACATGACCTTGACCTGCCTATAAATAGGACTGATTTTACACGTGTTCAGACTCGGGCACGCCTGAAGCGCGTTCCCCATAGCATCAAGCTGAGGCAGCGTCGAGTTCCCTCGAAAGGGAACTTGGATCTTATTCCATTAGAAGTCAAATTGATTTAATTTGTATTAATAGACCTGAGCGAATTTTAAAATCTTTAAATATGCTAGGTTTAGCTCCTTTGCTAGGAAATATGAATTTCAAAGAGTAAACAGGAGATAAGGAAGATAAGTCACAGATTCACATATTCACTAGACTAGAAAGTATTACAGATTTTACCTGTAAACTTAGCCATAGAAAAAAAAAACATGATCCCATGGATAAATGTTGATTGACCAAAGAGCGGGATCATGCTAAAGATTTCTATTAAAAGTAAATTGAGTCAAGATAGATATTGTTTTACTGTGTTAAAGGAACAATGGTAAATTAAAAAAAGCTGAAGGACACTACTTTTTAACAATAGTAAAAACTAGGTAATTCTAAGGTTTCTAGGTAATCCTAGAAACATTTAGAATCAGTTAAAAAAATAATAGGACAACATAATGTTGACAGGAAACAGGTAGAACCTAAAGGAATAGCTAATAAAATTCAGCAGAAGTAGCAGAAATTTTTAACTATCATTATACATTTTATACATGATCATTTTATTCATCAACAGTAGCAATTATGTGCACTGCCTTGTTAAATAATGTTACAAACCCAGATGTTTTCAAGGGGTAAGGGCCATAACATTAAAATGCTGATTATTAAAAGATGTGCAGAGGCAGAAAACGCAGACGCAAGTCGTTCTTACGTGCGCTCAAGTGGGGATTTATTTACAGTGCACCAGTGAAAGTAACAAAGAGGAAATCTTAAATATTTACAAAATTTGTACAGTAAGCAAAAGGGGAACAGCGACACGAGCGGTGCCAAATCAAAGAAACAATAAAAAAACAAGCTAGCTGTAGATTAATTCCTAAACTGCCTAGAAAACAAAAAGAGTGAAAACAAAAGTCTTCAGTGTCCAAGACGCCCTAACTAAGCTACTCTATCTACAAACAAAACTTCAGCGCAAGGCAGTCGGCAATTACATGTCTCTGTTTATGACAATAATAACATTCTCTTACCTCTCTAGGACGAGGAGGACTAGATTTCGTCCAGGAAGTCTGAGGCTGAGCAGACAGAACCATCGGAGTCTTCTCCGAGCGAGCAGATGAATAATCATTTTTTTATGGGTGAGAACAAACTCATCTGCGAGTACTGCTGCTTGAGGTAACACAGTTACCTTTTGCTCATTTAAATATACGACCACCAGCTCCGGTACACAGGCTTTAAACTCTTCAAGCAAAACTAATTCTCTTAAAGCACTGAACTTGCTCACTTTATTCGCTACTTTGTGTAGAGACTTTTTTATGGCTTGTCTTGCCTCTGACACAAGTTCGTAGGCACGGAGAATGGCAGCCTTCACTTTTTCATATTCTAAACTCTCTTCTAGGGGCAGAGGGGGAGCAAACCTCTTGAGCTTTGCCAGATAGCTTACACTGAAAGAGTAGTGGCCAAACATCCTTGGGCCAATGAAGAGAAAAAGATATTCGCTCACTGAAGCACTGAAATAAGAGTCTACCTCCGTTTCTCTAAATTGTGGAACTAATGTAATGTGTGCCTGACACACCTGGACCTTCTCCAGCACCTCCATCTGCAGCCGAGCAAAATTTAAACTTCGCCCCCTCTTGAGACTCAGTGGAGACAGTGGGAGAGAAGGGATCAAAGGGCGACAAGACGGGTTTGGCCTCGGTCTCAGCCAACACGGTCTTGCCACGCACCTCATCACCAGAGACAGAAAGACGCTTGTCAGCACCGAGAGGGCCTGCCTCTCCATCCTCTTCAGAAGACACTGTCAGCTCCTTCTTAACAGTCTGTCTGACCACAGGAATTTTGTAATGACTGGCAATGAGAAATAAATCATCCTTTCTGCACCTTTCTAATTGCTCTAAAGATGGATTAACAATAAAGTATTCCAAATCAAAAGAAGCAATAGTAGCAGTTTCTTACACCTCTTACAGTACAACGCAAACGGGCCTACAAACAGCGCACAGACCCAATGCTCAAAACACACTAACCTATACGACGGTTTCCACCTCATGCACAAAAATAAATAATCAATAACTTGGGAAAAAGAGGTTAATATCCCAGACGAGTCCCAATTCTGGAGCAGGGAGACCGTAAGGCATTACCCGGACAACTCACTCTGTGCATTCTACATCTCAAGCCTCAACAAGCAATCCAAAGCAAGCCTTCCTGCAGACGGTCCAAAGCAGGATTAGCTGCATTTGTGCAGACCCACTTCAACATCACCAGAAACCAGATATCCACCAACAGCAAGCAACATGACTGACATGGTTTTTGAGCCCCCCACAGACCCCACCATAATCATTGAGCCTGTACCTGCAAGAAGGACAGGAGTGGACATTGAGCCATGCCTTGGAGCTTGTGCCCCATAGTGAATCTGAGCAGGTGCGTAAGCTGATACCAGTGTGTGTCGCAGAGGGAGTAGTAGTGGAGTTTGGGGATGAAAGGAAACCCCACCCAGTGTGGAAATGGATAAAGCCTGGTGGAAATATAGAGGATTTTACTGGTTTGGGGAGTTAATATTTAATGTTTTTGTATCTCCAGTGCCCCCCATATCTCCAGTGCCACCCGTATCTTCAGCACTCCTTGTATCTTCTGTGTCCTTGCTAGCCCAGTGCTGAATCTTCTGTTTCCATGCTGGTTCTTCCTGTTTCCCCACTTCTCTATGTCGTTGGTAATCCCTCCCACCCTTCCTCTCCCACCTCCTCCTCTCCCCACCTGGCTCTCCAACTTCTGTGGCTGCATCTCAGTTGGTCATCCTCAGTGTGCCTTCCATGGTCACCACCATGGTTTCTCTCTTCCTTGACTCTGCCGTAGGGCCTTATTCTGGCTGGTCCCTGGCTCAAAACCTTGCCCCTTATGGCCTCTCCCACCCTCCACTTCCACTTGGACTACATTATTTACCTCTGACCGTTTTATTTTCCAATGTCCCCCTCCAGATCCCCCACCCTCCCTTCTCAGTTGTTGTGAGGACACCACTTCTGGGAAGGGGCAAACTGTTACATGTATGTATATGTTTGTATGTACACTCACCGGCCACTTTATTAGGTACACCTTGCTAGTACTGGGTTGGACCCCCTTTTGCCTTAATTCTTCGTGGCATAGATTCAAAAAGGTGTTGGAAACATTCCTCAGAGATGTTGGTCCATATTGACATGATAGAATCACACAGTTGCTGCAGATTTGTCGGCTGCACATTCATGATGCGAATCTCCCATTCCACCACATCCCAAAGGTGCTCTATTGGACTGAGATCTGGTGACTGTGGAGGCCATGTGAGTAAAGTTAATGTCATGTTTAAGAAACCAATCTGAGATGATCCATCTGAATGTCGCATCAGAAATCAAGACTCATCAGACCAGGCAACATTTTTCCAATCTTCTATTGTCCAATTTTGGTGAGCCTGTGCGAATTGTAGCCTCTCTTAGCTGACAGGAGCGGCACCCAGTGTGGTCTTCTGCTGCTGTAGCCCATCTGCTTCAGGGTTTGATGTGTTGTGTTTTCAAAGATAGTATTCTGCATACCTTCTTTGTAACAAGTGGCTATTTGAGTTATTGTTGCCTTTCTATCATTTATAACCAGTCTGCCCATTCTCCTCTGACCTCTGACATCAACAAGGCATTTTTGTCCACACAACTGCCGCTCACTGGATATTTTCTCTTTTTTGGACCATTCTCTGTAAACCCTAGAGATGGCTGCACATGAAAATCCCAGTAGATCAGCAGCGCTTGAAATACTCAGACCAGCCCATCTGGCACCAACAACCATTCCACGTTCAAAGTCACTTAAATCCCTTTTCTTCCCCATTCTGATGCTCGGTTTGAACTTCAACCGAGCAGAATGATTTTATGGAATCAATGGAATAAGACAAAAAAGATTTGTGCCTTTGTCAAATTTTAAATTTTTGGGTAAACTGTCCCTGTAAGTGTACTGCACTTTAAAACTTTTGTTCATTTCATAATTATTGTGATGCAGTAATTAGTGGTACTTATTAAATACAAATACTAACTCAAAAAAAAACACCTATGCATAACTCAGACTAATCATTAATTCATCATGCTGAAGCATAAAAAAACACACAAAACTTTGGCTTAATAAGATCTTCTGCATGAGCAAGTATAGCATTCCACGGCTTTTATACTAAATCTCACCACATTTATATACAACACTGTTGTCTTTTTGTTCTTGCAGTATCTCCTCTTAAGGTGCTTTCATAAAATTAGTGTAATATATACATTATTCATGAGTGTTCTTAATTTTTTTGTATCTTTGTAGTTCTTAATATTTTGTATAAATTCAAAAATGTTTATTTAAAAATCTTAAAGTTCTTCTATTTAAGGTGTTCTCATATTGTTTAATGTAAAGTACTGTTTGAACTGAAAGTTAAGTTCTATACTACAATAGACTATAAAGTATACATTTAACTGATTCTTGGTACGTCATTGATTTTGTTCAAATGTGAAATCCATACTTTGTGTTGCACATTTTTATTTACACAGTTTATTTTGATTTAATTGATCATTTCAATGTTCCAGTCTTGACTCAACTTGGGGGAAAAATGCTATTTTAAAAGAACCGGAAAAGTAGTATTTTTAATTTAAAAATGATTTGAGCATAATAGTCTAGTGTTTCTTTCCTTACATGTACTTTGACCACTTGCTGTTTTTCACCATTAGCTTTCCATTATACTATTTCTAGATTGCATTTTGTACAGACCAATATAATTACAATAACAATTGCATAACCATACAAAAAACATTTAGAATGTTTAAGTGAAGGGAACATTGTTTTTAAAAACTTTTTTATAATCTTAGAAAAACATTGAGAATGTTTATATAATAAGTGAATTGAATGTTCTAATCATGTTTTGAATAACGTTCTTATAACCAAACAATAACATTTAATACAATGTCTAAAAATGTTGTTTGAATGTTTTAAGAACCTTCAACAATAACATTTTTATAACTTACTGGAAATGTTAGGGAAATATTCTTAGAGCATTAATATAACGAGAGACTGGATCGTTCTGAAAACGTTTTTAATAATATTTGTATAACCAAACAATAACGTTAATACAATGTCAAAAAAACTGGATGTTTTAAACGTTCTAAGAACATTCAAAAATAACATTTTTATAACTTAATGGAAATGTTATGGACATGTTTTTATAACATTAAATTGTTAGCTGGGATGGGTTGACTTCTTACCTCTTAGACAGTTTGTTAGTATTAAAATAACGACTCATGATTCTACAAGAGGAGGATTATGAAAATGTATTATTACTCTTAGGCATAATAGTTTTGTCTGTCTGTTTGTTTAAAGCTGCACGGGAATGGAATGCTATACCAATAACTGTATCAGAACTAGATACATATACATTATTTAGAGTTGTGAAATGGTTAATTAGTACCCAACTTTAGAACTCAACTTTAAACTTGCTTTTGGGTAATTCTGTCACATTAACAGGAATGATTATTACAGGAATGATTATTAGTGTGCAGTGTAACTGTTAACTAATAGAATAAAATGAAATAAGAAGGACAGATGAGTGGAGGTTGAGATGGACTTGTGTTGTTAATCACTGCACTTAAGAAGTGATACATTGATGAGCGCTGTGTTCATTTGTGTTGAGGCAGGTTGATTGTGTGTTTGTTTGGGGGTGATTAAGAGCAGAATTAGCCGGCTGTCTTGAAGAGGGGGGCGGTGCATCCAAAGACCAGCCTGACCTTCTCATTTCATCCTCATTAGTATCACGTGTCAACACAACAGCAGCTCCTTAATCATCTGCAATCATCATTGGCCCTGGTTCAAACGTGCGCGCACACACACACAAATTTACTTAGTTTAAAAAATTAGGACACCCTGTGAAAGCATGTGTATTTTGTAACATTTTTTAATATATTGGTCATTTAGTCTCAATTTTAACAATACAGAGAAATTAAAGTAATACAGCTAAACAATTAAAACTGAAGAAAAGTCTTTTCAAGATCTTCTGTAAATGTAATTCTACAAAATGCCCATTTTAACTGAGGAAAAACATAGGACACCCTAGCCCCTAATAGCTAGTGTTACCTCCTTTGGCTGAAATAACTGCAGTGAGACGCTTTTTGTAGCCATCTACCAGTCTCTGACCTCGGTCTGAGGAAATTTTACCCCACCCTGCAGAATTTTTTCAACTGCGAGATGTTTGAGGGGTTTCTTGCATGTACAGCCCTTTTCAGGTCACTCCACAGCATCTCAATGGGATTCAGATCTGGACTTTGACTTGGCCATTCCAGGACTCTCCATTTCTGCCTTTTCAGACAGTCTTTGATTGATTTACTAGTATGTTTTGGGTCATTGTCATGTTGCATGGTCCAGTTCCGCTTCAGCTTTAATTTTCTTACAGATGGTCTCATGTTCTTCAAGCACCTTCTGATACACAGTAGAATTCATGGTGGATTCTATGATGGTGAGCTGACCAGGTCCTGCTGCAGCAAAGCAGCTCCAAACCATGACACTTCCACCTCCATGCTTCACAGTTGGTATGAGGTTCTTTTCCTGGAATGCTGTCTTTGGTTTACGCCGAACATGTCCTCTGCTCTGGTGTCAAATAATTCAATTTAGCAAAGATTTCCTCCTTGCACACCTCCCATGCAAGTTAAACTTGTGCAGTCTCTTTCTGATTGTAGAGGCATGCACTTTTACATAAACAGTAGCCAGAGCCTGCTGTAGGTCCCGAGATGACATTTTGTGGTCTGCTCTTGGGGTGAACTTGCTGGGGCGACCAGACCTGGGCATGTTGGCAGTTGTTTTGAAAGCCCTCCACTTGTAGACAATCTTCCGGACAGTGGAATGGCTGATTACAAAATCTTTTGAGATCTTTTAAAATCCCTTACCAGACTCATAGGATGCTACAATTTTTTTTTCTGAAGGCCTCTGACAGTTCTTTTGCTCTCACCATGGTGCTCACTCTCACTTCAACAGTCAGAATCACACCAAACTAAAATGTCTGAGGTTTAGACAGGGCAAGCCTCATTCAAAATGCTGAGTAACAATCTACTAATTATGTGCACCTGGTGTGATACACCTGTGTGTGATTTGAGCCATTTTAAGAGGGAATACATGTGAGGGTGTCCTAACATTTGCCTCAGTTAGAATTCCTCATTTTGTGGAATTACATTTTACAGAAAATCCCCTCTTCAGTTTTAATTGCTTAGATATTACTTTAATCTCTCTATATTGTTAAAATTGAGATTAAATATCCATATATCCAAAATGTTGCAAAAATGTTACAAAAATACACAGGCTTTCATAGGGTGTCCTAATTTTTTTACATGACTGTATCTGTCCAATTCTGATTACAAATATAAACATATGCACTGCAAACATAACCAGTTTTCCCAAGAGCTAAATGCATAGTCTTTTGCTAAATGCATGAAATAAAGAACAGACTTTGTTTGGTACACAGGATACCCATGCAACAATTTACACTGCTTCAGTGTTATTAACATGCATCCATTTACATTTACATTTATTCATTTAGCAGACGCTTTTATCCAAAGCGACTTACAAGTGCGGAATACAACAAGCGAGTCAATCTGAAGATGCAACTAGACACAATAACTGCTCACAATACAAGTTTCAGACATTGCTCAGAGTATCATATGCTACAACAAGGGAGAGATTTAAAGAAAAGAGGGATAGGAAATGAAGGGAAAGAATTTTTTTTAAAGATGAGGTTAAGTGCTCACGAAAATGTCCTTCTGTGCATCCATGTGCATCCAATGTCCTTCTCATTCAGAGATGTATTATTATTGCAGTTGAGTGTTTCATTGGTAAACAGTTTTGTTGGCATGTCATGTCATCTCACACACCCTCATTTATTGAGACACCAACAGGCCAAAGTGCAATAGATTTAAAAGAGAGGAGGTCTGATCAGAGAGATTTGACATATGTCATGTTTTTCTATATAGTAGTTGGTAGCTTAGCTCGCAACATTTTTCAGTAGCTTGCTTAATGCTGCAAATATCAAACCAACACTAACCAGCATAAACTAGCCTGGACCAGCATGAAATTTCAATCTGGTCTAAGATTGTTCAAGTTCAATTTATTTATATAGCGCTTTTCACAGTGGCACACTGTTACAAAGCAGCTGTACAAATGAAAATATCCAAAAACATATAACAGTGAAAACTGAAATTGAAAGTGATGGAGAAAGGAGAGAAAATTAGGAAAAGGAAGAAAATTCAAAATTGATAAAATTAATAAACAATTATAAAAACACAATGTACAAAGCAAATGTTCTAAGCTAATATCAGCAGTCTTCCGGTAAGCAAGCCAACAGGGCAATAGTGGCAAGGAACCAAAACCCCAGTGATATATAAATGGAGAAAAAAAACCTTGAAAGAAACCAGGCTTAGCAGTGTCAGTTCTCCTCTGGTAAGCTAATGCAGCAGTCCTTGCAGTTAAAGCTAAAATAAAAAAGATGTTCATCACATATTCCTGGTGCTTTGGGTGGGCCAGGTGTCACTGTAGTCATTGCTCTATGACACGAGGATGAGCACCTGACTGTACCGTAGCAGGGGCAGTTTTCAGGAGGAACTGGAGCTTGGGTAGATCTGTCGGATGTTGAGTCCATCTGTAGACGTAATCTATAGCTACTCCGGGATTAAAACCCCGGGATAGAAAACCAAAACAGAGAAAAATTAGCGTAGCTGCTGTTCATAATGTTAAGAGCATAAGATTTTATTTACTTTGAGGTAGAATGAGAAACAAGTGAAGCATTATGAGAATGCTTGGCTAAAGAGATGTGTCTTTAAACTAGATTTGAACTGCGAGAGAGTAACTGAGCCCCAAACAGCATTGGGCAGGCTATTCCAGAGTTTAGTAGCCAAGTGCGGAAAAGCTCCGCTGCCTTTAGCGGACATTGCAATTCTGGGAATGACCAGAAGACCAGAGTTTGTAAGAGAGCGTAAGGCACGCATTGGCTTGTAGCGTGAGACAAGATCAGTTAAGTACATAGGGGCTAACCTGTTTAAGGCTTTGTAGGTAGCAGTAGAATTTTTATTTTTAGAAATTATAAATTTATTTTTAACAGGTAACCAGTGCAAATCTGACAAAATTGGAATTATATGGTCATATTTCTTTGACCTGGTAAGAACTCTAGCTGCTGCGTTTTGGACTAACTGTAGCCTTTTTATTAAGGAAGCTGGACAGACATCTAGAAGTGCATTACAATAGTCCAGTCTGGAGGTCATAAAAGCTTTTGTGCATCAGAAGTAGATAAAATGCTACACATCTTAGCAATGTTTCTTAGCTGGAAGTAGGCAGTTTTTATAATATAAGCCACATGGTTTTCAAAAGACAAACTACTGTCTAATATGACACCCAGGTCTTTAACAGTATTAGTATTAGTATAAGTGACATTTCCTTGCCAATCTTACTATCCTTGAGTAAAGTATGTCCCTGCATTTCTCACATGTGAAACCTCAATGCTGACAGAGAAGGCTACACTAAACATGTGGCAAACAGTACATGTAACAATAACAGAAGAAGATGTCATGACTTACTGTGTGTGTTGATTTATTATGACTTACCACAGTTGTTTAATGAACTCAAAATAGATGAAACACAGGAGAGAAAAGACAGTAAACATAGAAGAAAAGCTAACCGGCTAGCATGAACCTAACAGAACTGTTATCTATAGTATATAACAGTCAAAAGCTAACAGTGTCTGATTAATTTATTATAATCAATACAGCAACAAATTACATTTAACAATTTAGACACAAAGGAGTAATGAGAAAAGAGAGTAGTATGAAAAGAGGTTCAGAGCAAATCAGGGGGCAAACCACAAACCAGCCTTTGCGGTTTGCAGAAAGGGAGACAGGAACCTGGAAATTGGTGGTATTTGCACAGCAAAGACTGAAAGAAAAACTGACATAAGACAAAAAAACTGAGAATGAACAGAGGGAGTGAGAGGAAACAAGAAACAGGTGGCACTAATTATCAGAAGAAAGTGGTCACAATGATCTATTTGCACCTAACAGGAAAACCCACCAATGCAACAAGCACATGGAATTTGCAAAACAAGAAACAAACATGCATGGACCCAGAAAGACACTGCGAGAAAGGGAGAAAACCGAGGTCATCAGCCAGAAGTCCTGTCAATGCAATCATATCATTTACTTTATTTCATATGTCTTTCTGCTTTTCGGTAGACATGGTTCTTTGTTTTAGTAATTTATTGTTCGTAGCTTCTCATGCCATTTTTCTTCAAAGGATTCTGACAAGAGTCTGTTGTTTACCAGCACGAAGTAGTAAATTTTGTTTGCTGATTTTGAGTGTCTTTAATGTGTTTTTGTAAACCTGTGTATTGTGTATATTATGTATGTTGTGTAATGTGTATATTGTTTGTATCTATATTGTTACCTGTACACTGTATATTACTGTTATGTATTTATTTGCATCACTGATCTCCAGAAACATATTTCATACAATGGTTCCCTCAAAGCATGAAATCAAAGTTTCACCATTCAAACAAGCATAGTGAGTTTTAGGATATTCAGATAGCAACATGGATATCAATGTTGACAATGGGATACAATAAATAAAATGCAGGCCGAAGCATTACAGTGCCATCACCACTTGGTGCTTCCAAGGGAATGATGTATAGTTATCACAAGCATTTCACTCCAAACTAAGAACTATTTCAAAGTCTGTTTGAAGTCTGTTGTAAGTAACAGACATTCACCTACCAGCTGGTGGTGCTATGACTGTGACTCACAATAGAAACATCATTGTGATCAGCCCACAACACCAAACGTATTTCCCAAGTTTGATATACATCACTCAATACATGCAGCAGATATGAGACACTTCTGTTTTCCGTTTTTGCCATTAATTTATTCACTCACTATGTCAACAACGTTCCAAATATTGAATATCCCTTCAGAATTTAGCATCTTACATGTCTTGGCATAATATTTGCCAAATTTGGTGACAAGGCCCTAGGCATGTATTTAAAATTCAGAGACAAAAAAATTTACATTTAATCCAAAAAGGCTGATTTCCTGTTGGGCAGAGCTAATGTTTATAATATTAAAAGTTGTCAGCATGGTGAGAACAATACATGTACCAAGTTTGGTGACTGTAAGCAAAATTAACCTGTCACTTGGGGCGCACAGATCCCCCCACCCAGCCTGAGCAATGTCTAAGCTTTTGCCCACACCTAACGGCTGACCACTATGATGTGTGTGCCAAATTTTGTCATTTTAAGCATGTTAGGTTCCTTAAATGCATCTAAATGTGGTTTTAAAATATATAAAACTGATATATTGCCATGGCAACAATGTTTAAGATATCACAAATCCTTTTAGAACTTTATATCAAGCATGTCTCTACATTATTCTGACCAAATTTGAAGTGACTTGGCTAAATTAAATTCTATTTTATTTATACAGCACTTTTTACAATGTTGCATTGCTTCAATACAGCTTTACACATAATGAAAAAAAAAAAAATTGTATTTGTTATTATGAGATCAAATTAATTAGGGATACTAGGTTTGTAGCCTATATTATTCTATATTATCTATGAAGCCTAAGTTAACTATTTTAAAGTTTCTTTTAAGTGACACACTTCCTGTTGCCAGTTGGTGGTGCTATGACCCTGACTCACAGTAGTCATATCAAAGTCATCAGCCCACCACAATAAACATATTTGCCACGTTTGACGTCAATCGCTCTATGCATGCTATAAGTGTGACTTAGAAAAGCCACATTATTGTGATCAGCCCACAACAACAGATGTATTTCCTAAGTTTTATGTAGATCACTCAATGCATGCAGAAGATACAAGACACTTCCTGTTCTATTTATTGTCATAGATTGATTGCCTCACCATGGCAACTCCATTCAAGATATCAATAATCTGTTCACAGCTTAGCATTTTAATATTGCTTCTTTTCTCCTAACCAAGTAGGAAGCAACTTGGCTAAATTTAATATGACTCTTTTAAATGCTGTTTTAAGGGACATAGTTCTTTCTGCCAGTTGGTGGCACTGTGAGTCACAAAATGTATGTCATCAGTCCCTAGGACCAAACATACAGCTCAAGTTGTCACTCAACAAATCACTCAATGCATGCAGAAGATATGAGCCACTTCCTGTTTTATTTTTTGCCATAAATTGATTGCCCTCACCATGGCAATACTGTTCGAGATATGTAAAAAATACAATTGCAATTTAGCATTTTCAATGTCTTGGCATAATATTTGCCAGATTTGGTGACAATCCCATAATTCCCTTAGGAAGAGTATTGTAAAAATCAGAGTAAACAGAAAATCAGAGTTCTTGGAATAAAAATCAGAGCCTAAAAATTGACAAAAAATCCACATACTATGCAAAATGGCTGACTTCCTGTTAAGCAGAGCTAATGAATGTAATTTTGAAAGTTGTCCGGCTTGATGAAAACAATACTTGTACCACGTTTGGTGACCAAAGGCAAAACTAACCTTAACTTTAGTCAAAAGACGGTACTACAGAGCCCCCACCACACCCATGTCTAAGCTTCCCGTTTCCCATTTTTGCCATAATTTTACTGCACTACCGCACTTAATTTTTGCACTTTCAGTGCTTGGGTGCCAATAATCCTAATGAAAAATATAGCTGCAAGCAGCAATTACGGAGCCAGGCACACCAGAGGCAACATGAGGAGCATGGCAAGGAGCACCAGATCAACTGCAACAATGAGTAATTAAAGCAAGTTTTGGATGATTGTAACTGAAATAGCTGAAAAATCATTAATACAACCTCTGGTAATATGATTTAATGGTTTGTCACTCTTGACCAATAGGTGGCACTGTTACCAGTTGCAGTTTGGTTTCTTTCCATCAAATTGATGCCAGCATGGTCTGAAGATGATATGAGTCAAATTTGGTGAAAATCAGACTAAACGGTCTATGAGGAGTTTGAAAAAGTAGGTTTTTGACATTAATCAAAATGGCGGACAGGAAGTGTGGCCAATTTTGGCATAATTGGCATCAACGTTCTCAGCATGACCCAAGAAATACAATAAGATCAATTTCATTACAATAATCCATTTTCATCAGAAGTTATTAGCATATTAATTAGCAAATTAATTAATTATTAGCATATAATTCCATTATAACACAAGGTGGTGCTGCCCCCAAACTTTCTGAGTACTGTCAGGGCATGGTGCCGAAGATTCACATACCAAGTTTCATAGCGATACGCCATTGTGTTCATAAAATATAGAATTTGTTTGACAAAATTCAAAATGGCCTGCACCCAAAATGGCTAACATGCGAAAATTGGATATGGTTTGACTCGGCATGATGCACCAAATCTAAAGAGACCACAATTTTTGGCCAAACCATTCAGAAGTTATAAGCTAAAATAGCCATTTTTTCATATCTCCTGACCACTAGGTGGCACTGCGCCGAAACACTGCAGGTAGCCACAGGTCATGTTTGTTACAACACACACCAAGTTTGGTCTCAATATGCCAAACCTTTGCAGAGATAAAGGCTCACATGCATTTTTGTGTGCTCTTCGTCAAAATGTTTGTGCGTTATTCGAGAACGGTTTGACAAATCGACTTGAATTTCATAACTTTTTGTCGGCATGGTCTGAAGATGTGCAATCGAATCATCTTGAGCCAAGGAATCAGAAGAAAAAATAATTTTGTTTCTAGCCCTCTAAGGTTCAAAAATTATTAGCATAAACATGAGTGAAACTTTGGACAAGTGGTGGCACTAGAGAGTTTAAGTTAGAGACTTCAAATTTGCAATAGTTAATAAGGGGACTGTCCTCTATCAGTGTGCCAAATTTCGCAACTTTCCTGCAAGCAGTTCTTGCAGGAAAATGCCATAGACTCAAGAGCGGAAGAAGAAGAAGAAGAAGAAGAAATCTAATGGATACAATAGGTGCCTTTGCACCTTTGGTGCTTGGCCCCTAACAATAGGGCCCTTCATGCTTTCAGTGAAGATGGGACAAAGTAGTTCACCCCAAAGTAAAACTGTAGTCATCATGTACTCACTTTTATATTGTTCAAAACCCATACTGTATTACGTTCTTTACTTTGAAAAAGACAAATACACAAAGTTCTGATTAGATAAGCATTGTTGAATCTGTTAAATACACTGTGCAGTCTAACAATGTTAATATGTTAAGCTGAGGCACCGTTTGACTTAAATAATCCTTTAATTATGTTTATTGCTATATTTACTTTTATTATTGCTCATTTTAGTTAACATTAAATTAAAATGAACAGTGTTGTTAAATATAACTTTTTATTGAATATTGGCAATGTTTTGCATAGTGCTGTTTTAGGTTACAATTACAATATACATGTTACAATATGCCTCTAATGACTTACTGCTTTAATGGGAACAGGACAGCATAGATTTACATGGCACAGCTTTTTGACAAATGTACTGCTATGGCACCCTGTTACCTCAAAGATGACATTAAAGTGTGACAAAAAGCCTTATTATGAGCTATAAGTTCAAACAAAGATGATGAGTATATCTAGGACATGGAGAAGAAATGTCAAGCATTTCATCAGGCAGTGGCTGTAAATTGTGATTTTGGGGAATATAACACAATCCTGTGTTATCTAAAGGTCTCTTTGTTTCTAGTTTCTAGTGTCTTTTCTTAGTGTAATGAGGTGTACAAAAGATGGAGGCCTCTGTGTGTGTGTGTGTGAGTTGGCATGGGCATTTAGCCTTCGCTTAAGGCATGTCAACACTGGCATGATTTCTATGAAGACTCAAGCTCGATGTTTCACATGAGCTGTGTGTACCCAACTCAGCACAGACAGAGCAATTGTTACACAGCTGATGGGACAATTAACTAACTCATTCTCATGACAGTGTGCTGCTATACTGGTTACATAGTGATTATGTCAAGAGTGTGTAAAGGGGCTCATAACAAATGAAAAGACAGATTTTGTGTACAGTTTATAGTGCAGTTGAAACATTAAAGTCACATGGATAAAACTATCTTGTTTCCTCCTGTGCAGTATTGGATATATTTGGAGCATCGCACATTTAATTGTTCAGATTCCCTGGAGTCATTTTCACTTTTACTCTTAACTGAGAGTGCTCTTAAAAAATCCTTACTTTATTATTGATTTAACACAAAGTAACTAGCTGCTGTTTTCTGAGTGGAGGATTTTTTTCTGGTCAGTAATCAAATATTACTGTAATTAGACAGAACTTATAATTTTAATGATTGTATTGCATGTACAGTATATGAGTTTCACAGACTATATGTATTAACTTAATTAAAATAGGAACAGAGGACATGATCTTGCTTCCGTTTGTTATTATCACATGCTCCAGCATTGAAACAGCTCACAACTCAGGAATGTATGGCTGGAATGTACTCAGCCGAGTCCCACCTTGTTACTTGACTACATCCTCCCCAAGCTCTCGAGGATTCTGCGGCAGATTGCAGACTCAATTATTCCCCTGTCAGGTGATTATCTTGAGGTCTTAATGTAATCGTCTGTTCACACATAGCACATTTCATTTACGCCCGCCACCACCAAACAAGCTGCATATTCAAATGACCAGACACCTCATTGCTGCCGAACAATGTCAACTGTAAAAGAACACCAGCTGAAGGCAATTACACATGTTCAGAGCCAGCTATGATTACTCTCACAGCGGCATTTATGCCACAAGCATGGGACTGTTCAGGAAAAAATTAAATTTAATGACAATATGCTTGCTGTACAACTCTCCATACCCCCCTTAACCACCCCCTCCTCTCTGCTGTTGTCTGCTCATCCAAGCTGAGGCCCATTAAACCTTATAGGAGTCCATTATCAGCCCAGCGAAGGGTTGTGCTAGGCCTGTGGAGAGAGTCAAGTCTCTCTGCACTTTTACAGATGCAGCAGTGTTGTTGCATTGCAGCAGCACATGGAGCACCAAACAACCACAACATTTACATTTACATTTATTCATTTAGCAGACGCTTTTATCCAAAGCAACTTACAAGTGCGGAATACAACAAGCGAGTCAACCTGAAGAGGCAACTAGACACAATAAGTGCTCATAATACAAGTTTCAGACATTGCTCAGAGTATCATATGCTACAACAAGGGAGAGATTTAAAGGGATAGGAAATGAAGGTAAAGGATTTTTTTTTTTTATGATGAGGTTAAGTGCTCACGAAAGAGATGTGTTTTCAGCTGTCTTTTGAATATTGCCAGGGATTCTGCATTACGGATGAAGGCAGGAAGATCATTCCACCAGCATGGAGTAGTGAACGAAAATGATCTGGAGAGTGATTTTGTGCCTCTCTGTGATGGTGCCACAAGCCTTCGTTCCTTCTGTGATCGCAGGCTTCTGGTAGGAGCATAGACTCATAAGAATGAGTAAAAGTAGGAGGGTGCTGACCCAGTGATAGATCTGTAAGCAAGCGTCAAGGCCTTGAACTTGATGCGAGCAGTGAGCAGTAGCCAATGCAGAGAGATGAGGAGAGGGGTGACATGGGCTCTTTTGGGCTCGTTGAAGACGAGACGCGCTGCAGCGTTCTGAATCATTTGTAGAGGCTTGATTGTGCATGATGGCAGTCCTGCCAGAAGAGCATTGCAGTAATCAAGCCTAGAAATGACCAGAGCCTGGAAATTGTGTTGCGTATTCTGTTAGAAAAGGCCTGATTTTCCTGATGTTATGTAATGCAAATCTGCATGACCGAGCCGTCTTAGCAATGTATTCATTGAAGGTCAGTTGGTCATCAAAGATTACTCCAAGATTTCTGGCCGAATTTGATGGGGTAATTGAAGATGTACCTAACTGGATGGTGAAATTGTGATGTAGGTACAACGTCAGTGAATTACCCAGCTCAGGTGGAGATGGTTCTCAACCTACATATTAGACAAAGTTTTCACATAATCAGATGGCTTATATTTATTCTTTAACGTATGAATATTTTAATTTTACAGGATTTTTGCCTTAAACAGTGCTGGGAAAGTTAATGTGAAAAGCTACAAGCTAGCTCCTCATAATATAGGTTAAAGTAGTCACCCTTTGCCTAGAATTTGCAAAATTGTACACTTAGCATTTTATCATACAGCTCCTTGAGGTTTTATAGAGCCTTTTTAAACAGTACTAAAGGAATTTCTTTAGTACTGTTTAAGGAATTTTCCTCTATGCTGGACTGTTCTTGGCTGCTTTTTATTCATTATTTGGTCCAAGTAATCTGAAATGGTTTTTTTGGTCCAAAAATGTTTTTAGTATTTATTTCTTAAATATTTTTTTAAATATGTAGCTCAGCTCTCTGTGGTTCCTTTTGATGAGCTCATGCTGTCAGCATCAGATAACGATCTGAGGACTGTCATCCAGGCTGGTGTTGAGGCAGATCAGCCTTTTTCGTCCACTGTAAAGAATTTCTCATGCTGTCAAGAAGCTGATTTTCTGACAGTGGGGAGTCCTCTAGATTCACAAACTGTTAGGCCTCATGGCAACAGTGGCCAATGTGATTCCATTGGGCCTATTGCATAGAAGACCATTTCAGTTCTGGCTAAAAAAATGGGTTTCATCCCAAAAAACAAGAGAAGGATGGTAAGAGTTAGTTGTCGAAGGCTTCATACTATGTGCATCAGACCCCAGTTTCTCACCTTGGGTCCCACTCTAGGGGCACAATACGATGCAAGATTCTCATGACCCAGTCCATGGTCTGCAGGAAGGCCCCCATCTCTCATGGCACATAAATTACTAATTGAGGGCAGTGCTTTTGGCATTAAAACACTTCCTTCCACATCTCAAGGGCCAACACGTTCTAGTCTGGATGGACAACACCACAGTGGTCTTGTATATAAATCACTAAGTAGGGCTGCATTCACGCCCCCTGTTCAGGCTGGCGCAGCAGATTCTTCTCTGGGCAGAGACCAGACTGCTCTACGTCACAGCGATGTGCATCCCAGGATATGCAAATCTGGGAGCAGATATCCTGGTGAGGCAGAGGCCCGGGGAGTGGAGGCTCCACCCATGAGTGGCTGAGCAGAAGTGGAGCTGAAGTGGCCTCTGAGTATTCAGCTCACTGTCCCCCTCTGGTTCGCCTTTTCACCAATAGCCTTGGTAGGGCCGCTCTGGCCAACCTGATTCTGGTTCTCAGACCTAATATCTCTCCTGTATGGAATCACTTGGGTGCTTCCAGTCCGGAGGGGTCTTTTCTTTCAGGCTTGGAGGTCGGTCTTTCAACCCCAGCCAGAAATTTGGAAACTGTCGGTTTTGGTCCCTGAGGGAAGCCACCTCGTAGATGATGGTATATTCTAAGTTCCAGTGCACTGTCCAAAGGTGACTGCAGGCTCTGAAGTGGCAGTTCTGTGTGTCGTGGTGTAAGTAACACCATGTGGACCTGGTTTACTGCCCTATTGGTTCAGTGCTGGAATTTATTAAGAGCGCCTCTTTGCGCCTCTCTGTTTTAAGGGGCTTATCTTCGTCTCCATTTCACAGTTTGTATTATTCCACTGGCCTATGTTTGTAGCATTTCAGACCTGAGTATGTAAGTGGTGTTTAGTAGAAGCAGAGCAGGAAGTTAAGATTTTGCCTGGTAGTGTTTTTCTTGCACCTAAGGAACAAATTATAAACCCAAAGAACCCAATAAAATATGGAAACTTAACGATTAATTTTTATCTGAAACATATGTTAGTCTGCATCAGTTTATATATATCTGTATCAAATGGTGACCTGCAATGAATTTTCATTGGTGTATATATTGGTATTTATTGGTGGTGTATATATTTTTTTATTGAACAAAATGAGTTTTTGTTAAATGGCTAAAGAAATGGCCTTAAATGGCCTTTTGTGATTCACCAGAACAAATATAACACAGTACTGAGTGCAAGAGATGTGTGTAAGTGCACTGCAGGTCAGTGAGCTGGTAAGGAGTGTTGTGATGTATTGTTAGGTATTGCCAGTCAAGTGGGGTGTTCAGCTATATTACAACATACATTGAGAGATGAGGGATGGGTGTCTTGTAAACAGGTGACAAGTGTCCTGGATGACAATTCCTAATCCATCACTGTTCTGTCGGAACCACTGGCTGAGATGACTGACGTGGTCAGTCAGAGACTCTGGGTCCCGGGGGACATCTGCTGCATGTCAATTCACATCATAGTGTGAGCAGCTGCGAGAGGATGCCTCACCAACAAACACACAAACAAACAAATCATGCAGAAAGGATTTTAACTGGTTTTACTTCACGACCCAGATTTGACGTTGAACATCAAGTGGCAACCCAACATTACATTCCAGTAGCTTAAATGGAAGAGCATGACACCAACAACGCCAGAGTCATTTGTCTGATTTCCCAAGGAATGCATAGACTAATAAAATGTATATCCTGAAACACTGCAAATTGCAAATAAACACTATTATTAACACAAACCCTGTTTTCCTTGCAAGCAAAGCTCTAGATTATTTTGTCTTGCTTGTTGCTTTTACCTTTTTCTTTTTCTCTCACTTCCACTTAATGTCAGGTCGACCAGCCTTATACTTCCTGTTCTTCACACTCTCAAGGACATACCACTTTATCTGGGGTGTTTACTTGTAGTTACAAATGCTTAAAAGTCTTATGGTACCAATTAAGGTAGAATTATTCAGCTCTCAAAACTAACTCAGATATAAGATTTATTTGAAAGACATGGGCAAAACAAGATACTGTTCTCAAACTTCACATATATTAACTCCTTAAATATTAATAAGGTCATTAAGAAGAGGCATTAGGGTGAAACAGGGTAAATCTAGTGTAATCTGCCACCTCCTGGTCAGTAGTAAATGTGTACTAATACAATATTTAAATAAGCCACTTTTATGTCTGAATATTATTTAATTAATTACATTTAGGCCTTTAACAAATGCTTTTATCTAAAAACAGAACAAAGCACAATGAAGAGATATGAAGAGTAATACATGCTAGAAGAGAGAGTTGTCCTTTTGTTCTCAGTGTGATCATTCAGTTCTCAGCATTCAGTTTTTAGTTAATTGGGTAGATTTATGAAGTGTAATTTATTTAAAAATAACAAAAACACTTTAAATAAAAGTTTAGGTTTAAAAAGGAGTATTAGTAGATACAGGGTTATGAAAATCAGATGGCTTCACTCTGCTGCAGGTCAGACTAATATATATATATATATATATATATATATATATATATATATATATATATATATATATATATATATATATAGCAGTGTGAAGCCATCTGATTTTTGTTGTTTTTTTCCTGTTGTCTTTTTGATTGGATGGGTTTCAGCTGTGTGAATTTATGAAAATAAGTGAAAAGTTTAGTATAATATGCTACCTGTCATGTATCATTTTATTCAGAAACCTAATACAATTTTAGTTGTAATCTTAGTTGTTAATTAGTATAAGTCATATATGCCTTGGCTGAAAAACAAACAATATTCAATGATACCATGTATTCCATGTATTTTTTCTATTTTCTAGCTGCAACAATGCAACATTGTTAAAAAAGCTATATAAATAAGGTAGATATTAGTTCTGAGAAAGCTCTAGCATTGTTTGTTTGCAGGTGATACATGCTTTTATCTAATGCAGTGACATTCAGACATTAAGTGTGCATAAATAGACAACTTTATTAAGCTCTCCTGTGATAATGATGCTGAGGTTCATGGTTGGAGAATGGCATATGTGCACGCTTATTAGGAAAAGTGGAATTTGGGTGAAATGTAATGAATTTGATGCTGCCTTCTGGTCAATGATGTTGGTCTTGTAATAAATATGCCCTGAAGGTCACAGGAAAAGCTGGATAAATAAGCAAAAGGTAAATGTTTTGATGTATTGCTTTATGTATGTATGAGGGAGCTCAGTGGAAAGTAGGGAGAAAAAAATCAATAGCAGCATAACACTGATTTAGTGTGTGTCATAAAACATAAGTAAATGCTCAGAGATGGAGTGAAGCAAAGTCTCAATTTAATCTCCACTAAAGCTGAACTGTAAAGGGGGGTGGCAGTGAGTACAATAAAATCTATAGACAGACAAATAATTGTCATATTAGGACTCTCTGCATGCTGTCGAGGGCCACTAACGCTCATTCATCATCTGGCTAACTGCAACAGGAATCAAATCACAATTAAAATGTGCTCAATATTATCTCTGAAATGTTTGGCAAGCATAAATTTTTCCTTATTGATACTCCACCCCATAAATCAGAAATGCTGAAACGCATGTAATGGTTAATGGCCAATGGATTATGGTTTTATAGAGCTAATGCAGCAGAACCTCTCATTTACTCATAGCAGCAGTTGGCCACTTCAAAGCTGTTCTCACTTGTACACGTTTATTACGGCTGTTCGCACCATATACCCGTTCGTTGTGTTTGCTGTCAAGTTGTTATTGGTGAGGTTTGAACAAGTGTTCTTGGCTCTGCCTGAAAAGAAAATGGATTTCTGTCTATATTGGCACTTTTTTAATCCCCACAATGCACACTAGTCGTCCCATCGCTTATTAGGGGTCTGTGACCTGATAGCCCACATCGACAGTCACACACCCTATGTGTGAGAGTGTAATTGAATGTTAACAAAAGTGTTTGTATCATACTCGCACTCAATAGAGCCATTTGACCTCAAATGATATAACACTATTCAGATACCAGATTCTGCTTTACACAAATTGCATAAGAAATTACAGCAGCTAAAGGCCATGTCAAAGTCCACATGCCTCCCTTAAAAACTCAGTTGTGCAGTTATGGCCTACTTGTTAGAGAGTCGGACTTGTAACCAGAAGGTTGCTGGTTCAGTTCTAGTGCTGGTAGGTAACAATTGAGATGCCCCTGTGCAAGGCACCTTACCCTTGATTACTCCCCAGTCACAGCAGTGCTGTCCACTGCTCTGGGTGTGTGTGTGCGTTTACTCCTCATTGGTGATGGGTTAAATGCAGAAATCACATTTAAATGTGTCAAATGTGTTGCTTTTATTACTGTTTTTTACAAGCATGGTTACATTTGTAAGTTAGTCCTTTCATTTTTTTACTAAATGTGCAGACAGGGAAAGTACTGCACAGTCTTTTTTGCTGACAGAATCACATAATTATTACAATATTAGAATGCATTTTCAAATCTTCTTGTGTTGTTAGGATCTGTGTTGCGAGACAATTTGTGATACACTGTGAAGAGGCACTGGTCATTATTTGTATTTGCAGAAACACTTTATCACATAAAAATTGTGGATGGCTTAATATTCTGCAGTATGCAATACTACGTATATGAAGTATTAACATTAAATAATTAACTGTTGCTTATTTTTGTAAAGTATTATTTTAGAAAGGTTCAATTAAATAACATTTCTGATATAGGTCCTCAGTGTGTGTGCATGTTGAGCATGATAAAGCTGTAAGCTTTGACATTCTCCAGTGTGGCCCTGTAATTCAATCTGCACTTGAAATTTCTCTGTTCGAACCCTGACTCTTAGCATCAGACAGCTCTGCATCTACCTAATAAATTCACATGACAGTCTGTGAAACATTCCCATAACTGGTGACACTGGATGATTTTCTGCCTCTGACTAGCCCTTGTATTAAGTATGATAACAGTTTCTTTGTCTTCATCTGGAGAGAGAGAGCAATATCAATCTGTTTGATGATCCAGCAAAGCGAGTCAAGCACTTCTGTATCAATCTTCATACACTACTGCCTGTTGTCTAACAAAAAGACCCAGAAATGGGATCATTCAATCAGCCGCTAGCTGCCTAACTGCCTCTCTGTGGCCCCCATTCTTGCTGTCAGCTTGCTGTCAGGTTCAGTCTTGTGTTCCATTGTCTGCCTGCCTGCCTGTCTGTCTGTCTCACTCTTTCCTCTCTCTCCCCCTGTTATCTTGTGTTTTCTAAGCTGAATGTATTTATAACTGATAAAACATGACTAAAAAAAAAAACCTAAAAAATAACATTTTTTTAAATACTTAAAAAACAGTGTAACATGTTGTCCAAAACATGAAACGGAGACTGGGTCTATATAATTAATAGTGAGTTTAATAAATCCAGAGTGATACATAAAGACAATACATAACATAATCAATGAGTTCTAACATGAACCAATATGCTAAATACATACAACAATGGACAAGAGACAAGGGCAAACCCAGGGGTATATTTATACAATTAGGTATATATACAATTAGGGCAGGGTAACCCTAAAGGCTCCAAAGACTAGGGACATGGACTATAAAGTATGATTTCAAAATGAAACAAAACATGACACTAGAACAACACATAACAAAACACACGTGACAAACAGAAATTATGCATCAACAAGATATGGGGAGTCATTAAGATGTGGAAAATATTTATGTTCCTTCTCCTTCTCTTCAGTTCCATCAATCGCCAAAATGCAACAGATATACTTGTTGTTAACATTATATATTCAAACACATTTAAACAATGACAACTTTATATTTCTTTACTCAACCTCATGCAGTTCCAGCCCTGTATTATTTTCTTTCTGATTCATCCATAAACAGAAAAGAAAATCTTTCCAAACCATGATTATGGGCATTTTGCTTTAGTTTATTCTCTGCCTGTAATTTCATCTTCCATTTTTCTGTACTGTCCTCTCTCTCAGTGCATTTCTATATGAAAGTTGCTTTTGGATGTAAGGACAGGAGGACAGAGGATATGTCTGGGTGAAATACGACTCAATCAACAAAACAATCAACTCTAACCCATCAGTGTAGATACTTCTAATCATCACCTAATGTTCTGTGAAGGCAGGCTTTGTTTTCTATTGTTGGTCTCTTTTTCACATATCAGTAGATTATTTTTGCTGCTGAAACCACAGGCTAAAAAATAAAAAAGATTTAAAGAAAAACTGAAAATGAACCCTTTAAAAACATAAAACAAGCTTCTCTGCTGACCATCATTCTGTGCCGGGACCTGAGGGCTGCTTTCTTCAGCAGAGTGATAATTGGTTTCTCTAAATCTGCTGAGTCCAAAAAAACAAACTATTTTTTATCAGAGCCGAAAAAGAGAAACAACAACAACTGTATGTTTTTTTTTAAAACACTAAACACATATATCAATAATTATATAAACACCTCATGGCCATCTGGAGAGATTGGTTCAATATCTTGTTTAGATGGAAAATGTCACTGTATTAAAACTTTGAACAATCTAGCCCCACAACTTAGTCAAATCTTAATGGCACTTTAATATTGCCCCCTTTCCTTCTACTTTTAAATATTTGGACAGCTCTGCTTTTTTTCTGTATTGTCTCATTTTTTCAGAATAATTGTTGGCTTGTCAGGGTGTCATAGCTGCATCACCGGCCTGTTAGATCAGTCCAAATGTATAAATCACCCCAGATTTAAAACACTCATTTAATTTATGCAGCTCTGCTTTAATGCAGTCATAATTGAAATATTATTTTTATTAACACAAATATTCAGCATGATTTCCCCTAGTAGCATATCGACTCTTAGTCATCTATCATATTGTATTGTATAATGTATTAGTCAATTGGCTGACATTCTTTGAGCTCAAAAGTTCTTAAGAAAATCACCTTTTATATAAAGACTTCATGGATGTTTATAGAAATCTATGCTTGTGCAACTGGCCACACTATGCTGGTTCCAAACCCCAGAGCCTGTGTTATTGTTTTCCATCTGTGAAATAAAGTAACAGGTACTTAATGTAGCAAAAACAATTTGTCCAGCGGTTATATTTCCTGCTGAAGGCATGTGTCGCTTGCTGAGGGTTCCCCTTATCACAGCTAGGCTAATACATTTTCTCACTGCGCTCTGCTGCTTTCATTTTACAGCTGAGGAACTCAGTGGCTTCATGCTGCGTTTGAAATAGGACCCCAGTCACCACACCAGCCCCACAGAGTGTTTAGGTAAGTGTGCAGAACAAACACTGGAAAGCATTTAAAAAAAGTTTCCAACCATCTCTGTTTTTCACTGGCTTCACAGCTATACACACCCACGCCACTTACATTTGAAACTCATAATTATGGCCTGGAATGCGAAGGTAATAGACACAAACCTTGGACAGAAATATAGTGTGAAGATAGCAAGCTCAGTAGTAAAGTAAGTAAATGTTGTATGTAAATGAATAAATGTTTGAAGAAAAAGGAAGATGATTGAAATATATATTTTGCCATGGGATCAACTTGCCCAAGTGGCTGGTTGCTGATCTTAACAAAATAAGGATAAGGCCTTTTTCCCGAGTTTAAGTAAAACATTTCCTAAGGTTTTTGCTTAGTTGTCACATCATAGTTTTCCAAACACAAACTAAAATAAATTTATTAGGGGTTCAAGCATGAAGTGCTGAAACCCTGTTGTACTTGTAGGATTATTATACTTATTACTATTATTCTTTAAAACTGATGGGGCAGACCAAACCTGAAGCTCTAGAGACTTGAAACTTGGTCATAACTCCTACATCAATTGTCCAAATATCACATGCTTTATACTAATGGAATTCTTGGGACAAGATGAACACAATGCATCTATTTTTACCATCATTTTGAATTTTTTGCAAAACCTACTTTCGCAGAGAGATTCTCTGGAGTCTGAATATCAATAATTAACCAGAAATGTTTACATTTTAATTTATGTTTGTGACGGGACACCAAAACGTTTGAAGTGGGCAGAGCTAACTTGAGAATGGAATGAGATATCAAAACCATACTTGGTACACATATCTAGGAGACCCATCTGTGGTCAACCTAAAAAAAATGTGGTGACTGGCCACTTTGTGGCACTATAAAATGAAATAAAAATAGCTATAACTATGCAATCATTTGTTCGATCGAATTGAAAATTGTTATGCATTGTCATTGCCCAAGGCACCATCATGGTCTATAAGGACATTGGCGTATCTTGAAAAACATGGCTGCTAATAGACAATGAATTTGATGTGGGGGGTGCCATTTTATTTTATTACGCTATCATATGTGATATCATATGTTAGATCTTGTAATTCTGAACAACTTTGCCTTCAATTCTGAACAACCACTGCTGTCAATCAGACCGCTCTTATAATTGAGAATATTTGAAAACCCTGATAATGTCTGTATTATGAATAATATGCCTGTTTTTGTGTATATGGAAGTTCACGTCCACAAATACTTTTTTTGTGTGATACTTTTAACAGGCGATTCTGGGGTAACATGCTAAGTTTCATCGATGTTTGATTAAAGTGGGACTAATATTTAATTTTAAACAACTATTTTATCTCCTATGTGTAGGCTGCTGTTCTATATTTTTTCATTAGAGGGATTCACATGACAATAGATATTTTCAAAACATTTAATATTTGTATTGACAACATATTTTCTTGTAATCTCAAACCAGCTTGAAGATTGCAGAAGTCACTTGCTTTTCTTGTATGCACTAAAAACTTAAGCTAATCTTAATTCATTGTACTCTTTAAAACATCTCTGCTATAATTGAATTTTATATGGAAAACAGGACATTCTGAGGTAACATGCTACGTTTAATGAATATGTTTAATGAAAGGGGAGATAACAGCAATTCTTAAAAGATCAGCCACATCATCTCAGATGATTGCTATAGTTCTGTGCAAACAATTAGTGTTCAGATGCATAGAACTTCATTTGAAAATAAAAACTCTAAAACATAAAATAAACACAATTTAAAAAAAAATGTTTAAGTTTTAAAATTGGTTTTTAAATAAATGTATCTGCCCAAGTACAAAAATGTTTTTTTCAAGACAATGCATTTCTCAAACCATATTAATAGAAGCATTGATTTCTGATAAACAAGGTTATCAAGACGGTTACATCCCATTAAATGAGACTATCCCGAAAAATGATTCCCAGAGGTCTGATTTCAGACACAATTCTCTCCAAGTAATGGTAATATAACTTAAAAAAATACTTAATTAATATAACTTTATCTAGTGTAAATGATAATTTGAGTTTGTTATTTCTACTGGCTGCTGTATACAGGCCACCAGACAGACTTTATCAACGAATTTGCTGAACTTTACTTTTTGACTTATCAATAGTAGTATTGACAGATAAAGTCCTAATTGTTGATGATTTTAACATTGATGTGAACAATGAAGAATATGAATTAAGATTAGGATTGCATTTATATTGGAGTTTCACAGCATGTGTCCGGTATATATTGTCAATCATATTTTAGATTTATTACTGTCCTATGCTGTAAATGTTGATAACATTAATATTCTGCAGCAGAGCGAAGTCATTTCAGATCATTATCTGTTGTTCTGTTTAATACACTTACATACGGTTAAAAATCATGTCATTGCTATGGTAGAACAACAACTTGGGTCACTAAAAATTGCTTTATCAACAATCTACCTGATTTATGCTAATCTTAATTCCTTAGCATAACTTTTCAACTTTGAAAACCTTAATTGTTAACACCCAATTTTCTAACACCTTAAACACGGTTGCTCTTCTATGCTTAAAGAGGATAAAGGATAGAACTTCAGCATTGCAGTATAACAAAAATATTCCAACCTAAAGAGATCAGCCCAGAAAATGGAGTGGAACTGGAAGCAAACAAAACGTCTCAGGTTACGTATGTAACCCAGTTCCTTGAAACAGGAACATGGCTGTGCCATGCTTGATGCTATGGGGAACATGCTTCAGACACATCCAGGTCTGATCACGTGTAAAACCAGGCCTATTTATAAGTTCAGGGTCATGTGATGTAGCACTGCACGCCACAAAGCCTTTAAAAGGTGCCTTAAAAGGCAAAAATACATCAGCTTAAGTCCATGCAGACGAGACCAAAGTGTGGGGAAGCGACAAAGCATCTCGTTGTTGTTTCAGGGAACCATGTTACATATGTAACCTGATATGTTCCCTTTCGAGGGAACTCACTGCATCATGCTATGGGGAAGTACCCACTACACCACAGTGGGGGAAGGCCTGACCCAGATGCTGTGAAAAACTGGCAGAGAACATAGGAGGAGAGTTAGACTTGTCAACCCAGGAGGACCTGAGAGGGTCCTCCCACTGACTATGGACCGGGTGGCCATCGAGAACTGCATCCCAGCCTGTGAGGGAAGCATCTGTCAAACGAATCCTGCTGTGGAAAGATAGCATAACACTCCTAGAGTGGGACCCAAGGTAAGAAACCAGGGTCTAAGCCACGTAGAAAGGTTACGAAGCCCTCAGCGCGTAACCCTTACCACCCTTAGCGGGTGGATTTTGGGATGAAACCCATTTGTCTTTAGCCATAACTACCATACGGTCTTATATGCAGCAAACCCAACGGAATCACATTGGCTGCTGCCGCCATGAGCCCTAACAGCCTCTGGATCTGGAGGACTGTCAGATGTCGGCCTACTTGAACGCTGTCCACAGCAGCAAAGATTGACTCGACATGTGCAGGAGACAATTGTGCCTGCATCCTAGTGGGGTCCCAAATTACCCCTAGAAAAGTAGTTCTCTGAACAGGAGAAAGCATACGCTTCTTGGGGTTGAGTCTCAGCCCTAAGCACCTCATATGTGCTAATGTGACATCTCGATGCTGTGTAGTTAACGCTTGAGAGCTGGCTATGACCAGCCAGTCGTGCATGTAGTTCAGTATGCGGATGCCATGAAGTTTCAATGGAGATAGGGCTACATCCACACACTTCATAAAGGTGCAGTGTGATAGAGAAAGGGCGAAAGGAAGCACTCAATACTGGTAGACTTCGCCTCCCAAAGCGAACCTGAGAAACTTACTGTGTTCTGGCTGTGTGAGTGTCAATGTGAAAGTATGCATCCTTCAGATCTATCATGACAAACCTGTCCTTGGGCTGGATTTGACACGTGATCTGTTTGAGCGTCAACATTTTGAATCTGTATCTCTTCAGAGACCAATTCATGCGACGTAGATCCAGAATAGGACTTAGCCCCGTCCTTTCTGGGAACTACAAAATATCGACTATAAAAGCCTAGAAGTGAGGGGGAACATGTTCTATGGCCACCAAGAAGGTCTCTAGTTCCCGGGCCAACACTACATGCTGCTCTCCTACTCCTAAAATGCCATTGAATTGAGAAGGTCGGGAGGCAAATTAAATTATGTACCCTCTTTCTGCTGTTTTTACCATGGGAATAAACTGGACAGAAGTTTCCACACTGCCAGGAAGTCCGAGAGAGGTACCATCCTTTCTATCTGTCCAGTCTCCTGAAACAGTGGACCGGCAGGAGAAGGTGGGGCTGGCCCCAGTATGCTGTTAGCATCAGGTGCTCTTCTTCTTCACAGCCTTTGAGGAGATCACGGTGCTCAGATTGAATCTCATCTTTGGCTGTGAGGCCTGCATATGCTGCCCGGTCCCTGTAGAACTCTGAGGGGGAGCTCGAGCAGCCACGCTGGCTTTCTGCTGCTTTAGACATCAGAGGATTTACCGCAGCGGCCTGACCACAGCGGGTGAGGAGTTCCCTGAATACCTCTGATTATTTTTTAGCGGTATCTGTCAATGACTGAGCTCACTGCGCCGCCGAACAGACCTTGAGGAGCAACCAGGACATCCAAAAGGAAACCTTTGTCCCTGTTGTGTATACCCAACAGGTTAAGCCACAAATGCCTCCCCATAGCCAAAAAAGCAGCCATAGAACTGCCGATGAACTTTGCCATTTGCTTAGTGGCACAGAGGGCAAGATCTGTGGCTCTACAGAGCTTCTGAACCGTGTCCGGTTCTAACGACCCACCTTGGTCCAGGTCTTTGAGCAGGTCCAGGTCTGACCTGCTGCTGCATATGCCTTGCACACCAGATTGAAAGTAACAATTCGCAATGAGGACAGTCAGCTCTCTCAAGAGCTGACCGAGCATGCTCCACTCAGAGACAAAAAAACACACATATGATGCATCACCTGCCGTAATATAACACAGACATAATGGCACACACTTCTTAAAACTCTTGTAAGTCATGTTTTCTTTCAGACTAATTCCTAAATCTAAATCAGTCTTTTTCCCTCACTTCTTTGCCTGGCTATGTGCAAATTTTTTGCAGGTGCCTTTAAAGGCTTTGTGGTGTGCAATGGTACATCACATGACCTTGAACTTGCCTATAAATAGGCCTGGTTTTACATGTATTCAGACTCGGGTACATCTGAAGTGCATACCCCATGATGTACAGCATAGAAGGAGAGTGTTTCAAATTACAGAAAGGCCTTAACAAAATCTCCATATCTGCCTACTTTTCAACAAACACAACCCTAGATATGTATTTGATACAGTGGTAAAATTAACCAAAAATAAAGCGTCAACTACATTACAGTTTTCAATGTCATAATAGTGATGATTGTATGAATTTCTTTAATAACAAAATAAATACTGTTAAAAAAACGTATGCTAGATCCTACACCTACCAGGTTGCTGCAAGAGATGGTTCCTGAAATTATAGATCCTCTACATAGTATTATTAACTCATTATTAGTGTTGGGATATGTCCTAAAACTGACAACCAAGCTTTTATCAATCCTCTTATGAAACAAACACAACATCCCAAGGAACTAGTAAATTACAGACCCATCTCATCAATTTAATAAATCTGACCGATGCCAGTTTGTTGCTGTGAGTAAAAAGGTGTCATATCAATCAAAATCAGTATGGAGTGCCACAGGTCTCAGTGCTTGGGCATTTGCTTTTCACTCTGTATATGCTACCTCTGAGCATGCTGACTATACTCAGCTGTATATTTCTTCAAGACCTAACAAGATGCATAAATTCACCAAACAAACAGAATGCATTCTTAATATTAAAACAAGAATGACCAGCAACTTTTTACTAAATTTAAAGCAGAAGTTTTAATTATTGGACCAAAATCTTCCACATTTATCAACTTGTCTTTCTCTATATGGATACTCAATAAAGCCTGCTTAATCAGCTAAGAATCTGGGTGCTCTATTTGATGGCAATTTTTCCTTTGAAAGCCACGTTTCCAATATTTGTAAAACAGATTTTTTTTTTATTTTTTTGACATTTAATTGGCGGTTTGTACAGGATCATCAAGTGATGTATTAATTTACATGATATTTATTAGACCCATTTTCTTTGACGAAGCAGAATGCAATGATTTGCAAATCTCATATACCCATATTTTATTCACACTACTTAGACAACTTAGACAACATATCAAATGTTACAAGCGAGACATTTTACTATTTCATGCAAAATATTAGCTTATTTTAAATTTGACTGCAGCAACACCTCTCAAAAGAAGTTGGGATAGGGGCAACAAAAGGCTGAAAAAGTAATTGGTACTGATAGGAAACAGCTGGAGGAGCATTTTGCAACAGATCAGTAACATGACTGGGTATAAAAATAGTATCTTAGAAACGCAGCGTCTCTGAGAAGTAGAGAGTTCTACTGTGAATAATATATGGGTATATGGGATTTGCAAATCATTGCATTCTGTTTTTATTTACATTTTGCACAGTGTCCCAACTTCTTTTGAATTGTGGTTGTATGTTTTTTGTGTAGTATTATTATACAAGGCATTTTAAATGAAAATGCTCAAGCACAATTTCAAAGACTAATGAAGTTTACACAAAAAGGTTTTTTTACTTAAATTTAAAGGTAAATTTTAACTGTAAACGTCTCTCAGTTATGTATGTAATCTCGGTTCCCTGAGAAGGGAACGAGACACTGCGCCTGGCTTGACACTATGGGGAACACCTTCGGTGTGACTGGTGTCTGAATTCATGTCTAATAACGCTAATGAAATTGGCCCACGGCAGTGCCTAATGCACGTCAGGTGCGCGCGAGTATAATAGGGCACCTGTAGAGCATGACATCAACTTCTTTGTCTGAAGGAGACAAAGACAGGCGCCCGTAGGCATAGCAACGAGACGCTGTGTCTCGTTCCCTTCTCAGGGAACCGAGGTTACATACGTAACCGAGAGATGTTTCCTTTCGAGGCAATACCAACTATGCCATGCCAAGGGGAACGACTGCCACATGGTCTGTGTAAACGCACAAATCACCATACGCATTCACTCAAACCCTACTCATGCACTGGGGTGACAAAAATACCACTCTTGGGCCGATGTCCAAACACTAGGCCCTGTAGTAACTATACTGGAAAAGCAGAGAGGTGTTCGGTGTGGGACTTGAACCCTGGTCTTCCGTGTCAGTGGCGAAGCGCCATTCCAATGTGCAAATGGGCCAGTCGCGTAAAGGCTTGAAAATAACGGCTCAAGGGCCTATGCCTTTGAGAGGGTTGGCTAGCGCAAACGAAGGCTGCCAGCCTGTCACAACTGGAGGGGGGGGACCCTCTGTAGCGATGGTACCGACACTGAACCCCGAGGACGATATCCAAGGGAAGCTAGCAGAAGAATCGGCTTATACGCTCAGAACAGCGTCCTTGATCGAGCTCTAAGGAGGCCAGGCCTTCCTGTCCTGCAGGACAGAAGGTCCTAATTTGCGCAAGCAAGCGCACCTCAACCCAGCACCCTGCTGAAGTAAGCATAGGGAGGCATTCGGGACACAAACGCCAGCCTCCTGTGCGCAGGGTGCAAGGCTACCAATGGGACCCAGTCCCCGGCCGTAGGCGGCAGGACTGGCTACGTGCTAGAGACCCAGAGGACCGATGCTCAAGGGCAGCCAGGAGCTTCAGCCACCCAAGCATTATTCTATGGACCAAGCTCTAAGAGGCAAAGTCTTCCTGCAGCGAAGATGCCACCTAAACGCAAAGCCCTGCTGTCAGATACAGTGCACTAACACATAGGGGGTGTAAGAGCACCAATCCCCTTGGTCATTATACAAGCGTGCCCCGAGCCGACTGCATAAAGCTTTACTCGACTGCATAAAGCTTTACTCTACCCACCTTCTGTTTTGGGGGGGAGGGGGAGGGGAGTGCAGTGGACCCATTGGTCTCTCAGTTCTAGTAATGGCGCGTAACCAGCTTACACCACAGGCCCGCCATGACAAGCTCTGACAGGGAACCTCACAGACCTCTGTACTTTACCAAAAGTGAGACTGGGGCTCAAGCCAGACCATCAGAACAGGTGGAAACAGGGGCCACCTTGATCATAACATGGTCCCACCCTCAATGCTTAATGTGGGTGCTTGTGTCACTGTGAAGGACAGAGGATATGGGGCAGGAGGGGGGAATGGATGATGTGAGCATACTATACTATACTAGCTGGGGCTCGGGCGTCCTTCGCCTCCTGCGTCTGGCAATCAGCCACGCTCTGCCTCTGGCCTCACCTACGACCTTCGGTTGTAGATGGACCGGGCAGCGGGATGCCAGACGAGGACCTGAATAAGCCTGCGGATGGCCCTGGACTGCATGTAGACCACTCTGAACTTCTCAACTTGCACAGATGTGCCAAGTTCAGAGGGTGAGACTGGTGAGAGGAGGAGAAAGTTTCTTTCCCTCTTCCTTACATCAGCCAGACTTGTCCACAGATGTCTCTGTTGCCACCATAGCTGCCATAGAACAACCTATGGCCGTGGCAGTCTGTTTGGTGGTTCTGAGAACAAAGTCATGGAGCGGCGCAGCTCAGCCATTGCGTCAGAAACTCCCGACACGGAGGCAAGCACTTTCTGAAGTTATTCGCAGCTAGGTCTATCAGTGCTTCGACACAAGAACAACAGACAAACCGCTCTTGAACCGCTCCTATGCGTTCCCCATAGCGTCAAGCCAGACGCAGTGTCAAGTTCCCTCGAAAGGGAACGTCTCTCGGTTACATATGTAACCTCAGTTCCCTGAGAAGGGAACGAGACACTGCGTCTCATTGCCATGCCTACGGGCCTGTCTATGTCTCCTTCAGACAAAGTTGATGTCATGCTCTACAGGTGCCCTATTATACAATTTCATTAGCATGATTAGACATGAATTCAGACACTGGTCACACCGAAGGCATTCCCCATAGCGTCAAGCCAGACGCAGCCAGAACTCGTTCCTTTGAAAGGGAACTTATCAAAACTATGAAATAACAGAAATGTAACTTTAGGAATTATGTTGTGACTAAAGAAAATTAAAAATAAGGTAAAAAAATATATATTCTAGTATATTCACTATAGTCACCCTTCATCTAGAATTTACAAAATTTTTCTTAACATTTTCCATTACCCAGTTTCTTGAGGAATCATCCTGAAAAGATTTTTAAAGAGTTTTAAAGTTTGAGTTCCCCTCTATCCTGTGCTCTTATTGGCTGCTTTTTTCTTCGTTATTTGGTCTAAATCATCTATTTCAAAAACTTTTAATTGTAGTTTTCTAATAACAAATTCAATTGAAATTAATATGTTGGTGTCAAGGTCAGGGGAAACGAACCCAGTCGCAGACAGCGTTTAACAGAAAGTACCACAAGAGGGACACGAGGGGGCAAGAACAAGAACCCACGAGGGGGCAAAAAGTAAACCAAACACAGTCTTACAACCAAACTAAACTTTTCAAAAACCCAGAGCAAGAAAACGAAACCAAAAACCGGCGAGACGGAGCACAGACACAGGACGAGAAAAAACATGACCGAAACAAGAACATGACAAGACTCACTGCGACAGGTACCAGGAAACAAGATTCATGTCACAGGGACCAAGAAACCGGATAACGAGAAAGCAAGATTGCTAGAACGAACCGACACGTGCCAAAAAACACGGGGGCATTAAATAACACAAGGACAACGAGGAACAGGTGCGCGAAATGAGCGCTGAAGAGACAAGAGAACAAGGGGCCAAGACGCAAGACCGGAGACACAAAACAGAGGCCATGTGCTTCCACAGGACACGAAGACCCAGAGCATGCGTTCAGATCCCGACTCCAAGAAACAAGAACCAAGACTAGAAGAAGTCAGGATCAAAACAACACGCACTGACACAAAACGCAGGGCATGTCAGGATCCTGGCAAGATAATCTAGAAATTTTAAGAGCAAAATTAAGTGACTAGCACTATGAAGAAACAATGCTGTTTTCCAGTAGTAATTTAATCATGGGTTGCATGTTAAACACATAAGACAGATTTCACAAATGGTCAAAACATAGTCTTCACTGTATAAATTCTTGTTAAAGCTACAAAATTATCAGTCAAGAGTAGTTAAAGATGCTCTCTTTTTTCTTTTTTAATATTAACGGCTTGAACAAAAAAGGAATATTAGGCTGCTGTCAAAAAAGCATGGATCTAATACTGTATTAACACATTTGTTTCCCAGCTGTTTATATTTACAAGCAAATACATATATGTGAATTCTCATCAAAATGGGCATTTTGACAACTGTGTGGATTTGTCCATTTACAGTAAGTCCAATAGGCCATGGAAAATGTCGCACTTTGTGTGTGTGTGCATACAGAAAACCACTGTCTGTCAGACTGCCTTGGTGTCTTGAACTTAGTCCAGTTAAATAATATAATGGTACTTGCACAGTCTGTGGTTCCAGTTTGCAAATTCTTTGTCAAAACCGAGGCACAAAACACAACGTTAAAGATCTTTGTTTTGTTATGAGAAGTGGTAAAAGTATTTTTGGTTCATTTTGAAAATGTGGCAGGACAAATTAGACTATGGTGAACCACCACAGTTTAGGCAGTCACAGCTATCGCCAACACACAGCCTCATCAGCCTCATAGTTAATTACTCAATAGCTAATCACTCAATAATTCAATCTTCAATAGTATCAATTTTGCACTGAGAAAGACTGCCAAGTAACTGTGTGAACATTCTGTCACAAAACAACATTGTTAGATATCCTCATGCTTTTCAGGTGGGTATACCAAAAATCCTTGACCCTTCCTAGTGGGTATATGGCATATACCTGGGTATCATGTAGACCACACCATTGGGGCATAATATGTCACATAATGCACCTCAGGGGGAATATGTGCACATCTCGTTAGTTTTCTAGGAATTAAAAAAGGGCCATTTCTCAATATGCGTTCTTGTCTGTACTTGTGTTCTTGTGGACTTGTGAAACTGTGCACTGTTTCAAGTAGTGTTTCAAATCAAAGTGCATATCTAGACAAATTCACGTTAATTCCATGGATGTGTTCTTGCTCTGCCCCTTTAATCAGGGATGCATCAGGAGGTACCTTATGTGGAACTGAGACAGCCTATTTGCAACAGTTATAGACTCTTATGTATTATGTTAGTTTCTCCTGGTTTGTTTTGGTTCATTTCCTGTTTACCTTATTTGGTCAATTGACTGTTTCATCATTATTACCTGTTTGCCCTTCGTCAGGGGCAGGTTTGCCCCCCATTCTGCCTCCTCCGGGAGTTTTCACTTCCAAATCCGACTAGAAAAGTCCAATCTACCAAGGATGCAAGTCTGTTCTTTGTGTTCTTGCAATTGAAATTATTACATGATTATATCATTTAAATGTTTATAATTCATCACCTGTTACCATAACAGTGTATCTCTTTATTTGTGCATCAAAACATGTTAAATAGAAAATCCCATTGCACCTAAAAGTTCAGTACTGCAATGCAAATACAACAGGTTCCAGATGTAAAGTGGCAGTGCAATCTTTAAGTGTTAAGAACACATAACAGAAAACAGAAATAACACAAAACAGAAACAGAAACAGAAAACTAAAAATTAAAACCTATTGAACTTAAGAGTCCACTGTTACTACAGTGCAAATACAATATAAGACATGACATTCAAGTTATTAAGAACACAGATACAAGGCTATATAAGTAAACTCTTTGTGTTCGTACATGTCAGGTCTGTTAATTTTCTTTACTTTCTAAGATTTTTTTCTGAGTAGTACCGCTCCTTTGCTTCCCTGTTGAGCTTTTGTCTATATAGAATCTTCCACCTGGTCATCGTTCATTATTTTCTCTGTTTATTGGTGCTATTTACTAATATCCTGATGAGTGTGTCCTAAAACATGACACCCATGTTTGCAATGCAAGACGCAATTTCCCAAGCTCTACTGGAGTAAAAACATAATTCCTAAAACATTTAAAACAATATAAAATCTGTCCAAATGCATGAATTTTATGTTAAACCCAGTTTTAGTTGAGTCATAATAAAGAAATAAATAATAATGGGCTGTTGAATTATTAGACAAATAATGCACACCGGTTACATAATTTTTCTAATAGTTCAAAAAATATTAAAATATAATAACTAAAAATGTAACTAAATAGTTAAAAGTCTAATATTAATACAATATTAAAAAACAAAATAATAAATAATATTTTAAAAATGTGACGTGCATGTGTTTTATTGTGGGTTATTTTTCAATATGAAAAGAAGATTGAAATAACCTAAATACTGATTTTTAGGTTTTTACTGTTTGCTTTTCACTATAAGGTATATGTAGGCTCATAAAGGACCCTGTATGAAAGTGCCCGCTCACTTTTTGCCCATACCTGGCCAAAAACCCCTGTCTACCCCACTGTCAAGTAATTCTAAACGCAACAAACTCAGACTTCATATTCTGAACACAACCACAGATTTAACAGATTTAAATCTGAAGCATTACACACTACTAGTTTTCCTCTAAAGTTATTGCAAAATGTCTACCATGTTTGATATGTTTAGACTAGATGGAAATGTGGGCTGCTGCCTTGGAAAATGGCTCGTTATGTAAATAGCAGACAGTAAGACAGTGTAGAAGATTTTGGAACAGAGCTAACATGTTTAGGATTTAGTACAAGGTAAAACAAATATTTTCAAACATTCTGTCTCAGACTGCACCTGCACTGATCTTTAACTACCAAAAACTCTCTGTCTCTTATACAGACATACACACAATATGCTACATCTGGTACTCTTGTTTGATTTTGCTGCAAATACACAATTGTCACTTCAAGCTCTATAAGTGAAGATACTCTGACAAGCGTTTAGTGCCCATTTCAGAATATCCAAGAAAATTAAGATTTTAAATCATTCACACCAATATTTAAGCAAAGTAGAATTTCTTTTAGTATTATGAACAGTCTTTGACGTGTAAATTCTAAGATCCTAAGCAGATGTACACACTTTCCCTTATAGCAGTGTAAGTTTTGTCTGAATACAAACATCTGAATACACATCTGACTGATTACACAGATAATCTTAGATTAATTTCAGGACAGTTGCTACATGACATTTTATAAATGAGGCCACTAGTCTATGTTTCTGTGCCTGGTGTCAGGATGTAGACTCATGTTTTCTGTCTCTTGAGCATGTGGTTCTGCAGAAATTATTTGTGCCATGCCCTTTCCTCCAGTCTTTGGTTTTGTGGTGTTAATAAGTAATAATTGTGGTGTGTTAATAAGTAAAAGTGACATTTGTCCGATATGGTAAACCCATACCCAAAACGTGACCTCTGCATTTAACCCATCACTGGTGAGGAGTGAACACACACTGCAAGCCATGAACACACACAGACACACACACACACAGAGCAGTGGGCAGCAAACTACTGCACCTGGGGAGCAATTAAGGGTTAGGTGTGTTGCTTAAGGGCACTTCAGTTGCTAGCGCTGGAATCAAACCAGCAACCTTCTGATTACAAGCCTGACTCACGTACCAGTAGGCCACAACTGCCTTACCAGTAGGCCTTTGTCTGTGACTGGGTTCTGTCTGCATATTCAGCAAAATTTGCAATACAATGAGAAGACTTATAACAGTTATATACAGCAGTTTATTCATTATCATCCAATCTCTGATCATAAAGCCAGATTATAGCTTTTAACTGTCACACAATAAGACCTGTAACTCAGTGTGTTGAAACACATGCACTCATCACCAGGCCACAGCTCCATGTCATTTATGTTTCTGTTCCATCAGTAATTACTGTCCTCCACTTGTACGCACTGTTATAAACTGAAGCCACGTGATCTTGATGACACTGTGAATAAAGCACATTTATAAAAGTTGCAATTACCTGTTTAACCCTCTTTCACTGCCAAGTCAGCCTGTAATTATGTTTAAATTGCCTGTGAACTTGTGGCCCAAGGTGGTCGCAGTAAATGTAGTAACAGCAAAAGTAGTCTTCAAGATACGCAGTAGAAGATCAAAAACAAAAAGATGATAAAGCTGATCACGCTTTATCAGATCACGCTGAAAGACAATACACGGTATACCAAGTTTTAAATGGTCTTAATTGGTATTGAGTGTATTTAAATTGTATAAACAAATACACAGACATTCACAGTAGCTTATAGAATAGAGAGAATAAGGAAACTTAATTTGCTCACACATTCATAAATCCAATAGCCTGACTTTCAAATGCAGTTACATCAGTTACATCACAATCAGTTACATTACAGATCATTATCTTCCTCTTTTTCCTTTATGTTTTCTAATTAGCTCAGAGGTGGTCTCCAGTCTTAGTTCCTTTCTCTCCCCGTCCTCATGCCCCTCAACTCTCTAAACATGCAGATCCACCTGCTTTAGACTGTAGCTTTAAATTTGGCCCTTGTCTAAGGTCATGAAATCACTGTAAAAGTTTCCTTGAGTCGGCAGTCCCTATCGTTTGTCCTGTCCAAGTCATCCTCAACTTCTCTTTCCACCCCCTGCTTTATAGGGTTCCTCCCAAACTGAGTTTCGAACCTGTTCCTGACCTGTGTACACTGTGTACACATTTCTGGGGGTTCTTAACTTTGGGCTGTCTGTGCTGGTCTGCTCATATTTTGAGCCACCCATCATTTGTGGATTTTTTTAACTTACAAAATCAATAAGAGACATACTCTTCAAAACTTTGAATGGACACACAAAAGCCTTTTGCTTCATGCAAGAGTGTACACAAACAACCCAAAAACAACACAGTTCCAGAAGCTTACTTTCATTTATTGCCATAACAACTAAAACCATATCAGTAACATACACAAAGCATCTGCAGTGAAATGAGAAGGCAGGAGAAAAAATACTGAAGACCCAACAAGATTTGTATCAGCTCTTTTCTACTTTTGTATTGTGGACATCACTGATGTGTTCCAATTATTATGTATTCTTTAAACAAACTGTTTAGGATTATGTGGAGAGAAAAGTCACAGGTTAAACCTTATCTAAAATAATGGCTTTTGTGTCCTTTTAATCTTTGGAAGGGTCTGTCTTAATCCACTGTCTTTGTAAGGAAAAAATCTGCAAAGATGTTTAAGTTTTTAATTTTCTTTTCCCCAATTCTCCATTTTGGTTCAGAAGAACAATGATAAACGACACAAATGTGAGAAAATAATGAGTAAATTTTCATTTTGGGGTGAACAATTCCTTTAAGCAAGCACTTTGGGCCAAAGTGTGTTTTTTTTTTGTCTTTTTCTTTTCCCGTCATGTTTGAGCTAATTGAGCTAATCTTCCCCCTGGTCAAGTCTTTGTGTATCCATTAAAAGTTGGGGATAAGTATTGCTGATGATCTTTTGGTTAAGTCCCCAGTTGTTACAGCAATATAACTAGTCTGACTTTTCCCAGACGTAATTATTGTTGCAATGCATGGTTAATTTAGCTGCAATAAAACAGACACATTATTTATGGGGTATTTTTCATGTGTCCTTACACCTTGTTCCACAAACAGTTTATAATCCATCTTCATGAATGTGCAGTAATGTGTGGTACATTATAAAAATAGGAAGAAGCTGTATATACATGAGCCACTGGAAGAGAATCTGCCTCATTAGAGCATTGATTCATTAATTCAGCGATTACTCTTATATTCGACCGTGAACACTGCTGTGATAAAACCAAGCAATAGTGATGATAAGTGCTGCCTGGCTCTGGTGGCTGTTAAAATGCAGGGCACCTATCTCCTCTGATAAAGAATGCCATTTATACACTGTCACATACAAGAGGTCATCCCTTTCTATATTCCTCTATTGACCAGGTTGTTCCTTTATTATGGACAGCTTTTTACTGAAGGATGATTACCCTGAATGATGTTAGGCTGAAGGATAAAAGATTGACTAGAATGACATTCCGGGGGAGTCAATGCACACTTTTCTGTGCTGCTCACAAATTGAGTCACATCCTCCCCTCATCCATTATTTACAGCTGATTGGCCTCTCCTGGCATCTATGGATTTGATAATCATCCCCATGTCCATATTAAATATGTGACATAAATTTCACCACAGGGGCCTGTCAATAGAAGGCCCCAGGAGAGTGACTGAACAAGATAGAAATATATGGATATGACAGTATGATGTGAAAAGGGAAACATACATGGTTTATAAGCACAAAACTATTATGATGTATGTATATACAGTATAAGAATAATCAAAGGGTTGACTACATGTCAGATGGACTATGCAAGCCAAAGTTGCAGCTATACTACCTCTGGTAACTCAAACACTCCTTTATACTGTCAGTGAGATACCAGGACAAAAAGGTGTGTATCTGTTTTCATATAGCTCAGATTCAGATAAAAGCAGGTTTTGGTTCAGGGGATACACACACTGTGGAATCATGTAGATGAACTCCCTTCAATTCAGTTTTTATTATATAGCGCTTTTTTACAATGTTGCATTGTTTCAAAGCAGCTTTACATACAATGAAAATAAAAACACAAAAAACAGAAAAATTATAAAACACAACAAAGAATACAGAATACATGGAATTATTGCAAATTTTATTGTTTATTAAACTATGTATATTTGGTTAATAAATTTAAAGTTGACTAAAATTATTATAACTACAACACATTTGAGCCATTTGCAGAAATGGATGTGCATCAGAAATACCTGCTGATTGGTTTATAAGAAGATAATGTATCCAGACAGCCTACTAAAACAGTATGTACTTTGGAGACTATGTGACATTTAGTCAATTAACATGATAGATGACAGGTATCATATTAAGCAAGATATGCCATTCCAGCTTACGTGGAGATGGCGCTTAGAAAAAAGATACAATTGTTATCTGTAAAACAGGAGTATAAGGGATTTGCAATAATACCATAAAATATGTGAACATTGCATAATGAAAAGCGAATGGGAGAAAAAGAAATAGTGAAATAATGAAATAGTAGAGCCTTTAGGACTTTAGTTAGATCATTATATTAAAAGCAATATACAATATACAATTACAAATGTAAATAACAATTTACATTTGCATGAAAACCCTTACGTTAAGAAAACATCTCAGATTACGTAAGTAACCTGGTTGCATGAGACAGTAAATGTGTAAAATCATGTGAGATAGTGCTGCGCACCACAAAGCCTTTAAGAGGCACCTGCAAAACACGTAATCAGATTTTGTCTGAAAGAAGGCTGTGAAGGCAAGTCCAAAGTGTAGCATCACGATGCAGCATCTTGTTCCCTCTCAAAGTGAACTGGGTTACATATGTAACCAGAGATGTTAAGGCCCACTACACTACAGTGAGGAAAGGCCTGCCCCAGATGCTGTGAAACATAGGCACAGACAACATCAGAAGCGGAAAAAGAGGCTGTCAGCCCAGGAAGACCTGAGTGCATGGGATTGAATTTAAGTATAAGCTGTAAAATGTAATGAATGTGTGCAGAGAGGACCAGTCTGCCACAGCACAAATATCACAGGCCTCATTAGCAAGGGTAATAGCATTTGTGATCCAGTGAAATAAGTACTGTGTTGTTACTGCATTAAATTGGATGTCACCACCAAAACGGACTAAGAGTTGAGAGGTGTTATACCACTGGCTAACCCTATAGGAAGGAACTCTTGAAGAAATTCCAGCACTGAACCAAATCAAATCAGCACTGGGCCCTAGAGCATCAAGGCCAAAGCTGCATCCACGCACTTTCGAGAAGCTGAAAGCCAAAAGGAAGCACTCAATATTGGTAACCTTTGTCCCCAAAAACAAACCTGAGAAACTTCCTGTAGTCTTGCAATATCTCGATTTGAAAATATGCGTCCTTTAGATCTGTCTTGACATACCAGTCGCTGGAGGGAAATGACACAGTCTGTTTGAGGATTTACATCCTGAATCTGTATCTCTCCAGAGACTGATATAAATGACACAGATCTAAAATAGATTGCAGCACCCTGTCCATTTTGGAAACTATAAAATAATGGCTAAACCCCAGATCTCTCATGTGAGGGGAAACAGGTTCTATAGCCCCATTTGCCAAGAGAATCTCAAGCTATTTGCCTAACACTGGATGCTGCTCTCCAAACCAGTTTGTGCAAAAAATGCCATTGAATTGAGGAGGATGAGATGCAAATATTCAACAGCCATGGAGATAAACTAGACTGAAGTTTTCATGCTGCTAGGAGGGTGACACGGAGGGTGAGATTTGTGGCTCGTGGATCTCCTGGTCCAAGTTTTTAAGCAGGTCAGCCTGGTATGCCTACAGAACTGCCATATTGTGCAGTGACGCCTCAGCCTGACCCACTGCTGCATAGGCCTTGCCCACCAAACTAGATGTAATCCAGCACAGTTTAGAGGGCAAGGCAGGTGCATGATGGCTTGATGCCATTGAAGGGGATAGCCCGCAAGTGTCTTTTTCACTTTCGCCATTGCCTCATATGTATGCTTGTGGAGCCCCACGATGTAGGAGTACATACTCATTGCAGGACTAAACACAACCTAAATATGGATTCTTCCAAGACTTCAAAACCTCAATGTGAAGGTCAGGTAAGAATGGAAGGTTACAGCGGGGACACTGTTCTTAGTTGGACAATACAAAAAAATCTATCTTCCAACTTCAATCTTTCAATGCTGCCATTCATCTGGCCACTCGAAGCTCAGTTCCTCAACAGCACAAGAAATCACCTCAATCATCTACTCAAATGCAGCTAGAAGAGGATCTGCCTCAGCACCCACCTGACTGACAGTCATCAGATCTGACACTGACAGCATTAGCTCATCATCTAGCTCAGAAGACAGTGTTTTCCTCCACTGAATCAAGCCTCCACTCTGCCTCAGCAGAGGCAGGACCCGGCCTGCGAAGTGCAGTTGCTTGGCTCCCATTGTAATTAAAGAGAGCCAGGGGACCAAGCAGACCGTCCTTAGTGGAAGCAATTCACACTGAGGGCAGTCTGCTCTCTCAAGAGCTGATCTCACATGCTCTGCTCCCAAACAAAATACACACAAATTTTGTGTGTCACCTGCCAAGATGTAGCGTGGGCAGGGTGGCACACACTTTAGAATTTCTTAGAACTCCTTTTTGTCTTTTTTATAGCTGGTTCGTTTGCTAATATCTCGTTTTCCTCACATGGGCAGACAAACAGGCTTTCTAAATACAAGCAGCTGATGACATATTTTGCAGATGCCTTTTAAAGGCTTTGTGGCACGCAACACTACATCACATGACCTTGACATGGTTGTGTGTCAAGGCACGCCTGAAGTGAGTTCCATAGTGTCAAACCATGACGCAGTCAAGTTTCCTTGAAAGGGAACCCGAATTATAAAGTTAAGAAAATCTAAGGGTCCACTTAAGGTGTCTGCAGGCTGTCAACTGCTTAAGTGTTTAATTCAACTGCAAATTTCATTTGCACACTAACGGAATCATCAACGGAATAAAATAAAGTGCATCAACGGAATAAAAATGATGCACTGTCACTTTGCAGTTGACACAAAAGAGGAGAACGATGTCAGCAATAACTTGTGATTAATTTATATGTTCCAATTAGTGATGTAAAGTGTCTGTGACATTAATAAACAGTACAATGTGTTTATAAAGACCATTTGAGTAACTGTATGTGCAAGTGAAACCCACTTATCCAACGTGTTGTCTCAAATCATAAAATCGTAAAACTATCTCGAAATGCTTAGGTAAACACTTGTACACTTGGTAATGGTGACTGTTTGCAACATCCTTAAAAGAATCCCTCCCCTCAGGCATTTTTTTCTACATAAGGATACCCTTAATTAAGGGTTTTTATGCAAGAGGGCCCAGTTCTTTTCTGGCACATTAAAGCTGCAATCCATAACTTTTTTGTTAAAAAAATGGAAAGCTTATAATAATGATTTATAATTTTATAATAATTTAAACAGTCTGGTTTTGTGACGAATGGCAGACACTGTGGAATGTTACAAACAGAGATGGCAACAGAAGCACAATGTTACTAATTGTGGCTATAACATCACACTGTTGTGGCTAGGCAGGGAACATAAAATGCAAAATCTAACTGAGCTGAATGTAGGTAAAGGGATAATGGGAAGTTTAATAAAGACGTCCATCACATTTCCATTGCTTTTGGGTAATCCAGCTTATGGCTGTAATCTTCTAAAGGTGGTATGAGGATGAACATCTAGCTGAACTGGAAAAGGTGCAAGTCTCAGGTCAGACTCGAGATGGGATGGTATGTATCAGGGGTTGTCCCATCCTGTCTTCCCACCATCCAGTCTGGATAAGGTCTGGACCCTGCTTACTACAGGACTTTGTGGAAATTAAAGACAGACGTGGTAGATCTACTACATTTGTTCTTATGGGAAGTGTCCCCAGCTTCCGGTTTACCTAATTAATGCAGCCTGACAATCACTTAAGGGATTTGAGTAACATGAATACATTGAGTACATCCATAGGACTATGTGTAAACTAGATTAAAGAGATGGGTCTCACAAAACAGGCACTAAAATTATTTGGAAAGGCAGAACACATCAGTTTCTCATCTATATAACAGTAATTTATTTTGTTTAAATACCCTGTAATGAAACAGTACAATTGAATATTGGAGCTTGATCGAATGGCCTGTATACTTGGGCCTGATGGGTGTTTTGCTGGCGTTAATTGGCAGAGCAGGTTTAATGACTATTGTTCTGCTACAGTTGGCAAGAACCAGGCATACCTGATGGCTTACAAATTCCATAAATAGCCTCATGTTATCTTTTAAAACATGAACTCTGATATGGATGGAACAAAAAAGAAAGCAATAAAAATGAAGACACAGCAGTGAGTCAGTGAGCAGATCTGTCAGCATCTGCAAGACCTTAAAAGTGAAGCTTATTATTAGGGCCAAAGCACTGAAATTGCAAAGGGCCCTGTTGTTTTCCTCAGGATTGTTATTGTTAGGGCCCAAGCACTGAAAGTGCAAAGGGCCCAACTGTTTTCATCTGACTTTTTAGGGCCCAAGCACTTAGGTTGAATTTTGTGATGTTATAGCCCTGCATCATAATGTCGAAGAAACTTGGGGGTGGGCACATGTCGCTCAGCTTAGCAAGCAGCAATGACATTTTTACTTAATAGTCATGCCCTAGTTACAGTACCCTAGCAACCACCCCTTTGACTTCCACTGAAAAAGGTGAGAGGCATCAGAACATTGTAGAGACAAGTGGGTGGCCTCTTTTGACTCAGACTGTAGTCTTTAATTATCACCATAGAAACACCCTAGCAACATTAAGAACACTCCAGTAACCAACATGAATAAACCATATCTCAGCACCAGAACATCTTAGAGACATGGGGGTTGTCTCTTTTGATTCAGACACACATTCTGTCTATTAGTTCTGTCTATTTTGTACACTAACACATTCTGTCTATTAGTGTTAACTGTCTAGCTACACCCTAGCAACCATTAAACAGTTATGTAAACAGAAACAAATGATCATATCTCAGCATTAAAACATTGTAAAGACATGTGGATGGGCTTATTTGACCCTGGCAGTGGGCTTTAGTTATTGCCCTGGCAACTTTCTAGTCAAACCTTTACAGCAGAGTAACATCTTGTGTAAGCCATACTCTATCATGTTAAAATATGCTAGCATTGCCCTAAATCATGCTAGCATCATTCTATTATCATGTTAGCACCACGTTAAAACATACTAACATCATGCTAAAATGTGTTAAGATCATGCTTTTTAACGTTAAAACATGCTACTTGATGTTGAAATGTACTAACATCGTGTTAAATGTGTTTGCTTTATGCTAAAATGTTCAAGTATCATGCTAAAACAAGTTAGCATCATGCTAATTGATGATAAAGTGTGCTGACAAAAGTTTAATTAATGTTAAAACATGTTAGAATCATGTTAAAATATGCTAGTATCATGGTAAAATGTATTAGCACCATGCTAATTAATGCTAGTTCATGTTAAATCATGTTAAAATAATAATGTTATGCTAAAATATGTTAAAATCATGCTAGATTATGTTACAAGGTTATCAACATACTAAAACTTCTTAAACTTGTTTGACAATGTCAGACCTGCTCTACAGGCCAGGCAACCAACATAAAGTTTGCTATTTTGATTCTTCTTATTCTGTCTTCTGTGTATGTACATCTATACACACATTTATGCACATTTGTGTATGCTTTTATAAATTCCTTTTGTTTATTGTATGCAAATTTAAAGTTTGTCTCTGAACAATTTTATCTTTATTCCATGATATGTGTCTTACACTTACAAAAGAAGCCTATACAATTACAAACGGTGAATCTTCTTTTTGAAAAGGATTTTCCAATACTGCAGGTAAAGATAAACAATCTGCACTTCCATGCACAATACTAACATATCTGGCCTTCAAACAAGCTACTGGTTGATTTTGTATTTGGGATGTTGCTCTGAGAATCATGGTGTCTGGCCTTGGCCTCACTATGGATGTCAGATGGGTGTAAAGTAATATCAGGCCTTCCAGAGTACCTTCTGTACTGGCAGACCAAATCAGGCTCAGCTGCCCAGACTGATTGGACTGACATACTCCATCAAAGACAGAGTTGAGCGATTTTCACATGGCCTGCAATGTCCCCACACTCATGGGGGCTGTAGCATTCAGACACAGAAATCTGCTTTTCATTTCCTATTTTAGTGCTTTAGTGGAAGCAACGATATTGTTGAATCTTTAAAAAGAATATTTAAAATAAGTTTTCAATCCCAATTTCAAAGAAACAAATGTACAAAAAACACTGCTTTGTTCATCACACATTTGTATTAATTATGCTGTTAGGTGTATGTGTTTATTTAATATATCAATTAAACAATGAACAGTGAAATGATGTCTCTATAATTTAGGCATTGCCTTGACTTGTTAAATTTTGTTGCTTTCTAAAGCTATCACATAAAAAAGTTTGTTTGAAAGAGACTGATCTTGTGTGATTTTGTGGGAAATTGAATTTATTGAATCCAATGTGCAACATTAGCTGAAATGAGTATTAAATCAAATTAACTAAAACCCAATGATTGTTTTACTGCAGCATATGGCTGTCTACAGGTCTTGGATACTGAAAAAACATATATATATATATATATATATATATATATATATATATATATATATATAAAAATAAAAGGAAGGAATATGGACTGGCAGTGTAATTGCAAAGGTAGAAATTAGAACAGAGCCATAAAGATCAGGATAATGTAAATTTAACTTCATTTCAATTAAGTGCCATCTGTTTACTGCTGTTGAGTGCATTGTAATATTTAAGTGTGTTCCCTTGCATTTATTTGTTTGCTTTGTTTTCTGCTTCACTGCTTTGGCAATGTCACATTTTTGTCTATCTGTATCAGCATAACAAAATTTACCATGGAAAATCAGATTTCCATAACAAAAAGAGTTACAAAACTGTAGCGATATGCCTTTAACACTGCTTTATAGTTCCCAGTTTTGCATTATTATTTTCTTTCTAATGCTTTTAAAAAGACTGCAAGTAAAGAATTAGATCTTTGTGTTTTTTTATTTAGTCTCGTGGGTCTCATCTTCTTTTTCTCCAGTCTCAAGCTGAACAAGCCAATCTTCTTTGCTGCCATATGGGAATTTGAGCCTTGTCCTTTATGGCCACTTCCCTACTTATTGTCATTGTTATAGTTGCTGTTTTTTTCTTCAATGAAGAATAATCAAATGTTGATGGCACAGTTCAAATGGACCGTTAAATATGGAAAAGTGTCATTCTGGGAAAGTTTTCCATGATGCGTCTGCGTGGAGGAGCTTGGCAGTCTGCCGCAAACAGCCCAGCCATGTGCTGCAGCTAATTGAATTATAATATAGTCATCTAAGCTATTCAGTTAAATATTCTAATTAACCTGAAGTATTCAGCAAATGATACTAATTACAAATATTCTCTGGAGAGTGCGTGTGATGAAAGCCAGAGCGAGTGATTCTTCAAGCAATTGTTTCATTTCATGATGTCCTATATCATAGGCTCAGCTAATATCAGATGGCTTGCTAATTTGCCTAAACCTCATTTGTTTAATGCCATAAACATTTTGTTTGAAATCATAATAAACAAGCGTCCTGCTCTTCAGTGTACACTTGGGGTAGTTCAGAGCTTCTCTTTACTAAGACAACACTTCATGCACCCAAACAATAGCCACAATCACTACATTCTTATATCTGTTCCTCATTAAATTTAAATTTAATTATTTACTGGTTTCGTTGACAAATTGTAATATGTTAAAATTACAATGAAAGAAAGAAAGAAAGAAAGAAAGATGCATGACACCTGACCCGCAGAGTCTGATATTTCTAAAACTCTCAAATCATCATATCTGACTAGAATTTAACAGCACAGGAGACATTTCTTGTGCAAAAAAAAAAAAAAAAAACAAATTGTGTATGTGCTCAGAATGATTACTTTATATTCATAGTTTTCTTATGTCTAAGTCTTGAATATGTTATGTGCATAATGTTCCCTCTGAACATGGCATTGTAGGCACTCTTAGCAATGTGTTTCAATAAGGCAATTTTCTCTCTGCCTGGAAGCATCAGTGGGATGCCATTCAGAACAAAGCCAGGGTATGACACTTTATTCAGGAATACATCTGGAGGACAAAACTGCACTTTATTAAAGTAAAATAGTATTTCAAAATTGTTTAACAGGATCCAGGTAACTGAATTCAAACAAAGAAGAATTATATTGTTAAGCTTTCCATTAAATAATGGACCTAATTATTATTATTGTCGTTGTTGTTTTTTTAGTGTGGATAGCTAATTCTGACATTTTTAAAATTCTAAAATTTGTATATTCAACCATATATTTAAATATTGTTTGTACGAAGTATGCCTAAATATTATGGTGCCCGTTGCACTCCCCCACACCAGTCTCAGTTACTGTTGGCACCAGTCAGTTTTTACTTGTTACATTTATGGTTGATGAATAACCATGGGTATAAATAGGCAAAATTATATTTCAACAAATAATTACAAATTATTCTAATGTCTCCTTATGTCTAGGAGATTTTGAGAACAGTTGTAACATTACGAGAATAAAGTCGTATAGCAATACAAGATTAAAATTAGAATAATCTAAAGGGTTTTTTTTTTGATAATAAAGTCACTAAAAATAACAATAGCATTTGAATAAGATCAAAAATTAAATGCCATAAAATGATTCTATTTCATGTTAGAGGAAAGTTGAGTTAAGGGCAAACTAAATCATTTGATGCCACATTGTATAAAAGTGACTTGAATTCTGTGAGAGAGCTGTAAATAGTGTGCCAAATACTATATATATATATGTATGGGATGCTAAAGTAGGGAATTATTCACAATGGGCTGTGATAGGTCGGCATATGACCCAGCTTATGTTCAATCTACCCCTGCCTTGCCACAAGGAAAATTTCATGTTTGTGTAAATCAGAAATTGGAATGCTTTAGACATAGGTTGATCTTTTATTTTCATTACTTTAATTTATGTATTTAATATATTTATTTTGTTTATAAAGTATACAGGCAGAGGTACTGTAAGTAATGTTAGCTATAAACTAGCCACTGATTTAAATGTACCTGCTCATACACACAGCAGCTTGAACCCCACTGTAATCAGAAAAGAGCAGCAGCCCTCAATATCACACATAGGAGAAATTAAATAACCCTTTGTTTTACACTTACTAGGGCGTTAGTTGTCACAATCAACAGTTGCAAAATAGTGTTCTTACATGGTTTACAGAAATTCTCAGATTCCTGTTTAATATATGTGCTGCCCTGTAAAGGCACAAAACTGTAGACAAAGAAATTGTCTCTCAAATTGTTATTAATATTACTTTAAATTTTGTATAAATGAAATCAAAATAAAACACATTCAGCTAAACATCTAATCAAATATGGTGGCACATTGATAACATCAAATCTTATCTTGTATGTTCTTGTATGTCATTTAGTTAAGTTTATGCCATTTAAGTTAAGGGACATGGCATGAAGGTGAGTCAATTATATTTATATTTTATGTTTTAAATGAGTCTGAGCAGGGACTGGAAACTATAGTAAATGTTATGAATGTAAAAGAATAGTATTTTTTTCATTTTGGCTCCAGTTAGAATGAAAAAAATAATATATTTACAGCACACTGAGCTAAAAAATTGCAAAATGACTGCATAAAAACACTAGAAATTAATGATAAAAATGTACCTTACCAAATGTGTGGATTTTTTTATGTGCATCAGAATGATGTGTCAGATACATCCAGAGATAGACACCCTGAATGACCTGTCTGTTCATCTGGTTAACAAACTCTCTGAGATAATTTAGTGGCTATGGTCAAGACTCTCAAGATTCCTATTAACAATCTCAAGCCCACTTTAACTGTAACCATGTCAGATGAGAGGCCCCTTAGTTTTGGCAACATCCATCTCTTAACTCCTAAATCTCTTGCATTTAGCCACAAAGAACCACAAATTTGGGTATTGTTCCACTTACTTAGTTCCCATGTCAGACCATGATTACAGCTGTTGAGTAATTAATAAATAAATAAAAAGATCAAAAAAGTCTGACACCTTAATAGCTGTATACACAGCTATTTTGTGGACCTGCTCATTGACACCCCCAGAGAACAGACATTCACTATCTCTAATTCTGAAATAGGAACGTAATTGTTTGCATAGAACCTTTGCTGTTTGAGCTTCAAAAACATCAGATGAACTTTACAGGACAAACTAAAAGAGTGTAAAACTGGAGATATTGGAACATATAAGGCATTGTAATAAAGCTTGATCTACCTGGTTGCTGATGCTGGAAGAAACTGAAATACGAAAAACCATACCATATTATTAAGTAGCAATGACCAGGTGTGGTAGCTACAGAACTACTGCGATGGGGACCTAACTGTGATGTTGATGTCAGAATATACTCATCACACTAAATGAGCCTATTAAACTTATGTGAAAGGAGGCATAAGCCTGAAGAACAAAAGCTCATTATACTATACTATTGGAACACAGATGGGAACTATTTAAAGAAAAAAAGTCTGAAAATGCAGAAATTACAAAATCCACATCAAAATACTTTAGGCCATTTTTCAAAATGTTTCTACATCAACATACTGGCATATGGGGTCTCAATTGAGAGCCTTATCACCTTTGAGTAGTAGAAAAACACACCAATAAACATTGGCCCGAGAGGAAGGAGTCGATAAGCATTGGGCAAAGGGGTTGTGTGCCAAGTCACGCCTACCCTAAAGCCGACCACAGCTCGCTTTAATTCAGGTATGTGCTGAGGTGTTGAGATGTGTTCCAGCCAATCAGTAGTGAATCAGGCTTGTGGCAGGCGGGACGTAACTTCTCCGTTCCCTTCTTCAGGGAACGAGGGTTACAAACATATCTGAGACTTCACTTTCAGTCAGTCACGTTCAACATTATGTCAATGGGGTCCCTATGGAAAGGGACCCCATTGAAAAGGACCCCACCACAAGCTAATCCATAATACAGGCTAGGAATGCAAGTATGGGCAAACAAGGCATGCCTTTGTATGACAGCTTCCCTGTCATACAAACCATAATCTTCCCAGCGCCCTGTGCAGGTGAACGGTCACATCACAACAGGGTGCAAAACGGGACATGGTGAGATCACAGCGATTGTTCTTGTCCCCCCCAAGCGAGGGCACCTCTGCATGGGTCTCCATTCTCTCTGGGTATAGCCACAAGAAAGCACTGGGGGAAAACACCCTGTTCCAGGGAAAGGGCGCTGCAGAGGCCACACCCTGCTAAAGGAGGTAACGTGTGGAGATGAGATATAGACTGACTAGGCAGTACTACCTATAAGAAAGGTCTCTGTGCAGGTCCTACCTACTGGGACAGCACCACTGCCAACCAGCAGCATTGAAATGCCAAGGGAATATCTATTTCCCCCATCCCAGGGGGGAGGCAATGCAAGCGAAGACACTGAGCACATCCTCCCAGCCACTATCAAGTGGGCCCCAACACACAGGAGGATACAGGCTTCACCATGAGATTGTAGATCCTTGCAAAGGTGTTAGGTGTCGCCCAGCCCACAGCTCTGCAAATGTCTGCTAGAGAGGCTCTGTGTGCCATAGACTGTGTTTACACTTGGCATTAACATGTGATCAGTATTTGGATGTTGTCCACATACACATTGAAAAGACAAGTGTCAAGTGCGCTTTTGATCAGAATGTTATCTGATCAGCTTGTCCTGGTCCAGAACTAGTTGAGGACGCATTGTGATCGGATCTCAGTGTAATGTAAATGCTATCCAGCCACCGTGTCCACAGGTCGACATCACGCAAAACCCCGCCCCCTCTCTCCTAAACTTAAAAAAAAATGCTGACACGTAGCTGTGTGGTTTTTGCGGTACAATCGAGGGCGGAGTACAACGCAAATATAGTGGTAAGCTTGCCTATGCATCTCCTCAGAGACTGATTCAAGTGACGCAAATCTAGAATTGGACGCAGCCAGGTGTTCTTTGCAGCCTTTGAGAAAAGCACGATCCTCAGATTGAACTTCCTCTTGGGCTGCGAGGCCTGTGTGTGCTGCCCAACCACTGGCCTTCTGCTGCTGCCAACAGGCAGAAGAAATTTCGAATAGAGTTCATATGTAGACATTGTATATATGTACCTATATTACATTCGCTCATCTCCCGCTGCTCCCCCTCCAAATCAAGCTGCGAACCCCACGAGCGCAGCCTCTGCTCTCCCTCGGCACAAGCTGGACTTGGCCCACAAAGTGCAGCTGCCCGGCTCCCATCTGAATCAAAGAGAGTGAGATGGGAGTGGAGCATATTTAGTGGAAGCGATTTACACAGAGGGAAGTCAGCTCTCTCAAGAGCTGATATTGCATGCTCCTCTCCCAAACAAAAAGCTAATGACATATTTTGTGATGTATATTATTGTGATGCGCAATGCTACCTATAAATAGGCCTGATTTTAAACGTATTTTAGACTCGGGTGCGCCTAAAGCACATTACCCTTAGCGTCAAGCTGATGCAGTGTCAAGTTCCCTCGAAAGGGAACCTTGTGTAGTATGGGTTGTGATGAAATTCCATTTGCAATTGCATTTTCTATTTGTGGGTGTTAAAGTTGTGACAATTCAAATGCACATTGTTTGCATTTCTATTTATACAAATGTACAATGTTTGCCAAATTTCAACTGCATTTCCCATGTCTTACAAGTTATGACCCGGTCATATTTAAATTGCAATAGCAATTATCTATTCGCGATTTCATTTCCTCTGTGTCGCGTACTGAGTGTGCCAAAACTCAAGCAATTGCAATTCTCTTTGCATTTGCCTTCACACAAACCTGTAAATCAGTGTCAGGGGTGGGACTATACTATAGCCCCCATTCATGTGGATTTACAGTTTAACGTAATCTTGGGTGGAGCACTAGCTGTTGCTGCTAAAACCAATAAAGAAGTTATTGTATGATTGTGGGATGTCATCATCAGTATTATGCCATCACATTACTGGGTAGGTAAATAATTTTTAAGTGTTAGATAGCTTTGTTTGATTTCTAATGGAAGTTGCATTGTTCACTGTGTATTGAAGCAGTGACCTTGATATGGCTCTTGCTTTCTTCCTTTTATTCTTTGAGCCACGCTGCTACTTTGGGGTTCAGTCAAGTCTTCATTTAATGTCCAAGTGGGCTTGAAGGCTGGCTTCTTTAAATTTTCTGCCTTCGTCTATTGCATCACTGCCACCGCATCATCTGTATGAACTGTACTGCTTTCTGCTGTCTGTTTTTTTTGTGATGGTATAATTTTGTTTAGGTTTACTTTTAATTTCTTTGAGTATTTTGTTTTTTGCTTATTATTTTGGGAATGTGGTTTATTTTCGTGTTTTTTTTATTTTGGATTTAGTAATTTGATTTTGAGTTACTTTGTTTTCTTATTTGAGATCCGTGTTCAATTGATTGCTTTGTTTTGTCTTTTTGTAGGAGCTGAGGGCTTCCTGAAGTGGGCTTTACTTTATGGCACTATAGTGTGTTATTTCGCCAAGGGTTGTCATTATTGCTGTGCCACTATTGCTATGTCATTGTTGCTGTATTATTTGCATTGGATTTTGTGGGCATGGTTCTTAGTGTGTCATCTTTTATGTGGTGCTGTTATCCTAGCCCGCTTTCTATATAGAAAGTCTCAGCCTCCTCTCTTTTTTTGTATGATTATGTTTTCTTCCCTTTCTTCTGTTTAGCCAATTCATGACTTGTAATTTCTGCTTTCTATTTTAACCCTGATCAGTTTTTTTTATCATACAATTTTTGTATATAAATTTGCACCTCTTGCCTTATTCTTAATTGGACCATACCTGTGTGCCCTTAGCTGGGTTGTTTTCCACATTGTTTTGGGGTGGCGTAGTCAGTATAATTTGGCAATTTGCTACATTTGGGAGAAATCAGGCTCAACTGGGAAGGCTAGTTCTCCTCTGGCATGGCAAAACTGCAATTTGTAACAATATGTCAAGCACTGCAACATACAACCACTGCAGATTATCAGTGTTTAACATAAACCGTATAAAACAACAATCAATTGATGCTACATGGTGTATGGAATATAAATTGGCTGAGCTTGAGGTGCTGTGACATTTTGAAAACAACAATCTATGATTTTAAAGGCATGTAAAACACTGGATAAAAGAATGAACATTAGATAATAGACAGTGATTTGGGATCTTGTTCATTAGTCCTTGTATAGGGTCATTAGTCCCCAGATCATTACAAGTTATCAGTGTCAAACAGTAGAACAGTAAACTTTGATTTGGACTGAGAGACAAATCAAAGACAATCAAAGCCAAGTCTTCTCCCTGACTATTGATTTTGTAAACATCAAGAAGGGATTTATTATTGAGAAAAGTTAAACCGTCTTTGAGTGGTTTGTTTGTTGATCTTCTGTCATCTCTCCATTTTCTGTATCACAGACTCTTTGTTTTAGGTGGCAAAAATATGCTTTATCTGGTAGGAAAGATTACATTCAAGATAAACATCAGAACCACTTAACAAACTGTTTTATATTATGCAACTAAGTTTTAGATGCTTAGATACTGTGTAATGCATTTTACAGTGCTTCTATCATAGATGTTTAAAAGCCAACAGAGTAAGTGATGACATATTTGGCAAAAATATCAAAAAGCTCAAACTGTAGAACTCCATCTATGTAAAAGACCACAGGAAAACAGACATATAGCAATACATGAGTGACACAATTTTAAGACCTGACCCAACGCAGAAGGGCAAAACTCTTGACAAAGGTGAAAAATGCAGTGGCCTTTGGTAATTAAATGTGGCTAATATTTATGAATAAATTAATACAAACTGATTGATTGTCATGAAAGCTAACTCAGACTGAGGGTTGGGTTACAATATAATCTTTTCTGTCTTTATTTAGTCCATAAATAATGTGCATACCCATGCACATGCATTTGAGTTTTCTAAAGCCCATGCACACTATTATAGTTTTTTACTGCAAAGTCCTAATAACTTGTACCAGACAGCACTCTATATGTCTAATTTATTGTAATATTTCTGCTGACGTCATGTGTATAATTTAGGATGCAACACATTCTAGCTGGGCTTATTTCACTTTAAGAGTAAAATAAGCCCCTTTCACACAACAATCTTGGTAATTTACCAGCAAATAACCAGAATGACTTGCAAATACACAATTTACAGAATACTGGTAAGTACAATGCCATTCACACAAGCAATGCCATTCCACCTCTTTATCAGCAACGTATCATTTACACATCAGTACCAAAATACTAGTGAACACTGTGATGTCATTAACCACCAGTGAGCCAACCCTTTTCCGTTCACATGGGCCTCATTTACACAATCTTTTAACGGTAATTTGCCAGCGATATCCCATGCTTCTGTAATGTTTGATATGGATATTTAAATTGTACATCTGTACTGTCAGAGCCTCTCTTTGATTGTAGAGTTAATTCAGTGCATATGTCTTCTGAAAGTAAATTTAGTTAACAATGATAAATACATTGTAGACAATCTAAAAGCTCATAGACATTGAATAAAAGCATAGAAATATCATTATGATTTAATCAAATAAATACCTTAGCAATTGAAAAAGAAAAGAGAGTGAACAATTTTAAACAAACCATTTCAATTTTAGTTGTTCGACTGATTTGTTTAAATCAATCCAATTTTATTTATAAAGCACTTTTCCAAATGTACACATTTTTAATATAGAATTCCAGAATTTGGGAATTCCACTCGTTAAAACTTTACAATCACACACTAACATTAAAGGCTCTCTCCAGCACAATCTCTGCTTTCTTTCTTTTTTCCTATTCCCTCTCTGGCCAAGCCCTTTGCTGCAAATGTCCTCTGAAATGTTAAAAATTTAATTTGTCGACATGTCTACATCATATCCTCAATCACTGTCCATGCAATGATGGAGGCCAGGGCTCTGGGGACATGAGGCAGACAGGCTCAGACTGCTACAGTCAGATGGGGAATGGAGCCCTGATTAGGGCCTCACACTGACTGGAATTGTCTGAGACAGCTTAGAAATCCAATTATTACCTCTGATACCAGACATCAGAGCCTCTCATCATGATTAGCATGAAAATTTTGATATGGATCAATAAACAATCTTTCCCCATTCTGCCAAATCTTGACTGCCTTCATTAATCTTTAAGTTATGTTTATGTCAAGGAATTAAGATAGGTTACTTTCGTGCTGACTTTAGAGCCTTTTAAGGATCCAGGATCTCAGAGATATATTAAATAAAACATCTCTTTATTGGCTTTAAAAAAGTTATATCCTGCACACATTGGTAAAAAGAAGCGAGAGGTTTTTTTTGTTTAAAAATAATTCACTGAGGGGTGGTGATTAATGACTCCTCTACCAAAATTATACTGTAACAAATTTCTAATAAAATGACTTGTGATGTTTTCTCATTTGTAAGTACTTTAGATAAAAGCATCTGTTAAATGAATAAATGTTATTCTATTTTCTAAATATTATTTTTTTTTCTAAAAACAATTCTTTATAAGTGAAATACTTCGAAAGGTCAGACTTGTTAAATAATTGTTACATAATTACATTTTACCATTTCAATTAGTAATGATAGTAATGTCAAAGCCCAAATAAAAATTTCACCCGAATCATAGGATCATACCCTGCCCAAGGTAGCTTCATGTTAATTGTAAGCCCCTTAAATAAAAGGAATTTATATCTAGACAAATATGACAAAAGAAGCTTGAGGCATAGTTCTTTTAAAATATGTAGGACAGTATTCATTTCAGTTAATTTGAGTTGTATTTATATAACACTTTTCACAATGTTGCATTGTTGCAAAGCAGCTGTACACAAAAGATATGAAACAAAAAAGGAAAATCGGAATATATACAATACATGGTAATACATCAATATATTACTGAAAATTTTGTTTGTAATTTGAAAATTTTGTTTGTACCCTAGTAATACTAATTAACAATACTAAAATTATGAAGGTTTATTAATAAAATGATAAATGGCACAAGTCTGCCAGTAAGCCAACAGGGTGACATTGGCAAGGAACCAAAATCCTGTGATATTCTCTCCTTCTCTCCTGTATAAATAGAGAGAAAACCTTTGGAAGTTACCAGGCTCAATCAGGAGGGCCAGTTCTCTTCTGGCACATTAAAGCAGATTAAAATATTATCTGGGTCATTTCAACCAGAGGTCCCTGGATCAAATTTCTGAATTTTAAAATGTTTTTAATAAAGCAAGGCCAGCATAAATAGTGATGAAAGCCAAAATAAATGTAATTAATGAAGACTTGCTAAGTAATCCCTTAATTTGTAGAGGGGGCTCAAAGTGACCATTTTCAGCTGAAATTTGGAGCCAGGGGTGAAAAATGACTCAGGAAAGATGCCAACATTGTTATTTTTTTGCGCAGAAATTTGTAGATTTATTAGCAAAATTTGTTCACTTTAGCAACTCTATTATATTATAGGCTAATGTTCAAAAATGAGAAAAAAAACATGTTTCATGTTGTTTTTATGCCTGTACCCAAAGTTGTTTTATGTTGTAACAATGTCCAAATGTTCTTTTAGACTTTCATTCTTTAGCACCTTTATTTTGGGAGATACATTTTTAAGGCGCTATATGGTATAGTCCCAGAGATATGGGCCTCCATGAGTAAACTGTTAAACTGTGCACATTTTCAGTTGTCAAAAATCAAATATGGGTCACTTTGGTGTAAGGACTACCCACTAGCCCAACGATGGACTCCAATGGTGTGGGTAAAGTGTTTTGCATGTTCTGACTTTCATTAGCACTTCTGTAACAGTTTTAACAGTTTTTCTATTGCAATTTTAATTGACTCTGTGGCTAGATCAAATCTAGATAGTTTAGACTGACTAAATATGATGTTGATGTAACAAAATCTCTAGTTGTTATTCAATGCGTGGATTGTGCTGAAACTGCAAAAAATGGCAGATCAAATTTTAAACTGCTGGACTTGCTGTTGAATTTAGGATATTGCTCTAAGTGACTTTTGTGTAGCAGATAAAATGTTACATGAACCTACCAAATTGCATACGTCTATGTAAAATTTACATTTACATTTTACATTTATTCATTTAGCAGACACTTTTATCCAAAGCGACTTACAAGTGCGGAATACAACAAGCAAGTCAACCTGAAGAGGCAACTAGACACAATAAGTGCTCACAATACAAGTTTCAGACAGTGCTCAGAGTATCATATGCTACAACAAGGGAGAGATTTAAAGGGAAGAGGGATAGGAAATGAAGGGAAAGGAAATGAAGGGAAAGGATTTTTTTTTATGATGAGGTTAAGTGCTCACGAAAGAGATGTGTTTTCAGCTGTCTTTTGAATATTGCCAGGGATTCTGCATTACGGATAAAGGCAGGAAGATCATTCCACCAGCATGGAGTAGTGAATGAAAATGATCTGGAGAGTGATTGTGTGCCTCTCTGTGATGATGCCACAAGCCTTCGTTCCTTCTGTGATCGCAGGCTTCTGGTGGGAGCATAGACTCGTAAGAATGAGTGAAAGTAGGAGGGTGCTGACCCAGTGATAGATCTGTAAGCAAGCGTCAAGGCCTTGAACTTGATGCGAGCAGTGAGCGGTAGCCAATGCAGAGAGATGAGGAGAGGGGTGACATGGGCTCTTTTGGGCTCGTTGAAGACGAGACGTGCTGCAGCGTTTTGAATCATTTGTAGAGGCTTGATTGTGCATGATGGCAGTCCTGCCAGAAGAGCATTGCAGTAATCGAGCCTAGAAATGACCAGAGCCTGGACGAGAAGTTGTGTTGCATTTAGTGCAAGGATTGCTTTATTGACATTTTTTTAGGTGGTGCTATAGAGCCATTTTACCATTTTACCCGAGTCTGAACACATGTAAAATCAGGCCTATTTATAGGCAGGTCAAGGTCATGTGACGTAATATTGCCACAATGCCTTAAAAAGGCGCCTGCAAAATACGTCATCAGCTTTAAGTCTGAAGGAAGGCCGTGCAGGCAAGACCGAAGTGTGGCAAAGCAACGCAGTGTCTCTGTTCCTATCTCAGGTAACCGGGTTACATACATAACCTGAGACGTTCCCTTTCGAGGGAACTCAACGCTGCGTCAGCTTGATGCTATGGGAAAGTAATACCCACAGTGAGCCACAGTGAGCCACAGTGAGGGACGGCCTGTCCCAAATGCTGTGAAACATTGGCACAAAAACATCAGGAGCAGACTTAGACTTGTCAATCCAGGAGGACCTAAGTGCCTGGAGTTGAATTCAAGTCTAAGCTGTAAAATTGAATAAATTGTGCAGAGAGGACCAGCTTGTCGCAGCACAAACATCACTTAGAGATGCTCATCTAGACATAGCTTTAGATGATGCTGCTACACCCCTGGTACAATGGGCTCTTTATGCCCAAAGGTGACTAAGTTACAGGCCTCGTAAGCCAGGGTAATAGCATGTGTGACCCAGTGAGATAAGCACTGTTTTGTGACCGCATTCTAGGTTGCAGCCACCAAAACCAGACTAAGAGCCGAGAGGTCTTACGCCACTGTCCTGAGCGGTGGACATAGGTCCTCAAAGCTCTAACTAGACACAGTAAGTGAAGCCTTTCCTGGTCCGGCAACTCAAACAGCAGAGAACAGAAGGCTTGAAGTACCAGCAGGTAACCAGCTGTAGTGGGCACCTTAGGGATGTGGTCTGGTCTATGGTGCAAAATGGCTTACAGCCAGGGGCATATCCAAACAGGCAGGGTCTACCGATGGAGTCTGCAGATCCCTTTCCCATTTTGAGCGATGTAAGAGCTAAAAGTGGAGCCACCTTAAGTGTCAGAAACTTATCTGACTCTAAAGCTGACTCTAGGGGCACAGATGGAGCTGAAGATAAACCTCTAAGACAATAGTAAGGTCTCAAAAAGGGGCCCGCATGTGACAGAAAGACCTCAGCCGACTGGCAGCATGCAGAAAATGAGACAAAGGATGTCTCCCAATACAGGCTCCATTGACAGGTTAGTGGCCAGTAGATACAGTGGTCATGTACACCTTGAGGGTAGCCGGGGCTAGCCCTGCAGAGAAGTGCTCTTGGAGAAGCTCCAGCGCTGAACCAACAGGGCACCTGGTCAGCATGGTGTCAGCCACACCATGACACAAGAAGCTGTCACTTCAGGGCATTTGATTTCCTAGCAAATGAAGCTCTGGAACTCAGAATGGTCTCTACAACCTAGGTTAAGAGATAAGAACTTAACAGCTGGCTCCTCTCAGGGACCAGACCCACAGTTTTTAAATCTTGGCTGGGGGTAAAAGATCGACCCCCAAGCCTGAGACAGAAGATCCCTCTTAACTGGGAGCTCCCAAGGGGACATCCAGGAGAATCATTATGTCTGAGAACCAGATTCAGGTCAGCCAGAAGTTTGAAGTAGACAAACTTGGGCCTGGCGAACCCTGGCTAGGACTTTCGGGAGCAAGACTATTAGGCAAATGCATACAGATGCGGCCTTCGCTATGGCGGAGCGCAGCCTGGTCTCTGCCCAAAGAAGGATCTGCTGCACCAGCCTGAACAGGGGGTGCGAACGCAGCCCTCCTTGATGATTTATGAGACTACATATGGACTAAGAAGTGTTGGCCCTTGAGGTGTGGGAGGAAGTGTTTCAGAACCAGAAACACTACCCTCATTTCTGGACAGTTATGTGCCAGGAGAGATAAGGGCCCTCTCACCAACTATAGACTGGGCAGCCATCGAGAACCGTACCCCAGCCCATGAGGGAAGCGCCCGTCATAAGAATCCTGTGACGGCATAACACTCCTAGAGCGGCACCCAAGGAAACCGGGGTCTGAGCCACATAGAAAAGGTACGAAGCCTTCGGTGCGTAACCCTTACCACCCCTAGCAGGTGGATTTTGGGATTAATCTATTTTCTTTTTTTTGTCAAGAGTGGGACCCAGGGTCTGAGTCACATAGAAAGGGTACGAAGCCCTTGGCGTGTAACCCTTACCACCCTTGGGGTGGATTTTGGGATGAACGCTGCACACAGCTGAACGCTGCACACAGCAGCAAAGGATTGACTCCACTATGATGCGGGCACAATTGTCTCGTGTGGAGAAAAGTAGTTCTCTGGACAGGAGAAAGCATACTCTTTTTGGGGTTGAGTCTCAGCCCTAAGTACCTCCAAAGGAGCCAGGGCTGCATCCATGCACTTCGTGAAGGTGCGAGGTGATAGGGCTAGGCCGAAAGGAAGGAAGCACTCGATATTGGTAAGCTTTGTCCCCGAAAGCAAACCTGGGAAACTTCCTACGTTCTGGCAAAATCTTGATGTGAAAGTTCAGATCTATCGTGACAAACCAGTCCTCTGACTGAATTTGACACACAATCTGTTTAAGCGTCAATATCTTCAACCTGCATCTCCTTAGAGAGTGATTAGCTGTAAAAGCATAGATCTCTCATGTAAAGGGGGACACATTCTATAGCCCCTTTCGCCAAGAGAGCCTCTAGTAAACGGGCCAACACTAAATGCTGCTCTCCTACTACTACAGTCTGCAAAATGCCATTGAAACTGGAAGGACGGGAGGCAAATAAAATTCTGTACCCTCTTTCTACTGTACTTAACAGCCATAAGGACAAACTGGACAGAGGTTCAACGCTGCCAGAAAGTGTGAGAGAGATATTATCCTATCTACCTGTCCAGTCTCCTGAAACAGCGGACTGGCAAGAGAAATCTGGACAGATAAACCGCCAGGTGTTTCTAGCCCTGAAACACCTGGGTGTTTGTTGCTGCCCGTAGGCAGCAGAAGATTTAATGGAAGAAGAGTTGGATGGACTTTAAACAAGTCAATCTGGCACACCTGCAAAACCGCCATAATGTGCAGGGACCCACCAGCCTCACCTGCATATTAGTTATGTGTATGTAATTTGTATTACAACGAATTACAATTAATGTGTGTGTGTGTGTGTGTATATATTTATTAATATTTATAGTATATATGGGTTTGGTTATTTGTCAATATAGAGTTCATCTATGGACATTGGATATATGTAATACTACATTTGCACATGGGCTGCGTGCACTCATGCAATTCAGCGGAGAGCGCGAGGGAAAAGGCAGAGCCCGTCTCCCGCTGCTGCTCCACCAAATCATGCTGCGACCCCCACGAGTGTAGAATCCGCTCTGCCTCGGCAGAGGAGACCCGACCCACGAGGTGCAGCTACCCGGCTCCCATCTGAATTAAAGAGAGTGAGACGGGAGCGATGCATCCTCAGTGGAAGCGATTCACACTGAGGGCAGTCAGCTAGCGTGCTCCGCTCCCAAACAAACTACACAAACATCGTGTCACCCGCTGTGATACAGCGTGGGCAGAGTGGCACACACTTCTAAACTTCTTTTTTTCCTCTCTCTCTCTTTAGACCTGACTAACGTGCAGACAAACGGGTTTCCTGAAGACAAGGAAGCTGATGACATATTTTGCAGGCACCTTTTAAAGGCATTGTGGCATGCAATGCTACGTCACAAGACCTTGACCTGCCTATAAATAGGCTTGACTTTACACGTGTTCAGACTCGGGCGTGCCTGAAGCGTGTTCCCCATAGCGTCAAGCTGACGCAGCGCCGAGTTCCCTTGAAAGGAAACTTACAAAGTGAAAAAAAAATGAAGGGATAAACCATAAGGAGGCGATAACATCAGCTGTACACAGTTACAGTTACCAAGATTACAACATTCCAATGCTTGATAGAGGTGAAACCTGTTGGGAGAGAGGATTAGATCAAATTTGTGTCAGGTATTTGTGGAAGAGACAGGCTTTTAGCTGTTTATTGAATATAGTGAGGGATGCAGCAGACCATAGTAGAATATAGTGAGGGATGCAGCAGAGTTTGGAAGATTATCTCACCAGCGAGGGATAGTGAAGATGAACCTGCAAGCAAGTGATTGTGCCCCCTTTAAATAGGGTATTACAAGGCAATGTTCATTCGCTGACCGAAGGGATCTGGAAGGGATGTAGATGTGTATGATTTGTGAAGGTAAGTTGGTGCAGAGCCAGTACTGGTTTTATATGTGAGGAGTACACACTTTGAATTTGATGCATGCGGCAACTGGTGGCCAGTGAAGGGAAATAAGGAAAGGTGTGTCATGGGCTCTTTTAGGCTCTTTAAAGACAAGTCAAGCTGCTGTGTTCTGAATCAGTTGTAGTGGTTTGAGCATTGTTGTAGTACAGCCTAGAAATGACAAGGGCCTGGACGAGAAGCTGTGTTGCATGTTCAGTAAGATGAGGCTTAATTTTCCTAATGTTGGCTTGGCAATGTGGTCAGAGAATGTCAGTTGGTCGTCAAAGTTTACACCAAGGTTTCTGGCTTTTGTTGTTGGCATTAGGGTTGTAGAGCCTAGCTGGATTGTGAAATTGTGCAGGGCACTAGGGTGACCTGGAAAGACAAGAAGTTCAGTCTTGGCTAGGTAGAGTTGTAAGTTGGATGTTTTCTCATCCAAACCAAAGGAGATCTGGGTGTTATTGGCATATCAGTGATACGAGAAGCCTTTGGACTGTTTAATAGGACCTAATGATGTAGTGTAAATGGAGAACAGAGTCCAAGGACTAATTCTTGAGGGACCCCCATGACCAACGCGTTCAAAATATTTTTGGCACTCAAAAATGTGATCCATTCTGGACATAATAACAAACAGAGCAGTCCCAATAGGGTTCAAATTTCCCTGAAACTCATACAAATATAAAATCTTAAACTATTAATAAACTATTACGAGTATTTTTTGTGCCTCAACTTGATCATTTTTAACAGTAACTCTAAGACACTGAAATGGTCATGTTCAAGAAAGATGATACATTTCTGGCTTTTGTTTGTAATTTGTTCTTCAGACAAATTCAAGTTTTTTTTTTAAAGTGACCCACATTTGGGTTTAAATGACTTGAAATGTGTACAATTTAACAGCTTATTCATGGAGGCACACCTAGATCCCCAAACCTCTGGGAATGAAACATATAGGGCCTGAAAAATGTAGCTCCAAAGGAAAGTTGCTTAAGAATGAGTCTCTAAAAGGACATTAAAATATTTTAATACATCTTGAGTTACAGGCATATAAACTTTGTAAAAAGAACACAAATAGAGCTTTTTCCTAATTTTTCAGCTGTTACCATTGGCATACCCTGCAACATGGACTGCTGAAGTCAACAGATGTTCCTAATAGATATACCAATCTCTGTAAAAAAATAAATATTAATGCTGGCATCTTTGTCAAGTCATTCACCCCCTCTATTATAGCTCCAAATTTTATGTGGAAATTGTTATTTTGACAAAAGTAGTGGATTACTCAGTAACTATTCATCAACAGCACTTAGTATTTTGCCTTTCATCACTATGTATGCAGGTCTTGCTTCTGCAAAAATATTAAATCTGCATTACAGCTTCAACTTAAAACAGGATATTACAGATACACATTACTTGCTGGTTGCACATTGATCTCTTTTCAGTTTGGGTTTAGACCAGTCCAGACAAAAATTTAAAAACCTAACAAGTATTTTTCTCATTTCAAGAAAGTGGTGAAATTTATTAAATTAACGTGCCTGAATGCACTACAGATTAAATATATGTATATTGATTCATGAATTGAGAAGCAAAGCATGGTGAATGTATGAATATCTATGACTCATTGGATTATAATTCATCTAGCCTTTGTCATTATGGGTACTTAAGTCCATACACATCATTATATTCTTCTAATCCATCCCCCACCTCCATTCTGTCCTTTACATGCCCTGTGGTGTAGACAATGCTTTATAAATTCAATAACTGTGTCAGGTTCCTGGCTCTCTGTCTTGAATCTTTCTTGATTATATCGCCAGGATCCTGACATGCCCCGTGTTTAGTGTCAGAGCGTGTTGTTTTGATCCTGACTCCTTCTTGTCTTGGTTCTTGTTTCTTGGAGTCGGGATCTGAACTCATGCTCTGGGTCTTCGTCTCCTGTGGAAGCACATGGCCTCTGTTTTGTTTACATTCGCCATGTGCTCTCCGGTCACGCGTCTTGTCCCCGCCCCCTTGTTCTCTTGTCTCGTTTGCGCTGATGTCGCGTGTCGTGTGTTATTTAAAGCCCTCGTGTTCTCTGTCTCGTGTCGGTTCGTTCTCCCTCTCGTTTCTGGTTCCCTGTCTTGTTCGGCGCGTCTTGTCCCCCGTCACAGTGAGTCTTGTCTGATCGTGTTTTTGTCCCGCGTCTGTCCTGTCTGTTCCCCCGGTTTTAGTTTCATTTTAAGCTCCGGTTTTTGGGAGCTCTTTTGTTCAAGTTTTAGTGCTGTTTTTGTTCACGTTTTTCCCCCTCGTGGGTTGTTTTGTTTTATAAATAAAGAGCTTTTTCAGTTTAACGCTGTCTGCGCCTGGGTTCGTTAGTCCGTGAAACCTGACAAACTGGAACTGTAATAGGAGTAATTTAACACCCAAAAGTATTTTTGCATTCAACATCCTTTAAAGCCATTTGATGCTTTATCAAATTGTGTATAAGCATGATTTGTTATGACACAAAGACTTTACAAACACAACATGCTGTCACCTATGAGAACAGCTGACGTGTACAAATAAGAGCAGAAGAATCGATTTTTATTGTTTTCTCTTTTAGTGTAGCCATAGCTCTATACTTGTCAATCAGCCTGTAACTTGATTAGATTGGCTGAGTGGCTGGTTTGTGAAAAGGCTTTCATGGTTTCCAATGTGCAAGTATTGAATTTGAGTCTGGTTCAGATTAAAGCACCATAATTGTAAGTGCTTGCTAATGACCACAGTTTTAACCACCCATCATTTAATATTTCATCATTAAACAGTTAAGTGACCTTATATGATCCCAATACAGTCTCCATTATGCAGCATTGATCAAAGTGACAATTTCATACTGAGGGCACATGGCTGAATGACTCCATCTCAGATAGCATGTTACATCTGAAGATGATGTTCTAATTTAGAAGTGCTCTCAATCAACTGCAAACCTTTCTATTCACTGCACACGTTTTCCTCTTTATACTCATAAATGCTTACATTTCTCCACAAGAGTGTGTGAGTGAAGCACTGCAACAGCTGGCGGATTTCATTAAAGACACGGCACAGCAACACCCTCCATATTATTATTCTTGTAGACTTTAACAAAGCAAACCTTACCCATGAGCTACCAAAATACAGGTAGCACATTACATGTCCCACCCAAAATAGTAACATATTGGACCACTGCTACACCAAAATGCATGATGCATATTATTCTGTTCCCAGAGCAGTGTTGGGTCTCCCTGATCACTACCTAGCCCATCTTCTCCCTGCCTATAGACAGAAGCTAATCTCTGCCAAGCCTGTAGTAAGAACTGTAAAGAACTAGACCAGTGAAACAGCAGGTTTTAACAAGCCTGTTTTGATTACAATAACTGAGTGTTTTCAAAGCTGCAGCCACTGATGAGCTTACTGATACTGTGACATCCTACATCAGTTTCTGTAAGGACATGCATATTCCCACCAGGACTCACTTAACATGAGACAATGGCAAACCCTGGTTTACAATAAAACTGAAACAGCTTCATCAGGCCAAAGAAAATGTCTATAGAAGTAGGGACAAAGTCTTGTATAATCAGGCCAAAAATACACTGACAAAGGAGATAAGAGCAGCTAAGAGAAGCTACACTGAAAAGCTGAACAACCAATGTTCAGTCAATGACCCTGCATCAGTGTGGAAAGGTCAGAAAGACATCAACTACAAGACATCATCCCCTTGACCTGTGGGCAATTAACAACTGTCTGATGACCTATACAACCTCTGTTGTCGCTTTGAAAAGCAGAGTCTGACCTCTCACACCCATTCTAACCCTCATCAACACCTCCTGTCCCCTTTTTGATACTCAACCTGCACTTAGAATCTGCAAAGAGGATGTTTGTCAGCTTTTCGGCAAACACAAGACCAGGACAGCACAATGATGTCTTGTTCACTTGTCTGAAAGTCTGTGCAGATCAGCTGTCACCCACCTTTACTCAGATCTTCAACAGATCTCTGGAGCAGTGAATGCCATGAAGTGTCTTCATGCTTCAAATGCTCTGCCATCATCCCAGTTTTAAAGAAGCCCAGGATCACAGGGCTAAATGACTACAGACCTATTGTCTAGACATCTGTGGTCATGAAGTCATTTAGCTCACCTGGTTAACTGGTTCTAGATCCCCTTCAGTTTGCTTATCGAGCAAACAGTGGATGATGCAGTCAACATGGGACTGCATTACATTTTGCAACACCTTGACAGAACAGGGACTTATGCACAGATCCTGTTTGTAGGCTTCAGTTTGTAAGGCAGCTGGTCTAGAGATGAACATTGGGTTCGTTTACAGAAACATACCATAAAACAACAAAACACCAGCTGATACTTGTTCCCAGGCTATGGTTCCTTGCTTCTCCCTGTGGGACACTGATGACCCGAATTTCACCTCTGCTTTCCCTCTCATTTTACACTCAGATCAATAGAGCTCATTGAACATATATATGCAACATACAGTGTGATGTTATTGAGTTTTCATTCTCATGTTTGATATCATTTTAAAGGTCATGGTGTGATGGGTAAAAAGGTGTAAATTCTATAATTATGGGATGAAGTATATTAGAGGGAGAAAACTTAATAGAAAACCTACACTTTTGTTATGGGTGTGCTTCTCTCTGGGTACTGATTATCTCGGCAGGGGTCTTTCAGGTCACGAGAAACTGACCAACCAAATACTGAACTGACCACAAAATTTATGACTCTTTGTCTTATCTGTGTATATAAGGTGGCTAGGCAAAAGACTCAGGGAAGCATTCTGTAATCAGAACGTCCCACACAACTGCTGCTGTGTGTCTAATTTGCCAGGTATGATTTAGACTTTGTACTTCATTTTATTCTGTTGATCTTGTGCTGTTTTCTAGTATTCAAATTCATATTATGTCTTTTATTTCTTTGAATTGATGTTTTAACCTGCCTGGCAAATAAATAGTTTTTGCTTGATACGTTGGAAGTTCTTAAGAAATTGTTATTACCGGTAGATTAGAAGGAGTCCAAGGTTACCGCAAAAATAATGTCAGGATGTGATCATAGTGGGGACTTGTTGAAAGGAGCTAGGAGCACATCAACCAAGGTCTCCAGGTTTCTGTCTATCACCTGTCTTAACAAGTTGCATGATCGTGACTAAGATAACTGTTACTAGATCTGAGCAAGTATGGAACAGCCAGGTTTAATATTATTAGTTTACCCGGCAACCTCTGAGTAAGATCAAAATGACCGTTTTGTGATCGTGAGATCCGTGTAGACTCAGTGCGACCATGGGTCCCTAATGAAAGAATAACTAAGAGTATGGGAATCTTCAAGTAATCAAATCTAAATTATGATCAACAGATAATTCGGAATCATTAATCTAAAATTCATATAAAATTGGAGTCAGATTGGAACTAACCACAGGGTCAATAAAACTAAATTGTAATAAATTAAAGAAAGTTGTAGAAGTGCTATGGAAAGGCAGAACACGTGAGATACCTTCACCCACACCATTGGATTCCGCTGTTGGGCCAATGGCTGGTCCTTACAAGTTAAGCCTTTAACACCATCATCCCAGACCTCCTTCTATCCAAACTTACCCAGCTCTCTGTGCCAACCTCCACCTGTCAGTGGATAATTAACTTTCTGAAAGACAGACAGCAGCTAGTGAGGCTGAGAAAATTTACATCCAGCACTTATACCATCAACACTGGAGCTCCGCAGGGATGTGTTCTCTCCCCACTCTTTTTTCACTCTATACTAACTGCACCTTAGTAGACCCCTCTGTCAAATTCCTGAAGTTTGCAGATGACACCACTGTCATCTACCTCATCCAGGACAGTGATGAATCTGCTTACAGAAGGGAAGTTGCACAGTTGACTGCCTCAAAATGCACTCAAGACAGTGGAGATGATAGTGGACTTCAGGAGGAACCCCTCACTCCTTCCCCTCACTATCCCAAATGGCACTGTGGCCACTGTGGAGTCCTTCAGGGTCTTTCGTTTCATCATATCACAGGACCTGAAGTGGGAGTCCCACATTGACTTCACTGTTAAGAAAAAACAGCAAAGGTTGTACTTCCCTTACCAGCTGAGGAAGTTAAACCTGCTGGAGCTGCTGACCCAGTTCTACTCAGCAGTTATGGAATCTTTGTACTTCAATAACTGTCTGGTTTGGCTCAGCTACCAAAAAAGATCTATGAAGGCTTTAACAAACAATTTGAATGCCTGAAAGGATTATTGGTGCCCCCTTGTCCACTCTTCAGGACCTGTACTCCTCCAGAGTGAAGAAAGAAAAGGGCAGAAAAAATAATTACAGACTCCATGCACCCTGGACATTACTTCTTTGAACCGTTGCCCTATGGCCAGTGCTTCAAAGCACTGAATACCAGATCTATGCACAGAAGTAGATTTTTCCCTCAGGCCATCTCCCTCTTAAACAATTAACTGCTCGACAAGTGCAATATTCCATTGCCTACCTCTATTCAGAATGTGTACATAGTGTACATCCATTACATTGCCTCCTTGCACGTGTACATAACATCTGTAAATATGTAGATTCACAGAATATACTACCCTGTACAGTGTCTTTTATATTTTTGTTTTTCCATCAAATCAGGTTGGAAAAGTCACAAAATACAAGTTATGACATTACCTGGTGGGTTTAAAGAATGGATGGAAACCCCATTTTGGGGAATGGATGGAAGCCATTTGCTTAATTGTTGCTTAATTATAAAGCATGTTAAAACATATTAAAGACTCAGACAACAGATGTAAATCATAGAGGTGAAGTTTATTAGCACACACACAGTTAAACAGGTAAAGGAATGATGATCCAGAGCTGTGGCAATAAATTAACTGATTTAACTGATAATGAATGTCCTTGTGGAAGCTTGATGGAGCTTGTGGAATAGTGGGAGATTGGATAAGATTGTGGCACACACCAAGCTGGATATCCAGGTTAGTAACTGGGGAATATTATACTAAATTTTTTCATCATAAAAATGTATCAAAACTATGTCAATCACCTCTCTCTCTGTCAAACACTAAAAGTTAATTCTTGCATTTATGTCATCAAGGTTCAATTATTGCAATACCTTACTGGATGATTGCACTGCAGGTTTAATACAAAAACTCCATCTGGTTCAGAATGCAGCAGCCAGAGTTCTTACGAGAACAAACAAATATGACCATATTAGCCAACTCCAGAATTCTACTGATTACCTACAAATCCCCCCCAAAAAATTGATTTAGCTACTCAGTACCTAAACAAGCTCCTTTCTTATTATAGTCCTTCACATTCACTGCAATCTCAAAATTTGAAGAGCCTGGTTTCTTCCAAGGTTTTTCCATCTATACATCATTGGAGTTTTGCCACTGTCATCCTTTTGGCTTGCTTACTGGGAGACTGTTGACATTTAACTTAGCTTAGGGTTTTGTAAATTGTTAATATTCCCTCCAGCGTAATGATTTAATTACAGTTCTAAAGACTCTACTATTTCATTGCGTCTATAATGAAAATTCTTTTTCAGTATACAATGTTCAGATATTTTATGGTATTATTGCAAATCCTGTATACTATAATAATAATAATAAAATGAACAATTTTATCTTCTCTCTAAGTGTTGTCTCTCTAAATCTTGCTTAATATGATACTTTTATCCGTCATGTTAATTGACTAAATGTTGCACAGTCTCAAAAGTATATACTCTTTTAGTAGGCTGTCTGGATACATTATCCTCTCATAACTCAATTAGAAAGGTATGAGCCTTAGCCTGCAATAGCAGGTATTTCTGATGCATGTCTATTTATTCAAATAGTCAAAATGTGTTGTAGTTATCAGTTCAGTCAACTCTTTATTCATAAACCAACTATAACTAATACACTAATATACAACAATAACATACTAATAATGCCACATTTTCTGTTTTCTGTGTTGAACACGTTTGATAATTTTTCTGATTTCTGTTTTATTTTTATTATATGTAAAACAACTTTGAAACAATGCAAATTGTTAAAAGCAGTATATAAATAAAATTGAAATTAATTGATATGAATGGTCTCAGAGTGCAGAAGGCTCATGCAAAGTTGGATGGTGATCCACCATGTAACAGACATGTTGACGGTTTAATGGTTTCCCTGTGATGGACTGGATTTGATAGGTGGTTTCTGTGGCCTGAACTGATGGAATAGGTTTCCAGTTATAAAATTGCTGGCTGACTCAGGGTCGAGGAAAGAGTGTGCTGTAAGCAATTCGGTGGTACAGGAGTAATTAGTTAATTCAGTGGTAAGAGGAGTTTTACTGATTGAAGAAAACAAAAAAAACCTTGTCCGTCCTCATCCTCATCCGTCCTCACCTCTGGACGTGCAGGACGGATGGGGCATGATAACAAAACTTGTCCTCTTGCGCCACAGTATAAGCAAAGATTATGGGTCAGCCTCCTCTGCCGCTCAGAAGGAGGAAGTCTGGGAGTGATCAACTTGCACAGGCTTGCAACCTGGTTCTGGAGAGCTGGACGATTCAGGCTGGGTAGGTGCAGATCATGTCGTTGGCTGTCTTGGCCTTCCAAAATGGACCAAACTTTGTTTGCCACACGGATGGAAAACTGGATAAACCACTCTAGGCAAATAGTGTCATCTTAGGAGGCCAAATGCAGCCGTAGCCGAGAGTTACATACCTGGCTGTAGGTGGTGAGAAGCAAGCATACCTTCTATCCACTAGAGTCTGGAAGGTGCGTAACTTAAATAATTAATCATATATAGATAAATTCCCTAGATTTAAATGGTATAATTGCTCACCAAAAGACAAATTATCCAATGGTCTGCCAAAGACTTCATGGAGATGGAGGAGGAGGGTGTTTAAATAGAAATTTTCTGGGTCATCCTGGTGCCAGATGGACACTGCCCATTGGAGCGCTAGGCCCAACAACAGGGAGATCAACAGTTGTGGCCTACTGGTAAGTGAGTCGGGCTTGTGATCAGAAAGTTGCTGGTTCGATTCCAGTGCTGGCAAGTTGCAACTGAAATGCCCTTGAGCAAGGCACCTAACTGCGATTGCTCCCCGGGCGCAGTAGTGTGCTGCCCACTTCTCCGGGTGTGTGTGTGTGTGTGTGTGTGTGTGTGTGTGTGTGTGTGTGTGTGTGTGTGTGTGTGTGTGTGTGTGTGTGTGTGTGTGTGTGTGTGTGTGTGTTCACGACTTGCAGTGTGTGTTCACTCCTCACCAGTGATGGGTTAAATGCAGAGGTCACATTTCAGGTATGGGTTAACATATCTGACAAATATGTCACTTTCACTTTTCATGGAATGGTGAGAGTGTAGACAAAATGGAGGCACACACCAAGCTGGATATCTGGGTGGGTAACTGAGTATTATCCGCAGGAGGTTGGCACAGTGTGTGCTTACATCTGGTAAGTTAATGAGGTGATTGCAGGTGCGGGTGATAAGTACGTGGGTGAGCATCGATGCAACCTATCATAGGTTAGGTTAAACCAAACTCCACAAAACGTTAAAATGTAATTTAAATGAAACAGACAGACAAAAAGTGTTGACTGAATTGCAGGTTAGAAACATTTAGCATAGTCACACAACAGAAATTCATTAGTCCAACAAAACAAAACGTTAAAATAAATGCATTATTACTTTGAATTAATTATGACTGTTTATTTGCAAATATGTGAAAACATTATGTCATTTATCCCCATTTTGGGGTTAGATGTAAATTCACCTTCGAAAAATGCGCCAGTGAACACTGGCCCGAGAGGAAAGAGCATATGAGCATTTGGGCAAAGGTCACTCCCACTTGGAAGACGGTATAAATCCGTCCGCAACTCACTTTCATTCAGATTTTTGCTTCGAAGCCGAGTGTGCGCTACTCGCATTTTACTCGACTATCGCCCTTTGAGCTCCCCAGCGTCATGCTGCATGTGAAAGCATAATCAGCAGTTCTCGCTCGCTCGGTTATCGCTCGGTTATCCACTCGGCACTTCGGCAGACCTGATTATAAAAGGGTGAGTATCTAAAGAGTAAATTTCTATTCTAAAAGAAGACGGGCATCTTTTTAAAGATGTTTTCCGTCTGTGTGTTTCTGGATGCAATCACTTCCTGTTCTCGTCTGATGGCCATGATTGCTGCATTACATGCCTGGGCAAGCATGTTGGGGCAGTTGACATGGCCATCTTGACACTGTGGTCACGGCTCTCTCTTTTCTCGGGAGATCGAGCCCCCTCTGCTGTTACCCATTCTGTTGCACTTTGGGAGATCTCAGGTGCAGACACTCCCGCCGGGTCAGTCCCTGTGGACCTCCCAGTCCTCTGCAGTGTCGGGATCAGAGGTGCCGGGTGACAGCATTGTTCCCCCGGGAACACGTTGTCACTTTTGGTGCTCCAGATGAAGACCATATGTCGATTGCTGTGTTGGAGAGTTGGCTGCTCTTCTCTGAGGATGAGGCAGAACTTCCCCCTTCGGACTGGGACGTTCCTGCTGAGTCAGACTCAGAGCTGACGGCCGTGCTTGCCCAGGCAGCTGTGCCTTTGGACTGGAGTGGAACCTTCCACCCTAGAACCTTAGAGCACTCACGGCTAGATGATTGGTTCCTCTGGGCCACATGAGACTTCCAGTCCTGGCCCGCCCTGGTGCCTTCTCGGATATGCATGAGGAGGTTGTAAATAGTGGAAGGCACCTTTTTCTGCCTGAAGCTGCTTTTCCTCCGCCACTCTCACTACCCTCAATAGGGGGGCTGTCAAGGGATGTGTGCAGATCCCTTCCAGTGGAATGTACAATTACAGTGCATTTGAGCCCGTAAAACGTTGCCACCTGGAGGAGTCACCCGCGTCTCCCGTCCAAGGCTGTAACACTGTGGCAACTCTTGCTGCCAAAGCTTACAGCATGCTGGACAGGCAGCCTCCATGGCCATCCTGCAGGTTCACCAGACCAAGGCACTTAAGCAGCTCCACGAAGGTAGTTCTGAGCCAAGATGGTGCAGGAGCTGCGCATGGTAACTGACCTTGCCCTCTGGGTGAGGACAGTCACAGCACAGGTCCTCGGTCAGACAATGTCCACCTTGGTGGTCCAGGAGCACCATCTCTGGCTAAATCTTGTGGAGAACCGACAAAGTTTGCTTTCTTGTTGCACACATCTTCCAAGGTGGTCTTTTCGGCCATGTTGTCGAGGGCTCTACCCAGCAGTTCTCGGCAGTCCAGAAACAGATGGAGGCTATCAGGCACATCCTCCCCAAGTGTGACTCCACCTCCACGCCACAGCTTAGCCCCCAGTCTGTTTATCACAGAGGGTGTCCCCCTGCTGCACCAGCTCCATCGCGGACTGAGGCTGTCCCTCGTCCCTGCTGTAGAGCCCACTCTTCAGGTCCCTGATAAACCCTCCAGAAGGATGGCTAAGCGACCCTGAGAGAACAGGTGAGGCTGCGTTTGCAGGATGCACTGCATCCTCTCGTGCCCCCTGCCTCCCTGCCAAGGCTAGTAGCTCAGCCTTCTCTCTGGCTCGAGCTCGCCCCTGGCACCACTCCAGGCACATCTGTTGCAGACTCGGCTACACGATTCAGTTTGCAAGGCGCCCGCCCAGGTTCATTCAACACGCTCTCAAGAGTGGAGACTTCATCCCCAGGCCGTCCAGCTGATCTGGAGCCGATTCGGGGAGGCACAGGTGGTCCTGTTGCCCCCCCAGAGGCCCCCCTCGGCATGGGTGAGTTGGCACACAGCTGGCCCCGGGGCCCACGCAAGTATGCGTTGCCCAAAGTGAGCCTCCTTGCACAAAAACTGTGCAAGGTCAGGGAGGACAAGGAGCAGGTCTTGCTGGTTGCGCTGTACTGGCCCACATGGACCACCCGGTTTTCGGACCTGATGCTCCTTGCAACAACCCCTCCCTGGTTGATTTCCCCTGATGAAGGACGTTCTTTCTCATGGGGCACTACGTGGCACCCATGCCGATCTTCGGGACCTCCATCTGTTGTCCTTGGACGGGACGTGGAGAACCTGAGTGATCTATCCCCGGACGTGGTGGACACTATCACTCAGATGAGGGCTCCCACTGGTGCGCTACAACCTCTTGGGACCTTTCCGTAGTCCTTCCGGGCTTGCGAGCCACTTGAGTCAGCTGACCCGAAGAGTCTGTCTCTCAAGACAGCGCTCCTGATCGCATTTGCCTCCATCAAGAGGGTTGGTGACCTTCAGGCATTGTCAGTCAGCGACTTGTGCATAGATTTTGGGCCCGCCTACTTTCATGTTACCCTGAGACCCAGGCCTGGCTACATGCCCAAGGTTCCCACCACACCTGTCAAGGACCAGGTGGTGAACCTGCAAGCGCTGCCCATGGAGGAGGCAAACCGACACAGAGTTTGGCCCACTGAATAGTGGAAGCTATTGCCTTGGTGTACCACTCCCAAGGCGTGTCGTGCCCCCTTGGAATAAAGGCGCACTCGACTAGGAGTGTTGCCTCCTCTTGGGCATTGGCGCACAGCACCCCTCTAGCAGACATTCACAGAGCTGCGGGCTGGGCAACACCTAACACCCTTATGAGGTTTAACGATCTCAGTGTGGGCCCACTACGTTGTGGGTGGGAGAACGTGCTTGGTGTCTTTGCTTGCATTGCCTCCCCCCTGGGATGGGGGAAATAGTCATTTATACTCCTTCACAGTGGTTTCCCACTGGCGAAGCCTGCATTGCGATTCCTCCAACACCCGTTGGTAGGTAGGCTCAGCAGAGGAGCCTCATGCCAGGCCCAGTACTTGTGTGTATACCACAGTCAGCCCTTGTACTGGTCTAGGCGCCCCATATGTACAGTTATATGAAACAATTAGGACACTCTGTGAAAGCATGTGTATTTTGTAACATTTATATATATATATATTAATATAATACAGAGAGATTAAAGTAATATAACTAAACAATTAAAACTGAAGAAAAATCTTTTCAAGATCTTCTGTAAATGTAATTCTACACAAATTCTTATTTTAACCGAGGAAAAAGATAGGACACCCTAGCCCCTAATAGCTAGTGTTACTGCAGTAACACTACACTGAAATCACTGCAGTGAGACGCTTCTTGTAGCCATCTACCAGCCTCTGACATCGGTCTGAGGAAATTTTACCCCACTCCTCAATGCAGAATGTTTTCAGCTGTGAGATGTTTAAGGGGTTTCTTGCATGTACAGCCCTTTTCAAGTCACTCCACAGCATCTCAATGGGATTCAGATCTGGACTTTGACTCTGCCATTCCAGGACCATTTCTGCTTTTTCAGCCAGTCTTTGGTTGATTTACTAGTATATTTTGGGTCATTGTCATGTTGCATTGTCCAGTTCCACTTCAGCTTTAATTTTCTAACAGATGGTCTCACATATTCTTCAACCACCATCAATACACAGTAGAATTCATGATGGACTCTATGATGGTGAGCTGACCAGGTCCTGCTGCAGCAAAGCAGCCCCAAACCATGACACTTCCACCTCCATGCTTCACAGTTGGTATGAGGTCTTTTCCTGGAATGCTGTCTTTGGTTTACGCCAAACATGTCCTCTGCTCTGGTGTCCAAATAATTCAATTGTGGACTCATCTGTCCAAAGAACATTATTCCAGAAGTCCTGGTCTTTGTCAACATTCTCTCTGGCAAATGTCAGTCTGGCCTTGATGTTTCTCTCAGAGAGCAAAGGTTTCCTCCTTGCACACCTCCCATGCAAGTTAAACTTGTGCAGTCTCTTTCTGATTGTAGAGGCATGCACTTTTACATCAACAGTAGCCAGAGCCTGCTGTAGATCCCGAGATGACATTTTAGGGTTTTTGGAGACCTCTTTTAGCATCTTGCGGTCTGCTCTTGGGGTGAACTTGCTGGGGCAACCAGACCTGGGCATGTTGGCAGTTGTTTTGAAAGCCCTCCACTTGTAGACAATCTTCCGGACAGTGGAATGGCTGATTACAAAATCTTTTGAGATCTTTTTAAATCCCTAACCAGACTCATAGGATGCTACAATTTGTTTCTGAAGGCCTCTGACAGCTCTTTTGTGAAGAAGTTTTGCTCACTCTCACTTCAACAGTCAGGAGCGCACCAAACGAAATGTCTGAGGTTTAGATAGGGCAAGCTTCATTCAAAATGCTGAGTAAAAATCTACTAATTATGGTAGTAGATGGTGTGATACACCTGTGTTTGATTTGAGACATTTTAAGAGGGAATACATGTGAGGGTGTCAACATTTGCCTCAGTTAGAATTTGCATATGTTGGAATTACATTTTACAGAAAATCCCCTCTAGTTTTAATTGCTTAGATATATTACTTTAATCTCTCTGTATTGTTAAAATTGAGATTAAATATCCATGTATCCAAAATGTTGCAAAAATGTTACAAAAATACACAGGCTTTCATAGGGTGTCCTAATTTTTTTACATGACTGTAGTGATTCCCCAGTGGGTAGGACCTGCACAGGTAGAGACCTTTCTTATAGGTAGTACTACCTTGTCAGTCTATACCTCATCTCCACACAATTCCTCCTTTTAGCAGGATGTGGTCTCCGCACCTCCCTTTCCCTGGAATGAGGTGCTTTTCCCAGTGTTCTCTTGGCAATCCAAGAGAGGAAGGAGACCTGTGCACCGAGGTGCCTTCTCCTGGGGGGACAGGAACAGTTGTCACGACCTCTCCGCGTCCAAGCTCTGCACCCTGTGAGGCTGCGACAGTTGCCTACGCGGAGCACTGGGTAGGTTACAGAGGCAGGGAAGCTGTTGTACAGAGGCACGCTTCACCTGCCAGTACTTGCATTCCTAGCCCGTAACATGGGGCGGCTTGCGGTGTTTTCCACAGGGACCCCATATGTCAGTACGTTAATGTAACATTGAATGTAACTGACTGAAAGGGAATGTCTTGGTTATGTATGTTCCCCCTTGTTCCCTAAAGGAGGGAACAGAGACGTGACGTCCCCTTGTCGCAAGCCTGATTCACTGCTGATTGGCCGGGACACATCTCGGCTCCTTAGCACAGACCTGAATGAAAGTGAGTTCACATGCTCCGGGTTGGCATGACTAGGCACGCAATCCTTTGCTCAAATGCTCATTGGCTCTTTCCTCTCGGGCCAATGTTCATTGGCATGTTTTTCTACTACTCGAAGGTGATAGGGTTTTGAAGCAAGACCCCATACGTCAGTATGTTGATGTAATGTCTCTGTTCCCTCCTTCAGGGAATGAGGGTACATACGTCACCAAGATGATTTTAGGGTTTTAGATGCATTCAGAAAAATTAGAGTTCTTTTACATTGGTCCATAAAATACATTTTAATTAAATAGTTAACTCAATTTTGTATGATGTTTCAGAAGTAACAAAAAAAATTAAAAATGTTACATGTATAATAAATTTTATAGATAAGTGAGTAATACTGCACCTTTTGCACTCATCAACAAAACTAAATAAAAATATTTATGTTACACATTGTTTATTTAACTACTTAATAAAGTGTAAGTATAAATAGAGGTTTGCAGTGAATGTTCAAAACTGATTGAAAGGATTTGCATGATACTATCCTTCTGTGTTCTGTTTTTAAATGTGCCTGTAGCCACTCTGGTTTATGCCCCTTGTTGAACAGGAACCAATTATCTCTGGAAGGTGAAGGTGAATGACTACCAGAAATCAGGAAAGGCAGTTTCATATGAGCTGAAATGCTGCAATCTTAATGTCTTTAAGCCAGCTACCATTTCATATAGACCACAAATCCACAATGACAATTTGGTCCCTGCTGATGGATGCTTGCCGCCACAAAAGCCCAAACATTCTTGAGTATATAATTGACTATATTTATAGTTTATTGAGTTTATAGTTTATTTATATACACAGCTATAAAATGTTGACAATTTTGTTATTAATGTATGTACTGGTGTAACCAAATATTGTAAAATATCTGTGCTTCCAAATACAGTCTGCCCAAGAAAGCACAAGAAAGAACCTTAAGGGAATAGTTTGCCCAAAAATGAAAATGAAAAATGAAAATTTACTCACACTCAAGGTATCCTAGCTGTATATAACAAACCCTATTCTGAGTTACAGTAAATTCAGCCTTATTGATGTGCTTCTACTTTTGAATTTAACACTCTGGTCTGTTTGTTTCTGCTTGTGTTCGGCTGAAGAAAGAAAACTATACAGACCTACTATATAGATGGCAAGGGGGTGAGTAAATTATAAAAAAGTACCTTTTTAGGTGAACTATTCCTTTAATTTATAAAGATTTGCATACATCATTTTCTTCATATTGATAACTATTCTTTCCACATTATGTTTTAAAAAATCTCTACTTCTCATTTAGTAATCACGTGCCCTTAAAAAAACACAGATGCAAGGCATTCTTAATGAAGAATAATCTTAAGCAGGATGAAAACTGTGCTCAGCTTTGCACTCTGACCCTGACTGAACCCTGAAGTAATGGCCTGGGCTCGATGGCTTACATCTGGGATAGATGGGCTTTAGGAGGTTTACATCTGGAATGGGTGAAACCAGATTGTCTTACATCTGGGACAAACAGAGCCTGTCACCATATTTTTGTAGTCACTGCACATGGATGGATAAATTACACATAATATTGCAGTAGCTGCAATTATCAGTATAAACAATATGTGATCAAGCTTCTTCAGTAATTGCATTTAAATCAGACTCACAAGCAATAAGCTGATTTTCTGGCAGGACGTCTATAGACAGGATGATAGACAGGATGCAGTCAAAGACATGGCCTGTCCGAAACTCTCAGCATCAAATCATCACCTGCACACACCAAATAAACAACTTCCCAAAATTGGGGGAACAAACAGCAAATACAATTTACAAAAAAATACAATTATAATAAAAGTATAATTGTTGTTGTCTAATAATCAAGAGCCATACTGAATTCTGTTATGCACTATATCATAACCCCAGTTGAGATTGTGTTGTTACCACTAAATATCTAAAAAAAATTGTGGACCTCCCACAATAACATAAATATGGGTTTTTATCAAGAAGAGTCTGGTGTAAGAGCGAAGATGACAAAAAACACAGTAGCAGGGTGTGATAACAAGGTGGTTCATTATTTACAAGTGCCAGTAAACAAGTGCAAGGTGTAAAAGTGCAACAAAGGAAATATTTACATCAACGGACGGACAAGGACGGTGTAGAAGGGACTCAAGCAGTGCCAAACAAAAGAAATAAAACAAAACACACTAGCTTTATGATAAACTCCTAAACTGACTACAAAACAAAGATTATTAGGATGATCTTTAGCATCAAAGTCACCCTAACTAAACTACTGAAGTACTCTGTCTAGGCAAAACACAAAACCTAGTATTTTTAACTTATAATATTCCTACATGTATGCACAATGTACATCACATTACCTGTCTGCTTCTCCAATAAAATAACTAATAAACAATATATCCAAGAAATAAATAATCAAACAAACAGTCACCAAAAAACAATGAAAATGTCAGGGACAGGGAAGGGAAGAACCCAATCACAGCCCAGCCTGACAAAACATGAACTTTATTTAAACAAAAACTCCCTTGAGGGGGAAAAAAACAAAAGCCATGAACAGACTGATCCAAACACAAGGCAACTAACAAGAAATCAGACAAGTGACAATAAACAACGTCCCTCTGACAATAGACAATTGACATCCAATGACAAACCAGCACAAGACAGTACTGACTCCAAGAACCAAGATTAGGACTGAGTCAGGATCCAAACATCGTGCTCTGAAAGAAACAAAACACAGGGGCTGTCAGGATCCTGGCAAGAGAAGCCAGGAGAGACTTATAAGGGTGGTTTCACTACAGTGGTTCAAGCTGTAGGAATGCCGAAATGACTCGAAAAATGTTAACAGCAAGATGGTACAAAACTGTATTTTCTGTCAGTTTCCACCCTTCTGCTACTTATACCAACTACTGAAATAAGCTGAAATAAGCTGAATTTAGCTATCATAAGCAGTTATGATAGCTAAATGTGGGAGAGCGTTGCTTTAATGACTATATTGTATTGCAATAGGTAGCTTTAATTATTAACAATGAATCAAAACTATTTGGTAGAGAATTTATAGGTTTATTAACATTACTTCCTGAAGTTATACATAAAATGAATACAATGAAGATGCATATAATGGTAAATGACATATACAATTAACTTTAAACATTATATGTGGATAATATTACCTTACAGATAAAGAACGTAAGAGAGAAAGAAAGATTAGAAAAGAGAGAGCTGGAAGTTGGTCCTAGAGCTCAGATAAAGAAGAAGAGCATAAAGTAAGTACAGAATCCAAGAGCAGAGCTCAAGGAAAAGCACTCAGAGAAAAGAAGAGCACAAAGAAGACGAGTGAAAGAGGAAAAGAGCACCATGGAAAAGACCAAGGAAAAGAGGAGTCTTGCCTTAAATTCCCTTTTTATCCATTCCTTGACCATGTGACTGAAACCAACCTAAGATAACCAAAGTGACCAATCAGAAGACTGTGTTTAACCCCCACTGTACTCGAAAAAATTTAGACCCCCTGCATGCAACAAACATTTCAGCCAATAGCCTTTGATCTCTATCAGGTTATCTGTGGGCTCAGGAATGCAAAAGGTCCCTTTAAGCAAGGAGATTTGGGGCACAGCAATAAATGCCATGTAAAATTCAACCCTTCAGACTAAAGACATGAAGCCAGGACCCTGACAGAAAATGTGCAAAACAAACACTAATGATAAGAAATGTAAAGGTAATTATAAGAATTATTACAATCATATATCTGGGTTTCCTTTCCTTAAATTAATCAAATCTTGTGACTGTGGATGTTGTGAGAAAAGAACACTCGAATACTGGATCTAGGGAGCAAAAGGAAGAGATGCTTCCTTTCTTAGATCCCAAGAACTACCAAACATGACATAACAGTAAATAACAGAGATACATAGATTAGAACCCTGAGAGAGGCCTCAGCTAGCAGTAAATAAGAGAGATACATAGATTGACCCTGAGAGAGGGCCTCAGTTGAAGACAGGGCGTCAGTTGAAGAGAGGGCCTATCAGCAATGCAAGATGTGAGTGAGACACTTTTAATCTAACAGTAATCGAACAGAACGCAACAGCTAATTAAAAATAAAAACAGAAATATTTTTTTTAAAATGTGTGAGAAAGGGCATCTGCAACAATATTCTCACTACCTTTCTTGTGCTTAATGTCAAGATTGTAGTTTTGAACAATGAGAGACCAATGCATAAGCCATTGGCCATTTTGGCTGTACAGCAAGCAAGAAATTCAATTAAGTTCAATTCAACTTTATTTGTATAACATTTTTACAATGTGGCATTGTCTCAAAGCCGCTTTAAAGGGAGGAAAAAAGGAAAAAAAACAAGGAAATAGACAATGATACAAGTAACAACAGTATGTCAATATCTAATTATCAATGTCAAAGTCAGATATCCACTATGGAATATCAATATCTTTTATCCGCAGTCTCCCAGTGAGCACTCCAACATGGAAACAGTGGCAAGGAACCCAAACTCCAATGATAAATGTGGAGAAAAAAACCTTGGGAGAACCCAGGCTCACCGGGAGGGTCAGTTCTTGTCTGACGCATTACAGCTGCAATCAGTACTTTGGTGCAAGGGTTTATAGATTTACAGCATCTCAATCACTATTCTGATGTAAGTTTTATAGGTTTGCAGCATTGTAATCGGTGCTGTTATGTTTTAAGTATTGGATTACAGTAATAACTAGTTTTAACTTGGGTTTGGTGATTTTATATTTATTTCATATTTATGTTTATGTCAGCCTGATGGCTGACATAATACAATAAGGGATGTTTAGGCAAGGACGCTGACATTAAAATGAGACTGAGAGTAGCTATAACATCAGACTGCTAGTATAGACAGAATAATGTATTATACTAAGAATATGAATAGAGATTAACAGTAGCATTAGTGTAATAGGTGATGGTGGCGGTTGAATTTTTTTCACAATTCCCATGGTGGTCACCCCCTCCTTTAGTCAGGCAGTTGTGAGCGTTGTCATGTCGAACTGGACCTAATCTGTATCGCTCAGAGTCCCTCGGAGGAGAGGGAGAGGGGGGAGAGAGAGAGAGAGAGAGACAGAGAGAGAAAGAGAGGAAGGAAGAGAGAGGAAAACAAAACAGGCTTATATTAGCATAGGGGCCATTCACATAGAATGTGAAAGGCATGTAGTAAAATGGGTGAGAAGTGTGCTCGGTTCCGGTTAAGCCTAACTTGTGGCCTAGGTGTGATAGTAGTTGAATTAGCAAGTCTGAAGAGATGGGTCTTTAGTTTAGACTTGAACTCCTCGAGTGTGTCTGAGTCCCAAACATTGCTGGGAAGGTAATTCCAGAGTTTTGGTGCTAGGTAGGAGACAGATCTGCCGCCCTTAGATGTTTTTGATATTCTTGGAATTATTAACAGACCACTATTTTGCGAGCGCAGTGTCCGCAATGGATCGTATTCTGAAAGTAATTCACGAATATAAGAAGGCGCAAGAAAACCAGCTGAAGCTTTTTTATTTGTTTTATGTGACACTATAGGACCAAGAACTGAACCCTGTGGCATGCCATATTTTACCTGCGAGTAACAAGACTTTTCCTCGTTAACATAGGCAAAGTGGTAAGGGTAAGTTAAATAGGCTTTAAACCAAGCTAATGCTTGACCACTAATGCCAACACAGTTTTCCAGTCTATCAAGAAGAATTTTACGATCTATTGTGTCAAAAGCTGCACTGAGGTCCAGTAATATAAGAAGGGAGGTTAATACCGCGGTCAGATGCTAAAAGGAGGTCATTTGTAACTCTGAGCAAGGCTGTTTCTGTGCTATGGCGGGGCCTAAATCCTGATTGAAATTTGTCATATATGCTATTTATTGCTAAGATTGTCTGGAGATTGCCAGACAGTATTTTTTTTTTCAGTATTTTCGATAAAAGGGGGGGATTTGAAATTGGTCTGAAGTTAGTCAGCTCTCCCTGGTCGAGATTTTGCCTTTTAATGAGTGGCCTAATAACTGCCATTTTAAAGGCTGCTGGAACATAGCCTAATTCTAATGAGGAATTTATAATATTGAGCACTGGTTCCGACACTGCAGGAAAAACTTCTTTATCCCGTTTTGTGGGAACGGGATCTAATATACAGGTTGACAATTTTTTATGAGCTCGTCCAATGAAATGGCAGTAAATGAGTCTAGTAGTACTTGAGGCGTGCTGTAGTACGTGATGCTGTTAGACAGAGGCAAGGCTGTTTGAATAGATTCAATATTTTCACTAATTTGCTAAGAATTTCATAAAATCATTACTACTGTGCTGTAGTTTAGCATCTTTGTCTGTTGACGCTTTGTCTTTGGTCAAATTTGCAACAATGTTAAAAAGAAACAACAGATTATTCTGATTTTCTCCAATAAGCTTGCTTAGGTAGTTAGATTTTGCTGTTTTTAGAGACTGTTTGTACTTGTGGACACTCTCTTTCCATGCATCACGCCATACCTCTAAGTTTGTATTCCTCCATCTACGCTCCATTTTTCTAACTGCCTTTTAAAGAGCTGATATTTCGCTATTACACCATGGTAACATACCAGTTGTGTAAGGTTTCTGTCACAGCATCGAAATCTTCATTGTTGTTTATTACATTATGCATTTGAGACAGATCTGGAAGATTGCTAATAAAACTATCTTTAGTGGTAGATGTGATTGTTCTACTTGGTCTTTGTCGTGGTGTTGGACGAGAGGGCTTATCTAACATTATAGTGCAGAAGACGGGGCAGTGATCTGAAATAGCATCGTTCTGAGGTAATATTTCTATGTTGTTTATATTGAGTCAAAATGACAGGATTAGGTCTAAAGTGTGATTACGTTTATGCATGAATCCCGACACTTTTTGACTAACACCAAGTGAGTCTAGGATATCCATAAAAGCTGTACATAGCTCATAATTTCATTGACGGTAAGTTCTTTATTTGACAATAAAGTTCTTTATTTGTTTGAAAGCCACCAGATGTTAAGCAGGCCGAATTTAAACATTTTCATACTATCAATTTGTAGGTAGTTTCCTAGTTTTATATTAGTCAGATTTGTGTGTCTCAGCAGGTGCGTTGCTGAAATAAGGGTCATGGTCAGTGTATACTGTAATGGGGAGAGAAGCGGAGTCTGCATATACACCAAAATATTTGTAATGCTAGCAACAATGCAAGAACTTCTATTTCAATAGTTGAAAAATGAGGTGATCATCACCATTCTTATACTTTTGGAGGAGCACAGCTTCAGCACAAACAGCGCTCATGTCTATCTCTAATTTAAAAGGTAGTGCAAAATCTGGAGCTGTCAAGAGCAGTGCACTACTAAGGAGTGCCTTGTCACTATCAAATTTTTGCTGGCATTTAGCAACCAAATGATTGACACAGTAGGTTGGTTAGGGAATAAACAACTGTGGAAAAAGTCAGACAAAAACAGTAATAGTAACCAGCCATGCTCAAGAAATCTCATGCCTGGTAGTCAGAACAGGGAACTCGACAATGGCAGTGACCTTAGCTTTGACAGGGTGGACCTAACCATGCCCAACTTTCATACCAAGGTATGTTACAGTAGCCTGACTAAATTCACAATTTGCAAGATTAAATGTTAATGATGCATTTTTCTTACATTCAAAAATGGTACACAGTAAGGAAAGATGTTCTGTCCACTCAGTTGAGTAAATTACTACATCATCTAAATAAGAATTGCAGTTTGGCAACCCTGCCAACATCAGATTAATTAATCTCTAAAAAGTAGCAGGTGCATTACACAGACCAAAAGCCATGACAATATATTGCATGAAATGATTGGGTGTTACAAATGCTAATATTTCCAAGACACAAGGAGTTAATGGCACTTGCCAGTAGCCTTTAAAGAAATCTGGTTTGCGTCAAAATGGGTAAAACCAAGGTTATCAGTCCTCCAGATGCAGTCCTCTATCCGAGGCAATAGAAAACAATCAGGCACAGTCACAGAATTAAATTTACAGTAATCTGCGCAGAAACAAAATGTTCCATCAGGCTTGGGCACAAGAATATATGGCGAGCTCCATGAACTACTGCTAGGTATTGCTAATCCATTTTCCAAAAGATACTCTGCCTATTATAACTGTTATTTGACTGTACAATATCCTGCTTTTGTTGGTTAGATAGATTAGTGAAGAGTGGAGACTTTAAGAAGACTTTAAGCCTTTAAGAATTTCCAAACTTGACGACCTAGCGCACTGCTGAGGAGAGTTGTGCAACACTAGACCATCCTTATCAAGAAGCTGCAACCTTCAAACTCATTGCCACCAAAGAGGGAATGGGCTATGCAGACTGTTCCAAATCATCTCTGACTCTGAGATGTAAGGCATCTCCACTTTATTAACATGTTTGTATGACATGAAGTCGTGCACTTCCTGTCAGGGGTATCAAATACAAGATACTGTCTCACTTCTTTTTTACAATATAAGGTCCAGAAAAGTGAAAGTGACATATCTGTCAGTTATGGTAACCCATAAATGTGACCTTGGCATTTAACCCTTTACTGATGAGGAGTGAACACACACTGCAAGTCATGAACACAGGTATTGGGGGTTAGGTGCCTTGTGCAAGAGCACTTCAGCTGCGACCTGCCAGCACTGGAATCGAATCAGCAATCTTCTGATTTCAATAATATAAATAATTATATTATTATTTTATCTTTTAAAAGCTTAAATGGTCCTCTTACAGTGTGTCAAAACACCAATTTTGCGGTGTTTACCAACTCCTGAACAGCTTAGCACACTGCAAATAACGAATTCCCTTCATGCCAGTCTCTGTCAATATTCATGTAAAACATTTGAAGATTAGATTTTTAGAAGATTAGATAGATTTTAGCATCTGATGAAAATGTTCAAGTGCTCCCTGACTCACAGGATGATTCGCACTTAAAGTTCTGTGAATTATAGAGAAAGGGCAAAGAAACCCTGGCGAAGAGCTTGGGACAAGTCATTTGTGCCTTGGCCAGAGCGCAATCAACAATTGCTCAATTGACAAAAAACAAATGCTCAAATTGCTAATAACTGAGAAAGGAGAGAGGGGAGCAGGTAGAATTGCCGGTATGGTTTTCCCATGTACTGACAGTTATTACTATAATAAGCTACATCCTTCTTAAGTCCAGGCAAATTTAATGTTTAAGTATTCTGTTATTATTAATACTATTATAATGTTATACTATTAATATGTCTTTGTAATACCTAGATGAGCTGACATCACATTCATGTGCCAGACATAACACATGTGGACAGTAATCACACGGAATTACAGCCTGGTATACAACATTCCAATCAGCATCTGTGCCAGCTTCTGACACCATTTGCACATAAGCAATTCATCCGATATAAAACAAGGAACATTTTTCACTTTTTTTCTGACAGCCATTTCAAAACCCTGTACTAATATACTAGAACCACTGGTTGATTTATTAGACCAGGGTAAAGCATTCTTTATAATAAACGACTGAGCTGCACCCATCACGTAATATTTGTATTTCTCTTTGATCCTCAGGTCTACCAGTCAAAGAAATTAAACCCTTCAGCAAAAATGGAGCTTAGTTAGGGTCAACAATGTCATCACAATAAGAAATCAGGTATTTGTTGTTGTTCACACTTCAGTGCATAACAATCAACAATTACATGTCCCTGTCTAGCAATAAAAACACTCATTTATTTAGTTTGCAGGAAGACGTTTTTGCACGAGAAGGGTGGGGCTGATCAGACAGGGAAAGCCACTGTTGTTTTTCTCCAAACGTGCAGACACAAATTTATCTGCAAATACCGCTGCTTGTGACAATGAGGTTACTTTCTGTTTCTTGAGGTAAAGAACAACATGCTCAGGCAGATAAATGATAAATGAACTCCTTTAACAAATTAAAGTTAAACACCTTGCTGCAAATCAATTAAAATTGTAACATGCATGTTGTGCTTTATTATAGTGTCATGTCTTTTATTTTAGTCACATTTTGTAGTTCATGTCCCCGGTCTTTGTAGTGTTTATTGTCACCCCACCCTAATTGTGTCCTGAATTAATTAAATAAACATTAATTCTGCATTTATATCCATTTATCATTTCATGATTTTGGACAATACATTACAAAAATGCCTTTCGTTTGGGCAAATTCAATAAAGGTATGATTGTGTAAAGCTGTCTGTATGCTTCAGGTACCAACTCTTGCGCAGTGAGAATGGCAGATAGTTAAGAACTCCTAAGGAGAGTGTTGACCAAAGCTCCTGAGCCTTGCCAACTAATTTTCACAAAAGTAGCAGGGATCACATATCTTTAGGCCACTGAAGAGACTGGGCTCGAAAGCACAGAAATATGTACCACTAGAAAGCGGGAAAGATGGATCGAAAGGTGCCAAGGTGGCTCTGGTGTCAGCCTTCGCTTCAACCTCCACGACTCCCTCATCCTGCCCTTCATCCAAACATCCCGGAGTAGGTGGCCGTGCGCCAGCATCCGGAGAGCCTAGAGCCTCTTCCTCATCACCGCCAGGCAGCACCAGGACTTTACACCAGCCTTTCTAATATAGTGTTCCTAATATTTTTTTAAGAGCCTGCCTTAACAGAGGAATTTTGTTATGGTCCGCAATTATTAATAACTCATCTTTTCTATATTTATCAGATGGTTCTTTTGATGTATTCTTAATAAAACTCTAAATCTAAAAGTAGAAGTTCTTTTGATTTAAAGAGAACCATTTAATGCCATATTAAAAGCAATTATACTGGATGTTGTGCAGAAACAGGGGCATTAAGATAGATGGATGGGCATTCCATTATCCCTGCCTTGTGTACTGAAGTTAAAACTTCATAGGCCATGAATTTTACTTCACATATATACATGCACATCTACCTGAATGAGGATATGTATCAGATTATGTTTTTCGTATAAAGCAAATTTCTAAACCTAGAGCTCATTTTATAAACCCAAACTCTACCCCTAAAATAAAACTTCAAAAACCATAACTGATTAAAACATTACCCTTTTATTAAATTCATGAATTAAAAGCAGAGGGCATGAAACAGAGTGTTTGACACATACATTTGATTCAGTCACAATGGGCTGAGCTGCTTAGCAACTCTTTGTTTGTCTTTGTCTCTTTCTGCCTCAACAGAGAGATAATGTTGAGGCATGCTTGATGTACCTTGGGTGGAAATGTATTTATTTCGAAATTTTATCAATTGGCATCCAAACATCCAAGTGCTCCCAAGTTAGGTGGGATTGGTAAAAGAGGGGAATAAAGACCTTTCTTTCATTTACAGGAACCATGTCAAAAATTTGCATGGATGTCCCCTTCCCTCTAGCTGAATAAGTAGACTATATGTTAGAAAAACATAGCAGGTCCCTGTTTCATAGAGCCTGGGACAATAGATTTAATTCACATCAAATCCAGCAGCAATGGTTTTTGTTTACTTTTTAAAAATATTTTGATTAACGTGTCTGTGTGACCATCAACTATACCTCAAACCTAGGAAGAACTGTACCAACAACAAGGGACACAGCATAGTGAAAGAGTGAGAGAGATGCTTCTCTAAATCTCATGGTTAAAAAAAGTGTTAAGAGTGAATGAGTGTATTAAATGCAACGTTGCATCGTTTCAAAGCAGCTTTACATATAATGAAAATAAAAACACAAAACAGACAACTTATCAAACATGTACAACACAGAATACATGGTATTATTGCAAATTTTTTATTGTTCATTATTATTGGAATTGGTTTATAAATATAGAGTTGGTTGAACTGATGATAGCTACAACACATTTGGACCATTTAAATAAACGAACACACATTAAAAATACCTATTATTGCACGCAAAGGCTTATACCTCAGTGGTCTATGAGAGGGTAATGTGCCTATGCAACATTTAGTTAAGTAACATGATAGGTGACAGGTATCATAGTAAGCAAGCTATGCCGTTCCATCTTAAAAAGATAAAATTTTATAGGAGGAGTTTGAGGGATTTGCAGTAATACCATAAAATATCTGAACATTGCATAATGAAAAAGAATGAGAGAAAAAGAAATAGCAAAATAGTAGTCTTTACGAGTGTAGTTAGATATTTTAATAGCAATATTAGCAATTTACAAAACACTAAGCCAAGCTAAATGGCAGCAGTCTCCTAGTAAGCAAGCCAATATGGTGACAGTGACAAAGAACCAAAACTCCAGTGATGTACAGATGGAGAAAAAACCTTGGGAGAAACAACGACCAGAAGGGCCAGTTCTTCTCTGGCATGTTAAAGCTGCAATTCGTAACATTTTTGGTTAAAACTTATAATCCTGAATTAATTTAAAAACTGTTTATTTGTAAATTTCCATACTCTTAGTTATTCTTTCATTAGGGACCCATTGTCGCACTGAGTCTCCACCGGCCAATATACACGGATCTCACAATCAAAAAATGGTCAGTCTGATCTTACTCAGACGTAGCCGGGTAAACTAATATTATTTAACCTGGCTGTTCCATTCTTGCACAGATTTAACCAGTTATCTTAGTCACGATCATGCAACTTGCTAAGACAGAATGGTGATAGACAGAAACCTGGAGATCTTGGTGGATGTGCTCCTAGCTCCTTTCAACTACAAATCCCCAGTATGATCGTATTCTGACACTTATTTTGTGATAACCGTGGACTCCTAATCTACCTGTAATAACAATTACTGAAGAACTTTCAATATATCAAGAAAAACAATTTATTTGCCAGGCAGGTAAAAACATCAATTCAAAGAAATAAAAGACATAATATGAATTTGAATTCAAAAGAACAATACATGATTAACAGAATACAAAATGAGGTACAAAGTCTAAATCATACCTGGCAAATAAGACACACAGCAGCAGTTGTGTGGGAAGTTCTGGTTACACATTCCACCGGGGATACAAGGGATGTAGATGTATTTCCTGCATTTTTCAGGCCTTAGAACACTGTATCCAGTAATAATAGAAATTAGACCTTTTTACCCATCACACCATAACCTTCAAAATGATACCAAACATGACAATGGAAATTCAATGACATCACAATGTATGTTGCACATATATGTTCAGTAAGCTCCATTGATCTGAGCCTAGAGGGATGGGGAGAATGAGAGAGAAGGGGGGAGGCAGAGGTGAAATTCAGGGTATCAGTGCCACATGGGGGGAAGCAAGGAACCATAGTCTGGGAACAAGCATCAACTGGTGTTTTGTTGTTTTATGGTACGTTTCTGCAAACAAACCCAGTGCTTATCTCTAGACCAGCTGCCTTACAGATTTGAGTTATAAATTCATTGGGCTATCTCTAGGCTAGATAAAATAGATGGGGGTTTAATCTAGATTTAAATTGACAGTGTATTCCCAGACAACACTGGGAAGACTGTTGGGCTGTAATAAGGAGCTCGCTCAGCTACTAAGGAGCCAAATTATTCAGGGCCTTTTAGGGATTCAGCAGAATTTTCTAAGTCCTTGATAGGCACTTGATAGGCCAGTGCAGTGTTGACAGAACAGGGCTAATACGGTCATACTTGTTCATTGTCGTAGAAACTCTGGTTGATGCATTTTTGAGTCCACTGGAGTTTGTGTATTAAACCCGCAGGGCAGTCACCCAGTAATGAAAAAATGCAGTTTTACAAATATTGGAAATGTGGCTTTCAAAAGACAAGTTGCTATCAAATAGGACACCCAGGCTATTAGCTGATGAAGCAGTATCCATCAAGAGTAAGAGCAATTAAAACTTCTGTTTTGTGTGAATTTAGTAGAAAGTTGCTAGTCATCCGAGTTTTATCCAACATCGACTGTACATTCTGTAAGTTTGGTGAATTTATGCACCTTGTTGGACCTCAAAGAAATATACAGTAAAAAACGAACTACATGTCTTTTATAATTATAATAATTGCTCCCAGAGGTAGCATATACAGGGTGAAAAGCATATGCCCAAGCACTGAGCCCTGCGACTTTTCATACTGAACATGACACCTTTTTCACTCACAGCAACAAACTGGAATCAGTCAGAAAATCAGTACAGTGCCAAAACAATTTTCAAGCCTATTTAAGAGAATGCTGTGGTCAATCATGTCAAAGGCTGTGCTAAGGTCGAGTAGCACAAGAAGAGAATTGCAACTACAATCAGCCAACAGGAGCAAATCATGTCATTTGGATGAGAGCAGTCACTGTACTATGATATGGTATAAATCCTGACTGGAAATCCTCGAAGATACTGTTTTTTGCAGAAAAGAACATATCTGTGAGGATACAACCATTTCAAATATGTTTGAAATAAAAGGTAAATTTGAGATGGGTCTGTAATTTACCAGTTCCCTGGGATCAAATTGTTTTTTTAATAAGAGGTCTGATGACAGCCAGCTTGTAAGTGTTTAAGACACGTCAACGCCAATGATGAATTAAAAATAATATGTAGAGGGTCAATTTCAGGAAGTGTCTTTTTCTGGTGTCTTTTCCAGTAGATATAGGATCAAACATATGTTATTTTTGACAGCTTATCCTTACCTATAATAGAGAATGACTAGAGTTGTTCCTTGGGCAAACTATGATGCACTGTCTGGTGTGATTGTATAGCTGGCAATTGCATGTTTATGATTTTATCTCTCACAGTGTCTATTTTGATATTACAGAAATTAATAAATTCAATAATGTTATATTGACAACTGTCAGAAGCAGTTGACGCTTTTTAATTTAGCCACTCTATCAAATAAATATATCTAGGGTTGTTTTTTCTTTCAAATATTTTGGATATTAGGCAGATGTAGAGCTTTGTTTATTCATAAAACTCTTTCCATGCTGTTTGGAATATCTCTAGTTTTGTTTGCTTCCAGTTACGCTTTATTTTCTGGGTTGCCCTCTTTAGGGTGTATGCTCATTGTACATCACATTGGGTTGCTGTCCGTCATCTTCTTTGAACAGAAACTGTGTCCAAGGTGTTAGAAAAGAGTTAACATTTTCTTTCGCGTTGGCAAGGTTATCTTTTATGCTAAGGAATTGAGACAGTTCAGGTATATTGTTGATAAAACAATCTTTAGTGGTAGTAAACGAGTAAGTAAACGAGAGGAAAACAGGTGCAGGTGATTGTGAGAAACAAGGAGGAGGAGCTAACGAGGAGGCGGGGTAGGTGAAGACAGCTTGATTGTAATCATATCATTAACAAAAAGCTCTTTTGTAGAGAGTGACCTAATATTCAGCAAACCAAGTCTTAATTAATTAATTGTATGTCTGTATTATGTATCTTTTCCATTACTTTAACATTAAAGTAATGGATTAAATTACTTTTTACGTTTAAATTTCTGTTGTTTACAGTTTTTTTTTATTTACCAGTCCAAGGGACACAGTCTCTACTATGATATTCAGGTAATGTGTTCTATATGTTGTAAATTATGTGTCTTCTGTGACTAATAAATGGTGGGTTGAGTCAGTCTGTCTTTATCCTGCAGCTATGTCGTCTCACAGTCACAAAATTCCACAACATCACTCTTATTGCCCTCCAAAAAAGTTTGGATGCATGTCTCTAATTCAAAAATCTTTTAGGTCAGCCTAACTACTTTCCTGCATTTATCACAATGGCATTTTCTCCTGACTTACCCCCATTGTTTGATGAACTCAAAATAGATAAAACACAAGAGAGAAAAGACAGTAAACACAGAAGACAAACTAACTGGCTAGTGTGATGCTAACATCTATCTATATATCTATAGTGGATAACAATCGAAAGCTAATGGTATTTATTTAATTAAATATTATCAATGTAACAACGAATTACATTTAACAATTTAGACACCAAAGAGTAATGAGAAAAGAAAGCAGTGACAACAGAGCAAGGCTAAGCAGAGGCACAAACACAAACAAGGCAGACAGGAATGGAAAACCCTATTTATGGGACAATTAAGAGAACTATCCAATGAGCAGCAGTCTTCATTTTATTTTCTCTATGCATTTGGTAGAGGCCCTTTTTCAAAGCAACGTATAGTGAATTTAAGCTATTTTATTAATGTGTCTGTTCCCTGGGAATCAAACACAGAATTTTTTCACTATTTTACCACAATTTATTTCAAGGTTTTACCTTTTCTTGCAATGTAAGATTGACATTTAAAAGAATAAATATAATGTTTATGAAAGACAAAAAAAGAAAAAAGTGCTTAAAATCATTGATGAATTAAAGAACGCCACATTGCAGGACAATGTTAAAACTCTTGATTTGTCATGGCAAATACAATTTTTTGTCACGCCATCACAATTAGTTAATTTAGCCAAAGGCAGACAGTCTAGGTCAAAAGCTTAAGAATGGCAGAAAATCTGTTAACCTGTATAACAGAAAGCACGCTTGAGCTTGTGAAGCATTTTTACACTTAAACAACATACACCATCTAACCCTGTAGTGGCCTAAGTGTGTATTGGTTGGAGATGCGCACAGTAGAAATCACATTAAAGCAGTTGAGCAACAAAGATATCGGATGTTCCAGTTTGTGGCCCCGTGAAATTGACATTAGATCCCCCCGCAACCTCCAGCGCCAACCCGCTCCTGCAGGAAGATGGTTAAAGGGGGGAACATGAAAAAGCAAATGAGCAGGCAAAGACCACTCACTGACTTAACCTCTGTCATCTGCCCAGTACCCCATGTCAAGAAAGTATCAAATAAAGATAAATGAGTTTTATAGCAAGGACTGGAGGCCCGTGTCATTGAGCCTAATTTCATCAGCTCAAGTAACTGGTCATATAGAGAGAATAATAGAGCATCTGTAGTGGAGGGTAACAGAAAGGCATACAAATAGATTTTACCCAGCAGGCATAGAATCATGACAGACAGTATTAGTTAAAACAGGGGGAAGCGACATCTACTATGAGTTTCTATTTCCTGACACCTTCCAGTTGAAATATTCATTGTGACAATAGTCCTCTTTTATGCAAAACAAAATACATGCAAACTGTTCTGGTGACCTTGTTTCGGTCATGGCCAGTTTTCAAGCTACACCCACCAAATTTTCCACAGATCTTCAGGGTGTTCCCACTTGGGTTGCAGTATCTTTTCTAACAAATCAGACTTTCAGAATTTTCATAGCGGACTTCCGAACAGGCAGAATTTCCCATTTACTTACATTAAAGGAATTTTACAACGATTTTAAGACTTACTTGCTAAAATGAATAAACTTTTAATTATACTTGAAAGTTCCATTGCATTTGGACAAAATAAAAAAAGACTTGTGTAGATGTGGGTGTGTTTGGCATTGAAGCCACCAGTTTAGAGCACCACTTAAATCGAATTAATGGAACCTCTGTACAAGGACTACATAAACAAAAGGAAGGTGTGTTTCTATTAAGAAGTGTATTTTCAGACAAACATAAGAAGCATGTTGTGTGTCTGATTAATTATGCTTTTATTATCTGTTAGTTTTTAGCTTTCATTATCTGTTAAAACACTAGGGAACTGTAGGATGTCTGAGCATACTATCTTATCTCTTTCAAACTGTAATAAGCTGCCTACCTGGCAGCGTTGGGGAGTAGCGTACTACTATGTAAAAACACTACTAACTTAACTACATTTTTTAGTTTGACAGTAGCTTTGTTACATTTTAAACAGTGTAGCTCTTCCAGTAGCTAAATACAATTTCCAGCAAGTAGCAGCATAGAACAACCAAAGCTACTTTCAATTTTGACAAATCAGCAATGCTTTGCAGCAGCACAGTGTCACACTTCTTCTTACTACTAAAGTAAGAAGTTGTTCGTCTCACAAACTAAAATCGTGACATCTATTCTGATGTCATGCATCTTGCAACTTCTTGCAACTTCACAACAGATCACTGAGAAGACATCTCATGTCATTATTATGTAAAGCAGGAGTTTGGGTTACACAGTGGGATAAGGTGGGTCACACAGTCACTTGGCTATTGCAGTTCTGACCTTACGAAAAGGTATTTTGGTATTTTAGGTATATTTCAATATTTTGTCTTATTTGTCTATAATTTCTTAAATAGTGTTATTATATCCACTTTTATCCAATTTCACCATCTATTTTCACATAATTATTACAAAAGAAATGATGCTTTCACATGGTGCCATATAAAGAAAGAAACCAACCCTTCTCACAATTCTTATTTTCCAAACCTGATCTGTATGAAATATGCCATAAAGGTTGGTCATGTAACACTATAAGTGGGGTCTTCCCTAAAGTGGTGTGAGCATTTTGGCCGCATGTTGCATGTACATTTGTATCATAAAAAGATTGAAACAATTAACATGTGAAGGTTCTTTACTAATACTGTATCTCTTCTACTCTTCTAATATACTGTATAGTTAGCCTCAAAAACGGATTATTTTTCTCTCGCATTTACATGTTTTGCACACATGTGATTTGCATAGGTATTTTGAATACTGTATATTCTAAAGTTCTGAATCTGCTCAACAGGGACTCCTAAAGTATCTTTATAGAGCTGAGTTAATGTTGTTATGTGCCTGTTCAAAATTCTGTCTAAAGACAGCAAGCCGAATAAATCCAGACTTCATTTACTGACCTCAGCCTCTACTGTCATGATAGATACATTTTATACATGATAAATACATGATACATTTTATAACAGCATCACCATTTTATATTCCATATTAAAAACTAATTTGTAATATAATTACTTTATATTACAAGTTTTTTCACCAAACTACTAATAATGTCTCAAATTACTTCTACTTTTCAGTATTTTTTTCAATATCAGTATTTTTTACACGTTTTTATTTCAAGCAATATTTATACATTTTTATATTTTGTGGGTGCATCTTTAGTTATGGCTTTAAATGTAACATAATGAAGTGTGTGAGTGAAGTGCAGCAATCGCCCCATGCCTCCATCTTTCTTATTAACTGCCATCTGACACTTGAGCAACCCTCAACATATTCATCACACATTTCCATTCTAACTATTATCACAACCCCTTAAAAAGGCAAATGATTATTTCATACACCCATCACTGCATAATCGTAAATGCCTCTCTTCAATCTTCAAAACCTTTTTAGCTGACACCAGGTCAGTCTATGGTACAGGTCAATGGAGTACATGTCTCTCTGCATAAATACAAAGTAGATGAGCCCCACTCAACCACGCAGAGTAGGATTCAGAGTATAGTTCACTATTTAATTCCCACATCTATGAACACAACAACCCGTGTGGGGTATTGAAGAGACAGAAATGATTAAAACACGTTTGCTCCCTCAAAACTCCCGCAATGCATTGTTATATAAGGTAATCCCTGTATTTTCTGATGACAAAATAGCAATGCGTGATTAAACAAATAATGTCAAAAATATGTGTCATGGTGTGTCCAGTAATGTTTTTAATAAAATAATTAGTATTTTGATGTGCATCTTTGAAAGTGTTACTGCAACACTTTCATCATACAAGAAAATGTTGCAGTTTTCAGCAGTAGTCCTTACTAATGGCCAAATAACTAGATAACTAGATAGGCCTGAAAAGTGTATACAAAGTGTGGTTTGAAATACTTCAGCTCAGACATTCTCTAACAAGATGGTAACAATTGTAACATGTTTTAGTATGCTATAAATGTTTTAACATTAATTAGCATGATACAAGGACACTAACACATTTTAACATGTTCTTAACATGATCTTAACATGTTATAATATAAATATAGCATGTTTTAAATTGATTCTGATGTGTTTTAACCTGATACTAGTACTTTTTTTAACATTATGCTAACATTATGTTAGCTTTAATTAGCATGACATTAACATGACATTAACACACTATAGCACAATGGTACTTGGAAAAGGTTGCTAAGGTGTTGCTATGGAGTTGCTAAGGTACTTGGGGTGGTTCCTAGGATGTTGCTAAAGCAGTTGGGGTGGTTGCTATGGTGTTGCTCTATGGTTGCTAGGGTACTTAGGGTGGTTACTAGGGTGTTGCTATGCAGTTGCCAGGCATTGTTAGCATGATTAAACATGTTGCTAGAATTATTTAGCATCACATAACATGATGCTAGCGTGTTTTAGCATGATTCTAGCACATTTTAGCATCAGTTAGCATGATACAACACGTAACACGTTTTAACATGAATTAGCATGAAGCACAAAATGCAGCCCAAAATGTTTGCCCACAAACACTGTACACCAGATCGCTTATAGAAGTCATAGCACACCTATACTCTATAAGTCCCTGTCAGTTTGACCCCTTATTCATCTCTACTACAAATGAGATGAGAGATGAGTTACCTACCTAAGTTTTGTCCAGAAAAAGAGTGTAATAGTGATGCTTTGCTTTACAAGCACCACTAATAAGCTTAAATACTACAACAGTATGTTGGCTTTGTCAAACCAACATAATAGTAATATAGTGTATAGTGATCAAAATTAAGAGAAAACATATTATGACATTATGAAGTTGTAATAATCATCATTATAATTTATAATTTCGCTATGTTTTGTCATTTCTTTTTCTATACACTTTTCTCGAGAAAGGGTCAGGACAGGCGAACACAGTGAACAATCAACCTCTGTCTACCTCGCAGAGTGTAGAGTGGACTGGCTCGTTGTCTACAGTTAGCTTGTTCCGTTTGAAGTCTAACGGCATGGAGTAGATTTGTGTGTGCCCCATCCCAAATTTCTACACTTCTCTGTAGCCAACTTGTTATTGAGGGTACATTTTTTTTGGTTTACTGGACCATAAAAACAATGGTGGCTGGAATCCCAGTACACAATGGAATGGGGTGATTCCTGTCACTGGTTTGACTAAAGAGTTCTGTGCATACTCCGCCCACATGAGGAATCTACTCCAGTCATCCTGTCTTTGACAGCAGTAGGCTCTGAGAAATCTCTTGATCTCTGATCTCTTGATTTAGATGTTCTGTTTGACCATTGGATTGTGGGTGATATCCTGAAGTTAGACTAACGTTGATGTTGATGAATTTGAAGAATGCAGACCATACTTGTGATGTAAACTGGGGCCCCTGGTCAGAAACTATATCCTCTGGTAATCCATAGAACCAGAACATTTGGTTGCATAATAATTCTGCGGTCTCAAATGATTGGGGAGTTTGGGTAATGGAACCAGTTGGCAGGCCTTGGAGAAACAATCCACAATAGTGCATATGGCAGTGTTCCTGTCTGAATCTGGCAGGTCTGTAATAAAATCGATGGCAATATGGGACCAGGGTCTTTGTGGTGTGGGAAGGGGCTGTAATAGACCAGCTGGGAGTCTTGGAAACCTGGCAGTTGCTGCAATTCTTAATCTGGTTGATGGTATCTGAAGCTAATGTGGGCCACCAAAACCAATTGCGGATCAACTCTATAGTGGCTGCGATACCTGGGTGACCCGAACTCGGAGTCTCATGGATCTGTGAAATTAAGCAAACAAGTACACTGGGCTTGTCTGGGGTTAATTCTTTTAGCAGAACATATATATCTTAACAGATATTCTAAGTTTTTGTGATCTGTAAGTACCGTAAATGGCTAAGCTGCTCCTTCTAACCAGTGTCGCCATTCCTCGAGTGATAATTTCATGGCAAGAAGTTCTCTGTTCCCCACATCATAATTGTGTTCGGCTGAAGATAATTTTCTGGAAAAGTAAACACATGGAAACATTTTAGCAGGGGTACCTTGACGTTGGGAAAGGATGGCGCCTACTTCAGTGTAAGAGACGTCCAATTCTACGATAAACAGCCAATTGGGGTCTGGATGCTTGAGGATAGGGGCTGATGAAAATCAAGTTTTGTGTTCTTCGAAGGCCTGCAGTGCTTCAGGGGACCAACAGAGTTTAGAGTTCTGTCGTTTGGTCATGGCTGTTAGGGGTGCTGCCACTGAACTGAAGCCCTGAATAAATTTACAATAAAAATTAGCAAAGCCCAGAAATCATTGTAGTTCTCAAACAGTTTGAGGTTGTGACCACTTTGTAATGGCTTGGACCTTCTTCTCATCCATAGCTACCCCTTCTTGACTTATAATACACCCAAGGAAAGAAATGCTTGTTTGATGGAACTCGCACTTCTCCTCCTTGGCGTAAAGCTGGAACTTGATGAAATGGTTAAGAATGGCTCTGACATGATTGATATGCTCCTCTGATGGATTTGAATGTCTAGCATGTCTCTGAAAATGTCATTAATAAAAGACTGAAGACAGCCAAACCAAATTCGTAGTGGCCTTGTAGAGGTGGAGAATGCCGTCTTCCACTTGTCTCCTTCTTTGATGCGCACTAGGTTATATGCATTTCTTAGATCGAGCTTGGTATAAAATTTGCCCTGTCTTAATTGCTCTAATGCTGCAGGGACTAGAGGCAAGGGATAGTGAAACTTTACTGTAATGTCATTCAGACCTTGGTAGTCTATACAAGGTCTTAGTCCCCCATCCTTCTTCTTTACAAAAAGAAGGAGAATTGGAGAGTCTGATGAAGCCCTTCTTGAGTTCCTCTTGAATATATTTGTTCATTGCTTCTGATTCGGGTTTAGCAAGGGGAAAAATCCTCCATTTAGGAAGGCTGGAACCAGGAATTAATTCTATGACACAGTCCACTGAGCAAAGAACAGGGAGTTGTGAAGGTTTGTGTTTGTTAAAGGTCCCATTAAATCTCTATATTCCACGGGGATACTGGAACCAACAGAAGACAACGCCTCAGAGGTGAGAACCCTGTCAGTGGTGTGGGATACCTTACGGATGCAATTCTAGAAGCAAGTGGAGCCCCATTTCAGTATGTGCTTCTCAGTCCAGGAGATCTGTGGGTTGTGGGCTTGTAACCAGGGTAAACCTAGGACCAGAGTATGCTTGGGTGATTGAATGACATAAAACTGTATGGTTTCTGAGTGTAATATTCAGACTTGAAGTCGTATTTTCTTGGTTATTTGTTGAATCTTGTCTGCTCCCAGTGGTCTCCCATCCAACACCTCCACCACTAAAGAGGAAACACAGGGTTCAAGAGGTAGATTATATTGGGCTGCAGAGTTCTGGGAGATAAAGTTACCTGCTGCTCCTAAATCGGTCAAAGCGATAGTCTGGATGGTCTGGTCTGGGGTTTTCAGTTCAACAGATAGAGTAATGCAAGAAGATGGGTTTCTTGGCATTTTCACTCACCGATGGTGGAGGGTTCGTGGTTCTTGCTGGGCAGTGGTACTTGACATGACCAGGTTCTCCACAGTAAAGGCACAGATTCTCCTGTCTGCGCCAGGAACTTTCCTCTGGGGTCAAACAAGCAGCATGCCTTTCCACAGGCTCCACTTGTGAATGGAAATGGCCTGGGACTTGGGGTATGAAGCGTGACTGTCATCGAGCGAATCAAATTATCTATTTAAATTGTTTATTCAATAAACTCACTCAGGTTTCTACCCTCATCTCAGCAAGCCAGTTCAGATTGTAGTTCAGGTCTCAGCCCCTTACGAAAAAGTAGTTTCAGTGTATCCTTGACCCACTCAGTCTGAGCCGCCAGAGTTTGGAAACTTAGAGCATATTCTGCAGCTGATTGATTGCCTTGAGTTAAAGAGAGTAGTTGTTCACCAGGGCTTCTCCCCTTCACTCGGTGCTCAAACACTTTTCGGAAATGCTTAATGAACTGATCAAAGATGGAGAAGACGGTTTGTTCCAGTCTCCACACTGCAGTGGCCCAATCAAGTGCTTTACCTGTGAGTAATGAACACACAAAAGCAATGCGACTTGTTTCAGTAGAATATAGTGTGGGTTGTTGACTCACACTGTGAACACTGCAGTAAGAAGCCCTTGCATCTTGACGAATTCCAATCAAACTTCTCTGGGAAAGCAAGTCGGGGATTATTCAATGGAACAGGAACAACTGCTTGTGCTGCTGGTTCGGAGGAAGCGGCGCGGAAGCCTGCTCTGTAACACTAGACATATCTCTGTCTGTAATAGAAGTATTAGTGACCATTGAGCACAGAACCATCCGTAACATGTCCTAGTCATTAAAATTATTCAAACACTTTGCTGCAATTTGGCTAAATTATTGATATACTAGATACTAGTTCTATTTTACAATTGTAACTGCACTATTTGCATAGTGGCAGCTCACTGTTAGACAATCAGAGTAAATTTATGTGTCCTAAGTATAATTTACAGCCTCTGAACAAAACAGGTTGTATAGAATTAAACTAGTGATAACTTTTTGCGTTTCCTTTGTGTTTGTCTGCTTCTGGCAAATGAACGTGTCTGAGATCATTTCTTCACCTCAGCTCTTTATTCTCTCTCTTTCCTTTAACAGCTATCCTATATTTCTGGATATTTGATATAATTGTCACATGGATTGGTTGGAGTCAAAAGCAGAAAAAAAACCTGCTTTGTGTGTAAAGAAAAGCTGAAAATGACCTTAGATGTCATACACACACACACCAATACACCATCAAGTCAGAAACACTTCCCAGCCAAAGCACAAGATAAAAGTCGACAGTTTCCATTATCATTAACAAGAGCAAATGCAGAGCTTCTTTGTCTGGTACCATGTAATTTTATACACAGTTCTGAAACTCTTGTGTTGTAAGAAATAAAGAGTGCACGACTAGAGCCAATTTAATTTCCCACATGCAAAAAAAATCCTGACATAATATCAATGGGCAAATAAAAAAAACTCTGCTTCCTCAAACCTCCAGGGAGATTAAAGAGATTTAGGCTGTTTACTTTTTAAATTATATGATTGATTTCCTTTAAAGTTATTTGTTTATTTTAATGTTTATATCTGCTGTATCAGAGTCATTTTTTCATTTATTTAATTGATTTTATGGTTTTGGGTGTTTCTCTCTTAATAACCTCGCTTTAGTAAATATCACCTTACATCTGCACTCATTTTTATTGATAAAAAAACCGAAGCCCTGAAAATCTGTTTATATCCCAGCATGCAGATTGGTGCCCAGCTCATGGTTGTTAGTGATAAGTGCTCTCATTTCTTTATGATTTTAAAGTTTGGAGTGTCAGCAATAATATGGTTTGGATTACCACAAAAAATACAGAGGTGCACCAGTATTTACCACACCCAGCTCAATTGCAACAGACATTATTTATACCACAGTAAGGCTACACAATTGCAAAGGTTTTCATTATATAAGCTGTGACCCTCATTAAAGCTTGTCGCTTACACAGTGTACTTTTTCTTTGATCTTGATACTGCTTTTAGATAATGCTAATAGACCACAGGTCAATGTGACAGAACAACATAATGAAGTTTTCCTTGCAGCCTGATTAACTTGGCTGTAGGGTTCCACCCTGCCCCTTTCAGCATGATGGCCCTAATTAATAATGATTGCTCCCAAAAATGTGCAAATAGAACGATAAACGTAGGACTAACTAATTAACTGCAACTATTTCTGCTAATCATTAGTTAACATCCCGTTTTGTCATCATTACACTCACACAAATGCAAAGACAGAAAACAGGTCAGCCCCCTTAAACCTTTGAAAGCCAATAAAAAGACAAACAAGTAATTAAAGGCAAAGCTGATGTGAAGAGACTGCAAACTTGGAGCACAATTTTTTTTAAGAAATTGTGAAATCACCCAATTTCCTGGAGAAGAATATTTTTTTATCTTGCCCAAATAGAGAGGAAAATGTTTGAAAAGAGGTTTACTGTTGTAGGGTTGAATTTTAACTGGCATTTACTGCTGTGCCCCAAAGCCCATTTCCTTGCTTAAAGGGACCTTTTGCATTCCTGAGCCAACAGATGAGCTGATAGAGAACAAAGGCTATTGGCTGAAATGTTTGTGTTGCATGCAGGGGGTCTAACTTTTGTTGAGTACAGTGGGGGTTAAACATGGTCTTCTGATTGGTCACTTTGGTTGTCTTAGGTTGGTTTCAGTCACATGGTCAAGGAAAGGATAAAAAGGGAATTTAAGATATGCTCTGCCTCTTTTTCCCTGGGTCTTTTTCCTGGGTCTTTCCCTCTTGCACTCCTCTTCTTTGTGCTCTTCTCTGAGTGTTTTTCCTTGAGTTCTGCTCTAGGATTCTGTACTTACTTTATGCTCTTCTTCTTTATCTGAGTTCTAGGCCCAGCTTCCAGCCCTCTCTTTTCTATTATTTCTCTATCTTATGTTCTTTGTCTGCAAGGTAATATTCTCCACATACACTGTTAAAGTTGTGTACTGTTTATGTCATTTACTATTATATGCATCATCATTGTATCCATTTTATGTATAGCTTCAGGCAGTAATGTTAATAAACCTATAAATTGTGTACCAACTAGTTTTGATTCATTGTTAATAATTAAAACTACCAATTGCAATACAATATAGACATTATAGCAACGCTCTCCCACATTTAGCTATCATAACTGCGCTTATTTCCGTCATTGGTAGTAGCAGAAGGGTGGAAACTGACAGAAAATACAGAGTTTTATACCATCTTGCTGTTAACACTATTCTAGTCATTTCGGCATTCCTACAGCTTGAACCACTGTAGATGAAACCACCCTTACACTGTCAGCATAATCTTTGTTTCATAAGAGTTCTGGTTCATTTATTCTTTGACCTCACACTAAACGGAAAACTCATAAGTTAAAATGGCACATAAGCATAAGCTGAAATGGCACTTCATCTTTATGAGAGTTCTGTGTTAGACGAGGAAGTGCTCTTCAAATCCCACAGTTTTATTCTTTCAGCTCTGCACAGCACTGACAGAAAACACTGATGGACAGACAACGTTAGCTGAAACACCAATCAAAAAGTTAATAGTCTGTTCATGACAGACAGTAAATGATTGTTCTCAAACCTCTCAGGATCAACAATAAGCATCAGAACAGCATAAGAGTGGGTGTGTGCTGGTATGCATCTGAATGTGTTTTTTGTTTATTTGAGTTGATTTGGGATTTGTGCATTACATTTACAAATGTGTCTTTGACAGACAAATCCAAAGTGATTTACAATTAATTTAAGGTATAGTTCTTGCCCATATGTGGAATCCAGCTTTTGATCTTAATTTGGCTAACACATGGGTGGAGGCACCCTTGTTTAAACATTGTAGCATTTTTTTATTAAAATTCTAAATGTTATTGCTTTCAAATAATTTAATAATAAACACATTAATGTATTGAACAAATAGTCTTCAAACATATTTTTAACATATTCTAGTTTTCAAACATATTCTACTCATATTCTACATCTGTTTAATTATGCACTGTCTTTGAGATATTAAATACTGCTGCATTACCAAAAACTATTTTATTCTTTCTAGTAAATTTGTAATAAATCAATGCTTGTTTGTGATATTGTTTGAAGTGTGTGGAAGTCCCATTCTGGGTGATTTATGGCAGGGAGGTCTGCTTACTGACCTTTTGCCACTCTGCACAAGTGACTGATTAACACTGCAAGATCAACACAGAGGCTAAGCTATACATTTTCAAAAGTCATTCATGATTAGTTGAGTTGCACTAAAATGTGTGCATTGCAAATACATTTAGCTGTATTTTTTAGATAAACGTGTAATGTTTGCAGTGGCAAATTACTAATGTCCAATTTAATTTCTTGAAAAGTGACATACTGTGCCACTGCTCAAAATATTGCTGTTTTTCAATAAACCAATCAATATATTACATTTACTTAATCAATAGTGTACATTTGGGACTACCTGTTTTACTGACCAGTGGCATGGAGGAAGTGTTTACAGTTTTTCTTAGTCACTACATTTCTCAGATCACAACTGAAATTCTCAGAACTACTTGTTCAACCTGCACATCAGTCACTAGATATATGCCATCTAGAAAAAGGGCAATCTTGTGCATTTTCAGTCATTGTCATCAAAACAATGGGAATGTTTTATTCCCATTGGATATGTCCACTGATATAAATAGTTTACTTTTGAGAGGTAAATGTCTCAGTTACATATGTAACTTGGCTGCAGATGCTGCATTATAGGGCTGACACAATGGGAATGCATCCATATCTAAAAACCCATGTGAAATCATGCCTATTTATAGGTTTATAAATTTATAGGGTCACCAGTGTTCCTCTCTCAGGTAACCAGGTTATATATGTAACCGAGACATTCCTTTTCAAGGAAGGCTGAGTGCCTGTCCTCACACAGAGCTTGTAAGCCAAAGATTTAATCAGCCCAGGGGGAACCAAGCACCTGGGCTTGAAGCCATGTCTAAATCATACAATTTTATAAATGTGTGCAGTGAGGCCTAGCCTGGCACAAGTACAAACATACTGTAAAGATGCACTTTTGAGTAGCACCTTAGAAGAGACCACAACTCTAGTGGAGTGGGGTCAAATGTTGCTGTCTGCACAACAGTATGAAGAGCCACCACTTCCTCGCAGAGGAAGCTTTTAGCTTTTAGAATAGTCTCAACAACACTGGTTGACAGACCAGAAGTTAAGTGACTCTCCCTCTTGGGGGCCAAACCCACAGGTTCCGCATCTCAGCCCCGCATCTGAGACAAAAGGTCGCTTCGGATGGGAATCTTCCACAGGAATGCTTTCTAGCATGCTCATCCCAGTCAGGGCATCTATGGATGCCAGATCCGGTCTGTTTGGTGATGTGATAAAGCTCACTGGCAGACATTAACTGAATGTGTTGAAACTTGTTTTGAGCTCCTGCAGCAGGTAAATTCTACAAAATATATATGGTTAATTACATTTATTTATGCATATTTTCCTTTTGGGCTAAACTAACAGTTTTCTCAGAAACACATTTCATATATTGATGGACATCACGTGGGCCATTTTAAACACTGTTTGCACGCAAAATCCAGTTTCAATTCATCTGTGTTTCCTTTGTGTTGTGCTTTTCTGAATGAAAGGTGTAAAGTGCCTTAACAGCCACTGAGTTTCGAAGAAACTCCAGTCACTTTTAATGATCACAGTAAAATTGTGGTTTGTAATATTAAAATTGACCCTATGAAAATGAAGAAATCTTTTTGTAACACGTTACATGTTATCTTTGACCACCTAATCTGAGGAAATAAATTAACTCTGTTAATGCAAGATAGATTAAGCAATGTTCCTCCCTCATCTTACAAGGCCTTAGTTCGATTAAAGCTAGACTGACGCCACTGCAAGTCTCAGGGTCTCTCAGCTATGCTATCTTACACCCAGGGGTAACCATTAAAGTAGCTAACTAATGCACGCCATCTCACTCATTTATTAAGTGGAAAAATAGGATACTGTGGGTTGGTAGATGATTGCTATTTAAATAGGAGTTATATGCCAGGGCATGCCAACTGTCTATGTAGACAGATGCTTCTACAAAGTACCCTCCAGGCAGGAGCAGTTGTCTTGTGGGTAAAGGACAAACATTGTCCACCACAACACTTCAAGTTGGGTACTCGAGTTGGGTCATCAGTCATCGCAGTATGCAGAAGTGGCAGCTACTCTCATTGCATCCACTCGTGGCACATCTGTACAGACTCTAATTACATCAGACTGAGTTTGATGTGCCACATCCCTTGCTGGAAACAAAATGGCTTCAAAACAGCAAACAACAAGCCAATCAAGCACCAACACCTATTCCAAGCATTGCCATCATGACAGAACACGGCATGCTTGTCTTATGGAAAAAGGTGAAATGTCACTCAAAACAACCTGGTGAAGACAAAGACCTTAACGACCAGACAGATGCCTTTGCCAAAGCTTGTACCCTACATGGCACCCATCCAACCCATCTGTGGCTGTGATAACACACAGCCTACAACACCTTGCCACAATTCTACATACGTTTTAGCCTCTAACACCATCCCATCAATTTTCCAATAAAGCCATAGCTTCAGATGCCTCCATACAAGCTATTGGAGCCACCTCTATGACCCTTCCACCTACCCCATCATGACATCTGACCTCGCAGATGCCCCCAACATCCAAGCACATTACCCAATTGTGGCCTTGCAAGCCAGCTGGGCTTGTTGCTGATGGACACAAAATGTCCTGAAATGCCCTGATACCCTGAATGCCCAGAGGCTGACATCAATCACGTTCACCCAACTGCAGAACTGTCCCCCAAGCTGAACTGAGTGAACAAGATCAGCTCACCAATGGGAGCCCTGCTGGGGGCTGCCACTGCAGTTAGAACCCTGTTTAACATTGAGGTCACCAATGTCAATGCATTGAGTCTAGGTACGTTGAGGCAACATGTGAGTGAGATCCAGGCTGAGATCCCTCAGCTGTGAGAACAGCTTTTAATTAAGAGCTAGACATTGCATACCATTGGCAAATTACTACAGGACACTGTGGTGGTCCTCAATACTGAATTACAGTATCCTGCTAATTCAGACTGTAAACCCTCTGAAACAGATATTCTCATTGATCCAGCAGGATTATGCCCATGCCCAACCAACTCGTCACTGCCCTGATGACAAATATGCTTTGTGAAGTGAGCTCCTCCATAGACAGCCTGGCCATAGACAGAATTCCACCATACCTGTCACCTTGCCCTGGACCACCACCGATACGCCACTGTGCCTCTCCATGGGGGTAGGGTATGTAATCACCCATTGTCCAGCTTTAATCCTATATAAAAGATCAACAAAATGCAGGAGGTATTGAACAAGTGTTCGGCTGCATTCCCTATGGCATTTAAGTGGTATCACAAAAAGAAAGACATCCAAGCTGAAGCTGAGCAAACCCTCTTCGAGATCACTTTTCTGCCAATGCACCAGAGCACTGAGGACCACTAAGACCCACCTGCAGTTATGATTCAACTGACCATCCAACTAACCACCATCTGCCTAAACTGCTACATGAACCCTGTTGTCTGAAAGAGGGGAGCTGTAGCATCTGGCCTGACCGGAAGGCTGCCATCTAGATCGTAGGTGGTGTGAGGTGGTTTAAACTGATGGTTCATACAGAATTGAATAGCTGATTTAATGCTGCTACTCTTTAATATTATCCTTCTCTCTTTTTTATCTGCTTCCTTACTGCTTTAATGTTTTATGTGTTTGTTTGTTTAATGTGTGTTTGTTTTGGTTAGTTCCCTGTAGTGTAGTTCAACATTTATATTCACTGGTGAATTATTTCTGTGTTTATTGATCACATTAACATCACTTCAGCTGCCTTGATTTCATTACCTAAACTGATGTAGTACTGTGTCACAGTAACAGTGTTTGGTTTTCAAGGCTAGAAACAATTAGTAACATTTCTTAGAACCGATAGACAATCTGCTGAATACTCCATGGCATAGTACATTCATTTATCATTAAATTGTACAAAATATTGTTAATCACAAGTAATTACTATTAAGCCCAAACGAAAAGAAAATATACACCATTTCAAAATGATTTCAGCATACAGTTGCATGTAGAAGTATATGAAAGAGTATATAGAGTCACACTGAGCATAAAGTTAAAACAGTGCAGACAATAGAAAGACTCGGCAGATAGATTTGATCTAAAATGAGCATCGGAATGACAGTCTGTGACACTGATGAAAGCTGACACTGACACTGGGGTAGTGTTGAAAATGAATGATTCATCTAGTATGTAAATGTCAATTAAAGGACGAGCACCGCTTAAGGTTTGACCAGATTAGGTAAAGTCTGCACAATGACAAAGGTGACAATTATGTCCTGGTTTTATTTCTTTAGATGAAGAGTTAGCATGGCTGCTTCTTGGGTCAGCTGGGATAGACGAGCATATTCTTTACACGCCATTAGTCTATCAACAAGAGGTATGCGAAGGGGAGCGGGGGGGCTCCAATTTTGCTAATAGTAACAAACACTATGGAAGTATGAAAGACAAAGGTTATAGTACCCATTTGTTTTAATTTAGCAATTTTGTATTAACAAAATGTAGCTGTTTAAGTAATTAAGGCTTGAACGCTTTTTTAATTAATTGTATGTAATGAAACTGTCACTGCAATAAGCTGTAAATGAGTGTGATGGATGAGAAGTTTATGCAGTTAGTCATGATACAAAATGGGAAACTGATACTATGTTATTCAATCAATGTCTGTATGATGTTTATTTTTCTTTATTACCTAATATTACTTAATTAATAATTAATTAATTAATTAATATCAAAGTGCTTTTACAGAAGTGATTAATTCATGTTTCTTGTTCTCAATACAATTAAACAAATTGTTATTTGCTGGTACAGACTTTATTTAAATGTGCGGCTCTTGTTTGCCTTTTCACAAAGAATGTGATGCATGGTGTTACGGAGCAGGTTCCTGCTCCACCTCCTCCGTGCCACCAGAGGGAATCATCTCCAGAGTACTGACTGTCATGTGAACAACGTTTCCCACAATGCCTCATACCTGGGTCTGATTAACTTCCTGTTCACTTGAATCTTGTTAGCCTGTGTATATAAACCCCAGTCATGCTATGTAGCGGGGTGAAGTCTTGTTTTGCCCCGGCTGACATTACTGAGCATTTTAGATTGCCTTGTTTGATTACCTGTGTTGATTATTGGACTGTTTATCCCGTTTTTGATTGTTTGCTGCCTGTCTTTATATTTGGACTGTTTCTGGATTTTCTGATTGTTTGCTGCCTGTCTATGAACCCTGCCTGTTTACTGATTACGCCTCTGTCTTGCCTACGGTTACCCTGTTTGTTGTTATTGACCCCTGCCTGTTGACTACAATTATTAAAAGCTGCAATTGGATCCCCGTGTCGCATTCTTATCATTATACATGAGTTGTTTAAACATGCTATTAGATCTGCTTTTACAGGTTGCCAAGGTAACCATGTTAAGTGATTGAGGTCAGAGGTCAAGCTGACCAGTAGCAAAAAAATTGCATTTGTCTAAATTCCCCCAGTTATCGGTTTTTTAAATAGAACTTTAGCTATTGATGAATGCATACTGTCATTTACAGTTTAAAAGATTAAATGATAAAATACAAACAGAACATGTTTTTGTGCACGCACACACAAAGGGAAACATAGAAATAGGAACATTATTTTTTTTACTGAGCTTGGCTGGTGGAGTAACACATTGCATGTTGCATGCAATAACCTTAAACAGTAAGAACAAAGTGCCACTGTCAATGCCTGAGATAATGTGTAGCAGAGCAACAGAACAACAACATTATTAAGCTCCTCCAAACAGCAGGCCAAAGGTCACAAGTGTGTCTGAACCACAGCACAATCCTTCAGCCATTGGTTCAAGTGCTGATGCCTTCAAGTGCTACCTTGAAACACCCACCACACCACACAAACACGTGTGCTCCAAAGAGCCCTAGAAATGAGATAAAAAATACAAAGGATTGTGATGTTATTGCCAATTGAGTACGTGAGAGCAAGGGTGAAAACGGGCAGCAAGAAATCCATTTCAAATTGAATTTCCTTTATTTGAAACTGCCCAGTCCAAAAATACACAAGTGGTATCATAGAGCCCATAAATGACATTGGTGCAATAATCTACAGCAACATGTCACTGTCACTGATAAGGCATCTCTTGGGCTGGTGGGGGGATTGGGGGTTGGAGGTGCGATCAATACTAACTATTCATTTCTGAAATTATCTCCACATTGATCCAGGGACAAGTGCCAGCAAAGCAGGAGCACACTGGCTTTAATATAATAATTATATTAAGGGTTATCAAGCGCATCCTTACAACCAATAAAGCCTGTCAGCAAGAGTGGGCCACAAAGCAATCCCATAAACCATCTGCACATTGCCCTTTAACCCACAGGCTTGGAGGCTTTCATGAAGCCTCTGAAAGTTGCTTAGAGAAGAATACAATGACTGAGAAGGACTTCAAAAGAAAGAAGTTGTATTCTGATAACTGTTTAAAGCATATGGCAACTGCAAGTTAAGGCCAAATGTTGCGACAAGAAATGAAAGCAACTTATAAAAAAAAAGAAAGCTGAGCACACAGAACAGTCAAAAAGTGTGTTTAGAGTGTAGAAAAATATGTGTGTTATACCATTTACATGTAAATTTGGCATCAAAATTATAACTTTAAATGTTGAGACAGTTGTAAGAAAAATAAATGGCAAAATAACTTACTGTTGTAAGAACCTCTTATTGTGACAAGAAGCAAGGAATGTAGAGAGGTTTTTTAAAAGGCACCAACATACTGAAACAGTAGTGAGCCATCTGTTCAGGATAGAACTAATTTCTCAACCTGCATATATGAGTGAAGAGAGATTACTGTGTAATATAATACTGAGTGAAGGAGGACCTTCATTCTGTCACATACTTCATTTTCTAAACTATAAAGCTTTTTGAATACTGTCATTTTTCCTGCTTTAATATAATGTAATATTCTGGTACATGGCAACAGGAAGAAATAAGAGAAATAGATACAAACAAGACAATTATGTTTATACATTTATACATTTACAGTATCGAGCAGGAAAGATATCCGAGATGCAGGAGATTTAAGCAAAAGTTTCTTATTGCTGTCTAGGAAAATGAGTTGTGATGAAGTTCATCATGCAAAAAACAGGCAGTTGTTGCCTACTGAGGGCAATTGTGGCCTACTGGTAAGAGTCAGACAGCTGGTTTGATTCCCATGCTGACATGAAACAACAGAGGGGCCCTTGAACAAGGCACCTAACCCCTGACTGCTCCACGGGTGCAGCAGTGCTGCCCACTGTCCTGAGTGTGTGTTTACAGTCTCGCAAGGTGGGCTGTTTGGTGACACTGTTGAAGAACTTGTTCAGTAGTTTTGAACAGTTAAAAATCAGACTCAGTCTTCTACAGATCGTTGAGTTCCCATACGACATCTGCTTCTCACCAGGCCTGGCCTCTTGTGGCATTAGCACCATCTTTAGCTCCCACTCCATCAGAGTCCTGCTCCCACTCCATCAGGACCTCATCGCTTGCCTACCAAAAGATCTGCCTGCAGTAAGCCAATTTCTGTTTGTCATCTGGCAGACTTTCAGAAGATTTTTAAGTGGCCTGACTTGAGCTCAGGGGAGAAGAAGCCAACATCTGTCATAGCCTTGGGGCCATTACCTGGACCAAGCTGAGACAGATCCAGAGCAGTCTCTTACTGTGCTGGGCCCTTCTGAGGGCCTGGCACCCAATATGTCAGGAAAAGAGCTGTTCACACCTTTTCATCCAGTTCAAGGCAAGGATGCTACTGTTCTTTAGGTGAAGGACATGATAGGACCAGTCCCTCTGGCTAAGATGCACAAGAGTGTCAACAACACTTTTTTAATCATACCCAACAATGGTGAGGCTATGCCCTTTTTTGAATCGGTGGGGTGGGAGGGGGATGGGGTGTTGTGTTCGGTTCGGGTATACCAGTACAAAGCCATTCCTTTCTTACAGAGACCGCCTCTGCTCCTTTGAGTATTCAGGGTGCTTAACCTCTGACCTCAATCACTCACTCATAAGATCAGCTGTGTGCATACAGGAACCTTGTGCTTTAGCACCTTGACCTTGTGCAGTGCATTTTTTCTTGATATAAGACTACACTTGATCTTTATGATGGCTTGCCTTACCGGCAAATGTGCCCAGTCAGTGTTGACCTGTCTGAAAATATTTAGAAAGAGAATTGTGGTCTCAGTGAAGTTGTTTCAGAGGCTCCTGGACGTATGGCATCCTCAGCATCAGTAGTTCCCCTCAGGTTGATGCATATGAGACCACTTTAGAGCACTGGCTTTAGAGTCAAGTCCCAAGGTAGGCATTTCACACAGGCTATAATCACACTTGGGTGCAGATGTACTATTAACCAGTTGTTGGACCTGGAATTTCTTAGAGTGTGAGTTGAGGTTTCGACAGGGCCCTGTCTGCATTGGCACATCAGTTGCCTAAAGTTGTTAGCATTTTTACTCACCCTGAAGTGGTTTAGGCCACTCATTCAGGGCAAGCATGTACTAGTCTGCTTGGACAGCACTTTAGCCATGTCGTATATAAATTATCAATATGGCATATGCTCACAACTACAATATGCATACATCATATGCTCACAACAACAATATGCATACATCACAACTCGCATCTCGATTCCTCATCTAAAGTCATCTGATCAAATCCCTGCGTGCTACTACTGTTCCCAGAGACCTCAGTCATGCAGCAGGTGCGCCTCCGTTACAGGTTACACTCTGCAGAGAGTGGCAGCTCAATCCCTGCACAGTTCAGCTAATTTGGGAGAAGTTCAGCAAGGCATAGATAAAACTGTTTGTCCCCCTGGACGCCTCCCAGTATCTGTTTTTATATTTTCTAACCACAGGTGCCCTCGGTATGGATATCTTAGGTTAAAACATCAATTAAAAGAAATAAAAGACAGAATATGAATTCAAATTCAGGAAATAATAAATGATCAACAAGATACAAAATAAGGTGCAAAGTCTAAATCATAGCTGGCAAATGAGACACACAACAGCAATTGTGTGGGAGGGTCTGGTTACAGAATGCTTCCTTGGGTTGTTTGCCAAAATACCTGTTACAGAGAAGGTCTCTGCTCCACCTCCTCTGTGCCACCAGAGGGAACCCTCAGGAATACTAACCGGTGTTCATTTCACTATGATTCCCATAATGCTTCTTACCTGGGATTGACCACTTCCTCTCACACCTGAACTCAATTAGCTCTCCTTATATAAATCCCTTGCAAACATTTATCCAGTGCAAAGTTTGCCCCGGCTACAATTCTGAGCATTTTTGACTGTGTTGGATTATTTGATTTTTGACTTGGATTGTTTATACCTTCTTACCCGTTTGCTGCCTGCCTCGACCATTGTCTGTTTTACCGTTTTGCCTTTGCCTAGCCCCTGCTAACCCTGTTTGTTGCTATTCAACCCTGCCTGTTTGACTATGTTTAATAAAAGCTGCAAATGAATCCCCAAGTGTCAAGTCCATCATTACAGAAGATTTCGCCAACCAACGATCCAGCAGCGATATCTCAGTTAACCGCGGCGCTATCTAATCAGGCTACCTAGCTGGCAACACATCATAATCAGCTGAGTCGTTTGACCACACTAACAGAGGAGCTAGTGGGAACCCTCCATAACATGAAGCTTGCATGTCCTATGCCTCCGCGAGTTTCCTCGACAACTTCCAGTGGCGTGCCTTCTGCTCTGTCAACCACAGTCAATCCCCACCTAGCTTTCCCTGAAAAGTTTGACGGAGATCCCTCCAAGTGTAAGGGTTTCCTCCTCCAGTGCTCATTGTTCATAACCCAACAACCTGCTCTCTATCCCACTCAGTCCAGCCATATAGCATTTGTTAATTCAATACTCTCCGGAAGTGCGTTGGATTGGGTAACCTCCATCTGGAGAGTGAATGATACAGTTTTTCCCACGTTCGATATATTCCTTAAGAACTTTCGAGAGGTTTTTGGACACCCTGCTAATGGGAGATGTGACTCTACTGACTCTCACCCAGGGAGAAAATATGGCAGATGAATATGCCCTTACATTCCGAATGCTCACAGCTCAAACTGACTGTGTAGAGTTTTCGTTAAAATTTCTGTTCCGGAGGGGCGTATGTCATGAACTCCAGTCTGAGCTGGACTGCCGAGAAGAAGGTAAGGATTTAACTGCATTCATAGAGCTCACCATCCAGATGGACCATCCAATTCGCTCACAACGCTCCATTCATTCTAACACCACTTTCACGCACACCATTGTTGATCGTCCTGAACCCATGCAGCTCAGATTTACTTGTCTTACTCTTGAGGAGCGAGAACACCAAAGATGGCGACACCTATGTTTATACTGTGGACAGCCTGGTCACCTCAAATATTCTTGCCCTGTTCGACCCCCGTGGAAATTCACAATTGGTGAGTTCAGTTAAAGTTCCCTCTACTCACTCTTCAACTATCTGTATCGGTATACCCACACTATAAACACTATACCCACACCATCACTAATAGATTCCGGGGCAGCTGGAAATTTGTCAACCTTGGCAGTGGAGGAGCTAGATGGGCGACCTCTCGGCAAGGGGAGGATCCAGCATTAACCGAGGGGGTCAAGCTGCAAGTAAGAGCGCTATACACAGAAGAAATTCAGTTCTACGTCATTTCATCCTTGCATCATCCATTAATTTTTGGACTGCCGTGGCTACGTACACATAACCCAGTTATCTCCTGGAAGGAGGGTCAAATCACAAGATGGGGCTCATCCTGCCATGCTTGCTAACGTTTCTTGTTTATCTCCTCAGCAAGCTCTTCAGAAGGTGGTTCCGGAAATCGCTTCAGCCTTACCTGAATGCAGGGTCTGCGACCCTGCATTGATTATCAAGGCTTAAATGATATTACAGTCAAGTTCCAGTCTCCTCTCCCATTCTGCCGCTTTAGAACAACTCCGCAAGGCTAAGTACTAGTACAAAGTTGGATAAGTACAAAGTTGGATTAATGCATTGCCTATAATCTGGTTCGTATATGTAAGGGGGACGAGTGGAAAACAGCCTTTTCAACTACCAGCAGACATTACAAGTTACCTGGTAATGCCTTTTGGTCTAGCTAACAGTCCTTCTGTGTTCCAGTCCTTTATGAAAGACATCTTCAGGGACATGCTAGAGAAGTGGGTTATCATCTATACCGATAATATCCTGATTTACTCCAATACACTGGAGGAACATATACAATATGTCAGAGCTGTCCTCAAGCGTCAACTCTACGCTAAAGAAGAAAAATGTGAATTCCATTGCACAAGCACCTCATTTCTAGGATACATAATCAGCCAAGAGGGGGTCGCCATGGATGAACATAAAGTGAGCGCTGTTTCTAAATGGCCACGACCATGCACTGTGAAGGAGCTTCAACATTTTCTGGGATTTGCTCATTTTTGTAGAAGGTTCATCAGGGGATTTAGCTCAGTAGCCTCACCTTTATCAGCTTTAACCAAAGAGAAAACCTCCAAGTTGATCTGGTCCTCCGAGGCCCAAACTTCTTTTGAAAATCTTAAGTCACGTTTTACTACTGCTCCCATCCTTCGACATCCTGATCCTGAATTACCCTTCATTGCAGAGGTTGATGCATCTAATACTGGGGTTGGTGCCATTCTCTCCCAATGTCACAGTTCACCTCCTAAAATGTATGCATGTGCCGCCTTCTCCTGGAAGCTAACACCTGCGGATGAAATTATGTGGGTAACAGAGAGCTTTTAGCCATGAAACTAGCCCTGGAAGAGTGGCGACGTTGGCTTGAGGGGTCATCACATCCATTTACTGTTCTGACTGATCACAAGAATCTTGAATACTTATGATCTGCCAAACATTTGAATCCAAGACAGGCTAGGTGGGCATTGTTTTTTACTCAATTTTATTTCACTATTACTTATCATCCAGGGTCAAAGAATACTAAAGCAGATGCACTTTCTCACCAGACTAACGAAATTCTTAATTCTATGACCCCAGAGAGTATCATCCCAGAACAACTCATAGTCGCGCCTGTGCAGTGGGATATAGTTACTGAGATTAGCCAAGCCAACAGTCAAGATCCACCATACTCAGAATGTCCTGATAATCTCATCTACGTTCCTGAACCCTTTCGAAAATGACTATTAACCCAGATTCATGAATCACCTAGCTCCCACAGACCAATGTAACAGTCAGTGGCTTTGCTCAATGCATATTAATTCAAAACATTTTCACAAAAAAAATCATGAGATGTTTTAATCTCTTTTCATCATTGGTGAGTTTTAAAGTTTCAAAAAAATAAAGCCTTAATATATTTGCAAAATTTATTTTATCTGTAAGTACCCAGTGAGCAAAGTAAAGACAACTGTGAACTCATAGGGAATTCAGGGTAACTCAGGGAAACTCAGGGTAATTAGCAAAAAATATTGTGAGAAACCCAGCACAGTTAGTTAGAGCAGTTCTCTTGTGTCTAAAAAGCATTAACATAGTGTCCTGGGCTGATTACATTCGCACCTGTTTCCTGTTTGTACTACTATTTGTCACATGTTAACTCTTGCACATTGCAAGAGTCTTGTTTTGCTACGGCTAACATTTCTGAGTGTTTTTCCCTGTTTATTGGATTACCTATTATTACCTTGGATTGTGTATACTGTGTTTGATTGTTTGCTGCCTGCCCCGACCTTTTAGATTGTTTATTTGACTCTGATTCTCTGCTGCCTGCCTCGACCCTTGCCTGATTACTGTTACTGGTTTGCCTTGCCCTTGATATACCTGTTTTCCATTGCCTGACCCTGCCTGTTGTGTTGATTCTCAATAAACCGCTGCACATGGATCCTACCACCTCAGTCCCTTCATTAGAAGACCCATAAGTAAAAGCACTGTTATCACCAAATTGACAGATACCTTTAAGAAATTATGCTGATGAATCATACAAAATCAAGTTTTATACCTATATGGCATTGTGCTAATAAACTACTACTTTTTACAACAAAAGTCATAATGGCTGAACAAGGAATATTACTTATAATATAATATTACTTAGCTTGGTATGCCCCAAAGAATCTGAGGAGACCACCCGGGTGATTTTATTATACCACCCTCTAGAGTCCAGAATTTCAAATCATTTCCCCAAGTTTGAAGTCTATGGGCCTTACTGTCTCTCATGCCCAGACAATTTTAAGCCCTAATCAAGAGAGAGAGAGTGATAAATGATTGTGCTCAGTGCTGCCTGTTGAAATCTGATGATATTTATTGCATACTGCAGTAAATAAAAATAACAAAATTATTATTATTTTCAATCCATTATATTACAAACACTTTTGTAGTTTCCTCTTTTCTAAATATCCCATTGCATTTGTAAATTATGTTTATAATAGATATGTATTCAAATCTGCAATCGAAATGCGGGTTTAAATGCATTAAAGATCATTTTTGATAATGCAGCAAAACAGCTCTGAGAAAAAAAACAATAAATACTGTAAGAATGCATTGTTCATTATTTTTCTTAATTGCTTGAGATTGTGCAACAATAGCAAGTTACTAGGCTGTGGCGAACAAGTGTTCCACCATGAAACAAACAGAAGACGTATCTATTATCTGAGCCCCATCAAGGTCAGTGACCTATGACAGACAGAGGAGTGAAAACATTAGAAATAGTGCAATTTAATCTTAACACGAATAAAAGAGAGTGTCTCAAGGAAGCAGCATTACAAAAGGTTGAAAATAAGTAGTGTGTTAGACAGACATGTCCCTTTTGGATCTTGGGCATTTTCTTTTAATGCTAGTCAAAAACATTGAAACCATCCCACTCTCCCTGCTGACACTTGTATTAATGGTATTTTGGCCAAAGACAGATGATTCTGTAAAGGGGTTGAAAAGTGTAGTTTGGTGTAAGTCAGTTCTCTATCTTTCACTTAAGACCTTCTCTTCCCTCAACTCAATTTCTCCTTCTGGTGTTCATTACTGATCAAAGTCAGTATTGAACACTTTTCTTGTTGATTCTGTATAATTTCACAATGAATTACCTTCATGTTACATTCATACCCACTGAAACCAATGTCCTACACTACTTTCACCATACAATCCTCAACACTTACATCATCTACTGGAAAATGTAGTAGTGTACTATAGTAGTGTAACTGTAGTAGTGAAAGTGAAGTGTACTCAAACTTGACCAAATTTGAAACTTCAGGGAGCATGATTTATGCACAATGAATCATTTAATTTTTAGAAATTCATTTGGCAGGGGTGGCAAATACATTAGCCCCTTTCACACAGTAATCCTGATAATTTACCAGCAACAGTACCAAAATATCGATAAACTCTCCAAAATATTAGATAAATATGTGATAATCTCTGTGGTAAATTCTAAACGGCTGTGCCACCCCTAATGTTGCATTTGAAAACATAACAAGGTTTGACTTTCCGATCACTTGCAGTCTGCATTTTTGTTGCAAATGTTAACATTGAAGCAGTTGCTTTTGACCCAACAACTTTTGATATCATATTGATATCATATGAACATCTCTGCTTTGACTTCTATAAACAGTGTGGAGTAAACGCGTCATCCTAGTCAGAATCTTTTGATTGGCTCAAAGTAGACTTTTCCATTTGTGTGTTGTATAAGTTTACCGGTAATCCTGTTCTGCATTTACACATAGCACCTTACCAGTAAATTACTGCTAATGTTACAACTCTAACTAATTACTAGGACGGGTAATATTTTCAAATGTCCTGTTCATACATGATTTCTTCACTGTAATTTGCCAGACAGCATGTGTGAAAGGGGCTATTGAATGTGTAATAAAGAGCTTAGGGTCTTATCTGGCATTGAGTATTTTTTCTCATTTAATTGATCAATTGGAGCCTCAGTTGAAGCCTGTATTTCTTCTGATAATTCTCTCTGGTGATGAATACTAAGTTGATGGCCATGCTACTGTAAATTCTAAAGGTACACTGTCTCATTTTGTTAAATCAGTAAAAAATGGTAAAAACTGATACAATTATATGGTTTATTGTATCTATGTAAGGTAACAATGGTTATGTTGGAAAAAAATGAATACATCATCCCTTTCGTTATGGTTTGGCAATGTTGGTTAAAACTGTAAGACAATGTATTTTTATAATGGCAAGCACTTGTCATTTAAAAACCAAAAGTTTTTCATTATCTTTAAAACCTCTTGATCCAATTGTCTTTGTGTCTTTGTCATTTTAAATATGATAAACATGGTAAAAACTAACCACCTGTCTAACCTGAACTGTCTTTAATCTTCAATCAAAGGGACTAAAGGAAAGGAAAGGGACTAAAGGAACAGTGTGAATACTGCTTTTCAGTTGTTTTTGAATGTCATGTGTAAATGGCAGTGATGGCAAAATGGAAAGCATTAAAAATGAAAAATGAAGGATTTTCCTGCCTAATTCATTCATTGTTGTTCATTTCAGTCCTTATGACCATTCTGTGTTGGGTCTCATGCAATCAGCAGTCTTTAGGATTGCAAAGGACATTCAGTATCTGAATGTGGATACTTAAACTGTGTGTGGTTACGAGTTTAATTCCTTGTAGAAATGAAAAATAAATCATAAGACTTAGGATTAAATGTTGCATTTAATATCTAGTATTAAGTCCTCTAGTGCAGTAATCTGACTCTGGACAGCCTTGAGACATCTTTAGATGATTTAGATCACCCTAGCTAACCAAATCAGCTTTCTGAATAACTCATTTTTCATCTGATTACATGTTATATATCCAGACTTTTTTCATAATTCCCATAAGTGCAAAAGGCTTGAAGTCAAGAGATATGTACAGAAATAATTATGACTGCAGTGGATTTTATATTAGTTTAATCCCCTTTCATACAAATTTGTCTGGGCATGTGAGTGCAGGGCTGAAAAAATAGAATTACAATAGCCCTTAGTTAATGTATCATCATCTGTGAGAATTAGCATTGAGGTTATAAGAGCATTTTACTTCACTGCATGACCTCCTGTTCCTCTACAGATCAAGAATCCCATTCATTACACAGTCCTTCGTGCTCTGTGCTTTATAATATTATTCAATTTATTTTCTGAAGCGGGCTCCTGGGAGAGAGACCAGTACTCTGAAACAGCCTCTCTTCATCACCCAATCAAAATATTTAAAGGCCAGCAAAAATCTTTTTAATGCACTTGGTAGAGATCCTTTTAAAGTGGATTGCTTTGGTTTAATATGACTTTAACAGACTGGCAGTCAAATGTGAAGAATGAATAAACTAATCTGGGTGAAGAGAAAGTAAAACATTAAAAGATATTGAGATAACAGGTGGAGTGAAAATAATTGTGGGATATCAGCACTTGTTGAATGAGAAAAGACAATAGCAATGATGAAGACACAAATTAAAAGATTTTTGAATCTCCTTATTGTCAATGTTGTGGCTTAGAGTAACAGGGAGAAGAAATCTTTTTAACAGTAGTCATCAATATGTCTCGACACAGACAAAAGACATTAGGCATTAGGACTGAAAGAAAAAATATAGTATACAGAATGTATAGCAGAAAATAGATGCGCTAAAATATATTTTATATGACAATGCCAAATATAGTTCTATTTGTTATATTTTTTGTTATCTGCCGGAATTTTTTTAAAGAGAGATCTAGCGCTTAATCTTTGATGTTTAGTTTTGCCTGTTCATGAAAAAATGTGATCATGAAAATGACCCCATGTTAGCATTTTATTTCAAGGTTCATTAAAAATACAATTTCATTTCAGAGTTTCTTTCTGTAAATGATATTTTAGTTGTTTTGCATGTCTATGGTAAAAATTGCTCTCTAACCAAATACCTGTCACACCCTGACACAGCAATGACCCCTTAGATAAAACAATGTGATAAAACAGAACAGACTATATTAGCTTCTATTTTAATGAATATTGCATATTTAATTAAATTTGTTGAATAAAAAGCAGCAAAGAGGTGTTCTCTGTGGAATTATCTCACTTGAAAACTCACAGACAGCTTTTAGCTGTATATTTATTTAAACAATCTTTGCATACAATCATGTATTATTTCAGACTAAACCAAGCTGTTTTTATTATAATAAAATGCACCTAATGTATTCATAGACATCTGGCCTAACATACTTTGAAGTGTCTATGAGGCAGGTAATTTTTAGAGTCACTCAGGACAAACATTTACGTTTGTATGATTTTAACTGGTATAACTGGCAAATAATTCAGCTCACAAAAGCAGTTCCACTTCCCTCATATATACAGTCCTGCACTGCCCTCATTTAAAAAGGAATTCCTCCTTTATATCCTTAAAGTAAGGAACAGTAAGCTACTTTTGAAAAATATGTTTAAAATGATGTACATATACATAAGATAAAGAGTCCAAAAAAAATCAGTATTTTAATAATTCCTGTTCAACTACCCATCTAATCTTAATTTAAATAATTTGGCTTGTTGTCTGGAGATTGAACATACATTGAAACGTAAAAACCTGTTTTAAGCCTAGATAGTTGCATAACTACCTTTTCATTGAATTCAGTATTTGGGTTAGTGTTGGGAGTTAGTCATGCCAAAGGGGTTGCCTTTCAACACTCTTCATGGACCGATACTATTGTGACAGATTGACAACCTAGATTATGGGATAGATTTAATGAATGTATTGCAAAACTAATATCATGTTATGGCACATCCAAAATGATCACTCACATCATCCACGGTAAAGAAAGGCTAAGGGTTCAGGAAAAAGAAATTCTGTCAGTGTTTATTCATCCCCAGTCATTCCAAATTTTGAAACTCTTGCACTCTAGTGGGTTGTCAACGACCACAACCAGATCATTAAGTCAGTGGGCTGATTCTTAAGAACTGGATCAGTGTGATTTCACTGACTTTAACAGGAAACATTAAGCAAAATGAAGACGTGCATGTGTGATGTTTTTCTCAGTAGTGCCGGTAACACTGTACAGTAAGTTCCAGCATTAACCAGTGATTTGGCTAACATGAATTAGTTAGCCAAAATTGTAGAAATACAACTGTTCAATGATCGCTCTTTACAGTAGTTTATTGTGCTTTAACTGTTGATTTTAAAAATGTATTAATATCTGTTAAAGTTATAACTAATAAATGCTCTATAAGTGTTAATTATGCTAGATAACCATTATTAACAAATGGAACCTTTTTGTAAAGATACTGGTACTCCTGAGACAAGCAAAATCACACACGCACATTCATTTTGCTTCATGTTTTCTGTTGTGTGAACAGAAAGTGGCTGTTATTAATATATATTGACAGCTCTCTTTGGTGTATTCATAGGAAAGGCTTTAGTGCCAGATTCATGAACGAATTGTTCTTAGCTCTTGGTCATTCTAAGGACTGGATACTGGACTGCAATTAATATGCCTTCCAGAGATGCCTAGTGCTGATCATATAACCAATACAAATTAGTTTCTAAACCCACTTATAATAAATGATGAAAGCAATGATTTGCCTATCTAACATGGTGCTGATGTGTAAAGTAGCTTATTTAAGGGCAGGAATAATGACAAATCACACCAATCAGATTCAAAACGCTACCATGCACACATTCTGAGATTAACATTTCTTGTATCAGTTTAAGCATTGGAGAGTGATATAGAATGACTATGGAGATAAAAAAGTGCTGATCTGTCCAGGTACAGAAGAGGGGAGTTGAGGAAGGACTCTTGAGAGAACACAAAACAGATCAGAAACAAAGGTAAAACACATGAAACAGTGACGTGTTTCCTCTCACTAGAACTATAAATCATATTCACAGGACGATGAAGGTAATCACGGTGTGATAAAATGAGGATAAATTTAGAAGGTAATTAGCCAAATAATATTATGCACAAAGTACTGAACAAAAAAGCAAGTGAGAAACATTCAACCAAAACAGCTAAAGTTTTTTTCCTCCATTCTCCCTAACTTCCATTCCTCATAGATAGATCATATATAATGTGTTATTTAGAGGAGGTCGCGGATGTTGGTTCACAGAAGGTTCACCCATTACCCAAGCCCTACAGCCAGCTGGGGGGCTAACTGCTCTGATCAGAGTGTGCACAGGCCCCAATGATTTTCACATCAAGCCACCTGATGTACAGCTTCACAATCCACCAATCGCTGTCCTATATTGATCCCCCCTTAAATGAGCCTTCCCTGCTTTGTAACATGAGCAATAATTAAAATAGCAGAACATTGATTCTAACTAATATTATGAGAGAACAGAATGTGCACATGCTTGCAAAACAGCAAACGCTCCTTTTGTACAATGTCTGTTCCAAAGTTCATACGGAAATGAGCCAGCAATGTTTAATAGAGCAGAGGACACACTGAGGACAAATACACAGACAACTGAGTACCTCCAAGCTTATATCATTTGGTTGATATTGTGTATTTAAGATCTTGACATGCAGGCATCCATTAAAACAACTCATTCCAGTCGATAGTTGCAAGCTTTCAGGCTTACATGTGTCACATGGCAATTATTACGAAAAGAAAGAGAAATGATCCCATTGGCAAGTGTGATTTATTTATTTATTTGTTCATTTGCAGTTGTACATTTTAACTGCATACATCTGCAGAGGGACCACACAAAGATTGTAGTTAAATTTGGTTGACTTTGGCTACCTTGCTTTGTCTTACTTTCTCTTCTCTCTCTTTCTGTCTCTCTCTCTCTACACACACACACACACACACACACACACACTACACACACTCTTTCTCTCTTCCCTCTCAAACATTCTCTGCACAAGTTCAGATTTAAAATGTATTACTCTATATATAAACTATGTAGTTTACAAAACTGTTACTACAAAATATTCTAACAAGAAAACCTTGTGTTAATAAAATCTAACATCTTGCCAATAATATTTTATTGGCAATTTATACATTTTTTTTTACAGCTGAAATTTATGATTTTTTTTTTGCAATAAATGTGGATTATATTTGTTTCAAACTTGTGCTATCATAAATTAAAAAATCAAATTATTATATTATATAGCAATGGCTGTTTATTTTAAAATAAATATACTATAAAATATATATATTATAAGTTTTAAAACAATATTTAATTTAACCACATTAAAAACAGTTCATAATGTCAAAAATCACATGAACATTTCAGTGAATCAAAGCAAAGGAGCATATTTAATCACTGATTGATTTTTAGAATTATAATTTATACATTACCTTAATATTACATTTACATTTATGCATTTGGCGTAATAATTTACATAAATTGCAATAACATTTTGTATAATTTTTTTGTGGATCTTTTTACCAGTTTTTTTACCAAAAAACACTTGCCAGCTCTTAAAAAGGACAGGTTTTAATTCTTAAAAATAAAACATTTTCTCTCTTTAAAATCTGCGTCCAATCATATTATATAGAAACAGTGAGAAAACTATAACACACTGGAATTTATCCTTACCACAACACCCTGCATATGGCTTGTGTGGCAAGTGTGGACAAGCATGAAATTACATCAAGGGTATTTTTTATAACAGTCAATACAATCACAAAAACGGTCAGTCTTGTTGATGTCTCAGTCAAAGATTTTATGTTTGTTTGTGAAGGGATCCTTCCAGAATTACTCTGTGAAAGGACCTATGGGACCAGAATGGATATTGATGAGTAAATTGATATTGATATGGATTTCAATTGTTATCAGGGTTTGAAAACAGCATAATAAAAGAGCTCCCCAAGCTCTGCAGCCAGATAATTTATCAGTGATAAGTCCTTTAGACCAGTCCTTTAGACACACAGTTAAGCTAAATTTCCTCTTGTTTATCATAACAGATGGAGAGTATATTATTTGAGCTCAAATGAGTGCTGCTTTCTGTGGAACTATATAATCTTGATGTAACATAACATGATGTGAGATGGTGTCTTTGTTAAATAATGATCAGTATATTTGATCAGTATTCCTCTAATATATGGAGAAGCCAATATGTGACTGTCTTAGACAGATATGATATGTAAAATCAAGCAGATAAGAGCATCATGTTTGTGATTATGGGTAATATACTGCCATCTAGTGAATACCCTCAAAAGTTGATGTACAGCCTCTACAAATATGCACCTCAGAACTGCCTGTAACTATAAGGTATAGAAAAAGGTATTAAGTGTTCTTGCCATACACCAACAGACAGATTAAATATATAAAATATGATTAAACATCAAACACTAAAGTATGGTATCAAAAGCAGTAGAAATGCAACTTCTGTAACGGTAACTTGCTTGTTTAAAATAAATTAAAACAGACAGAAATATTTTATTAATGTATTTTATTTAATATTTTTCCCAGTTATATGACATCTCCAAGACACTTGAAGAAACCTGCCCGCAAAGCTACCCGAAAAGCTATGTGCATGGACAAAGCGGACAAAAGAGATTTTAACCAAAGGGTGTTCACACAAAATATTTGATTTAGTTATTAGAAGTTAATTGATAAATAAAATCTATTTATGATGTTATTTTTGAAAGTATCCCCACTTTACAACATTTTTAAACAAGTGGCTAAAACTTTTCATAGCACTGTAGCTTTACAGGCATGTTTCCTCAAGTGTCTTGGAGACGCTGCCACATTTCTTCTGGATTTTGTCTGTCTCAGTTTTTTCTATTGGTTCATAATGTAATCATAGACAGACTTGATGATTGTAAGATCAGATCTCTCTGTGAAGCACTGGCTGTTGTCAGTCTCCTTGTGCATACAAAAATCTCACTGGATTATTACAATTAATGGCAAAAAGAATGTTTGGAAATGTTAACTTATAATTCCTACTAACACTACAACAAAAGATATAAATAACTTGCTTAAAAATTTTGGTTGTGAAAATACTAATGTGCCTACTAATGTGTGTAAAGACTTTTGAGCAGTACTGTATAACTGGGTGAGTTACAGCTGTAATTATGGAAATATGCAAAATAACAATGACCACATTTTAGGTCAAATTAAATACAATTTAGAGCCATAGAAATTCAAAACAGCCCCAATTAAAGCTGTTACAGTATACTCAACATGTAAGTATTCTCTTACCCTCTTTTAGTTTCCTATAAAAGAATTTTAGTGAAAATGTACGCAGGAAATGCTGCATCCCTGTGTTGGTGTTTATTATTGCCATTTGAATTTCTACATTAGAGGTGTTCGGATATTTATTAAGCCAAATATCTCTGGAAAACACTGAAAATTGGAAAATTAAATTTTAGAAATTTATTATTCTTGTTTATAAAGACCCTAATCATTTTGAAGAAAGATTCAATTTAATTATTCTGATCATGTTTATGCTCTTTCTTAATACATGCTTTAAAGCAAATAAATAAAGCAAATGTTGTTTGATAGTTTTATTAGACTTTGATTTTAACCTTTTCATTCTGGTTTCAATTTTAGGGTGAAAATCCCATCAGCATTAAAGCCCGTAGTCATATTTGTGCAGCATTAAGTGAGACTCATTTTGATTTAATCGCTCCATTGATGCATGTTTTGCAAACTGAACTCCAGTTGCTGATCTCAATTATTAACACCCCGAAATTGCAAACTGCAACACTCCAAGGGCAAGGACAGCCCTATTTGCCCATGAGGACAATCGCTTGCCACTGCCCCAGACTACACTTTAATCCCATTAGTCATTATGCTGATCTTACGTCACTTGGGCGCCTCATTACATGCTGAACAACCTCATTCTGGTGCCACCATACTGAGGCATTGTCCCTCAAAGATCAGCTTTTCTTGCCTTCTGTTGAAAATCACTCCCATTAAAGCTGTTCAGAGACAACAGAGATGACGTTATTGCTTATCTCTCTGCTGTGTTGTATTTGGAATATATTTTTTATACATTTTGTTGATATAGCTGTTGAAGTATTATTCTTGTGGGCATAAAGGCTTTTACCTCTAAAGTGGGAATAAGATGACAGACCCACAAATTAACTGTAAAACTGCTGTTCAGTTCCAGCTATCTGGGAAAATAGCACTTACACACTTTGAACAAATACATACGCTTAGACACAAACAAATAGGCTGTACTTTCAAGATATCAGTTGTTATCGTAATTCATCCCCAGGCACTATGCTAACAGCCTCCTCTACAAGAAATTTACAAGGATCTGGTCATGTTTACATTAGCCTCTTCCTAGTGCATGAAAAGAGCAGGGATACACCGCAGAATAGAAATGAGCAAATATGAATAATTCAGTCTACCTCCTGGCCATTGAGCATGTTTCCCTTGAATAAAGTGATAATAGGTTATCATCTGTGAAATGGAAATTGTATAACAGAGACAGAGAAAGTGTCTGCAGTTACACCAGAGAAAATTAATTTCACTGCACATCTGCTCAGCAAAGCCCGACCTGCTAATGCAAAGTAAAAGAAAATGTTGCACTCGGCACTGCTGCTTTAATAATTAGATTTGCATTCCTGCTCGCAGGCGGGAATCTTTACTCTTTTCCTTCCATTTTTTCCCAAATACCTCTCTTTATAATAATGAAACGACAGAGCTAATTAGGCAAAGTTAAAAACGTATTGTGTTACCTTATTATATTAAGTAAATGATGCATGGATCATACACAATGCATTTGCTTGGGAAATAATAGCTTTGGTTCTCACAAACATAAGGCAATAATCACTAACCATGGCATTTAGCTTTAAATTGCCTCACACTCCTTCAAGAAGCAACTTTCACCTGGGGGGCCAATCAAAAGTTTATGTGTAAAGCCCTAAAGTCTGTCCTTCACACCATGAAACAGCTCAAACTGTTTCTATTGGAAAGTCAGGACTGCTGGTTATTAACATTTATTTTATTTCAAAATACAGATGTACAGGGGGAAAAAAAAGTAAATTTAAGTGATGCTGAATGTTGCCCATGGTTCTTCTATTTATTTTTGTTCAGTTGTTTACCCTTAGACTGCTGAAAATGATAAGAGATGGTGAGCTGCTATCTAAAATAGAGATCACTAGTTCCTCAGGTCTGCTGCCACGACACTTGTTTAAATGAACTTACAGCAGTCCATCACTTCACACATTCAAAGACATATAGATAGCTGAATAAAAGTGCAGAGTCATTGAGGGCTCTGAGTTTGCTAATGGCAGCAGCTCACATTTGAAAAAGTTCTTCTAAAATGTCTTCAAAAATGGCCTTATGTCTTATCTAAAAATGTTATTTCCAACATCAGGCAGGTCAAAAAATATAAAATAAAATTGTGTCTCTGTTGTAAAACAAAGCTAATGACAGAAATATGCGTACCATTTTAAAGCAAAAAGGCTACTGCTCTGCCTGTTCATGCAAGAGTCAGCAATACTGAAGACATTCAATACCGAAAAGACTCTCATCAGCTAACAAAAAGTGAAACTAAATTCCTGTGACTGGATAAATGCACATGTAAAATTTTGTAAAAACATGTAAAAAAAATCTAAAATGTAAAAAAAATGCACCATCACCAGAAAGTTTTTAAATATATACCATCATTAATAATAGTGTTGGTGTACTATTATGGAATAACAAATCATCATAAATATGAGGACATTCACAGTTTCTACCACATTTTTCATCTTTATGTGATTCATCTTCTTTCTTTTGGATTTGGCTGCAAAAATAATTCTTTTTTCCATAAACATGACTGCCATTTTTAATTTTGTCAGTTTAGCCAACTCTGTGGTAATAAATTGCTAGTCTTCTCTTGTGACAATGTGCAAAGTGCTTTCTCATAATGGAGGATTTATGGATTTCTAAAGCAAAGATAAATCTTTGCTTGCTCTCTGTGAACAATACATTAAAAATTGCATGATAACCTGTTATCACTCTCACACATCAGGCATTCCTACAATTTGTTTACAATTCTCAAAATTTGAGAGGAACAAATGGATCTATACATGAGCGCTACCAATAGACACATCTTCATCACACTCTCACACAGGACATTTATCAAACTATTTCTTTTGGAGGAGCTTTATCATTTCATTTTTTATATCTAATACCACTGTCAACAAAATCAAACTGTCTTTCAAGCTAAACATCAAACATTGGGTCTTTTTCGTAGTGGGCTGAGCTGAATAAAAACTGGGTTCTTGGGCTGTGTGTAAATAGGAGGCTTCGAAGCTTTGAAGTAATAAACCCTAAAACTGCTCCATCCTTTTTCCATTTATAGATAAAGCACTCTGGAATCAAATCCATTTCTGGTCCATTTCATACAAAGAGTGGCCAACCATCCCGATGTGAAGACACTTTCCATTGAATGCTTCACTAGTAAATAGGCTAGTATTTGTTATTGATGGTATAAATGCATTGTTCATCTGGCTGGTGATGACTTCAAAGATTTTAACAAATTGTTCCAATACACGTCTTATATATTGAATATATTATTATATTATTGACTATATATATATATAATATATATTGACTATATACTGAATGTATATATCTTTTGTTAACCAGTCATTCGTTGATACATTTGCGTTAGGTGTGACACTGTCAGTATTTAAGCTGACAGGCTATTCATCACACCGCTAAGGCGCAGCATTAAGTTCCCCCCCATTATGACAGCCACATTATTCATGAGGATTAGGGCCAACTACATGAGCCCTTGTGCATCTGCACCAGTTCCAGCTCTTTATCGATCCCTGTTCTCTCCATTACCAAAAAGAGGGGCTATCTGCATGGCAGCAAGCACACTGTGCATGTTGATGATGCTCTGGCTGCAGAATTCTTTTTTTTATAGAGGAGAAGGTGAGGTGAGAGATAAAGAGGCACTGAACCAACTCTCCTGGGAGAGCCACATAATGAAGTGTTGCAGGACTTAAATACGCATAGCGGTGGAGGCCTTCACCACAGAAGAGCACTCCGGCTTCTCTTAAAAACTCTTCAAGTTATCTTGGACTTTCTATGTTTTGATAAGACCTGAATAAGGTTCTTGGGGCACGAGTGATTCAGATGTTAATAACCAGATAGCGTGAAAAGCAACTTTGTATGATCTAAATCAAGGTGTATGTGCACTTGTATAATGCTGTAAAGCAGAAATTTCACAGTGAATCTTCCTGCATCCCATGCATCACATCTGCTACAAGAGAGAAAACTAAAGAATGTCTGAGGATAGCACAGCACAATGGTGTCACTGAGTTTATTTAAACTGGCCTTCAGATTCCTTATTTAGAAGCCTGTAAGTGCTATGTGCTTTTATATATTTCAGTAAGAAAACATATATCCTCCGTTTAATGCAAAAATATTTTGGTAGGTAATGCATAACATGTCCATTGACTTTTTCATTTCAAATGATGAAAAATGGTGAAAATGTATATCTTAGGTCAGGTATATCTTTGGCCTTTTTCCCTTAAGTGGTATATTTTAAATGGTCATACAGTGTGAGAAATACATTTTAGAAAGTACACATATTTTAGATACTCTTTTAATGTTTTTTTATGATTTTGGAAAGGCTGCATGCGTGGCAATTAAAAAATAGCAAAATGTTAAGAAAAGTTTTAGATGGCATACACCACAAACCACAGCTTACCAAAGGTATTGTATGTCAACTGTCCATTTGCCACCTTGTTTGTTACTGTTTGTTAGTTATTCTACAAATTCTCAAATTCATTATGGTGTGACCTATGACTTGAGATATTAGCCTTTTTGGTTTTACTGTGGCTTTTGCTGCTTGCTTTGGGTTGTTGTCTTGATCTAGATAAAATGTATTATTTGATGTATGATTAGTTAATATATTTTTCTTCTTTAGTTCTATCCATTTCTATTTCTATCTTTATGTTTTTCAGCACTGTCGCGAAAGAGCTTCTGAAACGAATGATCATGCCTCAGTGTGGGGCTGTTCTCAATTGTTAGGTTTGTGTCAAAGTGCCTTTGTGAAAACTCATATACATTTTCAAAAAAGTTCTTCTTCTTGCCACTTTGTCAGATTTATGAGGTAATGCAATTGTCCCATGTGTCCCACTCATTTCCCTGCTGGGAATTAAGCTGTTGCTTTAAATGTTGCTTTGAATCACATATACTGACTCATTCTAAAAAGGCTATGAAAATACAGTGTTCAGAAAGTGTACAGTATGACTTTTCAGAGAGTTGATTCTCATGTAGAATGGTGCTGAGAACAGCAGTTGGTATCAGTGTTAGGTAAGTGTGTGGAGCGCTGAGAGAGTGTAACAGTAGACCGGGTCGATGTATGGATTCAGACATCTGGAGCATGTGTGACATTCTCTGATCAGTCTCCCCACCACAGGTTAGTCTTAAGAAAGACTGTGACAAAACATTTACTCAAAAGATTACTACAGCACTCTCACTGAATCCTGTCCGATTCTCTGTATTTATTTTTTCTCAATTCTTAAACACATTTCTTGAAACTATGCTTTGTATTCTCAAAACACAATTAAACACAAATCCATAATGTCTCACCCAGTTCCCCAAACATCCTATTTTCAGGTCAGAATAAAGCTCTACACTCAAAACCATTCACTCTTACTGAAAAAACAAACTTTGCCCTCAGACGTCACACACAAGCCCTCAGAATCACACACGCTACAACATAGTCTTACACACTGGTGCAATAAATTCAAAACAACATTTCCAAAACTGGGAGTTGTTATTTGTGGTTGCCCCCTCAGAAACCTTTTCACATGATAAGCACAAAAGACACAACCAATGTATACATTAGCATTAATTCATGTACTACACAGTACAACACCCAAAAAAATATTCCGCCTCAGCATCCCATCTTTGGTCTGGGTCAGGCCAGAAAATCTCGTCCACATCACAGGCTACATTAGCCCTAGCCAGGCAGCAGAGGTAAAATCCTCTTGCATACTTGATCCACCCCTGGAACGCATCTACTCATATGTCTAGGCAGGATTCTTCCATGGCCTGGAGGAGGTGAACACGGATGTAAGGTTCTCAGTCATACACTTTCAACCGTCATTCCAAAAAATCAGGTTTAGAAAGGGAGAGTATACAGGCAAAAAGATGTTTGAAAACCTTGGATTACTGGTAGACCAGTCACGATCCAGAGCAGCGCAATGGAAGTTATCCCAAACAACAATGTAGGGAGGCTGCTCTGGCTGTGCTGGTTCCCTGTGATCCAGCTGGAACACATGCTCTCTTAGACCGTCAAGGAAAGCAAGTGGGTCTATGGAATTGCCAGTCAGCTGTTAACAAAGCTGACTTCATTCCAGCCTTTGCTACCAATTCCAATCTCAATATCTTGGGCTTGACTGAAATCTAGATTCGTCCAGAAGACCCGGCAACTCCCGCTGCTCTCTCTAATAACTTCACTTTCTCTCATACCCCTCGCCAGTCTGGGAGGGGTGGGGGCACGGGTCTACTCATTTCCAACAATTGGAAATACTCTAATTACTCCTCCCTGTGCAACAACAATTCATTTGAATTCCATGCAATCACTATCACAACTCCTGTCAAAATTCACATCGTAGTCATTTACCGCCCCCCAGGCCAACTGGGTACCTTTGTAGAGGAACTAGACATATTGCTGTCTTCATTCCCAGACGATGGCTGTCCACTTGTACTTTTTGGTGATTTCAACATCCATCTAGAAAAACCTTATGCTTCTGATTTCCTCTCTCTCCTAGCCTCATTCAATCTCAGTCGACTCACCACCGCTAGCACCCACAAATCTGGCAACCAACTTGACCTAATTTACACACGCAACTGTATCACAGGCAAAATTTTGGTAAAACCTCTGCACGTTTCAGATCATTTCTTCATTACCTTTAATCTGCAACTCCCTATTTGTGCACCTCCGAACATTTCACCCGTCACCTTCAGAAGAAACCTGCGCTCTCTTTCTTCTTCTCATCTTTCCTCTGCTGTATCTGCTGCCCTTCCCTCTCCCTCACAATTCTCATCTCTGGATGTGAATACAGCAACATACACCTTATGTTCCACCTTAACTTCCTCTCTAGACAAGCTCTGTCCTCTGTCATCCAGGCCTGCACGTGCTACTCCCTCTAATCCCTGGTTATCTGATGCTCTTCGTGAACACCGGACCAAACTAAGGGCTGCAGAGAGAAAATGGCACAAATCCAAAGACCCATCTGATCTAGGCAACTATCAATCTCTGCTCTCATCCTTTTCTGGTAAAGTCCATGCTGCCAAATCCACATATTTCCACATAAAATCAACAACGCCTCAAACACACGCACACTCTTCAAAACATTCAACTCTCTTCTCTGTCCCCTTCCACCACCACCCACAACCTCTTTAACTGCGGATGATTTTGCTAAGTCCTTCACTGACAAAACATCCAACATCAGCAGCCAGTTCTCAGCTCCACACACACAGGAACCCAGACCAACCACATACACAGGCACACATCTCCTGTCTTCCTTCTCTCCTCTCACTGAAACAGAAGTTTCCAAACTTCTATTCAACAGCCACCCCACCACCTGCCCTCTAGATCCCATCCCCTCACACCTCCTACAATCCATCGCTCCTGCACTTGCACCAGCACTTACTCACATCATTAACACATCTCTCCACACTGGCATCTTCCCTACTGCATTCAAGCAGGCTCGGGTAACCCCACTGCTTAAAAAACCCACATTAGACACTTCACTTGTAGACAGTTACAGACCTGTAACAGACCTCTCCTACCATTCATAGCAAAACCTCTTGAGCGAGTTGTTTTCAATCAGGTGTCTTCCTTCCTCACTCAGAACAACCAATTGGACACCAACCAATCCGGTTTCAAGAGCGGCCACTCAACAGAGACGGCTCTACTGTCGGTCACTGAGTCCCTACAGAGTGCAAAGGCTAACTCAAAATCATCAGTCCTCATCCTACTTGATCTATCCGCTGCCTTTGACACAGTCAATCACCAGATCCTTCTGTCCACCCTCACGTCACTGGGCATCAGAGGTACTCCACTTCACTGGTTTGAAACCTACCTTACTGGTAGGTCTTTCAGGGTTTCCTGGAGAGGGGAAGTATCCAAAGTTCATCAGCTGATCACTGGGGTTCCCCAGGGTTCTGTTCTTGGACCCCTCCTCTTCTCCATATACACAACATCACTGGGCCCCATCATACATGCACACGGATTCTCTTACCATTGCTATGCTGACAACACCCAGCTCTTCCTTTCATTCCTTCCAGATGATCCCACGGTAGCTGCACGTATGTCAAGCTGTCTGGCGGACATCTCGGCATGGATGAAAGAACACCATCTGCAGCTCAACTTGACAAAGACTGAGCTTCTTGTCTTCCCTGCCAATCCAACCCTACATCATGATTTCACCATCCAATTAGGTACATCTTCAATTACCCCATCAAATTCGGCCAGAAATCTTGGAGTAATCTTTGATGACCAACTGACCTTCAAAGAACACATTGTTGATCTAGATAAAATGTATTATTTGATGTATGATTAGTTAATATATTTTTCTTCTTTAGTTCTATCCATTTCTATTTCTATCTTTATGTTTTCCAGCACTGTCGCGAAAGAGCTTCTGAAACGAATGATCATGCCTCAGGGGGCTGTGGGGCTGTTCTCAATGTAATGTGCTTTGTTAGGTTTGTGTCAAAGTGCACAACCTAACTAGAACACATGACCAAGCCTAAGACGGCTCGGTCATGCAGATTTGCATTACATAACATCAGGAAAATCAGGCCTTTTCTAACAGAATATGCAACACAACTTCTCATCCAGGCTCTGGTCATTTCTAGGCTCGATTACTGCAATGCTCTTCTGGCAGGACTGCCATCATGCACAATCAAGCCTCTACAAATGATTCAGAATGCTGCAGCACGTCCCGTCTTCAATGAGCCCAAAAGAGCCCATGTCACCCCTCTCCTCATCTCTCTGCATTGGCTACCGCTCACTGCTCGCATCAAGTTCAAGGCCTTGATGCTTGCTTACAGATCTATCACTGGGTCAGCACCCTCCTACTTTCACTCATTCTTACGAGTCTATGCTCCCACCAGAAGCCTGCGATCACAGAAGGAATGAAGGCTTGTGGCCCCATCACAGAAAGGCACAAAATCACTCTCCAGATCATTTTCGTTCACCACTCCATGCTGGTGGAATGATCTTCCTGCCTTCATCCGTAATGCAGAATCCCTGGCAATATTCAAAAGACAGCTGAAAACACATCTCTTTCGTGAGCACTTAACCTCATCATAAAAAAAAAAAAAATCCAATCCTTTCTATTGTGTCTAGTTGCCTCTTCAGGCTGACTCGCTTGTTGTATTCCGCACTTGTAAGTCGCTTTGGATTAAAGCGTCTGCTAAATGAATAAATGTAAATGTAAATGTAAGGAGGAGCATAGTGTTATACGGTCCTAGAATGGCATGGCGGTGGAGTACCCCTTGATGGCTGATGGCTGCGCACATAGTGACATTCCCTCCACGCTGACCAGGGACATTTACAATAGCCCAATGGCCAATTATATTCCTCCCCCACCACAGCTTTTGGTCAGGTTGAAACCAGCCTCATCCACAAAGATAATTTCATGGGGAACAGGTTGACCTTCAATCTCAAAGATTCTCTGCAAAACACATGGAACACAGTAAAGTAAATCAATACCCCGAAGCACAGTTCAAGAAAGCACAAATTGCAGCATAAACTGCTATACTGTGATGGTACACAATACTTCATATAATATCAAAACTCCTGAACATATTCCAATCATTGGTCTTACACTCTGTCAGGGTTTCATTCAAAAGGGACACGGTATGCCTGTTTCATCCGGAACTGGTGCTTTCAGAAGATGCAATCAATTGTAGAGAGGCTGATGGCATTTATTCTTCGACAATTATGATTATCCTCAATCACTTTCCTTTGACTCTCTTGCAGGTGGATTACATTATTGGCAATGACCATGTTTACAAGCTCCCGAGAAAAGCCTTAGCTTGCCTTCACCAGGTGGTTGTCTCTGTAACACATGCAGTGAGGTAACACATGCATGTGTTAATCTTCAAAAATCTACTTTTTCATAAAACAATGCGCAACGCTGTCAAGTAGGAGCAAGAGCTGATCCTGCCTCTAGAATTTCCAGTAAAATGTATTCGGATTAAAGCATTTAACATTGTTCTCAATGAGCCTGTCTTCAACCAAAGCAAATGCTCTACTCTTCAGTACAATAGTAACCTCCTAAAACCACAAACATACATTTTTATGAATACCAAAAGAATACATTTGTAAGCATACGTTCCCTTTAAAGGAAAGGTGATGCTTTGTCAGCTTGACACTATGGGGAAAGTGCTTCAGGCGCCCGAGTCTGAACACGTGTAAAACCAGACCTATTTAGAGGCAAGTTCAGGGTCATGTGACATAGCATTGTGTGCCAGAACGCCTTTAAAAAGCGCCTGCAAGATACGTCATCAGCTTAGTCTACTTGTAGCCAGACAAAGTGTGAGGGAAAAAGAAAAGAAGATATAAGAACTAGGTCTTCCAAAAATTTTAGAAACTGCATGCCACCTTGCCCACGCTATGCCGCGGTGAGTGACATGCATCACATGTTTTTTTCCCAGCAGCCAGATGGGCTCTTTGAAGTGGCAGCTCTTTGTGTCTTGATGTGGGTGACACCATATTGACCCGGTTCACTGCCCTGTTGGTTCAGTGCTGGAGTTCCTTCAAGAGCACCTCTCTGCAGGGTTGGCTCCCGCCACCCTAAAGGTTTATCTGGCCACCATGTCTGCTAGCCACAAACCTGTCGATGGAGCCTCTATTGCGAGACATCCCCTGGTGTCTCATTTTCTGCGTGGTGAAAGGCACCAGACTTTTTCCAGACAGTGCATTTTCTGCGTGGTGCTTTCCCCATAGTATCAAGCTGATGCAGCATCTTGTTCCCTATCTCAGGGAACAGGGTAATCTGAGACAGTTCCACCTAATCTCATTTTGATTATAGATAACACTTTATTTACTCTCACTATCGAGCTTGCTTAGAACTGAAAATCCTTGTCCCTATTTCAACAATATACAATTATTGTCATCACTCACTTGTCACAACTCTTCAAAATTCAATTCAATTTTATTTATATAGTGCTTTTTACAATGTTACATTGCTTCATAGCAGCTTTACAATAATAAAAAAGAATAATAATAATAAAACCCAGAACAAATGTCAGACATAATCAGCAAAGAATGCATGGTATTATTGCAAATAATATGTGTGAGATGTATATTAATAAAACTAATTAGGCATACTAGGTTTATAATAGGTTTATGAATAAAGGGTTGACTGAATCAATATGCCGTTCTAGCTTACATGGAGATAGCATATAAAAAGATAACATCTTATTGGACAGGGGTATAAGGGATTTGAAATAGTACCATGAAATACACAACACAAAAGTAAAATACATACATAAAATACATACAATAAGAAAACCTGAAGATTACAGAATGAAGGAGAATGGAAGAGAATTGGAGACAAAGGAATAGCAAAATAGGAGAGTCTTTTGGACTGTAATTATATCATTTAGCTAGAAGCAGTATTAATAATTTGCAAAACCCTAAGCTAAGTTAGATGTTGGCAGTCTCCCAGTAAGCAAGCCAATAAGGTGAAAGTGGCAAGGACCCAAAACTTTAATGGTGTATAGATGGAGAAAAAACCTTGGGAGAAACCAGGCTCAACTGGGAGGGCCAATTCTCCTCTGGCACGTTAGAGCTGCAATTTGTAACTTTCTTGGATGCAAATGGAGAGTTGATTATATTGATTTATAATTATTTATTGATAAGAAACTGTTGGGTCTAATTATATCTGACAATATGTCAGGCACTGAGGAATGTTACCAACAGAAATGGCAACAGAAGCATAATGTTACTAATTGTAGCTATAACATCACACTGCTGTGATTAAGCAAGGAACAAAATATAGAAACTAACTAGGCTGAAGGGAGGTACGTATATAATGGTAATGTATCTGCTTCCTAGTCGGTACTGGGAAAATTTTTCCACAGTTTGGGTGCCAAATACGAAAAGGATCTACCATCAGTGCTTGATTTTGAAATTCTGGGTATTATCAATTGGCCAGAATTTTCAGATTGAAGGACTGTAATAAGAGCTCGCTTAGGTATTGAGGAGCCTAACCATTCAGGACCTTTTAGGTAATCAGCAAAATTCTGAAGTTTATACAATGCTTGATAGGCAGCCAGTGCAGTGGTCATACTTGTTATTTATTGTTAGAACTCTGGCTGCTGCATTCTCAACCTGCTGGAGTTTTTGTATTAATCATGCAGGGCAGCCACTAAATAGGGCATTGCAATAATCAAGTCTTGACGTGTCGGAATTTTTATATATTTTTAAGATGGAAAAATGCAGTTCTACAAATATTGGAAATGTGGTTTTCAAAGGACAAATTACTATCAAAAAAGACACCCAGAATCTTGGCTAATGAAGCAGGCTTTATAGAGCATCGTCATAGTGAGACAATGTTCTAGGTTGTTCCGTGTGGAAGATTTTGGTCCAGTAAGTAAAACTTCTGTCTGAATTTAGTAGAAAGGTTGGAGAAAGTTGCTAGTCATCCAAGTTGGATATTGACTGTAACAAAATGTAAAGGGGATTAATGTTGAGTTTTGTTCACAAATAAAGCATTCTGCACCAAAGATGAAATTAGTTATGAACAAGTTTACTCAATTAATGTTAATAGGTCTATTCTCCACCATTAAAATAATGTAGTGAATCGAATGTCAAATCAACGTCAAATCAATCTAATGTCAAATCAAACAATATGTATAATTAATCATCGTTTGACATGATGATAATTTTGTGGTACCTGATCAGCAGGAATGATGACAATAATCAGCTTATGCATTCGTCCAGCAACTACATGCACGATCTTATTGGATCTAACATCAAACATTATTTGTCTAGCCTTGAAAACAACATTATTTATCTGGCCTGTTGAAAATAGGACTTTGGAGCTATAGCAAGATCTAACACAGTTTAAGTGACCTTATTTGTGAGCATTAAGCACAACAATAATCAAGGGAATAGTAACTACAATTAACTATGTGTCACCTGCCAATTAAAAACTCATTAATTTATTATCCTGTTTTGGAAGGGAGTCCGATTTTAGTCTAGTTTTACATGTCAATCATGTATATGTGCAAATGTACTTTTAACCTCTGTCCATCAAACTCCTGAGGAAGGTCCCCCTCCCTACTCTGGCTCTGTCTATCCTGCTGAGGATCTGGCCCCCTCAAAATGTATTGCCCTGTTTTGGGTTTGTCTGGTTTTTAGTCCAGTTTGTCCATGTCAGTAGTGCATAAGTTTAGTTAGTCTAACCTCTGTCCACAACAATCCTGAGGATCTGAAATTCCTCCCCACCTTTCTACAACAAATGTTTTCTGACTTTCTCCATTGTGAGCAAACAGGTTTGAATGTGTGAAAGTTTTGTATATGGTAAATAAATGTTTATGGGGTGTATGTGTGTTTGTGTTGACAGAGGTAAGAGCTGTATTACTTGACATGTTCACACTTCAGACACAAAATGAACGTGTATGATCTGAGACTTTGGGTTCCCAATGCTCCCCCAACTTGTGTATTCCAGTTTTGTTTATTCCAACCTGTGGGGTGTGTCATTCAAATGTGTGTGTATCGTCACCTCCTAAGGTAATGGCTTTATAGAGCCTGTTAAAACAGAATAAACTTTTTTTAACAGACCTTGCCCAAACGTGTATTACATACTTGTTTATTCCAGCCTGTGGAGTGTGACGTTTAAATGTGTATCATCACCTCCTAAGGTAATGGCTTTACAGAGCATGTTAAAACTGAAAAAAACATTTTTAACAGAACATATGGCCCTATCCTGTCTCTGGCTTTGGAAAATACCTCTACAGAGTGAAGAATGTTCTTAATATGCCATGCAACCCCAACTTGTGTATTCCAGACTTGTTTATCCCAGCCCGGGTGTGTATCATTCAAATGTGTGTATCGTTACCTTCTAAGGGTCCTACTAATGGTTTTATATAGGCTGTTAAAACAGAATAACCATTTTTAACACAGTACATGGCATGGCATGGAATGTACACAGTACATTCTCTGCTGTATGACCCTCTGACTTGGGTTGATGGGTGGCTGTGTTTACTTTCTAAGTAGTGCAGACATCCTTATTGGTGTTAACAAACTCTGATGCTGAGTCAATTGTTTCTTACTTAAAATAGTTGACTTCAAAGATGAATAAGAAAGTTTTTGGACATTTTACGAGTTTTTCTTATTTGTACACTTTACAGTACAGTTTTTATTTTAATAATATTGTCTATTGGTTATTTTAATTTTTAAATTTTTTTTCATTTATAATTGGCTCGAACCTATGTGATTAAATAATGTAAAACTGAAAATTCTGTCCACAAGTTTCACAATATGTATAGCATTGATTTAAGCATCAACGCATTATTTTTATACTTGTAAGTATCGTAAAATAGTTAGTAAAATAAAACAAGGTATGCCTCACAATGGCGGGTTATTTGAATTGGGGTTGTCTGCAGAGATGGAAGGTGACTGCATTAACGAGTTATTATTAACTCGTTATTATTATTGAAATTATGTGTAAAGAGTGACAGCCGGAATGTATTGCTTAAACAGGATCTCTTACAACCTAGGTGCCTTGGACATTGTCAAGTATTCTGACTTTATCAAGGAGATCAAGATATTAAATCAAACATAGGGTTCGTCAACCAATTTACATTTGCTTTATGCGTCCGTAAAGTGTGGATGTGTGGAACGATTATGCATTACTCTTTGTTATTCTTTAACACTAACAGCTACTATACCGCCGCATAGTCAGGTCTACAAACAAAACACCGCAACTGTCCATCCCCTCAGTAAGTGTACTGTTTCTCATGATATTTACGCATTTAACTGTGTGTGAAATAAACAAGAAACACGGTTTACAACATGTTCTTATGCTTTTCCAGTAGGGATATCAAACATTGTAAGCCGGTTTCCATCAGGAGTATCCGAGAATCACCCGGCTAGGTCCAGCAGCGGTATAACATCTCCGGGGTCTTCTGGTTGTAAGCAGCTACTGACAGTGGTAGTGATGTTCGGACCTGGGATGCGGAACTGATAGATGCATGGGACGCTTGTGAATTCTCTCAAGTCACTAAAGATACAGATCAGAGTAAACCTGCCGTGGGGGATACAGATCCTGAGGAATTGCCTTCGAATCAGGAGCTTTACAGACAGGAGTCACAGCCCGTCACAAACAAGCATAGCCTGTTTGAACAAATACAGGACGATTTTAATTCGTTGGTGTCCCAACATTGTTCTTCTCAATAACAATTAAACAAGGCTGTTTTGGATAAACTACAACAGCAAGACATTTGGATCAAAGAAATTTTAGCCAGACAGCGCTTGCTTGGTAACCAGTGCCGAAGTATGATCAATGATCGTGTCCTAAACAAAAAGGTGGTAATTTTGTGTCAGAAGTTTAGTGAGTCTTAAACGCTTTCAATATTTAGCTGTTTCTTCATCTACGTTTACTACATCATTGTTATTTAGATTGTGTTATTTAGTCATTGCTATTTCGGGTTATTCTGTTTTCTGATGGATAGCTTGTCCTGTTTTGTGCTTCTTTTTATTTTTTAGGATGAATGCCTCTTAGTTTTATCTGATATGTGATTTTGTTATTTGAGCTAGTATTTTGTGGTGTTTATTTTAACTGGTTAGTTATTACATGAGTGTATTACCAAAGTGTTTACATAAACAAAATTCTGAGTTAAAATGGCAAAACGTTGTCAAGAACCATATGGTTGTGATCAGGAGCCAGCACCAAGGGTTAGGCGGTACAGTGATAAGGATTACTCTACAAACAATACAGACAGACTGATATATTTAAATCATATAATGGACGAAATGAATAGACCTAGGCCTACAACTGACACATTGTTAGAATTACTAAACATTGTGATTACAATGATAGACAAACAACCAGAACAACGTATAGAATTAGACAGTAATTTAAATAATCATCAAGTGGGGCAGGGACCTACCAGTCAAACGCATAATACATCTGATCATGAATTACCTGCCATGAGGTTAACACAAAGCAATGTTGACATGCTTGTAAGGGATGGAGGTAAAATCAATGGTTACACAATTACCCCAAAACCCTGATTCAATAGTCTGGAAATCAGAAACCACACATAGATCTAGAACCAAAAGAGAAGTATACAACCACTGATGTACCTCATTATAAAACAGTGTTCCTGTTCCTGTACCTGTACGAAGGCCATTATTTTATGATTAAGAACTTGAAAGCGTTTATTGGTGTGAATTGTGTGACTACTGTTACCAAGGGTTTACTAGCCGTAGAGATCATCGTTGCAAATATGTCTGTAATGTTTGCAACAGACCCGATTGTTAGAAACAACCCACTAAAATAAAGCAGTGCCGTGACTGTTTGTGATACTGTAAATCTGAATATTGTTACAACATGCATAAACAACCACCCCTAAGGGAGCAATTTGCACGGTGTGATGTTACAAAATACTGTAAAAAATTTAACAGACGTTATCGTGTTCAAATCCCAAGCCACATACGTGTGCACCCACTCTGTGCACTCAGTGGTGGTGAACATCTCTGTTTCATACAACCAATAAAGATTGAGGTGCCTAGTGAAAAGTACATATTCTATGATTTTGAAACCCATTTTGTCTGTGCTATCAGTTTTAAAGGTGAAAAATTCATGCCCGGAGGGTCAGACTGCATAAATCACCTGGTTAAAAGGTTTAGACATCCACGCTATCAGAATTTTACTTCGGTGGCCCACAACGCTTCTGGTTTTGATAACTTTTTACTTTTGGAATATTTCACAAAATCAGGGCTCACACTTAGAATCACAATGCAGGGATGTCGCCTAATTTTAATGTATGACACCACCTTCAAGCAGCATTTTATCGACAGCTATTCATTCATTCCTATGCATTTGGCCAAGATTGCTGCAGCGTTAAAGCTGTCCTGTGAAGAAAAAGGCTACTTCCCACATAATTTCAACAGGTTAGAAAATGAAAATTACATAGGACCATACCCTGACAAACATTTCTATGGGTACGAGACCATGTCAGACAAAGACAGGGTGCAGTTTAATTCCTGGTATGGCACATTGGCTAACAAAATCTTTGATTTTAAAAAAGAACTAGAAATGTATTGTGTTAACGATGCTGTGTTGCTCAGAGAGGCATGCATGAAGTACCGTGATGAATTCATTCAATGTACCAGCCTCGACCTATTCAGATACACCACTTTAGCAGCTTGTTGCATGGCCGTGTATAAAACCCACCACATTTACCAAAAGACACACTACCTCTAACCACAACAATGTGTACACAAACCAGAACAAAATATACTCAAACATTTCCATCGAATGGCTTGAATATGTTAAAAAACACGTGGGGTGTATGTTCAACCTTATGGGTCTCTCAGAAGGCAGTTTGATGAAAAGGTTGAGATTTTAGAACGTGCTTACAGACTGAAGGTGGAAGTGATGTGGGAATGTGATTGGAACAGGATTAAACAATCTAATGCTGATGTAATGGCGTTTATGGCCTCATACATACATCCTGAAGGGCTGAAGCCCCGTGATACTCTATTTGGAGGGAGTACTAACGCATACAAGCTGTACCATAAAGCCGCTGAAGGTGAGAAAATACATTATGTTGACTTTACAAGTTTGTACCCGTTTTGCCAGGCAAAAAATGTTACCCCATTGGACACCCCTAAATAATATTCAAGGATTTTGAACCTTTCGAAAATTATTACGGATTTGTCAAGGCCACTGTTTTAACCACCACGACAGCTGCTTCACCCGGTTCTTCCCTATAGGACTAGTGGGAAGTTGATGTTTCCACTCTGTCGTACATGTGCTTAACAACAGATTCAGACCATTGTGTGTAGGCATACAGACGAGAAAAGGGCTATCACAGGCTGCTGGGTTAGTGTTGAATTGTTAAAGGCCTTAGAGAAGGGTTATGCTGTAACAAAGGTGGACGAGGTGTGGCATTTCCCTCAGCGATCAGATACCTTAAGCGGTTATGTGAAAACCTTTGTGCAGTACAAACAAGAGGCCAGTGGTTACCCTGCTCATGTTGTGACAGATGTTGACAAAGAATCATACATGAATGATTACTTTGAGAAAGAGGGCATCAGACCGGATCCTGACAAGATAAGGGATAACCCTGCACGCCACTCTATTAACAAGCTATTGCTAAATAGTTTGTGGGGTAGATTTTCAATGAGGGAAAACCTATCCACCACAGAGTTGATTTCAGACCCTGAACAGTTTGCCCAACACATTTTTGGTGATGGTTACGACATTAAGCATTTGTCATGTGTGTCGTGTCACACACTGTGGCATTAATTTAGTGGTGCTGTGCAGATGGGAAAGGTGGTCAGACCCGCAACATTAATGTCATTCTTGGAGCCTTTACAACAGCACATGCACGGCTAGAACTGTATGAGCTCATGGACAAGTTAGGGGACAGGTTGTTGTACAGTGACACAGACAGCGTCGTCTTTACCTCTAGAGATGGTAACTGGGACCCACCTCTGGGTCCTTATCTCGGCAACCTAACTGATAAGACTAATAGAGATAATGACCCTATAACAGAATTCTGCTCATCAGGTGCAAAAGCATATGGCTATAGCACAGCAAAGGGCAAGGTCTGTATGAAAGCCAACGGTATCACTCTCAACGCTGTTAACTCAAAAGCTGTTAGACACACTGATTGGTCTTGTCAATCACCATGTTGTTGGGGATGGTAATAGTCAACATATTCTAGCATACACTAACAACATTGTCAGAAATAAAAGGTGACTCACACTACACAACAAATCAGTTGTTAAAAAGTTCAAGGTAGTGTATAACAAACGAGTGCTGCTCCCTGATTACACCACACTTCCATTTGGCTTCTGACAAACTTTCTGGTCATAGGGGTGTGCAAGATACAGATGGTTTTGATTTCAGACTATAACACCCATTTTCATGTGTAATAACTGGACCATCAAACTCTGGGAAGTCTTTTTTGTTAAAATGATGTTACAAAATGCTGTAAATTTGATTTCTAAAAATGTTGATAATATTGTATATATTTATGACTGTTGGCAACCCTTGTATGATGAATTGTTGAAAATGTACAAAATTAAATTTGTTGAAGGAATACCTCAGTTTCTGAATGATGATAATTTGCTCCCTTTCAACCAAACTAATTTGCTGATCATTGATGACATGATGAAAGAGGCCAGCGGTAACAATGAAGTTGAGAAGGTATTCAAAAAATATGTACATTATAGAAACTTTAGTGCTATTTATCTTGTACAGAATTTATTTTGTCAGGGCAAATTCAGTAGGACCATTTTTAAATAAAAATTATCTGGTGTTGTTTAAAAACCCCAGAGATGCTAATCAGGTCAAAGTACTAGGCAGACAGATGTACCCCGGAAACACAAAATGTTTTATGGAGTGCTATCATGATGCAACCAGTAAGCCTTTTGGATACCTAATGATTTATTATAAAGTGAAAACACCTAAACACTATCGTCTCAGAACAGATTTGCTTTCGCCACATCCTGTAGTATACATTCAGAAAAGAAAGCAGTGAAACTACTGTGTGGGGAAAATGTCAGCCAGACTTTGCAGAAACCTCCTTCTTTTAAAACTGCTTTTAAAAGCAACACCCAAACAGAGACGGGTTATTCTACAGTCTGCTAAAGATGAACTCATTGTGACACTGTAAGAAGCAGCTCTTAACGTGCTCTATGGTAATATACCCCTCACGCCACAACAACGCCAGAAACTGAGGAGTAGGAAAAGTGAGATCAAGTTTGTTGCAATCAAGAAGGTCGGCGATTAATAAACCAACAGGGTGGATTTCTTCTGCCCCTCTTAAGTGTGGCTGTTCCTTTTATTTCAAAGAAATAGTTTTTAGTTCCACAGCACCAACTGGACAAACTAAAGGCTGCAAACCCTTACAGCATGTTATAGAGAATGAGTTAGATATAGCTATAAGAAGTATCTTGCACAGATCTGATTTGGACATTCATGAAAAGGCCACGCTGTACACAAATGCTTTACAGAGGTTTTTAATGCTCTCATTACCACCTGACTGCACTGATAAAGCGCCCTCTATGCCTACTGAGGATGTCAGAGGTGTAGACGACATTGTCACCAATGTGTTAAAGAATGTACCAGCAAGAAGTCTGAAAAATATTAAATACATTCTAGATAAAATGTCTAGAGCTAAATGAGTTTCTTCTTGGACAGATTCAGGGGAGTTGTTTGTAAAGGAAATATCATACCTGATTCACATCTACTGGACTTTCTTGAAAGCATTACATCACCACATATGGTTTGGGTTGACCGTAGGCCCTTCAGTTGGCATGAGTTTTTAGAAGCTTTTGTTGATTTAAACATACCCTATTCTACCGTCCCAAACCAAAATGTCAGACATATAATAAATTCTTTGAAAACTAAGTCACCTACAGCCTCGTCTAAAAAAACAAAACAGAAAGATATATTCACAAACATTATCTCAGAGGCCTAGTGGGTCAGAGGAACTGATTATCAAATCACCAAATCTTGATCGAAGCAAATGGTTATGTTTTTAAACTTTTAAACAACTTCTTTTATGCCTGTGTGTATTTTAACTGTTCATATGTGAATAAAAGAACATGAGAAAATGAATTTGTGTTTTGAAAATTATTTATTCTCATTATCTTCACAATATGATGTTATCATTCGGAGGGGTTTACAAACACTGAATACAATTTAACGTTTTATAGTTACAACCAATATTTTTTAGTTTTTTCACAAAACGTGAGGCAGTATTATAATTTTTAAGTAGATCACAACCATACAAACTCATTAGAGTAACATAACTGCACTCCTTGACCATATGATACAGGAAAAACACAATGTTGTCCGCAGGTGTCTGATGAAAAATCCTGAACTTGTCAGTTTGGGTATACCACACACACAGAATTGCTGGTTAGAAAGTCATTGATTATAGATGGAAATCTCTGATGATCGGGTTTATTTCCAAAACTGTCAAAAAAGCAAGCAACTCCCTCTTATTTATGTAGATGGCTAATCAGTGTTGATCACGACCATAGACGGTAATGTTTTTAACAATTCTTGTGATAAATGATCGCATGGTAGTACTCCAAGAAAATGTGTATTGTGTGACATCCTGTCCATGACATCTGTGAGCTGTATAGTGTTCATCATCCAATTAATTGTAATGAATTAAGACCTGTCTTCGGTGTGACACCTCTATGATGCTATCGAATATTGCATAAACAATTAGGTTAATGGTTCATGGTAGCAGTTGTCTAAACCGAGCCTCTAGTCTAATATTCCCGAACTTGATTAGCGACACTGACCGCACACCTCATCTAGTGTGAAGTTAAATGCGAGTATATATCCATGCAGAAAATCCTCCCTGTCAATAGACATGAGGCCAGTGCTAAGTGATAGTATTCTTGCACCGCAGATTCACTTTCATATTCAGGTTGTAGCGGTTTAGCTAGGTGTTGTTGACCATCCACATAGACGGCCAAGAATTCCAAATCATAATTTTTGAATGCCAAATTTTTATGTCCACGCCATTAAGCATGCACAACATTGCTGGCGTTTGTAAAGGCTGCTTGTTGTTTGTTCACAGTCAATGGTACTGTGGACAAATCTTGTTCGGATTTAATACATTCTTCTGACATGCTGTGTTGTAAGGCCATGATTTAGAAAATAGTTTTAACACCTTGTGCTGGAGGATGTGTGACATTTTGCTAACACTTTGAGCTTACTTTTTCCAACTGATGTCTTCTTCATAGTGTGCTTTGTTTCGCTCCTCTTACTTCCTGGTGGCCTGTACATATGTTTACAGGCCATCACCATGAGTCCAGACCCATCTTGTGCATTGTTATTATTATTATTATTATAAGACCTTGTCAGTGTATTGGTGACGACGTCGCTAAGTATGTTTTTTGCAACTGATTTAAGATGCGGTCTGGCTATGTTAAATCCTTGTTTTTAGTAGCAGTATGGCCAATCTAAAAAGTCCTTTAAAAATTCCCCCCAATCCACCTCCATACATAACCCCACCCCCCGCATACCGGTCTGATTTTGGTAATAGGCCACATAACACTCGGGGTCAACGTTGTTGAAATACACCATTTATTTATTTTAAAGGAAATCTTTCTTAGGTCTTAGATTTATTGATCGATGCATAGTGTGGCTTATCGTATCGAACACTGACCATATCATTGTTGTCCCGTTATATGTACGCATCTAAAGAGCGGTATGTACGAATCACAGACTGGCTGGTATTCAATAATGTCCGTATAGACATACAGCGCATAGAACCCACCATTGATGTGTTGCTTGGTGTGGTAGGCTGTTGGTTCATACAGACATGAATGTTGTATCTGGCTAGGATGATCCACTTCACAACCATAGCAAAGATCCTTTACCTTTGTATTAACAATGTGTGACAGAAGCACACTGACGATGGCCTTTATGATTTTAAAACTGTCAGCCCCGATGCATCTATCAGTAACGTCGTCACCCCCACAGCCTACAGCCTCAGCAATGCCTTCGTACCAAGTTGTTATGAAAGTTGTGATAACCCAACTCTATGCAGAATTTGTCCAGCCAAGTGTTGTCATGTGACTCAGGGGTGGGGTACGGTTGGTTGGCAGTGCTGTCCTATGTCTTATGTAAGAACTCTGGGTATGCTTGTTCCTGTGCCATGATGATTTGAATGTATGGGTGTACCAAATTGTACCAAAAAAAGCTCACCTTCACACGCCCCCACACTCTGTTAAGACTGAAACAATTTAGCTTTTACAGATTTGTATCCATCGTACATTTTACACCATCTAAACATTCTGTCTATATTTGAAAAAATATTGTCCAGCACACGTGCATCTCACCACTGAAACACAAATTTCATTTCATAGCAATGGTTGTGCTCGCCCAGTGGTATAGGGAACGCCTCTTGGCGAAGCTTTTTGTTGTCCTCACAGCAAAAGATATAGATGCAGTCCTCGGAGTTCCTTTTAGCGTGATCGCCCACCACACGGTATCTCAGGCCAAGTAACATTCTGTCCTACTCGCCTATGTAGAAAGGCTTATGACAACCCTCATGTAGATTATTCCACACATAATTGTAAAACAATGACAAGTCTTTAGCAGGCAAGATCAGACACGGGTCTTCACACAACTTCTTTTCACCGTAGGAGTTTTAGGAGAGGTTGGAATAGCCATTTTCTTAGCAGCAGTAGCAGAAGCACAGAATGCAGACTCTGATTTCAAATGCTGATTTCCAGTCCCATTTAAACACTGCAATTTACACCCACAGGGCCAGAACGGTGTCAATAGAAAGTCAGAAAACATCTGTTGTAGAAAGGTGGGGGGAGTTCAGATGCTCAGGATTGTTGTGGACAGAGGTTAGACTAAATCTTATGCACTACTGCCATGGACAAACTAGACTGAAAACCAGACAAACCCAAAACAGGGCAATAATTTTTGAGGGGGCCAGATCCTCAGCAGGATAGACAGAGCCAGAGTAGGGAGGGGACACTTCCTCAGGAGCTTGATGCACAGAGGTTAAAAGTACATTTTGCACATATACATGACTGACATGTAAAACTAGACTAAAATCGGACTCCCTCCCAAAACAGGATAATAAATTAATACGTTTTTGATTGACAGTTGACACATAGTTTATTGTAATTACCCATATGTATTCACTCTTGAGTAGTGTTTATTAAACTACACTACAGGGGAAACATAGAACATTTAACTAGACATAAACATACACACATTAAACACATAACCAGAGATAGAGAGAGAGAGAGAGAGAGAGAGAGAAGGATGTTAAGCCCGTACAAAGTTAAATTAGCTAAGCATTTCTGAATAAACCACCAGTAGAAAAATAAACCACTTTACCCAGCTATTTTGTGTATAGAAATCAGATACTTGCATTGAGCTCTAGTGCAGAGCGTGGATCCAAATGCACGTGGAGAGAGAGTCCTGAGTGGTTCAAATATGCAATGAAGTTTGTTGCGTTCCGGAGATTAACAAAGTTAGCTGAAGTGATGTCCAGAGTCTGCCTCAAAGGGACTGAGCCAGAGGCTACCTCCCCCCCAGTGGGTCTTTCACCCCCACACAGAGGCCCAAGCACTGAGCCCTGCAGTACTCCATACTGAACTTGTGATCACCATGACACCTGTTCACTCATTGAAACAAACTGGAATCGGTCAGATAAATGTGATTTAAACCATCTGTGGTAACAGTTTTGCAATTTGTCCCCTCAGTTTATAAACCGCAATCACAAATTCTTAAATTGCTCCCTTGGTTTACTATTGTTATTATTACATTTAGGGTACATATGCACTTACCAAAGAGGAACAAATCAATTAGCCAAAAGTCAGTCATAATACACAATGCCATGTTTATTAGACAATAATATTTGTCTAATAAAATAATATATTATTATATATATTATTTCACAAGTTCACACTGTAATTGCAAATTATCATGGATGCATATTTGGCGTGCTGTCTGGGGGGAGGGCTCAGAGCTTGGAATTTGGCCCGAATCCAGAGTACTCCCCCAAAAAGTTGAACACCCAACTGCTGTCTGGTAATTAGTGTCGACATTAATGAAAGCAAAAGTACTAGCAATAAAAGAAACCAGCAAACTACACAACAGGTTGATTCTTTACTTGGTTCTCGAAAGGTATTAAACAAATATGTGGAAAATCTGAAACAAAATTGAAAAAGCGGAGTAAAAATAAAACAAGAAAACAAAATGGGGGTGCCTGCATAATGGATGGCAGACGAAGCAAGTAGAAAGCAAAGCTCAACTGGAAGCGCTCTCGCAGCTTAATAATAAAAATGTATTTATTTATTTTTATTTTTTGACGAACGAAAACGGTATCATTGGTAAAGCGGACGCAGAGGGAATGATTTACACATACAGTTTGGAGGTTGATGAGTGTGAAGGAGCGCAGGTGACGGTTATTATTTAATTAGCTGATTAAGGCTAGGTGAGCTTTTGGGATATGGAAGTGGCTGTATCTGATGTAAGTTTTGAAGGCTTCAGATGACCAGTGGCCTAATGCCTGAATTTGATGTAGTGAGAGGCCTTTTCAACGACTGTGGTTTCTGCACTTACGAAATGAGTGGCTAAAAAATTGGTCTGCTAGGACACCGGACTGGGTGAGAATGAGTTTTAAGTGTGTTAAGTCATTGCAGGGTAATAGAAGTCATAGATGAAACATGGATCATTTGAAGACTGGCCCAGGGAAAGACTGACTAGTAGTTGCTGTAGGTAATTTAAGAGAGAGTGGTACAGTTGAATGGGAGTCGGTAAGTTTAAACACTGTTTTCGAGAAGTGTACACACCGGTGGTGCTCAGCCATGTGTCTGGATGCTGCTTAGAAACTTGCCATGCCACAGAGCGAGACTCACATTTAAACATTAAACTCCAAAATTATCATTGTACCTACTACTGTCAACAACTTATATACAGGCATATATATATATATATATATATATATATATATATATATATATAGTTGTATATATATATTAAATATTAATATATTAAATTATGCCTGTTAAATGAAAACAAAACTAATATAAACAGGTTGTAAACAGGAAACGCCTGTTAACGTTAACTGTTGGGTTAGCCAACATGAGCTATTTAATTAGGTATGCGATTTAAACTGTTACATAGTTGCTTAGACAACAGACGCAACAACAACAAGAAAACAATGTGCTAAATAGCCTACTCAATGATAAACGTCCAAAAGCCACATATAATTAAATTAAATTGAAAGTTTCACTCACCCATTTGTTAAATTAGAAGTGGACCGCAACATTGAGCTCGCGCGTATAGAATATGCATGTCTGGTGCGATACCTGTAAGTTGTCATAGAGTCGATGCGTCCAGCTATAGAAAAGCCATTAATGCAGGGGAGCAACTTTTAATAATGCAGTACATGGTTTTGGAAAGTACATGGAAAGTTTCTTTGCCACAATGAACTAGAATTTTTTTGGCTGGCCATTTTATTCCGAAATGGAATAGAAAATCAATATTATAATTCTAACAGTAATAATGATAATGAGATTATTAAACATCCATCAAATAGAGAAGATGGGAAGTATGTGTTAACAAACTTTATTGTATATTGTTTTATTGTGCATTATTAAGTGGAAAACATAAAATTGTCTTCTCTATGTCTATTCTATCAGTTGTAGCGGGTACGAGGTAGAATACAATGATTTAATAAGAATGATTTGCGGTATTATTTTATATTATATGAAGTATATAGGTGTCCCCCACCTCCGTACAATGACAGTCACTTGGGAGCTTGCTGTTCTTCTAAAATGAGTCTGTGACTACAGTTTGCAAACCCGTGGGAACGGATTGCGAAAGCAATATAAATGTATGTTAATGCTTTGTTATAATTATATTACATTTATTGTTTGTTGTTTTTTATTTTATTCTAGAGCGTTGTAGGTTTGTTTTTGACTTTTTCAAATGAGATAACTTGTTTTGAATTTTTTAATTCCTTCTTTTGTAGAAACATATTACAATTCAAAGAGGTAAAGAATTACCTCAGCTCCAACAGTGCCAAAACTGTTGCAGCCTTTACCATTGCCCTTTCTGCAGGACATTTAAGACAACCAGACTGGACAACAAATAGCATCTGCAGGGCCATTCCAGGAAGGCAGTTGTCCATGACGGTATGGATATCTTGAGTTGTTTTGTAATATATGTATTGTAGTATAGTACTTTACTAATGTAATGATTTATTTAAGACTTCACTATACACAGATGTGGGCTGGTCTGTAGACCTTCACTGCATTATCACTGTCCATACTGTGGAACTATAGCTTTAAATTTTGTAATGATAAACTTTAATTTTGAACACCATTTACAAATTTGCAAAAATGAATCCCTTCCCACTCCCCACAAAACAGATGTTCAGGAAACCCCATCGACAGCAAGTGGTCGACAAGATGTTCAGGAAACCCCATCGACAGCTAGGAACTAGACATATTGCTGTCTTCATTCCCAGATGATGGCTGTCCACTTGTACTTCTTGGTGATTTCAACATCCATCTAGAAAAACCTTATGCTTCTGATTTCCTCTCTCTCCTAGCCTCATTCAATCTCAATCGACTCACCACCACTAGCACCCACAAATCTGGCAACCAACTTGACCTAATTTACACACGTAACTGTATCACAGGCAACATTTTGGTAAAACCTCTGCACGTTTCGGATCATTTCTTCATTACTTTTAATCTGCAACTCCCTATTTGTGCACCTCCGAACATTTCACCCATCACCTTCAGAAGAAACCTGCGCTCTCTTTCTTCTTCTCATCTTTCCTCTGCTGTATCTGCTGCCCTTCCCTCTCCCTCACAATTCTCATCTCTGGATGTGAATACAGCAACAGACACCTTATGTTCCACCTTAACTTCCTCTCTAGACAAGCTCTGTCCTCTGTCATCCAGGCCTGCACGTGCTACTCCCTCTAATCCCTGGTTATCTGATGCTCTTCGTGAACACTGGACCAAACTAAGGGCTGCAGAGTGAAAATGGCACAAATCCAAAGACCCATCTGATCTAGGCAACTATCAATCTCTGCTCTCATCCTTTTCTGGTAAAGTCCATGCTGCCAAATCCACATATTTCCACAATAAAATCAACAACGCCTCAAACACACGCACACTCTTCAAAACATTCAACTCTCTTCTCTGTCCCCCTCCACCACCACCCACAACCTCTTTAACTGTTGATGATTTTGCTAAGTCCTTCACTGACAAAACATCCAACATCAGCAGCCAGTTCTCAGCTCCACACACACAGGAACCCAGACCAACCACATACACAGGCACACATCTCCTGTCTTCCTTCTCTCCTCTCACTGAAACAGAAGTTTCCAAACTTCTCCTCAACAGCCACCCCACCACCTGCCCTCTAGATCCCATCCCCTCACACCTCCTACAATCCATCGCTCCTGCACTTGCACCAGCACTTACTCACATCATCAACACATCTCTCCACACTGGCATCTTCCCTACTGCATTCAAGCAGGCTCGGGTAACCCCACTGCTTAAAAAACCCACATTAGACACTTCACTTGTAGACAGTTACAGACCTGTCTCTCTCCTACCATTCATAGCAAAAACTCTTGAGCGAGTTGTTTTCAATCAGGTGTCTTCTTTCCTCACTCAGAACAACCAATTGGACACCAACCAATCCGGTTTCAAGAGCGGCCACTCAACAGAGACGGCTCTACTGTCGGTCACTGAGTCCCTATGGATTGCAAAGGCTAATTCAAAATCATCAGTCCTCATCCTACTTGATCTATACGCTGCCTTTGACACTGTCAATCACCAGATCCTTCAGTCCACCCTCGCGTCACTGGGCATCACAGGTACTCCACTTCATTGGTTTGAAACCTACCTTACTGGTAGGTCTTTCAGGGTTTCCTGGATAGGGGAAGTATCCAAAGTTCATCAGCTGATCACTGGGGTTCCCCAGGGTTCTGTTCTTGGACCCCTCCTCTTCTCCATATACACAACATCACTGGGCCCCATCATACATGCACATGGGTTCTCTTACCATTGCTATGCTGATGACAACCAGCTCTTCCTTTCATTCCTTCCAGATTATGCCACGGTAGCTGCATGTATGTCAAGCTGTCTGGCGGACATCTCGGCATGGATGAAAGAACACCATCTGCAGCTCAACTTGACAAAGACTGAGCTTCTTGTCTTCCCTGCCAATCCAACCCTACATCACGATTTCACCATCCAATTAGGTACATCTTCAATTACCCCATCAATTTCGGGCAGAAATCTTGGAGTAATCTTTGATGACCAACTGACCTTCAAAGAACAGATCACAGAAGGAACGAAGGCTTGTGGCACCATCACAGAGAGGCACAAAATCAATCTCCAGATCATTTTCGTTCACTACTCAATGCTGGTGGAATGATCTTCCTGCCTTCATCCGTAATGCAGAATCCCTGGCAATATTCAAAAGACAGCTGAAAACATCTCTTTCGTGAGCACTTAACCTCATCATAAAGAAATAAAAAAAATCCTTTCCCTTCATTTCCTATCCCTCTTCCCTTTAAATCTCTCCCTTGTTGTAGCATATGATACTCTGAGCAATGTCTGAAACTTGTATTGTGAGCACTTATTGTGTCTAGTTGCCTCTTCAAGTTGACTCGCTTGTTGTATTCCGCACTTGTAAGTCGCTTTGGATAAAAGCGTCTGCTAAATGAATAAATGTAAATGTAAATGTAAATGTGACCACACCGGCAGTGAATAAAGCCCCATTACCAACATGTGAAACAGTGACCACACTGGCAGTGAGGGAAACCCTGTTACAAAACCCTGTGACCACACCAGCAATCTTACCAACTACTACTGTTTCTTCAGGCAGGGATCACGTACAGCCAGTAATTAAAGGAAGGTGCCTATTTGGCAGTGTCCTTATGAATAGAAAAAAATTTAAAAAACACATTGACCAGAAACACACAGAACAACCAATGCAGAATATTAGTGCTGCATTACATCTTTCAAGCCAAACCTTCCAAAAATCAGGAGACGGTGGGCACTTTGGAGTTTTCCAAGAAAGGTATTTCCTTATTTCCCTACAGTTCACATTACATTGCATCCTATATCAGACTAATAAAAGAATAAACCAAAAAATGTGCTACCGGACGAAAAACCTCCAGAAGTCACAAGAGGCTCATGGAGAACAAGCTACACCCGTATATATGTGTTGTTGGAAATGTTTAACTTAAATGAAATAGTAAAATTGTATTATTCTTTGCTATTTTCTAATGAAGGAGCTCACCATAATCAAATACATAAAACTAGCTGTAAAATGGGTTCATGCCAATAGACATCTGTTCTGGGGCCCTGTGGAAGAGGCTCTTTTCCTCAGAATGAAACAAGGATGACAAGGAAAAGGCCCTCCAAGATCTGATCAAAGATGTGGCAAAGACTGCAGAGACCTAATCACGTTTAATTTTTCTTTCAGGGAAGACATGGAGATTTTTCTA